>OZ038378.1:63971313-64571313 GCA_964036045.1 Eutreptiella sp. 'Long Island Sound 2002'
GGAGCCAAGTGGCCCAGGACACCGCACACACAACGGAACACACCGAGCATACACGACGGTGAACAGGAGCCAAGTGGCCCAGGACACCACATACACAACATAGCACGCCGACCATTCACAGCAGTGAACGGGAGCCAATTGGCCAAGGACACCGCAAACGCAACACAACGCGCCGAGCGAGCACACCGGTGAACCAGAGCCAAGTTGCCCAGGACACCGCACGCACAGCACAACACACCGAGCATGCGCACCGCTGGACAGGAGCCAAGTGGTTCAGGACAGGGCACACGCAACACACCACGCCGGTCATACACACCGGTGAACAGGAGCCAAGTGGCCCAGGACACCGCACACACAGCACAACACACGGAGCGTGCGCACCGGTGGACAGGAGCGGAGTGGTCCAGGAGACCGCAGACGCAACACAGCACGCCGGTCATACACACCGGTGAACAGGAGCCAGTCGGCCCAGGACACCTCACACGCAACACAATGCACCGAGCGTGCACACCGGTGAAAAGGAGCCAAGGGGCCCAGGACACCGCGCACACAGAACAACACGCCGAGCAAGCACACCGAAGAACAGGAGCCAACTGGCCCAGGACACAGCACACAACGGAACATCCCGAGCATACACAGGGGTGAACAGGAGCCAAGTGGCCAAGAACACCGGACACGCAAAATAATACGCCAAGCATGCACGCCGGTGAAGCGGAGCCAAGTGGCCCAGGAAACCGCAAACGCAACGCAACGCGCCAGGCGAGCACACCGGTGAACCGGAGCCAAGTGGCCCAGGACACCGCACACGCAACACAACGCACCGAGCGAGCACATCAATGAACAGGAGCAATGTGGCCCAGGACACCGCACACGCAACACAATGCACCGAGCAGGCACACCGGTGAACAGGAGCCAAGTGGCCAAGGACACTGCACACGCATCGCAAAGCACCGAGCGGGCGCACTGATGAACAGGAGCAAAGTGGCCCAGGACACCACACACACAACACAACAGACCGAGCGCGTACATTGGTGATTAGGAGCCAAGCAACCAAGTGGCCCAGGACACCGCACACACAGCACAACACACGGAGGGTGCGCACCGGTGAACAGGAGCCAAGTGGCCAGGACACAGCACACGCAACACAACACACCGAGCGGGCACACCGGTGAACAGGGGCCAAGTGGCCCAGGAAACCACACACGCAACACAACGCACCGAGCGGGCACACCGGTGAACAGGAGCCAAGTGGCCCAGGACACTGCACACGTAACACAACGCACCGAGCGGGCACACCGCTGAACAGGAGCGAAGAGGCCCAGGAGACCGCACACGTAGGGCGGCCGAGGGACGTGAAACCACAAACCACACCCCATGGGTCGGGCGCACTGGGGCGACCCAGCCGATCCACCGGGCCAGCAGCAGGGGCGGTACCCCAAGGCTGCTGGTCCGCGCCCCGCCAGGCTGCATCGGTGACCATGGCAAACGTCACCCGGGGCCATGGAAGCAACCGGTGACAGGCAAGCCGGTACACAGTCCAGGTGGGGGTCGCCTGCCAAGCAGAGAGGTCCCGCAACTCAAGCCATAGGGCTGAGGCGGTTGTACCGTAGACTCGCGGGAGCAATACCACCTGTGGTGAGAGATACTCCATACGGCTGGGCAGCCCCCAGAGCTGCCGCCCAAAAGAGGGGGCATGTGACCCTACCCACGGGCACATGTGGGGATAGCCTCCAACCCGGGACATCTGGACTGGGTGGCCGTAACACTGCCTTCCCAAGCACCTGCGAGAGCGGCTTAAAGGGCACCTGAACTAGGGCAGTGGGAGGGACAGGACGTCCCCTTGGTAAGACCTTCTTACTGCATTGTTAAAGGATGCATCCCAAGCTCCGGAAGATACCTACCTACCTACCTACCTCCGACAACGACGGGAATGAGGACGAGTACACCGCCGAGTGCATCCTGTCAGATAAGCCTCATCCCACCACGCCGGGGGGGCCGCTATACAAGGTCAGATGGAAGAATTTTGCTGGATCGAGGTACTTGTGGGAACCTCGGAGCAGCTTTATGCCGACGTACACATCCGTATGAATGGAAAACCTCAAGACAAGGAAAACCAAGTTGGATGTCAAGGATGTGCTGGTCCACTTGGTCGTGGGCGACCAAGATGGAGGCCATCACTCCTGATGCATATTAATGTGCATGACCATCATTGCAATTCATTTCTTTCCGGCAGTGATGCACCTGCCATGTCTCAGAACCTCCCAAGTACCCCCCAGCCCGATTTTGTTTACATGAACCATCATTTGGAACCGAGATCGGTCTTGGATTGTGTTCATATTCTTTTTGTGTGCATAATCGGTCACCGCTTGCTCAGGGGATTTCCACGGAACATTGCTTGTCAAGAACCCCTCATCGTTTCGTATTTTTTTTGGCTGCAGTCTTTGGTACGTGCATGGGCGGGAGCGACACCCCTGCTATATGGGATCGTTCGTAGACTTCTAAGTCGGATGTCGAGAGTCTGCCGGGGATATGAAGTTGCTATTTATTTGAATTGCTCTTCTGACCCAGTTTGCTTTGTTGCTTTTCTTTCGCCACTCTTTGGAGCGATTGGACCTATTTCAGGGTTGCCAGACGCAACCGGGACCACCTGTTGTGCTAAAGATCTCCCCAGCTGCTACTTCTTTTTTCAGCACAGCACGTTCTGTTTGTAGCAGATGTTTTCTATTTTTAGTAGCAAAAGTTCTATGTTTACAACTCGTTCCCACCGGCCCTGTTTCGCGTTTCCTCTGAAGCTGCAGCCACCCGATCAGTGTCACGGTCGCAATGGTGAGGTCTGTTTCCCTACAGGGTGCCTGAGTGTGGAGATTTGAGTTTTTATGCCTGTGCTATTTTCAGTAACAAATGTTACTATTTTTAGTAGAATATTTTTATCACATTTCTCCGCTTTATGGGCGCTTTGGGATATTCCAACCGGATCCACGACCTTTTTTTCGCGAGCCGGACGACATGCTTACGTCCGTTTGAGCTCATCTGGCGCATAGAGCCGGATTCGGAATGTTGGTCCCGTAAGAATGGCTTCTCCATTGTTTGTATGTACACTTGTCATGGCACAGTGTCATCTCCCTACCACGAGTGCCAATGTCTCCTGGAGCTGATCCAATGCTCTCAAGTCAGTTGGTGGGAGGGCGGGTCGAGCAAGGGGTTAATGCGGTCATGGCGAGCATCATATACCTGTTTGTGGTCATTTGTATAGACTAGTCGACAACGTTGCTTTTTGTCTATCTTTGATCCTCCAAGCCTATGCCTTTGGGTTCAGTGGTGATTACAGGGACTCCCCTCTTTTGAGTTCCTATCCCACCTCCCCCCAAAATTACTTGGGCGGGTGGCCACGGTGTATGTGGTACCCTCACACAATGAGGGGAGTGCCAAGGGAACAACCGGCATCGTCCCGTCCTCTTTATGTCTTTCAGAGCAGGTGACGATGCTCTGGTAAGGGGGGAGAAGCCGGTTTGGATCCCATTTTGCTGCACTCTATCCTACAGCTCAGCGATTTCAGCGATTTTGGGTACAAATTCAGGAGAATTCCGAGTTTGTACTACCTAGAATCCACAGGCTGGAGAATGTGACATTTCTGGTTCAGATCAGGCCTCCTCTGTGTGCACGCGGCCTTCTCGTGTTGCTGGTGGCGTGCGCATGCTCTCTGTTCTTCAATTGTGCACATTGGTAACTTGTGAGGGTGGACAAGTCATGTATGTGGCCATGCCGTACTTTGTGTTCATGGAGGCCATGGCTTGATGCTTGATCCACTGTGACATCATTTCTTATACTTGGCACCCATGTTGCTTATTCCATTTTACTGTCTTGTTGGCAAGGGTGAGATGGTCCATGCGTGCCCAAGCTTCATGAGGAACCCAATAGTGGCATGGCGTTGCGTATGATTTTCTTTGTGTTTGTCCGTAAACCTAATGGACTGTCTTGATATCATTGTGTCATGCATGATCTTGCATGAACGGATGAGGTTTCTTACGCCTTTGAATTCAGGTTCTGCTAGCATGGCATTATAAGTCTTTCATTGAACGTATAGTTTGAGTGTGCAGGGTATATAAATCCATTCCTGGAGTAGCGGTGCAACATGGACTTCGATAATGGTGACGCGTTCCCGTGGCGGGCCTGGCCACGGGACGCTGCGGTGGAAACGCGCAAATGAGCAGGCAGGCAAAGCACTACGCTCACAGGGGCATCAATGCGCTCATGTCATGTGGCAAAGCGTTTCAGGATCCTTGCCACTCTGAAACAAGGGAACAGAAGTATGTACAGCAACACATCAGGATATGTACACATGGGGTTAAGACTGGACTGGGGTAAGGGCATCACAGGACAATAGACACTCAGTCCCAACTCATATCCCAATCCCAGGTCCGACCCTCCCAGTGGCTGGTGGGGGCGGGGGCTCAAACACAACCCATGCCCTGCTCAGTCCGGACCCTGAAACCCTGCCAATAGGGGGGGTGTCCCGCCCAGCCACAGGCGAGTTCCTGGGAACCAAGGGGCTCCAGGGCTAACCAACAGTCGCTCCCTATGCTCCCTTAACGGCAGGCCCCAACTCCCCTCTGACCGAGAGATCTGGCCCCGCCATTATCCCCTAGGAGTTGGTAGCTGAAAATGGGCTGTTTCAGCCCAAACTGGTGTTAGCTCAAAAATCCCCAAAATTGACCCCTCGTCTGGACCCGCCAGAGGTAGGGACGAGGCAACTGACCCCATGCCCTTCGAGTACCAACTCCCTGGAGCCCTCACCCAACCTGGTTCCCCCTGAGGTCCCGGCATCCGGGCATCACGGGTTCGTCAAGTGGGGTCATGATGCCAAAATCACCAAAATTGGCGTCATTCCTACCGGTGGCTCGCCCGGCCAGGGCAAGGCCAATAGCTCACAGGATAGGAGGCAGGACCTAGGACTTCCATCTGAGTGTACAACGTGGAATTAGGTCCAGGATCCCTGTGGGCGTAGAGATATGGGGCCGCCAATTGACCACACGGGGGGTGAAATTGGGGTCCCAAAAGGGGGTCATTTTGGCTGCTCAAAATATGAGCCAAAATTCGGGGGTGCTCCCAATAGTATATTTCCACGCCGGCTTGGAGATCGGATTCGCCATTCCATATGCGATCCACCGGGAGTCCAACTGAGAACCCAATGCACTTGGCTTCCAAAGATCTCCATGCAACTTGGCGTGGTGACAATCCCAATTGGGTCCACAAATGCCAAAGTGGCAAAATTGCCCACACTCACTTTGGGCTAGCACCTTAACGAAGGTTGCTCCGCTTCGCCCACGTGGTGTGTGAACCATGGGGACCAATATGCATAGCACCCATGTCATATATGGTCCATTGGTCCATGAGTCCGGCGTGCACGGGTGGGCTGAACATAGTGCATGGCGGGCAGAAAAAGTGGAAAATTGCTCAGAATGGCCGAAAATGCGCACACTCATGGTTGGGGCAAATGAGGCACATGCCCGACTTGGACCGGAGTGTGCCATAGGATTGGTATCAAGTCATATGCGTCCAACATATCTTTTGGGCGTCGCCCAACTCCTCCGGTTTTGGGAATGGCAGGGTCGCCAAGTGAGCCCATGATTTGAGATAGTCCCAAATCGCCAACATGGCGGCCACGGTATGCCAAGCCCAAGAGGAGTTATTCGCCGGGTCCAAGATATATTGGGTTTGAGGTTTGAGGTTTGAGGTTTGATTTTGCGGGTACTAGACGCCTTTCGGCCCCGGGGGGCCACCTGGTCGGGCCAGGTGATATCCTCCCCACCGGGTCCTAGTGGGGGGCCCTCCAAGACGCACCTCCTGCCTGGTGGCGGAGTCCCCCGGGTTCACAGAGCTCGGAGCCCCGTCCTTCCCCGGCGTCCCCGTTTCGCCACTCCTCGGTCAGTGCTTCAATTCGCAGCCGTGGCTGCGGGCGCTTACCCACTGCGTCGCCCCCCTAATGCGTGGTCGCCCGGGGCGCCGGCGCCGCCGGGCCCATGCTACTGGCTTGTCGCCAGTGGGACCCCCTTGGGCTGGCGCGGAGGCTGCCTAGCCTAGGGGTTGGGGCGTGGCGCTGTGCGCCACTACTGCCTTGGCGGGTGCAGTCCCCCGTCTGTGTGTGCGCGGCGCTCGCGGCCGGTTCGGGGGGGGTTCGGGCCGGTACCTGGTGTTGTGTCTCTCCTGTTTCCCCCTTCCCGCCCCGCGTGTTCCGCGCTGCGTGTGGCGGGCCGTCCCCTCCGGGTGTCCCTTACCCTCGCTCGCTGGTACGCCATTCCATGCGGTCTGTGCGTTCCGCGCGCTCGGTCCGGTTGCCCTTCCGGTAGTCCCCGCGTGTCCTTTTCGTGTGTGTGCGCTCGCGCTCTCGCGGTGTCCGCTCCCCCCCCCGCTGGGTGGTGTGGCGCGCGCATCTCGCGTGGTCCCGGCACTGGGCGCTGGTAGGGCCGTTCCACTTGGTCCGTGCCCCTCCGCGTGTCCTGCCCCGGTCCCGTGCTCCGTCTGGCGTGCTTGGGGGGGGGCGGTCCGGTCCCGGTTCCCCCCTACTTGGCTTGGGGTTGCGGGGGCGGCGGCCCCTGGCCGCCCGTCCTCTGGAGCGAGCAGCCAGGGTTCCGCGTCCCGCGTGTCCTGGGTGCGGTCGGTGCGGGCGTGGGATCTCCGCACCGGCCCCACAGCGTGAGCCCTTGCGGGCCGGTGTTGCTCGCTGTGGGGGTGGCGGAAGGGCGTCCCCGGGGGGGGTGCTTTCCACCGTTGTGAGGGGCGCCTGGTGTCAGGCGCTGTCCCTCCCCCGGCCGCCCGTCCTCTGGAGCGGGCTGCCAGGGTTCCGCGACCCGTGTGTCCCGGGTGCGGTCGATACGGGCATGTGTACCCAGCACCGGCCCCCCAGCGTGCGCCCTTGCGGGCCGGCGTTGCTCGCCGTGGGGATGGTGGAAGGGCGTCCCCGGGGGGGGTGCCTTCTACCGTTGTGAGGGGCGCCTGGTGTCAGGCGCTGTCCCTCCCCCGGCCGCCCGTCCTCTGGAGCGGGCGGCCAGGGTTCCGCGACCCGCATTTCCCGGGTGCGGTCGATGCGGGCATGTGGACCCAGCACCGGCCCCACAGCGTGCGCCCTTGCGGGCCGGCGTTGCCCGCTGTGGGGGTGGCGGAAGGGCGTCCCCGGGCGGGGTGCCTGCCACCGTGTTGTGAGGGGCGCCTGGTGTCAGGCGCTGTCCCTCCCCCGACCGCCCGTCCTCTGGAGCGGGCGGCCAGGGTTCCGCGACCCGTGCGTCCCGGGTGCGGTCGATGCGGGCGTGTGAACCCAGCACCGGCCCCCCAGCGTGCGCCCTCGCGGGCCGGCATTGCTCGCTGTGGGGGTGGCGGAAGGGCGTTCCCGGGGGGGGTGCCTTCCACCGTTGTGTGGGGCGCCTGGTGTCAGGCGCTGTCCTTCCCCCGACCGCCCGTCCTCCGGAGCGGGCTGCCAGGGTTCCGCACCCCGTGTGTCCCGGGTGCGGCCGATGTGGGCGTGTGGACCCAGCACCGGCCCCAATGCGTGCACCCTTGCGGGCCGGCATTGCTCGCTGTGGGGGTGGCGGAAGGGCGTCCCCGGGGGGGGTGCCTTCCACCGTCGTGAGGGGCGCCTGGTGTCAGGCGCTGTCCCTCCCCCGGCCGCCCGTCCTCTGGAGCGGGCAGCCAGGGTTCCGCGACCCGTGTGTCCCGGGTGCGGTCGATGCGGGCGTGTGGACCCAGCACCGGCCCCACAGCGTGCGCCCTTGCGGGCCGGCGTTGCTCGCTGTGGGGGTGGCGGAAGGGCGTCCCCGGGGGGGGTGCCTTCCGCCGTTGTGAGGGGCGCCTGGTGTCAGGCGCTGTCCCTCCCCCGGCCGCCCGTCCTCTGGAGCGGGCAGCCAGGGTTCCGCCACCCGTGTGTCCCGGGTGCGGTCGATGCGGGCGTGTGGACCCTGCACCGGCCCCACAGCGTGAGCCCTTGCGGGCCGGCGTTGCTCGCTGTGGGGGTGGCGGAAGGGCGTCCCCAGGGGGGGTGCCTTCCACCGTTGTGAGGGGCGCCTGGTGTCAGGCGCTGTCCCTCCCCCGGCCGCCCGTCCTCTGGAGCGGGCCGCCAGGGTTCCGCGACCCGTGTGTCCCGGGTGCGGTCGATGCGGGCGTGTGGACCCTGCACCGGCCCCACAGCGTGCGCCCTTGCGGGCCGGCGTTGCTCGCTGTGGGGGTGGCGGAAGGGCGTCCCCGGGGGGGGTGCCTTCCGCCGTTGTGAGGGGCGCCTGGTGTCAGGCGCTGTCCCTCCCCCGGCCGCCCGTCCTCCGGAGCGGGCAGCCAGGGTTCCGCAACCCGTGTGTCCCGGGTGCGGCCGATGCGGGCGTGTGGACCCTGCACCGGCCCCACAGCGTGCGCCCTTGCGGGCCGGCGTTGCTCGCTGTGGGGGTGGCGGAAGGGCGTCCCCGGGGGGGGTGCCTTCCACCGTTGTGAGGGGCGCCTGGTGTCAGGCGCTGTCCCTCCCCCGGCCGCCCGTCCTCTGGAGCGGGCCGCCAGGGTTCCGCGACCCGTGTGTCCCGGGTGCGGTCGATGCGGGCGTGTGGACCCTGCACCGGCCCCACAGCGTGCGCCCTTGCGGGCCGGCGTTGCGCGCTGTGGGGGTGGCGGAAGGGCGTCCCCGGGGGGGGTGCCTTCCACCGTTGTGAGGGGCGCCTGGTGTCAGGCGCTGTCCCTCCCCCGGCCGCCCGTCCTCTGGAGCGGGCCGCCCGGGTTCCGGTGTGCGTGTGTGTTCGTGTGCGTGCTCTGCTTGGCCGGGTCGGGCGGGCCGGCCTCCCGGGCGCGTTCTGGTGCGCCTCACCTTTTCCTTTGGCCGCTTTGTCGTTCTACTTTGCTTGGCCCCCTCCGGGCTGGGGTTGCCCCCCTCTCTCTCGCTGCTGCTGCCTTTCCTCGTTGCCCTGGACCTTGGTTTTTTTTTTTTTTTTTTTTTTTTTTTTTTTTTGTTTCCCTCCCGCTGCCTGGTTGGTTGGTGTCTCCCGCTTGGCCGTTGGCTGCTCGTTGGTGGTTGCTCCCCCACCTCCCTCCCCGTTTGTGTCCCGCGGTTTTTGTTGCTGCCCCTTGGTGCCCGGGTGGTGTGTTTTTTTTTTTTTTTTTTGGTTTTTTTTTTTTTTTTTTTTTTTTTTTTCCTTCCTCTTCCCGTTCTTCTTTCACCGTGCGCCCCCGTTGTCTCTTGCTTTCTCTGGTTTCCGGCCCCGGTTGCCTTGGGCCTCGGCGCTTGGGTTGTTTGCTTTGTTGGCCTGCCGCTTCTCGGCTCTCCGTGCGCTTGTTCCTCTTTCGTGCTTTCCGCCTGGCTGTTGGCTGCTCCCTCGTGGTTGCTGCCCCCCCCCCCCCCCTTTTGTTTCTCGCGGTTTCCGTCGCCGCCGCTCGGTGCTCCGTGCCGTGTTGTGCTGTGTGTGGCTGGGTGCTGCGCTGCTGCGCGTTGTGTCGCCCGGTGTTGTGCTGTCCTGTGCCGTGTTGCGCTCGTTTGGTGCCGCTGCTTGTTGCGCCGTGCCCTCTGGCGCTGCCCGTCGCCCTCGGGCCCTGTGCTCTGCGGCGCCGTGTTTTGCGGCGTTCCCCCGCGCTGTGTGCTCTGTGCTGTGTGTGTTTTGTCGTGGCGCGGTGGTGCGTGCTGTTGTTCGCCGCTCTGCTTTGTGCTGTGTGTGTCCCGGGGTGCTGTGCTGTGCGTTCCCTGTGCTCTCCGCTCTGCGCGGTGCTGTGCTTCGCTGTGCTGGTGCGCTCGCGTTGTGCTGTTCGTGTGGTGCGTGCCGTTGCTGGCGCCTGTGGTGCGCTGTTGTGTGTTGTGCTGTTTCCTGTGGTGTGCCGTGGTGCGGTGCTGGTTCTGTTGGCCCGTGGTTGTTTGCTGGTGGCGTGTTTCGGTGTCGGTGTCCCTGTCTGGCCGCTTGGTCTGCTTCCCTGTGGTTGGTGTGGTTTGCTGTGGTGCCCTGTTTTCTTGTGTCGTGTTCTGTGGTGCTGTGCTGTCGCGTGGCGCTGTGCTGTTGCTCTCTGCTGTCTTTTTGCGGTGCTGTTGGGGCTTGCTTTGCCCTTCTGTGGGCTGTCGCGCTGTGCTGTGTTGTGCTGTTGGTTGGTTGTGCTGTTTTTTGCCCGGTGGTGGTGTCTGCGCGCTGTGGTGCTCTTTCCCTCGTGCCCTGGTGCCGTGCTGCCGCGTGGTGCCGTGGCGTCCTGTCCTGTCGCCTTGTTGGGTTTGTTTCTTGCGTGGGTGTGGTTGTACCTACTTGAAAAACCGCTGCTTAATTTTGTGTAAAAAAAAAAAAAAAAAAAAATTTGAAAATAAAATAAAATTATACACGACCCAACACACTCGCGTGCAGCAAGACCACGTTCGCTGCTGTGCCTTACGTGCTACCCGTTGTTCTTGATGTTCTCGGCCTTGTTCTTGTGTGGCGTCGTGGAGCGTGTTGGCGTTCATTGCTAAGGGTTAACCGTGTTCCCCCAGGGCCGCCGCCTGAGCTGCAGGGCAAGGGGAGTGATGGGCACGAGGATGGGGAGGGAGGTGCATGGAGAAGAAGAAGAAAAAGGCGGCAGGGCGCGACGTGAGGGGTCGTGGCGAGTTATGTAAAATTTTCGAGTTTTACGCGCTGCTCGCGACGCGTTTTTCTTTGCGCCTATAGCGAGTTAGACGACGGCAAGGACGGCGTTGGGGTCCCACGAGCGTTACGGTGCTTACGGCGTTAACTATTCACCTATTTCACGTCGAAAAAATTTTTGTCGCGTTTTTACGCGTTTCGCAGCGCGCTTTTTGGCCTAAGCGTTTTTCTTGCTAATTAGCTTTATTTTCAGCGATTCAGAAAAATTTTTCGTCGTGTTTTACTCGTCTTTTTACTTTATTCTGGCGCTGAGGATCAGCGCGCGCGACATGGCGGTCATGATGATTCCAAGATATATTGGGCACCGAAGTAAGTACCCTCATAACATACTTGGGTCATGATGTCAATTGAGCGCAACGTTGAGATACACGGTCGCCACTTGACATCATGACGGGCAAGAAACAACAATATTGGCGAAAAAAACCCAAAAGTGCCTTGAAAGGCGCACAAACATATTATAATATCTTCGGCTTGGATTGAGTAATCGACCAATCCTTCTAAACACAATGACTTGACACCAATGACCTTCGATTCCACATATGTGCTCTACTTGGGGCGCTCTAAAAGGTCACGAGCGCTACTTCCCAAGTCGGCACATGAAAATATGGAAAATTGCAAAACACACACCTTGCTCCCAACGCATCGCTTTGGGATCGCCACACAAGCTTCCCTCCACGAGGGCTAGGCTCGCAATTGCTCGTAGGGAGTATGGAGAAGGGGCTTGCGCAATATGAGGTCCATTGGCGGGTTTGGCTTGGAGCGATGGACCCGCCAAATGGGCACGCAACACAACACAAGGCACATACTCCATATTGCCCACAAAGGTAGCTCCCCCCACGATATGTGATGCCCCTCCAAGGGCATAACTTTGTGTCAATCGCTCATAGGAACTCAAGGAAGGTTCCTATGCAATACCAACACTCGCGCGCTACACTTGAAAGTTATCTTAACGCACGCAATATCATGGCCCAAGAGTTATAACGCAAACTCTACCCTCTTGACCATGATCCATTACGCTAGCGCGCACGTGTGGAGACGCAAGGCGTATAAAGCTTCCTAAATTACGTCGGGAGTATTGTGAATACATCCCACGTTACCCTATTGTCATTCCTCGCAAGCGGCACGAGATATGACCCTCACAAGTGGCCTCACGAATCAACTTTGTTTTGCCCATATCTTTAAGACAAATGGAGGGCAAGACAAAAGGAAAGTTGATTCGTGCATAGGGAAGCACGTAGGTCCACTCGAAAGAGGTCAAATCAACTGCGGGGGTGTCGAAGTCGAAAATCCGATTTAGACATCCTGAAAAATTCGGATTAAGGTTGCGAGTGTACAATGTGAAAATTGCAGATGCATCAATGCAATTCCTGAAGACTTTAGAGTCTTCGTCACGATTTGCGCTAAAATATCTGTACATAACAGTTAAACTGGCGGTTACGCTAAAGTCGCGAACTAACCGCCAGCTGTGAAAACAGTGAATATCAGAACGAAAACAATACGGAAACAATATGAAAATAAAACCCTGTTGATTCCTGATATTCTGATGTATAAATCTCCGCTGGCGATGCATCGGTTGCCGATGCGGGGCTTTACGGCACGGAACATGCTCCCACCGGGCTCGCACCGGCCGTCAACGGGCGTCTTCACTTCCGTACATGGGGTTAGTGGACCGGAGACCGGTCTTCCCTTCCGTACATGGGGTTAGTGGACCAAGGCCCGCCGGCTGGGGGAGAGTCCCCACGGGTCCTTCCTCGGGCGCACCATGTCCAAATCCACGACGTGAGTCCAGAGTGGTACAGCCGATCGAGCTCCTCTTTCAGGGACCGGGCATCAAGGCCGTCTTTTCCCTCGCCCTATTACCACGAAGGCCATACATGAGGGAGTCCTCATGCAGTGTGAGCGGAGGCGTTGACTCCTCAAACCACCAGTTTCCCAGGCAAACCTTCCCCATCCGACTGCAAGTGCGTCTGCGAGTCGGCAGTCTCAACTGGGACTGACAGTGGCGGACCGCTGGCAGTGTAGTCAGGCAACTGGGCTTCCCGCCTGGCGCCATCAGGATCTCCACACACAGCGAATAGGGCACACGGTATCACGGGCACTCAAACAGAAGAATCTGTATTTAAGTACTGGTCCAGGCTGGACCTTATGTAAAAGCATGTAAACGGCAACTCAGGGCGCCTTCGTAGTCGATTCGCATCCCGTCAGGGGAAAAAACAGTCCACACTTCAGTGATGGGCTGACATACAGATGCACATATCCTGGGGAACAGAAAGACAAGCAATAAGCGGGGTAATAGGCGTGTAAACACACTCTGGACAGAGCGCCAAACCACGCCCTGGTTAGGGTAAGGCATGTGCAGGAGGGTGGACAGGAAAACGCCTGAGTTCAGGCCATATATAGTCGCGACACACGTAGACTGGTCTGGATCCCACAAGTGCCATGGGACCAGACCACACACTCAAAAATCACAATGCCAATGACAGCGGCATCCGTTGCGCAACGACGTATGGGCTTCAAGGCCCCAAGAGCTCATAAAATGTGAAGGTCAGTCGCCCTACCTGGTTTCCCAAGGATTCAGCAGGGGGGGGAGTGACGAACAGAAGTTGAAGAGAGGGGCCATCCTCCTCTGGATTCAGCAGGGGGGGGTATATGGCCACTCTGATGGCAGGTCACCCTAAGATGTAAGAGAGCAAGCAAGTGAGGGACGATCCGTCGACCACACAAGCGCTCAAACTGCATCAGGGGAGAGCTCAGGGCGGCGATCAGGCGCCCCTGGCTGCAATCGCCCGGGTGAGTGCTGCCAAGTCCGAGACGTGGATCTTGGTCTTGTGCTTGCGGATGTACTCCATGAAGGGAGTATTGACCCGCGGCACGAACGAGGAGATGGGTTCCCAGGTGTCGTGGGACGGCCCATAGCCTCGCCAACGAACCTTGAACTCCAGGCCTCCGGGTGCCGAGGCGTTCGGACGCTGAGCCAGGATCTTCTCGACAATATAGTGGTCCTGCTCAGCATAGTCGTCGTCCGAATGGGCCTCATGTGCGGCATAGCTCAGGGACACATGTTGGCCACGGAGGTCGGGTTCCCGCACACGGAGGTGACTCTCGTGGCGCTCCCGGAACTGTCCGTGACCCACCTTGATGCGGTAGGTGTCCTCACCAATCCTGCGGACCACCTCTCCGGGTGTGAACCAGGTCTTTGTGCGGTGGGTGCCCATGGGACGTGGTCTGATGACCCATACCGGGTCTCCCACCCTGAACTTCTGCGCTGTCGAGCTCGGGGCGGACTTCGGACGCTCAGCATGCTCCTTCTCGAGCTGCTGGCGGATGTCCCGCGCCGTTTGCTCTTGCCGCGCGAAGAATTCCTTGGCGTCCATCGCCATACCATCACCAGACAAGGGAAGTCCCCGACCCAGGGGGTCCCTGCCGAACAGAATCTGGTGAGGGGACAAACCACCCGGGCTGGGGGTGTCATGATGGGCCTTCAGAGCGGGCCACATCTCCTCAAACCAGTTCCGACGTGGATTGGTGATGTGAATCTTGCGCAGCTTCTCGAACTGCTGCCGTCCAGCCACTTCAGCTTGGCCGTTAGACCGGCTGAGATAGGCGATGCTCTTGGCGTGACGTATTCCCATGAGGGAACACATGGCCTTGAACCAGCCATCAGTAAACTGGGGCCCTCGGTCACTGCAAATATTGCGGGGGATGTCAAAGACGGTCAGCCAATGACGAATCATCATGACTGCCACTTCCTTGGCAAGCAACCCCTTTTTGCGTGCCGGAACGGCTACTACGTAGCCACTGTGGCGATCCACAAAGAGAACCACACAGTCAAAGGTCTCCTTGCCAATGTGGACTTCGGGCATGGAGAAGACCTCCATGGCCACGCTCTCCATGGGCTGGTCAGGAACCGGGGTCCATTGGGCTTCCCCCTTGACGTTCCGGTTATCGGGATTGCAGGCCTGGCAGACCGAGCAACCCTTCCTGACCTTCTTGGTGGCGGTGTAGAGAACAATATGGTCGATCTCGAACCGGCGTTGCATGTCCAGGGCTTGCTTCTTGACCCCTGGGTGCAGCATGTGGAGGTGCCAAGCTTCACACCGCTCGAGCACCCGGGACTCCGGTACTAGCAGCTTACCATTCCGGTAGAGCTTGCCATCTTCCTCGGTCAGCCCCTTTGGCCACTTCTGCCCGTCGTCAGGGTCGGTCACAGCCCTATATTCGGCCGCAAAGGCCTCGGACTTAGCGTAGTCGTCGGTCTAGTCGTCCTGGAGGCAAAACTCCGGGAAGAGGTGCTTGTCGGACTCAGCTCCATCAGGGGCGAGTACTCTGACCGCTCTGCCCATCCTCGTTCCGAGGGGGGCATCAGCAGCTATGACGACGAAGCATTTTACACCCTCCTCCTCAATCAGGCGCTCCATTTCAATGATCTTCTTGGCTTCAGCGGTCTCAGCATCATCGCCATGGGCAGAGATATCCGTCATGCCCTTGCTGGCGGGATAGGCCCACCTACTGAGACAGTCCGCCACGGTGTTATCCTTTCCAGGAATATACACCACCGTGAGGTCGAACTTGGCCAAGGTCTCATGCCATCTTGCCCGTCGGGCGGCGGGAGCTGAGGGGGTGTCCACGTGCTCCTTGTGCCACGACTGCAGACTCTGATGGTCGGTACAGACGGTGACGGGATGGAGGGCTATGTACCCAGCCCATTTCCTGAGAGCCATGACGATGGCATACGCCTCCTTTTCTCGGGGCGTCCACGTCCGTCTCTGGCCTTCCGCCAGGACTCGGCTCCAGAAGGCCACGGGCACGTGCCTCCCGTCGTCAAGCACTTGCTCCAACACAGCGCCAACGGCGTAGTCGGAAGCGTCGGTGCGCAGGACGAACCCTCGGTCGGGATCCACGAGGTGCAGACCCACTGCGGATAGCAGCGCCTGCTTCATCCCCTCAAAGGCACGGTCGGACTCAGCAGTCCGAACCAGAGCCTTCTTGGACCCCTTCTTGGTCTCCTCTCGGTTGCCCTTGAGCATGGTCGTCATGGGGGCCGCATACTCGGCATACATCTTGATATACCCCGAGTAGTAGTTGCAGAACCCCAGATACGCCCGTAGCTCAGAGACCGTCTTGGGCTTTTCCCAGTGCTCAATTGCAGCCACCTTGCCAGGTATGGGCTTTTGCTGCCCGTTCCCGACTACGTGGCCAGCGAAGACCACCTCGCTTACCGCAATGGTGGCCTTGTCACTGCTGCCCGTGAGTTTGTGCCGAACCAGAAGGTCCAGCACTCGAGTGACGTCCCTCTCATGTGCCTCCAGGAGCTCCTCGTAGCTCATACTGGGGTCCCCGGACGCGATGATCACGTCGTCCACGAAGGGGTCCGCACAGTCACGCACCGGCTCAAGCAGGTTCTCCAGCATCCGCTGAAAAGCCGCATTGCCGTTGGTAACGCCCATGGGCATCACCTTCCACTGGAGAGGTCTAAGTGGGGTGCTCATGGCTGTGCAGGCACGGGACTCCTCGGCGAGAGGCATCTGATGATAACCATGTTTCAGGTCAATCACCGTGAAGATACTCCGTCCGTGTTGTTTTTGCAGCATGTCCTCAATGAGGGGCAGCGTATAGCTGTTGTGCTGCGTTTGGGCGTTTAGGCCGCGGTAGTCGACCACGAGCCGCCACTCACCGGGACGACGAAGCACGGAGAGGCCCACTCGGAGTGGCACGGCTCAAGCCAGCCTCTCTCGATGAAGTCACGGAGGATCTTCTCCATGGCCTCTTTCCTCTCGCCCCTCAGGGCAAACTCCCGGTGCCGGTAAGCACGGGGGTCCTGCTTCAGTTGTATCTTGGCCTTGCCATACGGTCCACGCACCGGTGGGGGAAACACAGGCCTTCCGCTGAAGAAGGTATCACCATACTTCTGCTTCAGCCTGGCCCTCAATGCCTGGATCTTGGGGCAATCGTCGGACTCCGCCTTGGCTTTTCCGGGCACTTGAACCACAGAGCTTACTTGAGGGGTAGCGACCCCGCTCGGTTTCGGCTCAGGCGGTCTTCCCAGGTGGCCCAAAGGGCCATCTCTGGTCTTGCCTCGGAACAGATCGCCGCAGATGGGTGGGTTACCTCCGATTGGCTCGTCCTGGCTGGACAGGTGGTCCAGCACCCTCCTTACGAAGGTATCTCCATCATAGGAACCAGAGACGATCGAGTCCACTTCCCACCAGGCTCCGTCTTGGCCCTCTCCTCAGCGACCTTCCGTCGCGCGGCCTCGATGGCGTCCTTCTTGGCGGCGTCCGCCTGGGCCTTAGCCGTTGCTTCGGCCTGGGCCCTTTCCTCCGCCTCCTTCTTTGCCCTCTCTTGGTCAAGCGCCTCTTCCAGCGCCTTCACCTCGGCCTCCTTGCAGGCAATGGCCTCCTGCGTCAGGCGGGCTTCCTCGTCGGCTGCCGCCAGCTCACCGTTGACCTGGGCAGTCGCTGCCCCATGGGCGGCTACGGCCGTGAGTCCGGCCGCAATGGCCGCCACGGTCGAGGCGTGGATGGCCATCCTATGCGCCCACTCTGCAGCCTCCTCATGGGCTATGCCGGAGGCGCCCACCATGGCAGCGTTCTGCTGCATGGCCCGTTGCCGGGCAACCCGAAGGTTGCAGGGCACCCCACAGGCGCGCTCACAGGCGCGCGCCACGTCCCTTTGGTCGGGAGCGACGCTGCTGCTGGAGCTGGCGTGGTCAGCCGGCATCCTCCCGCGGTGGGCCAACTCCACGTCGCTGCTGGGGCCTGACTTCCTCAGGAGCAGCGGACGGGGCTTGGCCTGGGTCTGCTTGGCGACTTGGAGGAAGTCGCCAAGGGTGGTGGAGCCGGGGTGGTGACCGCCATTGGCCCGTTGGGGACTGGGGGCTGGGGTTCCGCCCTTGGCGCCTTGGGCGGCTTCGGCGGCCAGGGACTCCTGGTACTCCCGCCACTTCCGGTCTTGCTTCCTGTCCCCGGCGGACCGCTTCTCCTTCCCCGGAGAGGCGCTGCTGCAGCTGCCCTGCAGCCTGCGCTCGCTCCCAGGTTCCGGGAAGTTCTTCTTGATCATGTCGCACATGGAGACGTTGATCGAGGCGCCCGACGGGTACTCGTTGGGCTTCTCGTCCTCCTCAATCCCGTCGGGGCGCAGCCCTTCGCCTGGCCTGTCCGGCCGGGTCCAGGTCCTCCAGCGCCTCTGCTGGAAGCGGAAGGCAAACCCTTCCACCCGCAGCCAGTCCTCCACGGCCTGCAGGCGGTCGGGGCTCATGTCCGTGCGGAGCTCGAAGCTCCCGGGCATGCTGCCTTCGCACTGGGGGTGGCTGTGGCGGTAGTGCTGGTCCCAAACCAACCCACGCAGTAGGCACACTGCATGGGGCTGGGGCCGCGGCCACGTCTTACCCGCTTCTTGCCAGTTTACCATGGCAGCGGGGGGCGTACTTGGTCTTGAGGTCCTTGGTGTGCACTCGTTCCGCTCAACGAACGGGTCCTGGTGGTGTTTGTTGAGGCGGGTGCTGCAGCACTGGACTGGGAGTGCGGCCGGTGCTGGTCGGCCGGAGGTTGTGGAAGTGGTTGCTGTAGCTGGGAGTGCAGCCTTGCTGGTCCACCGAGGAAACTCGTTGATGACGGAGTTCTGCTCCCTGCACTTCCTTCACCGTCTCGGCGCTGCTGCCGGGCGGCGCTGCGAGCCGCTGCGCTGCGCTGCGAGCTGCGAGCTGCGAGCTGCTGCGCTGCGCTGCTCGGGGTTGGTGGCCCCGAGTGGCACGCGGGGGATGTGTAACCCCGCGGCGGTGAAACGCTTTTGACGCGCTCCCGTGGCGGGCCTGGCCACGGGACGCTGCGGTGAACACGCGCAAGTGAGCAGGCAGGCAAAGCACTACGCTCACAGGGGCATCAATGCGCTCATGTCATGTGACAAAGCGTTTCAGGATCCTTGCCACTCTGAAACGAGGGAACAGAAGTATGTACAGCAACACATCAGGATATGTACACATGGGGTTGAGACTGGACTGGGGTAAGGGCATCACAGGACAATAGACACTCAGTCCCAACTCGTATCCCAATCCCAGGTCCGACCCTCTCAGTGGCTGGTGGGGGCGGGGGCTCAAACACAACCCATGCCCTGCTCAGTCCGGACCCTGAAACCCTGCCAATAGGGGGGGTGTCCCGCCCAGCCACAGGCGAGTTCCTGGGAACCAAGGGGCTCCAAGGCCAACCAACAGAGGCTCCCTATGCTCCCTAACGGCAGGTCCCAACTCCTCTCTGACCCAGAGATCTGGCCCCGCCATTATCCCCTAGGAGTTGGTAGCTGAAAATGAGCTGTTTCAGCCCAAACTGATATTAGCTCAAAAATTTCCAAAATTGACCCCTCGTTCGGACCCGCCAGAGGTAGGGAAGAGGCAACTGACCCTATGCCCTTCGAGTCCCAACTCCCTGGAGCCCTCACCCAACCTGGTTCCCCCTGAGGTCCCGGCATCAGGGCACCACGGGTTCGTCAAGTGGGGTCATGATGCCAAAATCACCAAAATTGGCGTCATTCCCACGCGTGGCTTCCCCAGCCAGGGCAAGGCCAATGGCTCACAGGATAGGAGGCAGGACCTAGGACTCATATCTGAGTGTACAACCTGAAATTAGGTCCAGGCTCCCCGTGCGCGTAGAGATATGGGGCCGCCAATTGACCACACGGGGGGGTGAAATTGGGGTCCCAAAAGGGGGTCATTTTGGCTGCTCGAAATGAGCCAAAATTCGGGGGTGCTCCCAATAGTATATTTCCACGCCGGCTTGGAGATCGGATCCGACATTCCATACGCGATCCACTCGGAGTCCAACTGAGACTCCAATGCACTTGGCTTCCAAAGATCTCCATGCAACTTGGCGTGGTGACAATCCCAATTGGGTCCACAAATGCCAAAGCCGCAAAATTGCCCACACTCACTTTGGGCTAGCACCTTAACGAAGGTTGCTCCGCTTCGCCCACGTGGTGTGTGAACCATGGGGACCAATATGCATAGCACCCATGTCATATATGGTCCATTGGTCCATGTGTCTGGCGTGCACGGGTGGGCTGAACATAGTGCACGGCGGGCAGAAAATTGGAAAATTGCTCAAAATGGCCGAAAATGCGCACACTCATGGTTGGGGCAAATGAGGCACATGCCCGACTTGGACCAGAGTGTGCCATAGGATTGGTATCAAGTCATATGTGTCCAACATATCTTTTGGGCGTCGCCCAACTCCTCCGGTTTTCGGAATGGCAGGGTCGCCAAGTGAGCCCATGATTTGGGATAGTCCCAAATTGCCAACATGGCGGCCACGATATGCCAAGCCCAAGAGGAGTTATTCGCCGGGTCCAAGATATGTTGGGCACCGAAGTATGTACCCTCATAACATACTTGGATCATGATGTCAATTGAGCGCAACGTTGAGATACACGGTCGCCACTTGACATCATGACGGGCAAGAAACAACAATATTGGCGAAAAAAACCCAAAAGTGCCTTGAAAGGAGCACAAACATATTATAATATCTTCCGCTTGGATTGAGTAAGCGACCAATCCTTCTAAACACAATGACTTGACACCAATGACCTTCGATTCCACATATGTGCTCTACTTGGGGCGCTTTAAAAGGTCACGAGCGCTACTTCCCAAGTGGGCACATGAAAATATGGAAAATTGCAAAACACACACCTTGCTTCCAACGCATCGCTTTGGGATCGCCACACAAGCTTCCCTCCAAGAAGGTTAGGCTTGCAATTGCTCGTAGGGAGTATGGAGAAGGGGCTTGCGCAATATGAGGTCCATTGGCGGGTTTGGCTTGGAGCGATGGACCCGCCAAATGGGCACGCAACACAACACAAGGCAGATACTCCATATTGCCCACAAAGGTAGCTCCCCCCACGATATGTCATGCCCCTCCAAGGGCATAACTTTGTGTCAATCGC
This sequence comes from Eutreptiella sp. 'Long Island Sound 2002', assembly GCA_964036045.1. NCBI lineage: Eukaryota > Euglenozoa > Euglenophyceae > Eutreptiales > Eutreptiaceae > Eutreptiella > Eutreptiella sp. 'Long Island Sound 2002'. The sequence continues at coordinate 63,991,863 of OZ038378.1, forward strand.
TCATAGGAACTCAAGGAAGGTTCCTATGCAATACCAACACTCGCGCGCTACACTTGAAAGTTATCTTAACGCACGCAATATCATGGCACAAGAGTTATAACGCAAACTCTACCCTCTTCACCATGATCCATTACGCTAGCGCGCACGTGTGGAGACGCAAGGCGTATAAAGCTTCCTAAATTACGTCGGGAGTATTGTGAATACATCCCACGTTACCCTATTGTCATTCCTCGCAAGCGGCACGAGATATGACCCTCACAAGTGGCCTCACGAATCAACTGTGTTTTGCCCATATCTTTAAGACAAATGGAGGGCAAGACAAAAGGAAAGTTCATTCGTGCATAGGGAAGCACGTAGGTCCACTCGAAAGAGGTCAAATCAAGTGCGGGGATGTCGAAGTCGAAAATCCGATTTCCACATCCTGAAAAATTCCGATTAAGGTTGCGAGTGTACAATGTGAAAATTGCAGATGCATCAATGCAATTCCTGAAGACTTTAGAGTCTTCGTCACGATTTGCGCTAAAATATCTGTATATAACAGTTAAACTGGCGGTTACGCTAAAGTCGCGAACTAACCGCCAGCTGTCAAAACAGTGAATATCAGAACGGAAGCGTAAAAATTGACGGAAACAATATGAAAATAAAACCCTGTTGATTCCTGATATTCTGATGTATAACTCTCCGCTGGCGATGCATCGGTTGCCGATGCGGGGCTTTACGGCACGGAACACGCTCCCGCCGGGCTCGCATCGGGCGTCAACGGGCGTCTTCCCTTCCGTACATGGGGTTAGTGGACCGGAGACCGGTCTTCCCTTCCGTACATGGGGTTAGTGGACCGGAGACCGGTTGTATGCCCTAACCTAGCCATGGGGTTCTGGGTACCGCTTCAATGGCATATCTTAATTCAGGGCTTCGCTTCATCTTCACTTCTACTTCTCTTCTGTTTTCTTTGCCACACATTGTCATTATTTGTTTCCTTTTCCATGACTTCCATGTATTGATGCACACAAGCCCATTTGAATTGGTGGACCACGTATTGTGATTTCATTGCCAAGAGTTGCCAAGGGGTGTGCTTGCGGGATCTTTTTGGAATTCGGAAATTGAAAATTGGAAAGCATGGAAGCTTTAATGAAATCAAGGACACTGGGAGTCACGGAAAAGATGGTGGAAAAATTGGGAATAGGTAGTAGAGCCCGCACAATGGCACGGGCCGGTTATACAGGCCTTCTTTATGTGTAAGGCAGAGCCGTCGAGCTGCGGCTACTTCGGAAACATACATAAGGTTGCTCCCTGATATGAACACAATTTTTAGTGTCTACCTTGTGGTTTTAAGGGTCCAAATCCCAAACAATGAGCAAATAAAAATAAAGCAAGGTGCTGTCGTTGTACTCTGGAAGGGCACCGGTTCCCCATTGACGTAGAGGAAAAAATAGTGTGTGTTGCCGTTCCGTTGGCACAGGTGGGACTGTAGGTGCAGTGCCGGTGTTGTGGTTTGTTGTTGGGGTGGGCCTTTTGTGGGGGTCTACTGAGGGCAGAGAGAGAGGGATTTAACAGGATCATACCCGGGTCGGCAGGATGTGGGTCGCACAGAGGATGGGTTAGTGTCTCCTTACAGGGACAGCTATTTGTGACGAGCTCCTTGCCTAAAGAAGGGAGCAGAAACCCATTTATGCAAGGATGTGCTGCACTGCGAACCCGGTGTGCGGCGGCAAGACGCCACCACGTTGGCATCAAGCATTTTGTTTGTGTGCACCACACTCGACCCTTGTTGCGGTGGTGCAATGCACCTGGGGTGCAGAGAGAATTTTCAGACATTTACCCTTGGTTTGCCTCAGACTTATGGAAAAAGGTCAATTTCAGTAACAACCAAAAATTCAGTCACTTGTATCTTGCCACGAGCTCTTTGTGCAAAGGCGGTATGTGTATGTAGTCACAATCTGGCCATACTTCAATGCTTTTCCGTCCCATATTACACTTTTAAGGCTAATGTCCTTTTGCTTCTCTACACACCTCTTTCGCTAGGACTCATCTCTAAATGTGTTCTCGGGTACCATTTTCTTCTTCCGCCTTCCTTTTTTAAGACGTCACAAATTTCTCAGTGCGGAGCCAGTGATACTATCATACAAAGCCAGAAGCTAATGTACAAAGTCATGGACTCGCATAACCCACGGGCCCCAAAGGCGCCCAGCGGTGTCATGTCGGAGCGGCGGCGGTAACTGAGGGGCATTGGGGACCCGCTGGCAGGTGTAGGAATGAGTAATTGAAGGGCAGCACGACTTCAGAGCCGCGCAGCTTGTATTGCATGCACCGAATACGTATGACATACGGGGGGAGGCACATAGGAGCGTTAAGGGTGCGGACACAGGGAGCGATGCATGGAACCGGAGGGGCGCCGTAGGCGCCACAGACGAAGTAAAAGACTTGAGAGAATGATGTGAGGGAGATGTCAAGGCGCTGCCTATAGCGTCTTAATTGTCGGGAGTTCCGAGGTGAAAAGGGGGGGGATAAGCGGAAATTCTGTCGGTCTGGACCCTGAAGAAACGCATTTTGGGATGTCCCAGCGCTTGGTTGATGAGAATTGAGCTGATAATTGAATTCAGCACCCCCGAATTAGGGGGGGTGGATACCTGAAGTGCCCTGCCGGGCTCACGAGATGAAAAAACCCATTTTTGGCACCGTTTGAGGGGGGTGGATAAACGGAAATTCTGTCGGTCTGGACCCTGAAAAACGCATTTTAGGATGTCCCAGCGCTTGGTTGATGAGATTGAGCCTCACAATTAAATTCAGCACCCCCAAATTAGGGGGGGTGGGTACCTGAAGTGCCCTCCCGGGCTCACGAGGTGAAAAAACCAATTGTCGGCACCGTTTGGGGGGGGGGGGGTGGAGAAACGGAAATTCTGTCGGTCTGGACCCTGAAAAACGCATTTTGGGATGTCCCAGCGCTTGGTTGATGAGAACTAGGCTGATAATTGGACTCAGCACCCCCAAATTAGGGGGGATGGGTACCTGAAGTGCCCTGCCGGGCTCACGAGATGAAAGAACCCATTTTTGGCACCGTTTTGGAGAGGGGGTGGATAAACGGAAATTCTGTCGGTCTGGACCCTGAAAAATGCGTTTTGGGATGTCCCAGCGCTTGGTTGATGAGAATGAGCTTCATAATTGAATTCAGCACCCCCAAATTAGGGGGGGTGGGCACCTGAAGTGCCCTGCCGGGCTCACGAGGTGAAAAAACCCATTTTCAGCACCGTTTGGGGTAGGGGTGGACAAACGGAAATTCTGTCGGTCTGGACCCTGAAAAACGCATTTTGGGATGTCCCAGCGCTTTGTTGCTGGGAATTAGGCTGATAATTGAGTTCAGCACCCTCAAATTAGGGGGGATGGGTACCTAAAGTGCCCTCCCGGGCTCACGAGGTGAAAGAACTCATTTTCAGCACCGTTTGGGGGGGGGAGTGGATAAACGGAAATTCTGTCGGTCTGGACCCGGAAAAATGCATTTTGAGATGTCCCAGCGCTTGTTTGATGAGAATTAGGCTGATAATTGAACTCAGCAACCCTAAATTAGGGGGGGTGGGTGCCTGAAGTGCCCTCCCGGGCTCACGGGGTGAAAGAACCCATTTTCGGCACCGTTTGGGGAGTGGGGGGGGTGGATGAACGGAAATTCTGTCAGTCCGGACCCTTAAAAACGCATTTTGGGATGTCCCAGCGCCTGGTTGATGAGAATTAGCCTCATAATTGAATTCAGCATCCCCAAATTAGGGGGGGTGGGTACCTGAAGTGCCCTACCGGGCTCACGAGGTGAAAAAACCCATTTTCGGCACCGTTTTTGGGGGGGGGGGGGGCAAGCGGAAATTCTGTCGGTTTAAAGCCTGAAAAACGCATTTTGGGATGTCCCAGCGCTTGGTCGATGAGAATTGAGCTGATAATTGAACTCAGCACCCCCAAATTAGGGGGGGTGGGTACCTGAAGTGCCCTCCCGGGCTCACGAGGTGAAAAAACCCATTTTCGGCACCGTTTTTGGGGGGGGGGGGGGGCAAGCGGAAATTCTGTCGGTTTAAACCCTGAAAAACGCATTTTGGGATGTCCCAGCGCTTGGTCGATGAGAATTGAGCTGATAATTGAACTCAGCATCCCCAAATTAGGGGGGGTGGATACCTGAAGTGCCCTCCCGGGCTCACGAGGTGAAAGAACCCATTTTCGGCACCGTTTGGGGGGGGGGGGCGTGGACAAACGGAAATTCTGTCGGTCTGGACCCTGAAAAACGCATTTTGGGATGTCCCAGCGCTTGGTCGATGAGAATTGAGCTGATAATTGAACTCAGCACCCCCAAATTAGGGGGGGTGGGTACCTGAAGTGCCCTACCGGGCTCACGAGGTGAAAAAACCCATTTTCGGCACCGTTTTTGGGGGGGGGGGGGGGCAAGCGGAAATTCTGTCGGTTTAAACCCTGAAAAACGCATTTTGGGATGTCCCAGCGCTTGGTCGATGAGAATTGAGCTGATAATTGAACTCAGCACCCCCAAATTAGGGGGGGTGGGTACCTGAAGTGCCCTCCCGGGCTCACGAGGTGAAAAAACCCATTTTCGGCACCGTTTTTGGGGGGGGGGGGGGGCAAGCGGAAATTCTGTCGGTTTAAACCCTGAAAAACGCATTTTGGGATGTCCCAGCGCTTGGTCGATGAGAATTGAGCTGATAATTGAACTCAGCATCCCCAAATTAGGGGGGGTGGATACCTGAAGTGCCCTCCCGGGCTCACGAGGTGAAAGAACCCATTTTCGGCACCGTTTGGGGGGGGGGGGCGTGGACAAACGGAAATTCTGTCGGTCTGGACCCTGAAAAACGCATTTTGGGATGTCCCAGCGCTTGGTCGATGAGAATTGAGCTGATAATTGAACTCAGCACCCCCAAATTAGGGGGGGTGGGTACCTGAAGTGCCCTACCGGGCTCACGAGGTGAAAAAACCCATTTTCGGCACCGTTTTTGGGGGGGGGGGGGGGCAAGCGGAAATTCTGTCGGTTTAAACCCTGAAAAACGCATTTTGGGATGTCCCAGCGCTTGGTCGATGAGAATTGAGCTGATAATTGAACTCAGCACCCCCAAATTAGGGGGGGTGGATACCTGAAGTGCCCTCCCGGGCTCACGAGGTGAAAGAACCCATTTTCGGCACCGTTTGGGGGGGGGGGGCGTGGACAAACGGAAATTCTGTCGGTCTGGACCCTGAAAAACGCATTTTGGGATGTCCCAGCGTCAGGTTGATAAGAATTAGCCTCATAATTAAATTCAGCACTCCCGAATTAGGGGGGTTGGGTACCTGAAGTGCCCTACCGGGCTCACGAGGTGAAAAAACCCATTTTCAGCACCGTTTGAGGGGGGGGGGGACAAACGGAAATTCTGTCGGTCTGGACCCGGAAAAATGCATTTTGGGATGTCCCAGCGCTTGGTTGATGAGAATTAGGCTGATAATTGAACTGAGCACTCCCAAATTAGGGGGGGTGGGTACCTGAAGTGCCCTCCCGGGCTCACGAGGTTTGGTACCCGGGGGGGGGGGGGGTAGAGGTCACATCAAATTCAGTTCTTTATGCTTCATGAACAAATGTAGCTGATTGGAAGGGCGGTTGAAGGATGCGTGAATGACGTATGTATGTTGTCGACTGGCTGACTGATTGACCGAGTAGTAGGCGAAATTAGAGTGAGAGTGCGTGATTTTTAAGTGGATGCCCGCGGAAAGTGGTGGAGGACTCGAGGCGGTCGGTGGGGACGGCTGGAATGAGGTGGACGTTGTAGCCCCATATTCGAAGTTGTGTCGAGCTGCGTAGAGCGTAGTGCTGAACGTCTTGGTACCCGCTGAAAGGTGGCGGAGAACTCGAGGTGGTCGGTGGGAACGCCTTTGATGGAGTGGACGATGTAGCCCCGTTTGGTCGAAGCTTTGCCGTTGTCGTAGTGCTGCGTGAAGTGGCCTGTAGGAGATCCTGCGGAGGAGGGTAACGCGGACGGGGAGGGGTCCGGGAATGGTGCTGACGGGCCCGAGATAAGAAGCGGCTAATCGCCAGGCTGACGCCTCCGCCCGTCTTTTCGGGCGGGCTTACGTGGGAGTACCGTTTGGCAGGGGCGGCTAAACGCCAGGCTGTCGCCTCCGCCTGTCACTTCAGGCGGGCCAGAGTGGGCGGCTTAGTAGCCAGAGCGTCTCCAGCGGTCGTTTCCGCTGGGCCCACGTGTGCGCGGATGAGGGCGCCACTGTTGTCTGCCGGTGCTATCCATGCTGTCGACGTGGTGGGCACGGTGACCGTCCCGCACGGAAGATGGTTGTGCGTAGGTCTTTGGGGCGACGGGTCCTGTAGCGAGAGGAGGGGGGGAGGGGAAGGGTGGAAGGGGTTGGAACTCCGTTGGCTTTGGAGGCGTAGGCGGCCGATAGGAGCCATAGTGCAGGGGTTGCTGCGACGAGGACAGAGGGGCTCCTTGCTGGTTGAGGTACGGCTGGGATGGCCTGACGTTCACGTCTTCATCCAGATGGACCATGAGGGACCCGGGCTGGACTTTGTAGGGGGCTTGTGGCGGCCGGGGCGCAGATGTCGCGAGCCACTTTGGATCGCGCTGGATGGTGTCTTCTTGTTTTTCTGCTTGGGTTTCCTCGGTAACCTTCCGGCCTATGTTGACCTTTAGCCTCTTGGGCACCGGCATAGCGCCAGGGCTGCGCGTGCGCTTTAGTTCGTCTTGGAGCCTACGTACCTTTTTCCGTAGCCTCTGGTTTTCTCTTTCCGTGGTACGATCCGATGGCCCTCTAGCTTGTGGCTGCGGTGTGACTGGAGGCAAGTACGGGACCGGCATAGGCATCATAGGCATGAAAGGAGGCATGGCCGGCTGCATGGGCATCGGTGAGACCCATGGGGCAAAGGGCATGCCATACTGCGGGCCCGATGGCTGGGGCCAAGCGGGCTGGCTTTCCGGGCGTTCCCGGGGAGCGCGCGGCTCATAGCCCTGCGATTCCTCTCCCGAGGATGAACTCACCGAGCTCCGGTCGGTGGAGGGGGAGCGGGATCGGGATGATTCATCCGACGGAGATGGTGATCTACGTCCCATGTTTATGCTATGTGGAGAGTGATCAGGGAGGTTGTTGGGCTTGGGGAGGGGATTGGGACTGGAAAAAGCGCAGGATGGTATTATGGGGCGCCGCCGCGGGTTTGGGGGGGATCCCTCTTCTTGGGGGGGGGCAGGAAGTGCTTTGGCGTCTTTTGTTCTGCGGTTTCGGCTTTGGCTTGCTCGGAACATCATTAAGTGTAGAAGGGAGGGGGGATGGATCAGGATGCGTGATAGGTGCAGGAGAGTAAGACGTGCTGTAAACTCCATGGTGTTGGAAAAACGTGTTGGGGCCTTGCCCCACTATACGGTCTGGGGGGGGCTGGTCCCGGAGCCATTTAAGGTAGCTTTTAATAGCCGAGGTGAAGCGAGTGCGTCTGGCAGGCATCGTGTCCCATATAAGCGCTCTTGCCTTTGATTCCTGTTGAGGGGCGAGGGTGGAAATCATTTTGTTCAACAGGGACTTGGGGACTAAGGAGCGTACAAAGAGCCTTTTCTCCCACCAGGGGCACTCAAGGAGCCAGTTTCTAACGGCCGGGATGAGCCGGGCATCCCAACTAATGATGACGTTTTCACGATGACTGTGAGTAAGGTCACAGAAGGCGAGTCTGGACGCCGGATCTTGGGGGTGGTAGCGGCAGCACGCATTGCAGCAGTAGCTGGTAGTATCGAAGAAGGGGGGCTGGTCTTTGACTCCTTGGACACCTAAAGCCCATTTAGTGGCGAACGAACTGAACCACGAGTGGTGTGCAACCCAGTCGAAAGAGAGTTTAGTGTGAATGTTGAGGTGGTCGTGCTTTGGTAGGAGGTTCTTTCGGTGCGTATTGCCGCACTTTCCGACGACAGGCTTGTTTTTGTATGTAATACCCTCTAGGGGGGGGGGGTGCAAATGGGGAGGGGTCACCACGAAGCTGAGCGCACACCATTTGGCTAACGTGTCGGCCAACTCGTTTCCATGAAAACCGACGTGTGCCTTAATCCAATAGGGGGTCCATGAGAAATGTATGTACAGCTGTAGGTCCTCCAGGATGGAGGCCCAAGTTCCGTGGCTGGACGTGGAAGGGATGGGGAGAGACTTCCCAAGCACTTTGTCAGCAATTCGGACCACCTGGCTATTATCAATACATATGCCAATGCTTCCCCTGAACCCGGTTTTTATGAGGTGCCGCAAGAACTGTACTAATGCCCAGAATTCGGACTCTTCGGATGTATCGTAGGGGCAGGGAAATGCATAAGCTTTTGTGGTGTCCTGGTAAGCCACTACAGCCGCTGAGCCTACTTTATCCCCGTTGAAGGAGAAAGCAGAACCATCGAGGTAAGCCCACACGGAGTGCAGTTGCACTGGTAGCCGTCGTGCTTCAGCCAGGGCAGTGCAGCCCCACTGCTGAAGTGTTTCTGGGTCTGTTGGGACTACTTTAGTGGGAACCGTCAAGCTGACACCCAGGTCATCTGTGGATTCTACTGTAAGACCCATGGGAGGAGGGATGCGCATGGGAGGTAGGAAGGCAAGGGGGGGACACAAAGATTGGTGTGTTGGGTCTGGGTACTGAGGTGACGGAAGAGTGGGGGGTGGGGTGAGGGTGAAGTAGTCGTGGTCGGTTAGCACCGCCTCGGATTTGTCGACCTCGAAACTTACGATTGTGGACCTGGGGCGGTGGTGAACAGTGCCAGTATGGTATTCTTCTCCGAAGGGGACGTACACTGTTTCTCCTTCCTTTAGCACCGATATTTTGCAGGGGTTGAGTCGTCCAAAGCCGTGGACCCTGTACCCTAGAGCATCGATGCTAGCGCCGAAGTTTTCTTGAAGGATATTTGGTTCTGGCGACATCAGGGCTTCAACCACGCCTTTTTGTGTTTGGGGGGGGCCATCTCCTATGTAATAGCGCATGCCATAATTGAAAATTTGGGCATGGTATGAGAGGCGAAAGTGGGTGAGATTGTAACCGGACTTCTGTTTGGGCTGATAGATGTCTTTTGCTGATGTGTTGGCTGGGACTTTCCCGTGCTTGGACAAGTTTTTCCATATGAGTTTGTGGAGCAATTCGATGTTGTCTTCGGGGAGGGTGCTCGCCAGTAGTCGGAAAAGGAGTGTGGGGATGAGCTGGCAATTTGTAAGGGAGGTGAGTTCGGTCATGGTCAAATTGAGGGGGGAGAGTCTGTCGAAAAAGGACCTGACGTTATTCGCAAGCAAGCTGTACAGCTCGTTGGGGTCTTCCGAAGTGAAAAAATAGACACCAAGGTATTTGTAAAATTTGTAGGGTTGGCCCGTATCAGGATCTATTGTGCTCAATTGCGAGCCCGCAGAAGATTCGATGGTGGTCTGTGGAGCGCCGTAGAGGGCATGAAGTTGTGTTTTATACACATTCATGTCCATACCAAAGGCCCGAGCCGTGGTGTCGAAAAAGTTAAAAATCATTTCCATGTCCTTTGTTGAATTGCTTCGGAAAAGAATGTCGTCGACAAAAGCATGCAAGCTGGAGTGGGGGGATTGAAGTGAAAGCTGGTCGATGTTAAAAAGTAACACATTGATGAATAAAATGAATAAGGTTGGACTTGCCGGGCACCCTTGACGGACACCACGTTGGAGTTTGTAGCTTGAATGAGGGGTGCCGTGTACGACTGGTTTATCAACAGGATTGGAATAAAGATTTTTAAAAGCCTCGATCATGGAGTCGGGTAATTGGTAGGCTCTTAGGACCGACCATAGCGTTTCATGCGGGACACTGTTGAATGCTTTGTTAAAATCAATGTACAGATGATAGGCCGGGCCTCCCATTTGTATATTGCGGGCTACTACATCGTAGATGTGGTCACCACATCTGTGATTTTTGAGACCCCCATGTTGGCTTTTGTGAATGAGAGAAAATTTCTCAGAAAATTGTACGAGCTGGTCATTGAGAAAAGCAGCTGTCAACTTTTGGAGACTTTGGATGAGGCAGATAGGGCGATAATTCTGGGGGTCTCTGGGGTCTCCTTTTTTGAATAAAAGTGCGAGAAGGGCGTGTGACCATTCAGGGGGGGCGGTGTTCTTGAGGACAGCATGCATGCATGAGCGCAACCAGGAGAAGTAGGAAGATCCGGCAAGTTTCAGAACATAATAGTTCAAACCATCTTCTCCCGTGGCCTTTGTGGAAGGGCCACGGTTCAGTTTGTTCTGGAGCCACTCGTCGGTGATTTCAGGAAGAGGGAGAGACGTGGTTTCTTTGGGGCAGCTGGGGAGGTGGCGGGTTAGATTACGCACAAGGTCAGGGCATGGGCGGAAATTGGGATCGCCTCCGAGGTTGGCCATTGCTTCGGCAAAAATCTTTCCAACTTGAGCTGGTTCAGAGGCCACCGATTCGTGTTCGGATGTCTCCCATAATGTTACTCTGTCCCTGGTAGGGGGGTTGAGTGTGTCTTGAACCGTTTTTTTGATCCTCCTATGCCGTACCAGAGAGAAGTGTAAGCGCTTTTTCTGCTTTTCTTGTATTTTCTTTCTCCACTTTACTGCGAGTCGTTGCAGAGCATCCAGAGCTGTTGAGCGGTTGCTTCCCATCGAGGGTAGGGATGAGCAAGCTTTGGCAAATTCCTTTTCGATTTGTGTAGCTCGGTGCTTTTGGTGGGGGGCGGTTATGCTGTGGTATGCCCGGGAAATTTGTTGGAAAATATGATTGGCATGTGACGACCATTCTTCCTGGGAGAAATGGGACGGGGGATTGTTTTCCACCCACTCGGTCAGCGGTTGGATGGATGTTTGGAATGCTTGGGTTTCTTTTGAAGTGAGGCCACGGAATCTGGTGGGATTATGCATATCAGCATCGTCTAGAGGGGTGAGGGGTAGCTGCGCAACAGCGTCCACAGGATAATGGTCGGATGTTTTGTCTTGAAGGATGGATGCACTATGGAGGGAGATTCCAAAGTGGGCCAAAATGTCTTCTGAGAAAAAAATGTAGTCATTGCGAACTTGGGAGCTGTGTATGTTGTTGGGGTATCGTGTGTAGCTTTTGCTATCTGGGTGAAACATGCGAAAGCTATCCTTTATGTCGCCATCAATGAGCACATGTTCCCGAAGCCACGGCCAAAAATTTGGAGTGACCGCCGTGGTGTCGATTTGTTGAACAGCACAATTGAAATCGCCGGCCCACACAAAATTGGGAAAGATGAGCAGCAACCTGTCCAATTCCTTTGCTATGGCTTCCCTTGCAGAAGGGTCATCAGGTGGAGCATATATGGACGCAATCAAGAGAGGGTGCATTCCTGGTAGATGTAAGGCAACCGCACAAATAAGCCCAGGAGTCGTATGAACCTCGACTTTAGCTGCGAAATGAGACACCTTGGACCCAAGTACAATGGTCGCTCCCCATTTTTTGTCCGGATGTAATGAAGAAAAGGTTTTTATATCCTGATTCTTAGAGTTCCATTCAAAGGGAAGGTCCGGCTTTCGAATGGTTTCGCTTAGGCAGAGGACATCATAGCCTTCGTGGAGCCACGATATGATTAAGCCTTCCAGTTTCTTTGTTTTCCTTGTGTTGTGAGAAAGGAAGCGCATGAATTTGGAAGTAGTTTTTGGCGGGGACGAGGTGAGTGGTTGAGAGGGAAAGATGGTAGGTGGGGGTGAGCGGATGTTACTGACTTCGTCACCTTTAGCCGAAGTACTCGTAAGACCTTCTGGGATTGTACGAGGTTGGGAGGCTTGAGTTGAATTCCCGAACCACTCGTTCAAAGCATCCTTTGTTTCAGAGTGAAGAGATTGGAGGAAGGGCGGCGGGACGGTTTCACCAGGTTTATGACTAGGCGTGGTTTGAACAGCATTGGCAAAGATGGCAGGCACAGGAAGGGAATCGGGCAATACGGTTCTCAGGGATTGGATGGGAGACGGTTGCGGGGGTGGTGGATTCGTGACTTGGGGTTGAGGGTGCGTGGTGGCGAGGGAGTGGGGGCTCGGATTGTTTGCTCTTGAAAATTTGACCGAGTATTTGCGGGCGGGGCGGGCGTGTTTCGTTCTCTGTATGTAAGGTGCATAGAGCTCATGGGTTTTCAGGGCTTTGGTGAGGAAGTTATGACCCGCTCGTCAGGGTCGGTGCAGATTGAGGCATTTGGTTTTTTGCTTTGATGAACTTTTGCCACATGGAGCTTGTCCACTCGATGTCTTTGAACGGGAGGTGAGTTCCCAATTCTTGCATGTGAGCCTCATTTGATTCTTTCCTCTCAATTTGCCCACTCGGCTTGTTTGGGGATTTTGGATCATAGCCGAGACCTGCGTTGTGTATTTGCCTAGTGTTGCTCGAAAAATCGGCCTTGCCTTGAGTGATTTGTGTGAAGTCCGTTTGAATGATGTTAAAAACATCATCTAGTGACTTTAACCAAACGCACTCTTCGTTCACTTTGAACTTTTGCCACGCAGAGGGGTAGGGGTCGTCACTCAGTGTCATCGTCATGAGGGATGGGGCTGTCTCGTGATCGGTGTCATCAATCGCAAGGGACCCCCATCCTCGATGGGTGACGGATCTTCGGGACAGGTGTTTGGGATCTTGCAAAGAGGAACCGTGCGGGACATGTGATTTCAAGATGACCATCACTTCTTTAAGGTTCACCGTTGTTTCCTCTATTTGCACCGTGGTTGCTTCAATGATGATCCATAGAATGAATGCCGTGAGCCCTTTTGCTTTTTTGGTTGCTTGAGCTTCTACATCAATGCCCCACATCCATGTCATGTCAGTGTGCGTTGGAAGGCCACCGATCACTTTGCCACCTCGGTCTCAAATCAGGAATGATACCTCTTGCTTTTTATCTTCTTGTTCTGTTTGGTCTTCTTGTCTTTGGCTGCCCTTGTCATCCACATTTTCTTCGGGAGGGCCCTTCTCTCCTTTTGGCTCCTTTGGAATAAGGGCGGGACCTTGCAAGATACTTTTCATTTGCTCATCCGCCCCAAGCTTGATGCCAGCTCGTATGATCATGAGCATTTCGTCGTTTGCCTCGTTTTCGTGTCCTTGTGTTTTTGCTTCTTCTTTCATCTCTTCGATGAGCTTGTCTCTTGCTAGGTTGTTGGGACCTTTCCTTCCCGCAAAGGAGATGCCATCTACATTGAGCCCGTCGCAGAGATAGACGCTGTTCGGAGAGTTGTAGTGGATTTCATATACCTGCTTTGTGAAGATGGAGGCTGCGGGCCGGCGTGCATAGGTTTTTTCAAATAACCCAAAGGCTGCGGCGGTGAGGAGGATATCCAAGTGGGTAGTTGCCTTGTTAGCCTCAACCAATGCCACTGAGTCACTCTTGAGTTTCTCTAGCTCGTTTTGGAGATTGAACTTGGGAGCTTGTTCCTTTATAGGTTGATCATTGGCGTCGTGTGTTACGGCGAATGGTTTCATTGTATGGGCATTGACACAATACAACCCGGCTTGGATCAGAGACCAGTACACTTTGAGTGTGGGCGACTTTGCCTCGAAAGTGTCATGGAGCATTGAGTTGTCAAATGCTAAGAGCACCGACCAAGGTGTCCGGGGGCACAGACCTATACAAGCTCCATAAACGGTTGAATTTTTGGCCATGTCGATGAGCTCTAGCATGGGAATGCGGCCTTTGTCATTCCTTGCGGTCTTCACCCTTTTCGTGGCAATGGCATAGACAACCGTATAACCCTGAGCATCATTTGGGAGCGTGAGGAATAGTGGAAACGCGAATGTTGGCTCGGCTTTGTCCTTGGTGAGAGAGATGATGTCTTTAGCACAAGACAAAGCGTCATCTTTGGACATCTCTATGTCCACACGGGCGTAGTTGTTTCCAAGAAGGGATGCCTTTTGCCATTTTAAGGACCCTCGTTGGAATGCCGCATTTTCCGAAGTTACGGTGACATCATCCGGGGCTCCCCCATAATTTTTGTTGAACCATTGGTAGGCATCCTCATGGACTGGTTGTTGGTCGAGTTGACCTAGAGCTACTGCCGAGAGTGAGACCCTGAGGTACGTGGGAGGTTGATCCGGGACTTGATGTACTTTGCGGATTTTTGCTCGTGAGAGGGTGCGGAAACCTTCCCTTTCGGGGGCTTGTAAAATGGTGGTGATGTGTTCTTGTCGTTGAGGCTGGAATGCATATCGAGGGCCCGCGTTGTTGACAAACAAGAGAATAAGGTTCCTATCCGCAGCCATGTTGGAAGGACGTAGCTCAACCTCTTGTTCCGTTACAAAGGCCCGATTTAGGTGCACATTGCTATAGATCTTGACATTTTCGATGAAGGGTGCAAATTTTTGGATGGAATTTCGGTAATCGAGGAGCATGAGATTGGCCGGAACGCATCGGTCGTCAAACCCTGGTAGTGCAACAACCCCTTTCACGTTGTGAGGTGTGGAGGAGAGCGCGAGCACAAAATCATCGACATCTTTTTGCATAGTGGGAAGATTGTCTTCTTTGGCTTGTTCGTAGTTGTTGTCCGTGCAAGGTACAAAATAGAAAGACCGAAGATTTGGGTTGTTGAACATCTCAATTATGGATTGAGCTCGGTTTTGGCCCCATGCGATCGATGGGGATAGGCTGATAGGCTTTGTGGCAATTAGACTGTTAGCCATTGAATCGTTGAAAGGATAATTCACCTCGTCTACCCCTCCGGCACAAAGCGTGAAATCTGTTTTTGAATGCGCATACTTCAATGCTTCCAGAGGAGGAGTGTAGTGGGCCGTGTTGTAGGTTTTTTGATGCACCGTTATCCAGTCCTGCCCTCTTTTGCCCATGGGAAGGCTGGGGACTAGATCCTTTAGAGGACGATCGTCTTTGTTGTTGGGGACGGGAAATGCGCTGTTTGAGTTATCCATTGGGAGAAATCGAGCGGCTTTTGCGTCTTTGGACTTGCTTGTTGAAAATGAAATACAAGTTGTCTTTTCGAAGATGGTGGGTAGGTGAAATTGTAGAAATCCCCGGAAATTGAATACTGCCCAATGAACGATTTGGATGCTTGAGTAATTCCACAGGGATGCAGTTATTTGCGATGGGTCATGCCCAGGACCCCAAATCCATTGTCCATTTTTCTGAATCGAAAAAAAATAGACACTCAGAAAGTGACTCTTCCGCCTTCCTTTGGCTGCATTTGGCGCGGCACTTGCCGGCAGACTCAAGATTACAGCCTCGCTGCCGTCTTCGTGGTCGTCATTGCCGCCACCGCCTTCTACCTCTCCACGTGAGTTGTTGTCCTTGGCCGCTGCCCCCGAGCTTGCTCGCTTTGCTACTGCTACGGCGGCCACCATTTCTCTTTGTCCCTGGTTGTCCTGCCCTTTTTGCATCCAGCCGCTGAGCCAAGCAGCCCACTTTCAAGGGCACCCTTCGTTTCCGGCATTTTGTGCTTGCATAACTGCTAAACACGTTGCCTTGTGCACTCTACAATAGGTACTTTGATTTGTTTTGGTTAAATTCCCGCTTTGCATCTCGTTCCTCCATTTGAATAATCTCAGTATCCTCTGGTTGCACTTGCTTTGGTGTTTGCTCCTGCTCCATTTCAGGTACTCAAAGATTTCAGTGGAAAATAAAACCAGACCAAGACTCCAAGACGAGCAGAACTGGGATCAATGAAATCATAAAGAACTTGATGGGGCTGTACAATGAACAGACAAACAATGGGGGATGTTGAGCCGTGTTTTTGCTCGTATGCATGCATGTATGCATCAGGACCACTCATGACTTCAGTCTGCACCCTGCAACAGTGAACAGTGACTTCAGATCAGGGCAAAAATGGTATAACTCAGAAATCAGGCTTCCTGCAAAGATAGTCAAACAGACGAAAGAAAAATGGTTTCCCAATGATAAAAAAACATAGAAAATCACTTTAAATGTCTTCCAGGAATTTTCTGTAGCTCAGGAAATAATTAATTCATCTCTGCAGAAGTCAGTAGGAACCTGCCTGATGACCTCAGAACTCAGTAAGAATCGACCATAGTGGATGCGGCGCGCTGACGGGGCAAAAATGGTCAAAAAATTGAAATGGTCTTATGACGACTATATAGATGCGGAATTTGATGCTGGGTCTGAAAATCATATTCTTTTCCAGTGAAACGATCATATGTCGGAGAAAAATGCAGATTACTCAACAGCTCAGTCTCAATGAGACTAGCCCAAAAAAGTAGATAAAGCAAAGGCCAACACCCATGTTGTGCTATATTACAAATAGTGTTCAAAGAAGAAACAATGGAATAACAAACAATAACTCATGGCATATAATACAATAGATAAACATTGTTTTGAATTAAATTTAAGCCATTAAGTGTCTTTCACCCATATTGGAAGTGATCAAGCTCCATGTATAAAATTCGCCCCAATGTCCCAACCAAACTCCAATAAAGAATAATACCATTGCTCCATATGAAACCAACATTTTGAGAAATTGTTGCTCATTCATGGACTTTTAACACCCCTCCCAGCCTGAATACACGCTGTCTGTGAAGGCGTCGTCCAAGAATGACTCCCGTGTTCCACGTAACCAACAGATCTCACCTCAATCCGGCGTCAATGGGGTCCAATCTTACTAAAAATTGGGAGTAGAACCAACCATACATGACCAAATGTAGACCAAGATGATTCTTTCAAAAGGTCTCTGGACACTCCAGTGTTGTCGTCGTACGCTCTCGTAGTCGTGAACGATGTTACTGGTCGCACCAGTCAGAAATCCAACTGTGATCCAGACGCTTGACCCAATCAATGTCACCAAATCCAATCAATCTGGGCAGACGAACACAGTAATTGAGCCATAAATTCAGTGAAGTAGGCACCCTAGATATCAGGCCAGTACCTCAGCTGTCAGGTGGTCATAGGTGTTGCCGGGGGCCTGCACACGCAGCCATGAAACTCTAGCATATGCACTTGAGCTCCAGGTCCCACATCATAAATGTACCAGGATGCGCCAATCCAGGCACATGAAGCAGCCTGTCATAACACAAATACCAGGGCATGCGGACTCAACTCCTCGCTGCACGTGTACAACGGCGCGTTCAGACTTCTAACGCGTTGGTTTACGTGTTCGCCTCGACATTTAGACCACTGGTTCAAGTTAGGTAGGTGCCCTGGGACTAACTCCCTCCAAAACCGCGAAACTCAACTTGTAGTTACTTAAACTTGGCTTCAAGTTGACCATGGGTGCTGCGAAGTTAAACCAGGACCAAGTAATATTCAAAGTACTTTCCGACCATGAACTAAGCAAAAGATTTTGGGAACCTCAATAACCCCAGCTTCCTTGATACTTGGCTCCCTCCAACTCAACTCCCTCCAGAACTTGTCGTAACTCCAGAACTTGCTGTTATGCCAGTCATATCCGCCTTTTAAAACTGTTCAATATTCGACCTTGAGACCTCTTCCAACTCCCTTCTCTCTGGTTCCCGAAATTGTGCTGCTGACCTTGCTGGCGGCACGAGCGGCTCAGAGCGCAGAAAGCCGGCAGTCCCTCTGAAATTCCCACGAGGAATAATGAAGACCAAATGAGGTGTGGGCTTCTTCATGCCTTAAACTGTGCTTTTCCGCATATATCCTGAACTTCAATGATTGTTTTGCAGAGTGAAGTGAAGTTCTGCAGGTTATTACCTTGGTCCGCCAGTGGAAGCATAAAAAGCATAAGAACAGACTTCAAGGTAGCTTTTTCTCCTCAGTTTCTTGGTAATCACTCCAGGTAACCAGTCTTCTGCCATACCACCAACTGTAGGCTCTTCTGTACGTCGCCGTTTGCCTCCGTGCTGCTGTGAGACCTTCTTGGTACTGACCTCTCATGGTTCCTTGTTGTCCGTGGCAGTCTCTTCGTTGGGTTCCTCCGCGCTGGACTTCTTCTTCAGCGTGCTGCTGATCCGCCGAGCCTGCCTCAGCGCTGTGTCAAAGCGAGGTGCGTGTGCCAGACAGTAATCCACAAAAACATGATTCAGCTTTCCATCATCGTGCAGGAATGCACGAACTGGTTCCCAAGTGCTCTCGCTCGTGCCATAGCCTTCCGACTTCGTCAAAAAGTTCCACCCTTGCCTATATTGTCCTCTCAGGATCTGTTCGACGTGATAAGCTCCAATTCTCTCCATCTCAGTCTGATTGTAGAATGGTATATGCTGCTCATTCGCCACGATGTCCTGTTCATCCGCCAACGCTGCTGGCTCGTCGTCATTCAGCATGTCTGTGTCTCCTTCTTCGATCCTGCCTTCGCCATAGTCATCCACCGGCTCAAATGGGAAGCACTTCACGAACTCAAAGGCAACACGTACTTTGCCGCCCAAAGTAGAACTGCAACGCACCGTAATACCGCCGCTGCTGACTCCAGTAACAAGGTAGGGACCATACCACAGAACATCCTTCGTGGCACCGTTAGGTACCTCCAATTGCTTGACCCTCTTTCTGCTCACAAGCACGTAGTGGCCAACATTGAAAACTGCAGGTTTCCTCCTTCCATTGAAGCGTTCAAACCGACTCGCTCGTCCTTTCCTCAAGTGGGCTTGAACAACTTGGGCAATCTTGTTTTGTTCTTTGACCCAGTCCAGCACTTGAACGTTGCCTTCGTGTGGAAAGGGTAGGTCCAAACGTAGAGTAGGCCTTCCATGGAAAACGTCTCCTCCTGAATAGCCAGATTTTCCTCTCTGCTTGTGGTTCATACATATGACCACGTAGTCGTTCAACTGGACCCAATTGCTGGTTTTAATACTCTGCCTCAGAATACGGAGCTCTTCCTGGTACTCATCATTCATACGCTCGCATAGTCCGTTTGATTGTAGGGGGTAAGGTTGTGAGAAGGATACTTCCACGCCCACTGCAGCAAATACGTTGCGATACCAGCCATGGTCTCCCTTGAATCGAATATCCTTGTCACTGTGGATGCGAACAGGTGGGCCATAGAAACGAATCCAATGGTGTTTGATGAGCTTCAGCACGCCTTCTGCATCGATAGTCTTCTTGCATGGTACAACTTGACAGAAAGCACTCAGAGCGTCCACAATCATCAAGGCATAGTCGTAGTTATGACACTTGGGTCTGTCAATGAAATCTACATACGGCAGTGCATTGACCATGTGTGGCAGTGGCAGGATGCCAAGTAGGCCTCGGTCGCTGGGTCGGTTCCGCTTGCTCGTGACAGCCTCCTTGCATGTCCTGTGCATGTCCTCAATTTTCTGTGTCAACCCTGTGTCAGGTACGCGAGTGTGGAACATGTTCTTCAAAGCCGAGAGCCAGGAATCCGGTCCAGGATGATCGACAACATCGTGGGTCCACTGTAAAGCTGCACCCAGCGCCTTCTTGGGTATGCATGTTTGCACTTCCTTCCTTAGAATACCACTTGAGGATAGCGACCACAGCTCCTTGTCCACCAGTGCATAGGATCCATCCCCTAGGGCTTTCAAAATATCTCCATACTCCTCCACATAGTCAGACTTCCGTAGTGAACTGAGTAGTTCCGCTTTGCTCATAGTGAAGCGGTACCCAGAACCCCATGGCCAGGTTACGGCATACAACCGGTCTCCGGTCCACTAACCCCATGTACGGCGTGTTCCGTGCCGTGAAGCCCCGCATCGGCAACCGATGCACCGCCAGCGGAGATTTGTGTATCAGAATATCAGGAATCAACAGGGTTTTATTTTCATATTGTTTCCGTCAATTTTTATGCTTCCGTTCTGATACTCACTGTTTTGACTGCTGGCGATTGGATCGCGACTTTACCGTAACCGCCAGTTTAACTGTAATTAATGGAAATTTTAACGCTATCCGCGACGAAGGCTCCAAAGTCGCCAGGAACTGCATTGATGCATCCGCAATTTTCATAATTAATACTCGCAACCTTAATCCGAATTTTTCAGGATGTCGAAATCGGATGTGGCGTCCTCCGACCCGCAAGGGGAGGTGTCGGCGTCCACGCGAAACAGCCCCGGTGCACCGGCCGAGTCCCCCGTCGAAAGACGGACGGTACGGGAAACCGGACGCGTCAGTGACCGGGTCCACACACGCCAACCACCGCAGCGCACGCAGCCCAAGACCGACGCCGGAGGGACCCGCCAGGGACAACCCCATCGCGGGGCCCCGAACGGGTACGACGCGGAGCGAGCCCAGCGCCCCTGCCTCGGCGGGGGCCAGCGGCAGGCACAATGAGCCCGGTTCTCGGCCGGCCTCCGCGTGCCCCGCGCAGCCGCCCAGTAAAGCCGGGGGCGCAAGCTCCCGGGGTGGGGAAAGGCACCACGGCGTCGGGAAAGCCGACCGGAGCACCGAGAGCGACCGGACCGGACGAGGCGCGGCGCACCACGCGGGGCCACGAGGCACGCCAGAGAGGCACGCCGCCGGCCACAACCAAGGCACACGGACAGGTGCCAAGCAGCGACGGCCACCGGGTGCCACAAACCCGGAGAGCGCGCACAACACGCAACGAACCACGGCACACGAACAGGTGCCAGGCAACAGCCAACCCACACACCACAAACCCCAGCCAACGAGGAACGGCAACAGCAGCGAAAGAGAGAGGGGCAACCCCAGCCCGGAGGGGGCCAAGCAAAGCAGAAAGACAAAGCGGCCAAAGGAAAAGGTGAGGCGCACCAGAACGCGCCCGGGAGGCCGGCCCGTCCGACCCGGCCAAACAAAGCACGCACACCACCGCCGCCAGCGGACCCCAGCCAGGAGTGGCGGGGACCGCCCACCACCAGCGGCAGCGAAACCCAGCCAGGAGTGGCGGGGAGTAGCACACAGGGACCTCCGCCAGGAGTGGCGAGGGACCAACCACACCACACACCAGCCACAACCCCACCAACACACCACCGCCACACACCACACACCGACGCCGCAACCGGACCCCAGCCAGGAGCGGCGGGGACCGCCCACCACCAGCGGCAGCGAAACCCAGCCAGGAGTGGCGGGGAGTAGCACACAGGAACCTCCGCCAGGAGTGGCGAGGGACCAACCACACCACACACCAACCACAACCCCACCAACACACCACCGCCACACACCACACACCACACACCACACACCACCGCCGCCAGCGGACCCCAGCCAGGAGTGGCGGGGACCGCTCACCACCACCGGCAGCGAAACGCAGCCAGGAGTGGCGGGGAGTAGCACACAGGAACCTCCGCCAGGAGTGGCGAGGGACCAACCACACCACACACCAGCCACAACCCCACCAACACACCACCGCCACACACCACACACCACACACCACCGCCGCAAGCGGACCCCAGCCAGGAGTGGCGGGGACCGCCCACCACCACCGGCAGCGAAACCCAGCCAGGAGTGGCGGGGAGTAGCACACAGGAACCTCCGCCAGGAGTGGCGAGGGACCAACCACACCACACACCAGCCACAACCCCACCAACACACCACCGCCACACACCACACACCACACACCACACACCACCGCCGCAAGCGGACCCCAGCCAGGAGTGGCGGGGACCGCCCACCTCCAGCGGCAGCGAAACCCAGCCAGGAGTGGCGGGGAGTAGCACACAGGAACCTCCGCCAGGAGTGGCGAGGGACCAAACACACCACACACCAGCCACAACCCAACCAACACACCACCGCCACACACCACACACCACCGCCGCCGGCAGACCCCAGCCAGGAGTGGCGGGGACCGCCCACCACCACCAGCAGCGAAACCCAGCCAGGAGTGGCGGGGAGTAGCACACAGGAACCTCCGCCAGGAGTGGCGAGGGACCAACCACACCACACACCAGCCACAGAGCAAGCGCCAGCCGAGGGAAGGCAAGGGGAGGAACAGCTAGGTAGTCCCCCCCCCCCCCCCCAAAAAAAAAAAAAAAGGGGGGGGCGGGGGGGCGCGCGAAAACACGCCACAGCCACCAAACCACCGCCAACAACACAGAAGGGGGCCAAACCCCCCACCCAGAGGGCACCGAAGACAGGACCCCCAAACAGACACAGGGGGACCACCCAGCCAAAACCGGCAACACCAAGCCAAAAACAGCGGCCCGACGGAAAAAGGGGCACCGAAACAAGCAGAAAAAAAAAAAAAAAAAAAGCCAGCAGCCCAGCCCGAAAGAAAAGAGACGGGGGGAGAGACCACAAGGCCCGGGACAGGGACACCGAGCAACCGGAAAAGAAAAAAAAGCGCAAAAAACACAACCCGACAACCCAGCCAAGCAGGGCGGGGCACAGCCGAGACCCGGGCCCAGCACGCACGCCCACACCGCACACCGGAACCGGAAACGGCGGGGGGCAAGGGAAAAGCGCGCGAAACCACACAGGTCCCGAAAGCAGGCCGACACCAAAGCCCAACCACGAACACCACAAACAGCCGGCAAAAGAGGGACAACACCAAAAACGGAGCCCAAACACACCCACCCAAGACCCCAGCCAAAACGGGCAGGGGTGAACAAAACCCACGACCAACCGCAACCCGGACCCAACCACAAACGCAAGCCAACAGTAGGAAACCCAGTGCCCACAGCCCGGGCACTGAGGCAGCCCGCGCCATGCAGGTGACCCGGCCAAACGAGATCCGGAGCCCGGGGGTAAGGCTGCATCCTAAGGCCTGCGCTGCTTTGGGACTCGAGGCGGAGCGTGCGACACCCAAGCGCCTCGGAACCCTAGTACCAAGAACGTGCATGCATGCCTTGGGAACGGGATACACCAGGAAGTCCGGTGAACCCCTAGGGTTCCGCCCAAAGGAGGGGACGTGCGCAAGCACGGGGGCACACCCTCCCGGCGAGACAAGCACGTCACGCTGGCGGCGATCAGCCCTCCTGGTGTAGCCCGGGGCCGCTTTGTTGGGGGCCAACAGTCAGGTCTAGCGGGATGTAAGCCGCCTCCCCTCTTCACGCGCGGAGCCTCTTCCTGTTCGTCACAGGGGCGACGCCAGGGGGAACCATGGGGCGCCTCTCCACGACCGAGAGCACCTACCTACCTACCTTGCGATACCAGCCATGGTCTCCCTTGAATCGAATATCCTTGTCACTGTGGATGCGAACAGGTGGGCCATAGAAACGAATCCAATGGTGTTTGATGAGCTTCAGCACGCCTTCTGCATCGATAGTCTTCTTGCATGGTACAACTTGACAGAAAGCACTCAGAGCGTCCACAATCATCAAGGCATAGTCGTAGTTATGACACTTGGGTCTGTCAATGAAATCTACATACGGCAGTGCATTGACCATGTGTGGCAGTGGCAGGATGCCAAGTAGGCCTCGGTCGCTGGGTCGGTTCCGCTTGCTCGTGACAGCCTCCTTGCATGTCCTGTGCATGTCCTCAATTTTCTGTGTCAACCCTGTGTCAGGTACGCGAGTGTGGAACATGTTCTTCAAAGCCGAGAGCCAGGAATCCGGTCCAGGATGATCGACAACATCGTGGGTCCACTGTAAAGCTGCACCCAGCGCCTTCTTGGGTATGCATGTTTGCACTTCCTTCCTTAGAATACCACTTGAGGATAGCGACCACAGCTCCTTGTCCACCAGTGCATAGGATCCATCCCCTAGGGCTTTCAAAATATCTCCATTCTCCTCCACATAGTCAGACTTCCGTAGTGAACTGAGTAGTTCCGCTTTGCTCATAGTGAAGCGGTACCCAGAACCCCATGGCCAGGTTACGGCATACAACCGGTCTCCGGTCCACTAACCCCATGTACGGCGTGTTCCGTGCCGTGAAGCCCCGCATCGGCAACCGATGCACCGCCAGCGGAGATTTGTGTATCAGAATATCAGGAATCAACAGGGTTTTATTTTCATATTGTTTCCGTCAATTTTTATGCTTCCGTTCTGATACTCACTGTTTTGACTGCTGGCGGTTGGATCGCGACTTTACCGTAAGCGCCAGTTTAACTGTAATTAATGGAAATTTTAACGCTATCCGCGACGAAGGCTCCAAAGTCGCCAGGAACTGCATTGATGCATCCGCAATTTTCATAATTAATACTCGCAACCTTAATCCGAATTTTTCAGGATGTCGAAATCGGATTTTCGACTTCGACATCCCCGCACTTGATTTGACCTCTTTCGAGTGGACCTACGTGCTTCCCTATGCACGAATCAACTTTCCTTTTCTCTTGCCCTCCATTTGACTCAGAGATATGGGCAAAACAAAGTTGATTCGTGAGGCCACTTGTGAGGGTCATATCTCGTGCCGCTTGCGAGTATTGACGATAAGGAAACGTGGGATGTATTCACAATACTCCCGACGTAATTTAGGAAGCATCATATGCCTTGCGTTTCCACACGTGCGCGCTAGTGTAATGGATCATGGTCAAGAGGGTAGAGTTTGCGTTATAACTCTTTGGCCATGACATTGCGTGCGTTAAGATAACTTTCGAGTGTAGCGCGCAAGTGTTGGTGTTGCATAGGAACTCTCCTTGAGTTCCTATGAGCGATTGACACGAAGTTATGCCCTTGGAGGGGCATGACATATCGTGGTGGGAGCTGCCTTTTGGGGCAATATGTGGTATGTGCCATGTGTTGTGTTGCGTGCCCATTTGGCGGGTCCATTGCTCCAAGACAAGCCCGCCAATGGACCGCATATTGTGCAAGCCCCTTCTCCATACTCCCTACGATCAATTGCAAGCCTAACCTTCGTGAAGGGAAGCTTGTGTGGTGAACCCGAAGCGATACGTTGGGAGCAAAGTGTGTATTTTGCAATTTTCCATATTTTCATGTGCCCACTTGGGAAGTAGCGCTCGTAACCTTTCAAGGCGCCCCAAGTGGAGCACATAAGTGGGATCAAAGGTCATTGGTGTCAAGTCATTGTGTTTGGAAAGATTAAGTGATTGCACGATCCAAGCCGAAGATATTATAATATAATTGTGCGCCTTTCAATGCACTTTTGTGTGTCTTTGTGCCAATTTTGCCGTTTTTGGCTCGTCATGATGTCAAGTGGCGACCGTATATCTCAACGTTGCGCTCAATTGACATCATGACCCAAGTATGTTATGAGGGTACATACTTCGGTCCCCAACATATCTTGGACCCGGCGAGTAACTCCTCTTAGGCTTGGCATACCGTGGCCGCCATGTTGGCGATTTGGGACTATCCCAAATCATGGGCTCACTTGGCGACCCTGCCATTCCCAAAACCGGAGGAGTTGGGCGACGCCCAAGAGATATGTTGGACACATAGGAATTGATACCAGTCCTATGGCACACCCCGGTCCGAGTCGGGCATGTGCCTCATTTGCCCCGACCATGAGTGTGCGCATTTTTGGCCATTTTGAGCAATTTTACACTTTTGCTGCCCGCCGTGCACTATGTTCTAACCCTCGTGCACGCCGGACGCATGGACCAATGGACCATATATGACATGGGTGTTATGGGTAATGGTCCCCATGGTCCACACACCACGTGGGCGAAGCGGAGCCACCTTCGTTAAGGCGCTAGCCCAAAGTGAGTGTGGGCAATTTTGCAATTTTGACATTTGTGGACCCAATTGGGATCGTCACCACGCCAAGTGGCATGGAGATCTTTGAGAGCCAAGGGCATGGGAGTCTCCGTTGGACTCCCGGTGGATCGCGTATGGAATGGCGGATCCGATCTCCAAGCCGGCGTGGAGATATACTATTGGGAGCACACCGAATTTTGGCTCATTTCAAGCAGCCAAAATGACCCAATTTTGGGACCCCAATTTCCCCCTTCCGTGTGGTCAATTGGCGGCCCCATTTCTCTAAGCCCATAGGGAGCCCGGACCTAAATCCAAGTTGTGCACTCAGATATAAGTCCTAGGTCCTGCCTCCTGGGATTGGGATACGAGTTAGGACTGAGTGTCTATTGTCCTGTGGTGCCCTTACCCCAGTCCAGTCTTAACCCCATGTGTACATATCCTGATGTGTTGTTGTACATACTTTCGTTCCCTCTTTGCAGAGTGGCAAGGATTCTGAAACGCTTTGTCACATGACATGAGCGCATTGATGCCCTTGTGAGCGTAGTGCATTGCCTGCCTGCTCACCTGTGCGTGTCACCGCAGCCTCCCGTGGCCGGCCCCCCACGGGAACGCGTCAAAAGCGTTTCACCGCCGCGGGGTTACCCAGCCCTCGCGTGCCACTCGGGGCCAACAACCCCGAGCAGCGCGTCGCAGCAGCGCGGCGCAGCTCGCAGCTCGCAGCGCAGCGCAGCGTCTCGCAGCGCAGCGCAGCGGCTCGCAGCGCCACTCAGCGACAGCGCCGAGTTCGTCACGGAGCCCGCAGCGCCGTCCAGTGCATCGCCCTGACCGCGCAGCAACCGTGAAAGAGGTGCACAGACCAGGACTCCTGCATCAGCCCCATCGGCCGACCCGGAGTCCCATCGGCCGACCAGCAAGGCCGCGTCAACCACCTCCACAACCACCGGCTGACCAGCACCAGCCGCACATCCAGCCCAGTGCTGCAGCACCCTCCTCAACAACCACAACCAGTTCGTTGAGTTGAACGAGTGCACATCAAGGACTTCAAGACCAACTACGCCCCCGCTGCCATGGTGAATTGGCAGGAAGCGGGCAGGACGTGGCCGCCGCCCCACCCCCATGCAGCACGCCTGCTGCGTGGGTTGGTTTGGGACCAGCACTACCGCCACAGCCACCCCCAGTGCGAAGGCAGCATGCCCAGGAGCTTCGAGCTCCGCACGGACATCGCCCCCGACCGCCTGCAGGCCGTGGAGGACTGGCTGCGGGCGGAAGGGTACGAGTACCGCCACCAGCAGAGGCGCTGGAGGACGTGGACCCGGCCGGACAGGCCAGGCGAAGGCCTGCGTCCCGACGGGATTGAGGAGGACGAGGAGCCCAACGTGTACCCGTCGCGCGCCTCGATCAACGTCTCCCTGTGGGACGTGATCGAGAGGAACTTCCCGGAACCGGGGAGCGAGCGCAGGCTGCAGGGCAGCAGCAGCGCGTCTCCGGAGAAGGAGAAGCGGTCCGCCGGGGACAAGAAGAGGGACCGGAGGTGGCGGGAGTACCAGGAGTCCCTGGCCGCCGAAGCCGCCCAAGGCGCCAAGGGCGGAGCCCCAGCCCCCAGTCCCCAACGGGCCAATGGTGGTCACCACCCCGGCTCCACCACCCTTGGCGACTACATCCAAGTCGCCAAGCAGACCCAGGCCAAGCCCCGTCCGCTGCTCCTGAGGGCCCGGCAGGCCCCAGCAGGCCCCAGCAGCGACGTGGAGTCGGCCCACCGCGGGAGGATGCCGGCCGACCAGGCCAGCTCCAGCAGCAGCGTCGCTCCCGAAAGGGACGTGGCGCGCGCCTGTGAGCGCGCCTGTGGGGTGCCCTGCAACCGTCGGGTTGCCCGGCAACGGGCCAAGCAGTACAGCGCTGCCGTGGGGGGCGCCGCCGGCATCGCCCAGGAGGAGGCTGCGGAGTGGGCGCATGGCATGGCCATCCACACCCAGTCCATGGCGGCCATTGCGGCCGGACTCACGGCCGTAGCCGCCCATGGGGCAGCGACTGCCCAGGTCAACGGTGAGTTGGCGGCAGCCGACGAGGAAGCCCGCCTGACGCAGGAGGCCATTGCCTGCAAGGAGGCCGAGGTGAAGGCGCTGGAAGAGGCGCTTGCCCAAGAGAGGGCAAAGAAGGAGGCGGAGGAAAGGGCCCACGCCGAAGCGACGGCTAAGGCCCAGGAGGACGCCGCCAAGAAGGAAGCCATCGAGGCCGCGCGACGGAAGGTCGCTGAGGAGAAGGCCAAGACGGAGGCGGAGCTGGCGGCGTTGGAGGCGCAGAAGGCGCAGCTGCAGCAGGCCCAGGAAGCCGAGGCGGCTCGTGCTCGGGAAGAAGCCGAAGCGCGAGCTGCTGCAGCCACCGCCGCCGCCATGGAGGAGGCAGAGGCCAAACTCCGCCGCGATACTCCCCCGGGAGGATCACGAGTGGAGACCCTTCGAAAAGCTTTTCGAAGGGGACGCCTCCTCCAGGATGAAGCTGGATGAGGCGGACACGGGCAGCAGTGGGAGCAGTGGCACCACCGCCCATCGACGGAGGAAGGGCAAGGGGAAGACCCCCGAGAGGCCGCGGAGGCCAGCAGGTGGACACCCCCACGACAGTGACCCCTTCTTCACCGCCAGTGACGGGGATGAACGAGGTCGCCGACATCGCCAAGTGGTGGCTTGGACGGGCGGAGGCGGCGGAGACGTCCCCATGGAACCGGAAGGTGAGGATGAGGATCCCCCTCCTCCCTACCGGAGCTCCGAGTCCTCCGTGACCGAGACGCCCAGGTGGGGCGACATGGACGAGGATGACGACATGGAGTTCGGCATCACGAGGAAGCGCCCATCCTCGGACCCACCGAGGCAACCCGGCGGAGACCCACCGGGACCCCCTGGCGGAGGACCATCAGGACCCCCTGGAGGACGCCCACCAAGTGGACCCCCTGGAGGCGGACCACCGGGCGGGGGAGGACCCCCTGGACCGGGCGGACCCGGCGGAGGCCCTCCTGGAGGACCCCCTGGGGACCCCGACGACCCACCAGGGAACGGCGACCCGGATACCACCTGGCGGTGGATTGTCTACCTCCGCAGGAGAGTCCAGTTGCTCGAGCTGGAGGTAGACACGGGCAAGAGCGAGATGGCTCGCATCTCCACGGTCGCCGCGCGCGCGCAGAAGGACCTGGACATCGCCAGGGCCGAGACCAAGTCGCTGACCAACGTCGTCAGCGGCCTGCAGGAGAGGCTGGACGCGCTGGAAGCCCGCGGGAGCGTCGGCAGCGACCACCCACCCCTGGAGTCTGGCTCGTCGGACGACGGCTGGGGACCCGGACCAGGTCCAGGCAGACCCCACGCCCCCGGCGGAGCTCCCAGGAGTCGCCCCAGTGCCAGTGCCCCTTCTCTCACCGCCCCCTCTCACCACAGCGCGGGCCGCCGCAACGAGCGCGTGCCGCCCGGCAGTGGCAGTGAGGAATGGCGTGATGAGTGGCTCAGCGCGGAGTACCGCAACCGCCGTGCTCCACCGCGGACACCGGTACGCCCCCGGCGCCCCGCACCACCACCTGGGCAACCACCTGGCCCGGTGCCAATCCCAGCGGCTGGAGGACGTTATGGTGGACTCAGGGACGAGGTCCCCAGAGGAGACGTGGAGTGGGATGTCGGCGAAGGTGAGGACCTGGACCTGAACCTGGAGGAGTTCGACATCAGCCCGCCGCGTGGTGTACGACGGGAGGCCGCTGAACTCAGCCGCCGGCGCCGTGATGAAGAAGCGTACATGGAAAGAGTACGGCGTGAACATTTTGGTTCAGCGTACCTGGAGGAACCGCGGCGTAGCCACAGGGATTCCATGGAAGAGATGGACGTGGCGGCCGTGGGAGTCCGTGGGCGAGGCCGATGGGAACCTCGGTCGACCTCGCGGCCGGCGTTCATGGTCTCTAAGGCCGCGGACGCCGCCGTGTGGGAAGACTTGAAGGACATCAAGCCCCCCATGTACGATGGCAACCCCCTCAACCTCGACCGCTTCTTGGAGAAGCTGGACGATTGGGGGCTGACCGTCACTGAAGACCTGCCTCCCGCTGATGCGGAGAAGTATGTCTTCAAACGGTTCAGGTACCGCCTGCCGGAGGTGCTCGGAGAGCTATACTTCATGGCGACCAAGGAGGGGAAAATCAAGACCCTCAAGGAAGCCAAGAAGTGGCTCAACGAGCAGGAGCGGGTGGACGCTCCGCAGGTGGCGGCCAAGCGGTGGAAGTCCATCAAGCTTGAGCATGATGGACGGGAGATCCGCCTACGAGAGTGGCGAGACTTCCGAGGGAAATACACCCTCTTCCGCCGCAACGTGGAGGATTGGAACGAGGGTGACGAGCAGGCTCGCCTGCTCTCCATGCTGCCGGAAGCATGGATCAAGAGGGTCACCAAGGAGGAATCCAAGAGGGCCAAGTCCAACCACACGGTCAAGATGATGCTCCCCAAGGAGTATCATACGAACGTGGTGGCTTGGGCGAAGAAGAACGTGGCCCGGGATGTCAAACGGCACTCCCTGCGGAACGCTCTTCTCATCACCGTCTCGGGCGATCGCGAGAAGACCGCGATGTGGCGCCTTGACGATTGTGAGTTGAGCGGCCAGACCATCCGTCTGCAGCCCATCCCGGCGCGGATGAGCTGCGACGAGATCCTGGAGTGGGTTGGCGAGGAAGTACTCAAGGAGTACCGAAACCTCCACCACACCCGCGGGTTGAGGCCCGGCGACCGCGACGTCAACTACGTTGGCGAGGGACCTGGCGGGGAAGATGCCATGGACCCAGCGGGAGCCGGCGGCGATGAGACTCTCGTCGACGATGACGACGACGATGAGCCCGCCGAAGTGGCCGTGTGTGCCTTCGTGGCCAAGAACCTGAGCGCGGGGAGCAAGCCGGGAAACTGGAAGCCCCTGCAGCAAGGTTGGAGGAAGCAGGAGAAGAGGGACCCTCGCCGCATTGGCGACCCTCCGCTGTCCTTTGGGGAGTTCATACGAGCTCACCCTCAGGGCTGTTTCGTGTGTTATGGGAGGAAGAAAGGCTTCAACCATGACCACCGAACATGCCCTGTCCACAAAGCCGACACGGAGGCTTACAAGAAGGCGCACGGGTCGAAGAAGCGTGCGCCCGCGGGTATCCGGGAAGCCAAGATGGAGGTGGACAAGGACGAGCTGGCCAGGCTGATGTCGTCGGTGGGGACCGAGTTGGCCAAGGAGATCCAGGAGATCAAGCGGAACTGGGTCCCCAGGTCGGACAACAAGAACAAGGAGAACAACCAGAACAACCAGAACAAGGACAAGGACAAGAAGCCTACTCGTGGAGAGAGGAGGAGGAAGGGCGTCAACGACGTTGAGGCCGAGGAGAACACCCCCTCTTCCACAACCGACACCCCCTAGCGGAGCCCCTGCAGCCAAGGGCCCCAGCTAGGGCGGTCGCAGGATGGTGACGTGGGAAGCGCCGATCCATCCCAGTCGGGAGTCGATAAGCACAAGGGGACTGCCGCGGGCGGAAGGCCCGGTCCGGCACCCAGTCGCGGAGGCGGGGTGAGGGCAAGTGAAGGCACGAACCCTTGCACCCGTCCGTCCTTCGCGACCAAGAACGTGTTTGATGTACTACAGGATCTATCCGAGAGTATCGGAGGATCACCCGGACCGCAGCTGGATGCTGCAGATGGGCAGCCTGAGCCCATTGTCCACGACCTGCACCAGTCGCTTGTGGAGCTTCTGGAACGGCCAGAGATCCTGAGTTTGCACGCCGTGCGCCGTGTCGGTCGCGAGCGGCAGTTGCATCTTAAGGTCCGTGCCTTATGCGGGGAGGTGGAAAAGGTTTTCGACGTGTTGGTCGACACGGGAGCTCAGGTCAGCTTGGTCAAGGCTGGCCTACTTCCACCAGAGTGTCTGACCGACAGTCGGAAACCTGTCAGGCTGAAGGTGGCGAACGGCCAGTACATGGTGGGAGGCACGAAGGAAGCGGCCATTGGGCTGCAGTTCGTGAACCATCGTGAGCTGAGCCGCCCAGACCTCGGCAAGGAAATCCTCCTGCACGGTAGCTTCTACGAGGCCGAGATGGACTGGGACATGATCGTCGGGTACGACTTCATGATGGAGACGGACTCCGGCGTCCTCCGGCCCAGGCTTCCATGACCCTGTACCAGGACGACCAACTCTCGTGGCTTTCGTCACCTGAGCACCATGTGGAATGCCAATGGATCCACCTCGAACGCAATCAGCTCGAAGTGGCCGCACTGGACACTGAGCCCACTGGGCCAGCGAACCAGGAGTACGGCGTAAGGCCGGAAGTGGCGAACCGAGTGGTCGCGGACCTGGGGGCGTCGGATCTGGCCCTGGATGCGTTCTCTTCAGGAACCTCCGCCCATCTTCGGGTATGTGAGAAGTACTGGAGCGCACAGGACTCCGCGTGGAAGAAGCACTGGGGTCCGCATCAGGGATTGATGTGGATCCATTGCCCCCGTTGGGACATTCCAAGAGCGATAGCGAAGATTCGCAAGGACCGCTCCAAGGCAGTGCTGGTTGTTCCTATGGGATGCACCGAGGAGGAAAGTACCCGACATTGGGTAGCCTCATTGACCAACATGACCTTGAACAAGGTCGTCCTACCGGCTGGAGAGAGTGTCTATCAGGACGCTAAGGGACAGCCCATGCCACCCCAGAGATGGCCAACGGAATTCCACTATGTGGATGGGGGCCTTGATCAGGCCGACGCCACGGACTTCGTGTGTGTCAACCGCATCATAGCGGAGCCTTGGAGGCAATGCTTTGCGGTTCCCCCTGTTGACATCGAAGAATCCGAATCGGAGGAGCCCCTCACTGAAGAGGAATGGGATCTGGTTCAGGGGTATATGGATCAGCCCTTCCACGACTGGGGAAACCAGCGTGAGGGCAAGGGCCAGGACAGAGCCTGGTGGGAAGTGGACTCGATCGTTTCTGGTTCCTATGATGGGAACACCTTCGTACAGAGGGTGCTGGACCACCTATCCAGCCAGGACGAGCAAATCGGGGGTAACCCACCCACCTACGGCGATCTATTCCGAGGCAAGACCAGAGATGGCCCTTTGGGCCACCTGGGAAGACCACCTGAGCTGAAAGCGAGCGGGGTCGCTACCCCTCAAGTAAGCTCCGTGGTTCAAGTGCCCGGAAAAGCCAAGGCGGAGTCCGATGACTGCCCCAAGATCCAGGCACTAAGGGCCCGGCTGAAGCAGAAGTATGGTGATACCTTCTTCAGCGGTAAACCTGTGTTCCCCCCACCGGTGCGTGGACCGTATGGCGAGGCCAAGATACGACTGAAGCAGGACCCCCGTGTGTACCGGCACCGGGAGTTTGCCCTGAGGGGCGAGAGGAAAGAGGCCATGGAGAAGATCCTCCGTGACTTCATCCAGAGAGGCTGGCTCGAGCCGTGCCACTCCGAATGGGCCTCTCCCTGCTTCGTCGTCCCCAAGAAGGTTGCCGGTGAGTGGCGGCTCGTGGTCGACTACCGCGGCCTGAACGCCCAAACGCAGCACGACAGCTATACGCTGCCCCTCATTGAGGACATGCTGCAAAAACAACACGGGCGGAGGATCTTCACGGTGATTGACCTGAAACATGGTTATCATCAGATGCCTCTCGCCGAAGAGTCCCGTGCCTGCACAGCCATGAGCACTCCACTTGGACCTCTCCAGTGGAAGGTGATGCCCATGGGCGTCACCAACGGCAATGCGGCTTTTCAGCGGATGCTGGAGAACCTGCTTGAGCCAGTGCGCGACTGTGCGGACCCCTTCGTGGACGACGTGATCATCGCGTCCGGAGACCCCAGCATGAGCTACGAGGAGCTCCTGGAGGCACATGAGAGGGACGTAACTCGAGTGCTCGACCTTCTGGTTCGGCACAAACTCACGGGCAGCAGTGACAAGGCCACCATTGCGGTAAGCGAGGTGGTCTTCGCTGGCCACGTAGTCGGGAACGGGCAGCGAAAGCCCATACCTGGCAAGGTGGCTGCGATTGAGCACTGGGAAAAGCCCAAAACGGTCTCTGAGCTACGGGCGTATCTGGGGTTCTGCAACTACTACTCGGGGTATATCAAGATGTATGCCAAGTATGCAGCCCCCATGACGACCATGCTCAAGGGCAACCGAGAGGAGACCAAGAAGGGGTCCAAGAAGGCTTTGGTCTGGACTGAAGAGTCCGACCGTGCCTTTGAGGGGATGAAGCAGGCGCTGCTATCCGCAGTGGGTCTGCACCTCGTGGATCCCGACCGAGGGTTCGTCCTGCGCACCGACGCTTCGGACTACGCCATTGGCGCTGTGTTGGAGCAAGTGCTTGACGACGGGAGGCACGTGCCCGTGGCCTTCTGGAGCCGATTCCTGGC
The DNA here is from genome assembly GCA_964036045.1 of Eutreptiella sp. 'Long Island Sound 2002'. Classification (NCBI taxonomy): domain Eukaryota; phylum Euglenozoa; class Euglenophyceae; order Eutreptiales; family Eutreptiaceae; genus Eutreptiella; species Eutreptiella sp. 'Long Island Sound 2002'. The sequence continues at coordinate 64,025,585 of OZ038378.1, forward strand.
GGAAGGCCAGAGACGGACGTGGACGCCCCGTGAAAAGGAGGCGTATGCCATCGTCATGGCTCTCAGGAAATGGGCTGGGTACATAGCCCTCCATCCCGTCACCGTCTGCACCGACCATCAGAGTCTGCAGTCGTGGCACAAGGAGCACGTGGACACCCCCTCAGGTCCCGCCTCCCGACGGGCAAGGTGGCACGAGACCTTGGCCAAGTTCGACCTTACGGTTGTTTACATTCCTGGAAAGGATAACACCGTGGCGGACTGTCTCAGTAGCTGGGCCTATCCCGCCAGCAAGGGCATGCAGGATATCTCTGCCCATGGCGATGAGGCTGAGACCGCTGAAGCCAAGAGGATCATTGAAATGGAGCGCCTGATGGAGGAGGAGGGTGCTAAATGCTTCGTCGTCATGGCTGCAGATGCCCCCCTCGCTTCGAGGGTGAGCAGAACGGTCAGTGTACTCGCCCCTGTGGGTGCCGCGGGCGGAAGGCCCGGTCCGGCACCCGCTGTGGGAACTGAGTCCGACAAGCACCTCTTCCCGGAGTCTTGCCTCCAGGACGACTGGACCGACGACTACGCCAAGTCTGAGGCCTTTGCGGCCGAGTATAGGGCTGTGACCGACCCTGACGACGGGCAGAAGTGGCCAAAGGGGCTGACCGAGGAAGATGGCAAGCTCTACCGGAATGGTAAGCTGCTAGTCCCGGAGTCCCGGGTGCTCGAGCTTTGTGAAGCTTGGCACCACCACATGCTGCACCCGGGGGTCAAGAAGCAAGCCCTCGACATGCAGCGTCGGTTCGAGATCGACCATATCGTTCTCTACACCGCCATCAAGAAGGTCAGGAAGGGTTGCTCGGTCTGTCAGGCCTGCAATCCCGATAACCGGAACGTCAAGGGGGAACCCCAATGGACCCCGGTTCCTGACCAGCCCATGGAGAGCGTGGCCATGGACGTCTTCTCCATGCCCGAAGTGCACATTGGCAAGGAGACCTTTGACTGTGTGGTTCTCTGTGAGGACCGCCACAGCGGCTACGTTGTAGCCGTTCCGGCACGCAAAAAGGGGTTGCTTGCCAGAGAAGTGGCAGTCATGATGATTCGTCATTGGCTGACCGTCTTTGACATCCCCCGCACCATTTGCAGTGACCGAGGGCCCCAGTTTACTGGTGGCTGGTTCAAGGCTATGTGTTCCCTCATGGGAATACGTCATGCCAAGAGCGTCGCCTATCTCAGCCGGTCTAACGGCCGTGCTGAAGTGGCTGGACGGCAGCTGTTCGAGAAGCTGCGCAAGATCCACATCACCAATCCACGGCGGAACTGGTTTGAGGAGATGTGGCCTGCCCTGAAGGCCCATCATGACACCCCCACTCCGGGCGGTTTGTCCCCTCACCAGATTCTGTTCGGCAGGGACCCCCTGGGTAGGGGACTTCCCTTGTCTGGTGATGGCATGGCTATGGATGCCAAGGAGTTCTTCGCGCGGCAGGAGCAAACGGCGCGGGACATCCGCCAGCAGCTTGAGAAGGAGCATGCTGAGCGTCAGAAGTCCGCCCCGAGCTCGACAGCGCAGAAGTTCAGGGTGGGAGACCCGGTGTGGGTGATCAGACCCCGCCCCATGGGCACCCACCGCACCAAGACCTGGTTCACACCCGGCGAGGTGGTCCGCAGGATTGGTGAGGACACCTACCGCATCAAGGTGGGTCACGGACAGTTCCGGGAGCGCCACGAGAGTCAACTCCGTGTGCGGGAACCCGACCTCCGTGGCCGACATGTGTCCCTGGACTACGCCAAACATGAGGCCGATTCGGACGGCGACTATGCTGAGCAGGACGACTATACTGTCGAGAAGATCCTGGCTCAGCGTCCGAAGGCCTCGGCACCCGGAGGTCTGGAGTTCAAGGTTCGTTGGCAAGGCTATGGGCCGTCCCACGACACCTGGGAACCCGTCTCCTCGTTTGTGCCGCGGGTCAATACTCCCTTCATGGAGTACATTCGCAGGCACAAGACCAAGATCCACGTTTCGGACTTGGCAGCACTCACCCGGGCGATTGCAGCCAGGGGTGCCTGATCAGCGCCCTGAGCTCTCCCCTGATGCGTTTTGAGGCGCTTGTGAGGCCGACGGATCGTCCCTTACTTGCTTCCTCTCTTCCATCTTTCGGTGACAGAGTGGCCATATACCCCCCCTGCTGAATCCAGAGGAGGATGGCCCCTCTCTTCTTCTATTCGTCACTCCCCCCCCTGCTGAATCCTTGGGAAACCAGGTAGGGCGACTGACCTTCACACTTTTTGAGCTCTTGGGGCCTTGAAGCCCATACGACGTTGCGCAACGGATGCCGCTGTCATCGGCATTGCGATTTTTGAGTGTGTGGTCTGGTTCCATGGCACTTGCGGAATCCAGACCAGTCGACGTGTGTCTCGAGACTATATATGCCTGAACTCAGGCGTTATCCTGTCCACCCTCCTGCATTTGCCTTATCCTGACCGTGGCGTGGTTTGGCGCTCTGTTCAGAGTGTGTTTACACGCCTATTTACCCCGATTGTTTTGCTTTTCTGCCCTCCAGGATATGTGCATCTGTATGTTGCTGTCTTCAGCCCGTCACCGGAGTGTGGACTGTTTTTTCACGAATCGAATACGAAGGCGCCTTGAGTCGCCGTGTACATGTTCATACAGCCTGGTCCAGCCTGGACCAGTACATGATTACAGATTCTACTGTTTGAGTGCTCGTGATACCGTGTTGCCCTATTCGCTGTGATGTGTGGAGATCCTGATGGCGCCAGGCGGGAAGCCCAGTTGCCTGACTACACTCCCAGCGGTCCGCCACTGTCAGTCCCAGTGTGAGCCTACCGATTCGCAGACGCACTTGCATTCGGATGGCGGCCTCCGGTGCTCCTGACCTCGGTCAGTCTGCCTGGGAAACTGGTGGTTTGAGGAGTCGACGCCTCCGCCCACACTGCATGAGGACTCCCTCATGTATGGCCTTCGTGGCAGTAGGGCGAGGGAAAAGACGGCCTTGATGCCCGATCCCTTCAGGAGGAGTTCCCTTACGATCTGGGGTTCGTAAGGAGTTCGACTATGGCACTCTGGACTCGCGTCGTATGGATATGGACATGGTGCGCCCGAGGAAGGACCCGTGGGGACTCTCCCCAGTCGGCGGGCCTTGGGAAGCTTGGGGTAGCCTGATGGATCTTTGTGGTCGCTCTCGACTTGTGGGACCACCTCGGTCGTCGTGTGTCGCCTATGTTGGCCGTGTATGCCACTACCACTGTGGTGGTGACCGTAGCAGCCGGCACCCGGTGCGCCTGGTATGGGTTAACGGGTCCTTTGGATGCCGAACAATCGCCGCCAGGACCCGGGACTTGATACTTGATACTATACATGTGATACGAGCTGTTACAGCAGCATACCTATCCCACTGTGGGATACCTATCTTACTGTGACTTACTGAGATGAGGATGTGACACCCCCCCCCCCCCTTTCAGGAAGTGGTCCTGGGTACCCGCTGCCATGCTTGGGTGTTATCGAGCCCCCCCAGGGTTTGCTCTAAGGAGGGGGGTGAAGCGGTACCCAGAACCCCATGGCCAGGTTACGGCATACAACCGGTCTCCGGTCCACTAAACCCATGTACGGCGTGTTTCGTGCCGTGAAGCCCCGCATCGGCAACCGATGCACCGCCAGCGGAGATTTGTGTATCAGAATATCAGGAATCAACAGGGTTTTATTTTCATATTGTTTCCGTCAATTTTGATGCTTCCGTTCTGATACTCACTGTTTTGACTGCTGGCGGTTGGATCGCGACTTTACCGTAACCGCCAGTTTAACTGTAATTAATGGAAATTTTAACGCTATCCGCGACGAAGGCTCCAAAGTCGCCAGGAACTGCATTGATGCATCCGCAATTTTCATAATTAATACTCGCAACCTTAATCCGAATTTTTCAGGATGTCGAAATCGGATTTTCGACTTCGACATCCCCGCACTTGATTTGACCTCTTTCGAGTGGACCTACGTGCTTCCCTATGCACGAATCAACTTTCCTTTTCTCTTGCCCTCCATTTGACTCAGAGATATGGGCAAAACAAAGTTGATTCGTGAGGCCACTTGTGAGGGTCATATCTCGTGCCGCTTGCGAGTATTGACGATAAGGAAACGTGGGATGTATTCACAATACTCCCGACGTAATTTAGGAAGCATCATATGCCTTGCGTTTCCACACGTGCGCGCTAGTGTAATGGATCATGGTCAAGAGGGTAGAGTTTGCGTTATAACTCTTTGGCCATGACATTGCGTGCGTTAAGATAACTTTCGAGTGTAGCGCGCAAGTGTTGGTGTTGCATAGGAACTCTCCTTGAGTTCCTATGAGCGATTGACACGAAGTTATGCCCTTGGAGGGGCATGACATATCGTGGTGGGAGCTGCCTTTTGGGGCAATATGTGGTATGTGCCATGTGTTGTGTTGCGTGCCCATTTGGCGGGTCCATTGCTCCAAGACAAGCCCGCCAATGGACCGCATATTGTGCAAGCCCCTTCTCCATACTCCCTACGATCAATTGCAAGCCTAACCTTCGTGAAGGGAAGCTTGTGTGGTGAACCCGAAGCGATGCGTTGGGAGCAAAGGGTGTATTTTGCAATTTTCCATATTTTCATGTGCCCACTTGGGAAGTAGCGCTCGTAACCTTTCAAGGCGCCCCAAGTGGAGCACATATGTGGGATCAAAGGTCATTGGTGTCAAGTCATTGTGTTTAGAAGGATTAAGTGATTGCACGATCCAAGCCGAAGATATTATAATATAATTGTGCGCCTTTCAATGCACTTTTGTGTGTCTTTGTGCCAATTTTGCCGTTTTTGGCTCGTCATGATGTCAAGTGGCGACTGTATATCTCAACGTTGCGCTCAATTGACATCATGACTCAAGTATGTTATGAGGGTACATACTTCGGTCCCCAACATATCTTGGACCCGGCGAGTAACTCCTCTTAGGCTTGGCATACTGTGGCCGCCATGTTGGCGATTTGGGACTATCCCAAATCATGGGCTCACTTGGCGACCCTGCCATTCTCAAAACCGGAGGGGTTGGGCGACGCCCAAGAGATATGTTGGACACATAGGACTTGATACCAATCCTATGGCACACCCCGGTCCGAGTCGGGCATGTGCCTCATTTGCCCCAACCATGGGTGTGCGCATTTTTGGCCATTTTGAGCAATTTTACACTTTTGCTGCCCGCCGTGCACTATGTTCTAACCCTCGTGCACGCCGGACACATGGACCAATGGACCATATATGACATGGGTGTTATGGGTAATGGTCCCCATGATCCACACACCACGTGGGCGAAGCGGAGCCACCTTCGTTAAGGCGCTAGCCCAAAGTAAAGTTAGTGTGGGCAATTTTGCAATTTTGACATTTGTGGACCCAATTGGGATCGTCACCACGCCAAGTGGCATGGAGATCTTTGAGAGCCAAGGGCATGGGAGTCTCCGTTGGACTCCCGGTGGATCGCGTATGGAATGGCGGATCCGATCTCCAAGCCGGCGTGGAGATATACTATTGGGAGCACACCGAATTTTGGCTCATTTCAAGCAGCCAAAATGACCCAATTTTGGGACCCCAATTTCCCCCTTCCGTGTGGTCAATTGGCGGCCCCATTTCTCTAAGCCCATAGGGAGCCCGGACCTAAATCCAAGTTGTGCACTCAGACATAAGTCCTAGGTCCTGCCTCCTGGGATTGGGATACGAGTTAGGACTGAGTGTCTATTGTCCTGTGGTGCCCTTACCCCAGTCCAGTCTTAACCCCATGTGTACATATCCTGATGTGTTGTTGTACATACTTTCGTTCCCTCTTTGCAGAGTGGCAAGGATTCTGAAACGCTTTGTCACATGACATGAGCGCATTGATGCCCTTGTGAGCGTAGTGCATTGCCTGCCTGCTCACCTGTGCGTGTCTCCGCAGCGTCCCGTGGCCGGCCCCCCACGGGAACGCGTTTTTATTTTCTGGGCCGGCATTAATTTTATTATTAATCTGCCATGTCTCTGGTGGTGGGGCCCAAGCATTTAGATGTCTGCGGCACTAAGTGCAATCAGTGGTCCAGCGTTCTTGTTGGGCACCCACCCTTTTACTGCTGGCGCGCAGAGGCGTCAGCGCGTGTATACTATGCACAGGAAACACCCACGCGTGGGGCTTGCAGAGCCACCATCAGCCTAGCAAGCCTTTTAAGGAGAGGGGTGATGCGAAATCGTGGGCTGTCCACGATTGCGCAAGAACAGGCCACTCAATGGGTGTTTCCTGGGATGGATGAATGTACCTTAGGTACTCCGTAGACCTTTTGGAGCCTGCGACAATCTGGCGCTTCGCGGCAGCGTTCGCGCTGCCTGTCCGCAGGCTCCAAAAGGTCTACGGAGTACCTAAGGTACATTCATCCATCCCAGGAAACACCCATTGAGTGGCCTGTTCTTGCGCAATCGTGGACAGCCCACGATTTCGCGTCACCCCTCTCCTTAAAAGGCTTGCTAGGCTGATGGTGGCTCTGCAAGCCCCACGCGTGGGTGTTTCCTGTGCATAGTATCCACGCGCTGACGCCTCTGCGCGCCAGCAGTAAAAGGGTGGGTGCCCAACAAGAACGCTGGACCACTGATTGCACTTAGTGCCGCAGACATCTAAATGCTTGGGCCCCACCACCAGAGACATTACAGATTAATAATAAAATTAATGCCGGCCCAGAAAATAAAAACGACACAGCGCGCTGGGGTCCCACGCTGGTCTCACTGGACTGGCCACTGAAGAGCTTCAGCGGCGCTCCCTGACTGGTATTTACGTACCAAACCTCTTCGCACACCATGCCTCAATACGCTTGGCGCGTCCAAGCGCACGGGATCCGCCACGATGCTGTACTCGACGTTGTACAGCGAGGGTCTCTTTTGCCTCGATGCTGCAGGCTGCCTTGGTCTGCAGCGAGGGCTCCCATGGTGCTTCCGAGGTCAGCATTACTACAGAGGGCGCAGAACAGCTGCGTCACACGGGGGGAATCGCTGACGATCTTCACGAGCGACGGCTGGGTCTGGTGTCGTGTGGACCCATTGGGTGGAGGGGTGTCGCGCAAGCCAACGCAGCAACGCACCTCCATACAGCCGCGACGCAGTTATTGTCCTCGGGCGTTGCACTGCGGATCGCTGGGCGTCTCTGCCGCAGTGCTACTCATGTCACGCTACATGGGACCTGCTGCACGGTACGATGATTTTGAAGCGGTAGTGGGGTGCCCATCCTTTTGGCTCCTTATTGCCCAGATATTGTGAGGATTCTGTAGTTTGACGCTTTGCTTCGCTTCACTAGTTCCGTTGCTACGGCCCTTGAAGTTCCTGCAAAGTTTTTGTCGAAATCCCTGATTTTTCGCAAAATCTCTTGAGATTTGTCAAACTCGGAAAAGCCTCTTTTCTCCGGACGTGCAAGCGCCTCCAGTAGCGCACCAGCCCCACTCTTGGTCATCCTTCTAGGCACGGAGCGACACACGAGGAGCACTGAAATCACTTCGGCGTCCGTCGTTCCCACAGGGTTCTCCATGTCCATAGCTTGGCTTAAATCATCGTAGGACCCTTGCATGGTCCCATACATGACACAGTCTGGTGTCCTGTGCACAGAAAAGGGCAGAGTGTTTGGTCTCTGTGAAGCACAGATCCCACGCATGCCGGTAACTTATGCTACACCCTTGGATGAACCCGTCATAATTAAAATTAATGATCTGCAATAAAAATTTATTGTAAAATCACTGCCTTTTGGTGGTCTTTCATGCCTGAGCGTGAGCTGGCAATTATCGCCTGCGACAATCTGGCGCTTCACGGCAGCGTTCGCGCTGCCTGTCCGCAGGCTCCAAAAGGTCTACGGAGTACCTAAGGTACATTCATCCATCCCAGGAAACACCCATTGAGTGGCCTGTTCTTGCGCAATCGTGGACAGCCCACGATTTCGCGTCAATAGTGAGATCCAAATGGACATCAATTTTCTGAAAAGCTTCTCGAGATAGAGCTTCAGAGCTTGCAGAAATTTTCTCATCAAAATTTTCACGTGAGAGCCAATCACATAGCACATTTTTCAGACCCGGTACCCTGTAGATGTTGAGCTTCAGCTGAGCCAGAAACGTCCACCAACGTCTGAGCTTTCGGTTTTCAGGAGGGGGCCCCTTGAGAAACGTCTCCGTGGACTCCTGATAGCATAACCACACCACGAAAATGCTGCCAAACAGTCCGCTTTGTCCAGAGATACGAAAAATTCCAGAGAGTAATTCACGTTCATACGTGCTGTTGTTACCTCTAGTTGACGACCATTTCCAATTCCAGTGGCCAATGGGTACGAGATGGAATTCCTGCGAATCGTAGTTGTGCTTGAGTGAGCCGTCACGATTGACTCCGGCTGTCCTCAGTTCATCCGCTATTCTCCTTGCAGGTGCTCCTGGAATTTGTTGCCACTGCAGAAGTGTACCTCCGCCTCCCGCAAGAGAAGCATCAGTTATGACCACGAACTCGCCGTCAGGTGCAGGTGTGCCCAACAACCTCAGTGATCTCAGTTTTTCCTTGATCTCCTGAAACTGAGCTTCATGCTCTGGTGCTCACTTCCAAGGTACCGTATTCTTAGTGAAGTCCATGAGAAGGTGGCTACTGTACGTGAAAGTGAGGATGTGCCTCCTGTAAAAATTGCGAGACCCGAGGAAAGCTCTGATATCCTTGACGCCACGGGTCTTGTCATCACGTATAGAAGCCTTCAAAATTGAGGCAACTTTTTCCTTCACAGTTCGCCACCATCTCCATCCAACTTGGAAACCCAAATGTTCAAGTTCCTCCTGCATAAATTCACATTTTTCCAACTTCACGCGGGTATAGCATTCTTCAAAAGTGCGTAAAACCTCCTCCACCAAACGTAAATGGTCAGCAGCGTCATCGGTCCCCAATAGGACATCATCTATATAGACCTCAATGACTGCCCCCTTTTTCACCATTGCCTGCACCGTAGGTTTAAGCTTCATACGGGCCAGGACGTGGTTCATGAGCTCCTGGAAAGTTGCCGGAGCATTCGTCAACCCAAACGGCATAACTTTCCGTTTGAACACTTGACCATTAGGAGCCATAAATGCTGATAGATCGTGCGCTCGTTTTGTTAACTCCACTTGCCAGAAACCACTCCGCTTATCCAATGTTGATTTGAAACGGCGATGAGCAGCTCTTTCAAGCGCCTGTTCCAAACTTGGTAGACTCCCTGAATGTTTTTTCGTGAGTTTGTTCAACTTCCCGTAATGGACAACGAGTCTTTTTGCGTTGCTCCCTGGCTTGTCTACCAAGAAGCATGGAGAGCAGTGTTTTGGATACTCTGCTTGCTCATATTTTTCCGCCAAGTCGGCTGCAATGCATTCAGTGATTTGACGCATTCTCTCCTCACTGTCGGCCTTGCTAGCTGGAAATGGCTTTGAACGCACTGTGGTATTTTTGTGCTCATCCATCAATTCCAAATCCATGGTAACCAACTTCTCACATGAACCATGTGCCATCAATGGTCCAAAAGCAACCTTCCTTCGACGTAGAACTTCTTGAATTTTGGAAGGCAAATTTTTGATCTTCTTCTCGAAATCGTCTGTGGCTGCCAAATTTGATTTCCCATACTCATCCCTGGATACTGAGTAACACTCACTGAGTAGGGCCGAGACATGCAGATGAACGTTATTGCCATCCACGATAAAGCGGTCCTGGCCTAACCGCAACCCTAACCAGCCAGCTCCAGAAGCAAAGAGACACCTCACCAAACCCACCCTGGCCCAAACCCGTGTACATCAGGATGCGCGAGCCGCACCCATGGGGCGCGACCGCCGCCACAGCACCAACGACACACGCCAGAGGACACAACATTATTGCACCGCCGCACCAGCTGCCCGTGCCTGTGCCTGCAGTGTACGCGCGCCCCTCTTTTTCTTTTTTTTTCCATCAAAAAAAAAACAAAAATTAGGGGGGGAGGAAGAGGGACACAACCACCCATGGCACACGCGCACCGCACACAGCGCGCACACCGGTGAACGGGAGCCAAGTGGCCCAGGACACCGCACACGCAACACAACACACCGAGCGAGCACACCGTTGAACAGGAGCCAAGTGGCCCGGGACACCGCAGACGCAACACAGCAAACCGCGCGGGCACACCGGTGAACAGGAGCCAAGCGGCCCAGGACACTGCACACACGTAGGGCGGCCGAGGGACAGGAAAGAACCAATACCCCATGGGTCGGACGCACTGGGGCGACCCAGCCGACGCACCGGGCCAGTGGCAGGAGCGGTACTCCAAGGCCACTGGTCCGAGCCCGGCCAGGCTGCATCGGGGACCATGGCAAACGTCACCCGGAGCCATGGAAGCAACCACCGACAGGCGAGCCGGTACACAGTCCAGGAGGGGGTCACCTGCCGAGCAGAGTGGCCCCGCAACTCAAGCAACAAGGGTGAGGCGGTTGTACCGTAGACTAGCGGGAGCAATACCCCTTGTGGTGAGAGATACTCCACACGGCTGGTAAGCCCCCAGAGCTGCCGCCCAAAGGAGGGGGCATGTGGCCCTACCCATGGACACATGTGGGGACACCCTCCCACCTGGGACACATGGACGGGGTGGCCGCGACAATGCCTTCCCAAGCACATGCGGGAGCGGCTCAAGAGGCACCTGACATAGGGCAGTGGGAGGGACAGGATGTCCCCTTGGTAAGACCTTCTTCCTGCAATGTCAAAGGAGGCATCCCGAGCTCCCGAAGATACCTACCTACCTACCTAAAGCGGTCCTCATCCACATATTGGAAGACCAAATCTGTTTCATCTCCGTCAACACTCCTGCCCGTGAACTCGTTGTAATTGCTGTTCCATCTGTCCTTGAGCTCTAGCCTTTGTTGTTCCTCAGATATATGGAAGATTCGGAGCTCAATGTCCTCCTTCAAGGAGCGTAAGTCGTCCTTCGAGACCGGCCATCCGCGTGGGTTGGCAATTCTTGCCTTGTCCTCCTCGACTTGCATGGTCACGCCATACTCTTGCATAGCATGTAGGGCCAGACAGGACATGGTAAAATTTTGTACACCTCCCAGAACTGAATCTTCGAGATCGACTTCCCTCAGTAAACCCTCGATTCGGTCCGAATAGCCTTCGTGAATGCTTGGGAATTGGTAGTACTTCAGAGGCTGAGCGATATTGAGAGCCGCCAGATAGTGGTCTTGACTAACTTCATCCCATTGCACTTCTGCAGGTTCTTCACTGACCTCTTCACACTGAATGTCGACCTTGTCAACTTCAGCATCTCGAACGTCACCGTCCTGTTCTTCATCAGGTTCCGTTGCAGGGTGAAATTCTGGGACTTCAGACTCGTCCTTCGGTGTTGTTGCAGGTGTATCGTGCACGTATCGTTTCAGCAAATCTGACCGGCCTAAACCACGGTTCACTCGATTGAGAAACTTGACCACTTGGGGATTCAGTTGATCCAACGAAATATCGCAATCATTGCCATCGATGAGGGAGGCAATGCTTCCCCAGCGTGGGGCTGGTAATGGGCTGGTCGCCCCATCTGGGAGATAGAGGGGTACATCTGGGATAGGTACACGAACGTTCGTCATGCGGTCCAAAAATGGTCGCCATGCGGCAGCTTCCCCGGTTTGTCCCCAATCAGGACAAATAACCAGGACTTGCGCTCGGTCGAGCACGGCCTTGGTGACCATCTTCTCTAGGTGTGACCATGGTGGGTTGACCCAGCATAATTGAAAGTCGTGCCAGTTGTAGGCATAACATGAAATGAGAGGAGTGCAATACAACGGTTCGGTATGATTTTTTTGGTTGGTCTCCCAGTCCACGGTGGGTCTCAAGTCACCAAGGTCAATGAGGACTTGCTCCCTCAGTGAAGGTAACAAACTGTAGGCTTCCATCCGGGAAATTTTCAAAGATGATTGAGCAGGTGGCAAGCCGTTTCCTCCTTCCTTCTGACAGGACTTCTCAGATCACGATACCAAGCACAATTCATCAGTCTCTGGATTCTTGACAATGAGCCTCGATGGGGTAAAAATGAAACCCAGAATTGTCTTGGCGTTTTGACGGATGAAATTCATGCCCATGCATACCTGAAAAGCTGAAGTCTCCATAACGATACAAACATGCCGAAGATTGAAACTGCCCATGCACACATCCACAGATATCTCTCCTGCACGGTACGTGTAGTGCCCATCTCCCACCTTGACTGCACAGTAACCCCTGCGATTCGGATCTCACACCAACGATGAAGCCACAATGGAATCGGTTGCACCAGTATCCAAGAAAGCGTCACACATCTCCTCCTCCACAACCACGGGTAGTCACAACGTGAGATCGTCCTTGACAGCGGCTCGAAGCAGGTCCACAATTTTCTCAACCTCTGAAAATGCCAGATCTCTCTTCCTCTTCTTGGCTTGACTCTCTGTGTCCTCCTGCATCGGTTTGGTCTCTACTGAGGGGGCGCCAGCACCAGCACTTGCTGCGGAGGGGCCAGATGCATCTTTCTTTGGTGGGCCAGCTTTTGGTCCATTTTGTTTCTGGTCCTTCCATTTCTTCTGGGCGTCTTGCACCGCCTTTTGGGCTGCCTCCTCACTAAAACCGGATTGGATCAGGAATGTCTTGAGTCGACCCTCTTTCTGTTTTCTTTGGATCTCAAAGCAATGATCGCTATAATGGTTCGTTTTCTCACAGTGTTTACACTGTATGCGGGCCTTGAATTCGACGATCAATGCGTTGGGGTCCAACTGTCCTTTGCCTCCTCTGCCTCTTGGCCTTTTCCTCTTCCCCGACCTTTTCCTTTGCCAGAGCCTCTCCTCCTTTGTCACCCTTGCCTTCTCTCTCAGAGACTCTTAGCTATGCAATCATCGAGTGGCATTGGGAGAGGAGTTCGGAGAAGTGCGCCTTGCGAGCTGACCTTCCAGAAGATGGTGCCCCAAAGAAAGAGGTGTCCTTTTCCTTATCTTCTTGCTTTTCCTCGTATCGACTTGAAGCAGTGCGCCCGGATGCAAAGCCACGAGAAGCGGCAAGATGTTTAAACCCGACAGAAAGTTGTGCGTGCTCCTTCATGAGATCCTTCAATGAACCATAAGACTGCATCCTTGCAACAAGGTTATCGTCCTTCGTCCATTCAACGAAAGCCTGATCATTGATTTTCGAGGAAAGTTCCATAAGCTTGCGCTCCTCCGTCGTAACTCCCGGGTTCAACTTATCCAACAGCCTTTCCAGTGTTTCCAACAATTTGACCACTTGCTCCGGTTTCGGGTCGTAGGGTAAATGAGACACCTTCGAAATCTCACTCAGAATTGAGAGGTCCGTCTCAAGCGTAGGATAGAGGTCTTGGAGTGTTTTCAGAAAATCCTCAAAGCTTGTGGCTGTTTTGGTCAATTTGGAGACTCTTTCTTGAAGTTCAGGATCCTTGATGCCCTGAACGATGAGGTTAGCTTTCACCCGATCTTTGGCTTTGGCCTTGCCATTGAGCAAGAGGTATCTTCGTAATTTTTCAGCATATTTCTCCACGTTGCGCCCATCGAATTGTGGAATTTCCATTTTCAGCGCGTTAGTCGTATCCTCTTCACTGTCATCCGACCACTCATATTTGTTCACACCTCCACATACTTCTGTGAGCATGGCAAAAGCCAATGAGTCTCTCGTAACAAAGGGACTTTTCTTAGTAGGTGGTGAATGAGTGGAGGTAGGCATGCGTCGAATGTCTTCGGACGTCTTGGAGATCTTGTCGTTCATCCGATCAATGCGCAGGAGCACCTTCGAAAGAAGTGAGTCATCCGTCTGCGACGTGCGCGCGTGTGACTCCGGGCGCTTGACTGACGAGATCAGACCACAGACAGTGCCGTCTATCTCATTTCGACTGGACTTTCCTTTTTTCTGTCCACTTTACGTCTTTTTAAAGAATTCTCGATATTCTGACGCATCAGTCGCTTATCGCCGTGTTCCTTATTTTTTTCCGTGCTACTTACGTGTTTTCTTGGTACTGATGGCTCCAACTCAACCCAAATCCCGACCTCCTTCTGATGCCGCGTCCAGATCGAGTGGCGGATTGAAAAAAAAGACTCATGCATCTAGTATTAAGGCTCCTGACCCTCGTAACACCATTCTTGGGAAGCTTGATCCTAGTCGTATCTCCGTCCAAATTGATGTGGACTCCGCATCCACGTCTTCTATCTCGTCCATTCCTCTCCCTTTCCCTCCTCAATCAACTCAAAGTGACCCTAGTGGTCAAAATAAACATGATGGATCTCAAAAAAAATTAACCGGTGAGACATTTGTTGCCCCTTCTCCTCGCACCAACCGAGTCGGCCAACCCGCCTTGTCCCCATCCCGTACCTCTTCCTCACCAAGTGTAGCGCCAAGCAACACTTTGGAGAGCAATACGGAAGGAAATGAAGCGGAGAAAAAAAAGGCGGAAGAAAAAAAACAATGAAGAAAAAGAAGATGGGAAAAAAAAGGCGGACGAAAACGAAGCGGAAACAAAAAAAATGGAAGAACAAAAAAAAGCCAAAGAAAAAAAAGCGGCCGAGAGAAAGGAACCACCAAAGAGGAGTGAAGACTCGTCTACTAGGAGCAATGCACCGTCTCTTCCTTCAACTCTTGCCTCCTCCGTTGTTCCTTCTTCCAAGGCACACCATGGACGGGGTTCCAACTTGGGAGACGATGATGATGTGTCCATGGTTGATTTTCCCGACATAAGGCATGCCTTTACCTCTCCTTCCCCCAACAAGAAACCCATCACACCTCAAAGATTGCCACACCAATCGGAACCCGGTGCACAAGATGACATGGAGATGCAAGCGTCGGTAGACCCTCTCCCCGCCCAACAAATGGCTTTGGAAAAAAATCCAATTCGGGCGCTTGAACAACGCAATTTTCGGCCAAACGGAGCCTTGCCAACCGGTTTCCCCGAGCCTCGCGACCTCACCAAGGATGTTCAAGGCGGCAAAATCCCGGTCAAAGGCCAAAACCGTTTCTCAAAAATAGATGTGCTCTCATCTTCGCCTAGGGTCTACCATGATACCTCGCCTCTTCCACCCACCGACCTCTTGTCAGCCTTGGTGCCCACGCCACAAATACTCCTATTTGGAGACGGACTTCCCTATTCAGGATTCCTACGGAGTTTTTCAATTGCAGACATGACCAATTTTGAGTGGCCAAAACTCATTGGCCTCGTTTCTTTTGCCATCCTCCCAAGCTTTGCGCCCTTTCAAGATGAACCCCCGTTTTTATCTCATGGCACCATTGTTAAACAAATAGTGGCAATGTTGCGGGCGGCTAAGAAACAGGACAAACCACCCACTATTTGGCTTGCGTATCAGGCACGTAGCAATGTGGCCGATGTTGATCTCGCCACTGTCCTAGATAGAAGAATTGACCTTGTTCCCTCGTTTGGTTTCCTATGGTTGTCCGTCGTATGCCAAGTCATCCACATGGGAACCTGCACCCCGGACTCCCACGACATCCACACCTCTCCCAGCCCTTTGGACCAACCGCTCATTATCTTTCAGCTCACTTCCGTTCCCCTACCAAAAGGTCATGTCCCTCAAACCATCGGGTACTTCCCAAGGAATGTCGACTCTACACAGCCCATTCCCCCGCAAGTACACACTCCACAAGCCTCTCTTTTTCAAGTACGTTTAGACGTCCCCATCGACATCACGCGGGAAGTTGACGGGGTTGAGGTGAAATGGCACATCTCCGGCTCATTGCCGCTGATGCTGATGCTCAATGGACTCAACCCTGACGACACGTCCACAGTATTAAAGGAGCTCACCATACCTAGGATAACTAAACCATTTTGGCCCGTAATTGTCAACTCCGCCCCTGATGGCTATCGCCTTTTTGATTTTTTCGTCCCATTTAATGTCTTGGGCAATTTTTATGACGAACAGCCCACCCTCATGGACATGGGTGTGTCCATAGGACTCCTTGATCGCTCCGTCAAGGAGTCCTCCATCATCATTACACACCAGCCCTGTTTTCAAAAGGGTGCGGCGCGCAAACGCAAGTTCCCCTCGGATGAAGTCCGCACTGCCATTGAAATGAACCCCCCACTTTTCCGCAAATTCGCCTTCCTTGTACTCCTCAACAAGTATGACGTTTTCGGTATGGTGCATGACCCCATGCTCATACAGCCTGCAGTGCAAGAAATAGAAAATCTGGGCGACATGATGTGTGTGTCCGCGCACACTAACGCTAGAATTTTCGCAAAAGACTTCGCCAGAGAGGTGGAACCCCCTTTCTCCATTGTGAGGTTCCCCCCTACGCTGGACACACGTGATGTGCTGCTGTCAGCCGCTGCTTTCGGGCCGGTTGAGGACCACCAAATTTTTCAGCAATCGGGACTGGTCATGGTTAAATACCAAGCCACACAGTCCGCTGTTGCCTCATACGGCGCTACACTGCCTGGACCAGTGTACTTCTCGTCGGGGGACACATCCAAAGATGTTAACATGTCCCTTGCGGATCGCCTGGAACAAGTTCGCCTCGCTCCCCTCCCGGATCCCTTCCTCAACGAGGCTAATCTTGCTGCCGCCGGAAATGCGCTCAGCGAATTCCCAATGCCCGACATAAACTCCGCCCATACACCCTCTCCTGTACCCACAGCACCACCCTCCGTCTCCAATTCATCTTCTTTTCTCCAGCAACCATGATGATACACCCCGACAGACTCATCGCTGCATGAAGCTACCCTCGCTGGTTTCACAGTGCCAATGGTCTTCTACCTCGGCTTGCACGACAGGCATGCTCAACAATTTGTTACGGCGACACTCCTTTGCCCTACACTACACTCATGTTGCTACTGCCATCCGCATAGCCACGCATCGCGTTCTCCGCATACACTACGCAATCGCAGTCAGTATTACAGGAATTTGTCTGATCAGAATGTGTCAGCTACTGCACCGTCACACCCTGTGTTTCGCTGCCCCCCCACCACTGGCTCACGTTGTGACGTCTCCACCACTACAGGTCCCACCTGATGGGGAGGCTGATGTGACATACGTGAATCTGTCTACAGTGTGTCCTGTGCCTATCTCGAGAGGTAACAGTGCCCCCCTCCACACTGTCATCGTTCCTTTCTGTAACATCAGTGCCATCATATTTGCGCTCATTCGTTTAATCCTCATGCGCCAGGCTATCCTGCTCTATGCGCTTATAAGACACCCCCTATCCGCAGATTGTGGACGTCAGAGTGTTCCACCCTGCTACTACCCCGCTGCGCCGGTCTGCTCCATTTCCGAACAACATCAGGGAGTCCCACCCTGCAACTCACTGAATGGATGCTTCAGCCCCGGCTCTGATGATCCATCAAGTATGCACCAGCCCTTGGGCACACCACACACACAACACGCACGCACACTCACATATGACACACTGACATTCGGTTCACTCAATGTCGGCGGCGTGGAGGTGACGCCAAACAGATTGTGTCACATACTATCCGGATTTGCGCCATTGCCCCACACCCTTTCCCTCCAAGAGTTCAGGCCCAGCTCCACACCAACGTTACGGGATCACGAGCGTGTGGCGATGTACTGGGGGTACCATCTGCATGCCAGCTCCCCTACGTCTAAAGAAGGAGTAGCCCTCCTCAGACACACTTCTATTGCACCAGCTCCTCCGACAATACGCGTTCACATCCCTGGTAGGCTGATCTCTGCCTCCATATCACTGCACAGCGATCCCTCGATGCCCTCCCTGTCCATTGCCTCGTACTATGGGCCACACACGGCTGCCGCCAGGCTCCTGTGTGAAAAGGCCCTTGCGGGATTATCCCAGGAGTGTGCCATCATACTAGGAGATTATAACGCCTTAACTCACCCCAGCCACACTACAGCCCTCCGGGCGCCCATGTGGCCTTGGCTAGTGGCAAAGGAGCGCGCCGGCACCCTGGTTGACCTCTTAACCCCGCACCACGATTCTGTCCCCTACACCAGAGTACGTCGGTATGGGGGCACCAAGAGCTATATTGACAGAGCCTATGGGTCCCGGCTGTTCCAGGCCCTCTATAAGACATCAGGGGCCCAGGTACCTGACTTCTCCGGTGTCGCCGGGATTCAGGACCATGACCCCATCCTCGTCCACACGGCGCCGCGGTCACAGCAAGTGCTCCCTGAAATGCGCTGTGCCATGTGGAACCGCCGTGATGTCACAGCATATAAAAAACGTATCGCAGCCCTGACTGCCGACATGCCTCCCCCGGTCTCTGCACATGACTGCGCGCTCACATACACACAGCTCACGTCGCACATGCTGACCGCCATGCGTGAGGTTAACGCATCTAAGGCCCCGATCACCCCTGTTACTGAGGATCAAAGCGACTGGGCCTCTGTGATCCGGCGGTTGGCCAAACAGGCCAAGCGAAGATCCAAGGTATTTTACCTCAGAGTTAAACACACCCTCTTATCGCCCCCCGCCCAATCAACACTCCCCACCCCCACACGAAAAATACAACGTATCCTCCAACGCAACACCCCATGGTCTACGCACGCACTGTCGCACGTACCCCAGCGCCCCAGACATCCGGATGTGCCGCCCCCCACGCAAGCTGCACTGCGCGAACTGGCCCGCGCGTCACGCAAAAAATCCCCCGGTCCAGACAAAATACCCCCGTACCTGCTCCACGTACTCCCCGATGAAACATTCCGTCTGGTACACGCCTGTGTCACCCTCTGTTACGAGGAGGGCACCATCCCAGATGATTGGCTGGTTTCAGAGACTTTTTGTCTTTTTAAAGGGAAGGGTAAGTGGCAGGACCCCGACCGCTGGAGGCCCATCGCCATGAGTAATTCAATTTACCAGCTATTCATGCGATGGGTCTACTCACAGCAGCACCCCCTAATTTCCCCGCACCTGCACCACAGACAATTCGGCGGTAGGCAGGGTATATCCACAGCCCACGCCACACAAATTTTCCTCGATGACCTCGACAAACTAGGGCCGGTAGAGGCCATTCTGGCCTTTGGTGTCTACCATGCCTTTGACAGCCCCCCGAAAATCCTAATCCGTGCCGTCCTTGACAAAATGGGAACTCCCCTGAAGTTACTGCGCATAATCACCCTGGTAATGGAAAGGGGCTCCACTTTTCTCAGGGGGGCCGAACAGGAAATTTTTCGCACAACGCACGGGGTGAAACAAGGGTGTCCCCTCTCCTGTTTCCTCTTCGTCGTCGTTTTTGAAATCCCCCTGCGCGTGCTCGACCAGCATGGCATCACCTTCTCTGCGTATGTTGATGAGATATGCTCCCCGACCCCCCCCAAGCAAAGCCAGCATCAGGCACAACTTGTCCAGTATGCCCTCAGCCTCATCGCATGTCAGCTGAATGTGGGCAAGAGCGAGTCCCTCCCTATGCTCCTTTCCCCCACTGATCTGCCTCTCCTCCCCAAATATTTGCACCCGCCATGCGCGCTTCAGGCTTCCAATGAATCGCTTTGGCAATCAGTCCCAGCCAAATCCCCGCCACAATGGAGCTCACAGGTAAATCATCCTTTCGTCAGGGCCAGATATATCATGCATCTGGGCCATCCCCTGGCCCCGCGGCTCTGTGTCGACAGAGCGCTGTCTATCGTCCTGGAGGAACTGAGAAGCCAACCCACCGAGCTGCACTCACAACCGATCCAAGTCTTGGATAGAGTCCTCTTGGTAAACACCATGGTACTGCCACACCTACTATACCGCACAGAATGCATACCCCTCACTGTCACACAGCTACACTCACTTAACTCGCTGATTGAAAAATTCATTTTCGGTGTGCTAGGGCTGCCCTCCGTCGTTGCCAGGAAAACTCTGTACACCAACAAAAGCCATGGCCTCGGCATGGGTTACTTCCCTGTACTCCACCCCACGAGAGTTCTAGACACACTGCACCGCAATCCTTACCTCCACACCATGTCCACGCGATCCCAGCACCCACTCTCCCCATACAACACATTTAAGGCAGCGATTGCCTTACTGAACCCCAATCCAGAGGCACAACGGCCCCCAGTGTCCACCACATGGGCCGCCAACAAGCTGATGCGCGACGCCACTGCGATTGTCCATATCGCTGGCTTGTCAGTCTACCTGGTGCCCTCACACCTCCACCCCGGGTCGGCCTACTCTGATGGCAGCAAACTCGGAAGCCCACCCTCGGCCGGTGCCGCAGTTGTCCTCAGGGATGGCAGAATAGCAGTTTGCCGAGTACCAGGAGTTCCCAACTCCTATAAAGAAGAGCTAATTGGCGTCCTTCTGGGGTCACACCTCTCCCCTGCACACGAGAACATCCGCCTTGACTGCAAGGGAGCTATTGCTTCTGCACAAGGGCAGAAACGCCTGGTGCGCCAGGCTCACTGCGTACAAGAGGTGCGCTCGTCCCTCTCCTCAAAAGGGCAAACCCTCGAGTGGGTCGAAGGCCACACGGGTGACACCCACAATTAGGCGGCCGATGAGTATGCCAAAATCGGCACAGTCCTCCCCCTCCGTGCCCCCCTGCGTCGACAGCACCCCTGGGATGTAATCCGGCACGGTGAGCGCCTGCTACCCCCCCATAAAGTGTGGTCCCACAATTCCATTCCCTCTCACTCCCACGACTCCTTCCACCAACTCTCCTGGCGGCCACTGCAATTCAGGCGCTTGGCGTGGCACAAGTGGCTCTTCGGCTTGCAATCCCGCATGGGGTATGCCCACTATGCCACCTTCTGGAATGATGCCCCGGGCAAGGCAGACTGCCCGCACTGCCACCGCCGTCACAATCTCAGTCTGCATGGTGTCCTCGCTTACTGCACCCCCTCCCACCCCGTGGTTTGCGCGTGGCTATCCAGCTGGACTGCCAGTAATCTCGTCAAGACATGGCGCCAGGCTGCCTGCCGCAAAGACCTCCGCATTGTAGGCCGGCTGGCAGTCCTGCGGTCCCTGTATAGATACCTCCGAGCACACCTAGCCGGACTTCGAGCTGTCCGAAAGGAAGTAGGGCACTATCAAAACAAGGTACTGGATTCTGTCACTGCGGTCTTGGAACACGCCGTCCCGAAACGCCCCCCCAACAGACCCAACCCCTTCTTCTCTGCAAACTGGACAGGCCCACTGCCACTGTGACCACTCTTTCCCCTGCCCTCGCTCTCCTTCACAGGGAACGTCGATTCGAGGCATTTCGCTGACGAACTCGTTAATCTATGCCTGTACATACAGATCACAGGCGACCTTCACTGTCTATACTCTGGGCCCTCGTCTTGATTCAGTCCTTGCTTTGCGTTGCCCTGCTCCGAAGGCCAGTACACAGTGGAATCCCCCCCCCCCCCCTGAGTCCTTGACTACACCCCGGGCGGCCGCATCCAGCTTGATCGGCCTGAGCAAGTCCCCCATGCCCTGCCCCTGTGTCTATATCTGCACTGTCATTTCTTTTTCAGCCTGTCCCCTGTACCCTGTCTCTGTGTTTTTGCTTGCAACGTCACTATTTTTTCACCAACCTTTGGCAGGTTGGCCCTCACATGGCCCTTACACGCCCACATCACTGTCGTGTGAGTGGAATGCCACTCTCTCCCTCCTCCTGGCCACCGGCCCAAATCCCTCCTGCTTCTCTCTCCTGGGGAAATGCCCTGGATTGGCACCCGCGCGGGCAGTACCCCCTATCACACTGCCACCACCCCCGGTTGTGGAGTGCGGGGCGACCACTTCTGTGTTATCCACATGTTCAATTATTCTGCACAAACGCAAACCCACTGTCCACAGCTCCCTTCTCCTCCATGCTGCCCCACCCACTGACCGTGACCTGGGATGTGGGTGATACTCTGTATGATGGGCTGGCCTCCTGAGGGCTCTCGAGCAGTGACTTTGGACTTGTATTACAAAAAAAAAAAAAAAAAGAAGTGAGTCATCCGTCTCCAGGATCTCTTCCTCGGAATCGTCGGAGAGACTGTTGTGAAACTCAACTTTGGATTTTCCCTTAAGTGTCTTACGCGTACGCTTCTCTCGTACTTTGGTAGCTTTGTGCTTCATTTTCTCCTTGAGATCGGTCAATAAATAGTCTTCCAACCAGCCGCTCATTTCTTCGTGCTCTTCCTCCGTCAACTCGCCAATTTCATTTTTTGGCTCCTTCGCAAATTTCGTCTCAGGTAATTCGTAAAAACCTTCGGAGAAATCATGCCCAACTTCGGAACTCGACGTCCAAACAGGTACTCTGTGATCGTCTCATGAACATTGATCCTTTGGCGCCGAAGTAGGTTCCAGAATAATGGTCGGCGGACTGAAAGGAACAGGTGTCGTAGTAGATCTTGACGGGAAACTCGGCGAACTCATATGTGGAATCGAACTCGTCAAGCGTCTACGCGCGTCGCTCTCTGAAATTGAAGCTGCGGTCTTGGTGAAAACCAGCGTCTCTTGTAAATAAAAGAAATTCCGCATGTTCTCTTCTTCGACGCATAAAACACGCTCCCGTTCAACCAAGCCAACCAATAATAAAGCATAAGGATCACCAATAGAATCCAATTCTTGTTTTTCCATGGATTGATAACTTTCATATGATTGAGATAAAGGTTGCCTTTCTTGATTCGCCCCATCGTCGTCTTGTGCTCCGTGAATGAAAGACCCCAGTGACGCTTGTTCATTGTCGACGTCGCTAGAACTCAAGAGGTCGACGCTTCGACGTGTGGAATCGATATCGTGCACATTAGCGTCCATACCTCTGCTACCACTGTTAAATTCCTGCTTTGCATCTCGTTCCTCTATTTGAATAGTCTCAGTATCCTCTGGTTGCACTTGCTTTGGTGTTTGCTCCTGCCCCATTTCAGGTACTCAAAGATTTCAGTGGAAAATAAAACCAGACCAAGACTCCAAGACGAGCAGAATTGGGATCAATAAAATAATAAAGAACTTGATGGGGCTGTACAATGAACAGAGAAACAATGGGGGACGTTGAGCCGTGTTTTTGCTCGTATGCATGCATGTATGCATCAGGACCACTCATGACTTCAGTCTGCACTCTGCAACAGTGAACAGTGACTTCAGATCAGGGCAAAAATGGTATAACTCAAAAATCAGGCTTCCTGCAAAGATACTCAAACAGACGAAAGAAAAATGGTTTCCCAATGATAAAAAAACATAGAAAATCACTTTAAATGTCTTTCAAGAATTTTCAGTAGCTCAGGAAATAACTATTACATGTCTGCAGAACTCAGTAGGAACCTCCCTGATGACCTCAGAACTCAGTAGGAATCGCCCATAATGGATGCGGCGCGCTCACGGGGCAAAAATGGTCAAAAAAATGAAATTGTCTTATGACCACTATATAGATGCGGAATTTTATGCTGGGTCTAAAAATCATATTCTTTTTCAGTGAAACGACTATATGTCGGGGAAAAATGCAGTTTACTCAACAGCTCAGTCTCAATGAAACTAGCCCAAAAGAGTATATAAAGCAAAGGCCAACACCCATGTTGTGCTATATTACAAATAGTGTTCAAAGAAGAAACAATGGAATAACAAACAATAACTCATGGCATATAATACAATAGATAAACCCTCTTTTGAGTTAAATTTAAGCCATTGAGTGTCTGTCACTCATATTGGAAGTGATCAAGCTCCATGGATAAAATTTCCGCCAACGTCGCAACCAAACTCCAATAAAGAATAATACCATTGCTCCATATGAAACCAACATTTTGAGAAGTTGTTGCTCATTCATTGACGTTTAATAGTTTTACAGTGAAATTATGCCTCCGAAACCAACATCACAAAACTTCGTCACACAAAAACTAAAATCAATTTAAAAGCTTCTGCAAACATCCTTGATCATGCTACTTATTATCATTTTATCCAATTATAGCAAAATAACGGCGGAAACACTGAAATCTCTTTCTTTTGTGATTTCACGGTTTCCCTGATGACAAAACCTTCGTTGATGGCACTTAAGTTATGGCTGGCGAGCAATTTTACGCACATCTGGACGCCCCTACTTGGCATTGGTAGTTCGCAATTACTTCTTGCGCAGATAGACACACCGAAATTTTTCCTGACATAATTAAAATGAGACAGCAACTTCCCAATACCGCTGCCAATGACGGATTTGACATTGTTGTGTATGCCTTGCTAGTTGACGGGACGTGTCGCAAATTCATTCAGCTTTTCCTTGCTCTCCGATTCAACGATGGGAGGTGCCACCCATTGTTTCCCCAATAAAAGCGAAGAAGCGATGTTCCTATGACAGCGGTTGGGAGCATAAGAAAGGTGTCGAGTACTTGTATGAAGCCTGCTTGAAGACCCCGAAGAGTTCATGGACAACCAGTGTTGTAAACCACATTTGGCCAATGTGGGAGTGTAAGAATACACTGAATCACAAGCCATGGGATCAATTTGAAACGAACAACCCAATTAGAAGACATATCGAAATTCGTACGCGGAGCCCTCCTTGCCTCCGGCTTGATGAAACCACTTAAGGGGGGACGTCAAAAGTGCGCAGACCGGTCACAAATCAATCGCCCGGCAAATCATCCGTTCATTTGAATGTTTGTAGTGTGATGATGATGACAAGAGCTTTTTCTAAAAAAAAAAGTCCGCTTTGAACCGTAATCAATGCTTGAAAAGAACGGTATGCATGTACCTGAAAATTCTCCAATTTCCACGCCAAACAGTTTGCCGATCTTATTGAACTTTTCAGGAGGCTACTTGCCATTGAAATATGCTCAATACATTCACACAAAATGCATTAGGGGATTCTGAAGCACAGCCTTGCTACAGCCTACAACTACGGTATTGCAAAACCTTTGGTAACCCAAATATTTCTTCCCTTTTGGCTCCGATGATGACTCCGATTGTCGGAGCATGGCATCCGTATAAGTACGCATGCCAAACGGTATACGAGCTGGACCATCCAATGTGTGCGTCCCTAAAATATGTAACTTTCATCAACAATCCTACTTCAACAACGATGACGCGGTATCGGAAGCTCATTGTGGTTGAACGTATGATATTTGGCATATTCGTGGTACAAAAAAGCTGATGTCCGTGAGACAAGTGGACCAGCTCCAAAATCGGCGTTAGCCTTAACGCCGATTTCGGCGTGAGACCACCAGATGATTCCGCGCCTTTGGAGGGTAATGCAGAGCACTCCCGTTACCTTATAAAAATGTTGTGTCCATGACTGGATGCGTTCTGCCCGCTGATAGTGACGACGGGATACTTGTGCGAAAAACTATTTACTCTCACAAAAGCTCTAAGTCTTCGAATGATGCCAAGACAGCCTTGCAAGGTTTCCTTGTGGTGCTTCGAAGCATTCGCGAAAGTGTAGTTTCAGACAAGCGGATCGAGTATATGGCTGCATAGGGGAAGCTCTAGAGATACGTAACACCGGCTACGACACATTGCTAAGCATAACGCACTAGAAGGAAAAGCCCGGGCCAATGCTAAGCACGCTCCCGGGGGCTGCGGGGCACGATCTCACCGCGACCAATGCAGCCCACTACGGCTCTTTTTGTTTCTATATCCTTTCGGACAAGAAACTTGAAAAAACCTTTTGACCGCGATTGCTCGGCGGTCCTTGTGCAACGGGTCTCAAGGGAGAATGCTTCGGCAAAGCACATTGGCCTATGTCCCCGCTAACGTTGTGGCGTAAAACCGGGCTAAGGGAAGGAGGGGGAGCGTGTATGTCAGTCCGGCTTGGCGTGCACAGCTAGCAGGGACAATCCGTGTACTAACCAACTTGTCGCCACAGAAATGCGCCCCCCTCGGCTAGCGGGTGGCCCGGTGCTTGTTCAGCACTACCAAATCAGATCTGATCAGATCAGATCAGATCAGGGTCGGGAGCGGCTCCATACTGAGTGTGACGACCAAAGAATTGCAGTGCCTTCGAACGAAGGTGTGGCAAACGGACACACCTTCTATCCGACCTTGAAAGCACGGTGGAAGAAAAAAGTGGCTGTTGATGCGCCCGAGGTCCTGCAGAGAGAACGACAGCGGGGTGTCCGAAATTGGAGACCAACAAGGAATGAGAAAAAACTGGCGTGCACGCCCAAAGCATCCACCTTTCCCAGTGCGCCCTATACAAAATCTTGACGGAGCCAAACTTCACCGCGGCTCCCGTCCAATGGGCCATACAGAGGAGGTTGAGGCTATCCCACATGATTATTCGTCACCATGTGACATGCTTGGTCATGTCAGGCCGCGATGGGAAAGTTCTTCATACGAGTCCACTTAGGATGCACCCGCTTTGAGTGACACTACATAAGAACTTGCCTTTGGCAGCTCTGGGTACGCAGATGACAACAGGCCTTAAAGGCTGCCGATATAATGCTCGGGGGATCGGAGCGCGATGAGTTCATTGAACCTCATCTCGTCGGTATTTATGGGACATATGCCTCGTCGAATCTTTGAAATTATCCAAGTTGCGTGTGTGTTAACGCAAGAATCGGCTTTAACACAATTACACCCATACGCGACTCGTGTAAAAGCTGTCTTATAACCACTTTCTTGAACCACACTTTCATACTTTGCAGCCGTGTCTTGTGCAATTGGAATTTTCGTGCTACTTCTATTGGCCACGTAGAGCAGCGCAAAAGTACACATGAAAAACACCATCCTGCAGAAACCCTGCTTGTACACACTTAGTGTGTGGCCGTGTGACTGTGAGTGTTGCCATAACGCCTCCGCCCAAACCCGCAGGACAAAAGAACATACATGGTGCGCGGGATGTAATCGCCCAACTTGGCTGCTTTTTCATTCCTAGCGCGATGTGTCCCTAACGCCAACTTCGGCGTTGAGATTCTGTAGAGCGATACCCATTCGCTAGCGCCGGTGAGGCTACGATTTCAAATTTCAAATTTGGTGCGGCGTTGAATCGTTACAGGTAACATGCACTGCCCAGACAATTTCTACAAATCGCATTGTTTCCAACGCTGATTTCGGCATTGGGCATTGCTGGGCGTGTCCTGAGTTCATTTTGCAAATAAGCTGTGTGAATATACCCTCAACAAGAAAAGAGGTTTGATTTTTTCAATTTCCAACAGAGCTTTTCAAAAATTGACGTTTGTTTTGGGATATTCGCAGTTTCGTACCCCCATGAAAATGCCCTACACTATTTGACGCCAAAGCTGTAGAAATTACAAAACCAAAAACAATAACCACGTAGGGTGGCACCAATTGCAAACCATCCCATGGCATCACAACTTTGTGCAAGTCAATGTTGAAGGAAATATTTCTGTCACTGGTTTTACTAACGTAAATGATGGCAACAAATATATTGCAACTTGTTTCAAATTGATCCTTTTCAACAAATCTTATCCTATCTGTCCCTAAGCAGCTGTGACGGCCAACACTTGGTTTCTGAAAACAAAATGCTAATCGCACAAACTTGTCAAAAACCTGTGAGTAGTAAAACATTGGTATGCCCAAATTGGTGTGACAGAAAATTGTTTTGCGTTGTGTGTGTAGCAAACAAACCAAGATGCATGCCAAATCCTTTAACGAAACCTTTCAAATGAACTTCTAGTGCCACAAAAGAGGTTTTCACGCCCTGAGGTCAATCGATCTGGTAATTACATGAAAGAATCAATGCCATGGCTGCTTGAGATATCAATTGAAATTAACTCTGCCAATCAAAAATAAAAAAAACTCAACAACCATTAAGATTGGGGGTCAGTGACAAACATTAGCCCTGAACTGGTCTGTTAAGTGGGTTTTTGTGCCCGAAAAAACCTTCGGGGAGTATTTTTCATGGGATGCCAACACTTCCACATGGGTACATGTTTGGTGGCTTGGGTGCACCACGCAGTTGTACGCCACCAAATAGATGCCTAATGCAATCCTTTCCAAAAGCTCCGGCACTGATTTGTGTGTATTTCAGGTACACTCCATGTGATGGCAGTTGACACACCCAGGCTGGAGCACAAAACCAGTCAGTGCTGAGGTGCAGAGGATTCGTTGGTTGTGTGACACTCTGTTGGTGGGTTCAGTCATTGATGTATCAAAGTTTGACACCACTTGAACCGAGTAGAATGGTGCATGTGGTGGCCCTGCACCACTTCCTGTGGACCCTTGTACCGCCCCAACAGTGGTCACTTTGAGGTTGGTGTGTTTGTGCTGTTTGTGCTCTTGTGGGTACTGTTTGGGTACAGTAAAATGAAATCCATGCAAACTAGGTTTGTGCGCTGTTGTGCTTGTAGTGCTTTCACCTCACCAATCATCCTCTCAAGAAAAGACTGCTGCGGGCTTTGTTCAGAACAGTCACAAAACCAAAGCAGCGGAACAATGCCAACACACACCACCAGGACACACGCATGCTGAGAATACACACCACCATCCCGTTCTTCGCAGTGGGGCTCATGCATGCATCACTATGGAAAATAATCCACCAAATGAAAAACACGTACATCAACAACAAATGTGGCAACAACCACAAGATAAAGAGAAGTGCCTTACTGCTTCGTTCACTGCAAAAGAAAAGGGCAGAACAAACTGCAAACTACATCCCAAGGTCCTGGCTACAGCTTTGCATGAGGCCATCACCAGGTCCCAACCCCCCCCCGCCCCCCGCCCCCCCGAAATTTGAGGGCAGTCAGTGACAGATGATTGCTTGAAAACTGTTGCTTCTCTGGACCACCTGGAGCCCTCCGTCCATGCTCGAATGCGTGGAAGGATAGTGGCGCTGCAAAACCTCAAAAAACAAAAAAGGTGGGGCAATTCACCAGAAGGTGCAACAACCACAAGCAGGCTTGGGTAGCCAGAGCTGGAGACCCATGGTTGGATGCCTCACAATAAGAGCAAGGTTCGCAAAATCCTAGGACAGCGGTTCGGCCCCGGCCTAAGGCCGCAGCTTGACAGGGCGATATCGCTTGCCCCGAATGACACACTTCAAGCATCGTACCGTGAAAGATTTTCTGAGGCGAAAAGGACCTACCCAAAAATAACTTCACTCACTTGGAAAACTTCTTTGTTTCTGTGTAGTACTCAGGCAGATTCGCGTGCTCCAACTCTGTGGGAACAGATTACACCTGTTCTTCACAAAAAGGGGACTCCTCGAAATCAGCCGAGGCAACAGCACCAGTGGACCTACTTCTTCTTCTTCACGCAAGGGCAGCAAGGGCAACATTTCTCCAAGAAGCTCTTCTTATTCTTCGTTGTGACAGGACTGCTGTTGGCCGGTGGGAAATTACCGGCAGGAGTTCCAGCCGGTGTGACGCCCCCATGAGGGTCCGCGTGAGTTCCTCCGCTGTGTGTGCCGCCCGATTTGTTCTTCAAGATGAATTTCAGACACTCTTTGCAGACAGGTGTGAACTCGGACTTTCTGATAAATCCAGACTTGTCCTGTTTCGCGACACACGGGTGAGGAAACAAACAAGCTTTCTCACACAACACGTTTCTCACAGACAAACTCCGTAGATGGACAGAAGCCATACCCTGTCATAGTCGTCGAAAACCTTATTCATATTTTCCTTCGTTACGTCCATTTTCAGCTGGTTGGAAAACCAACCGGACAGCGTGTTGGAAAACTCCTAAAACAACCAAAAAAAGCGGAAGTAAGGCGGGGCACCGTGAACAAAACATACCTGTACCAGCTCGTACCAGTTCGAGAGTCGTTCCAGTGGCACTTGCAGCGCACCGGTCGTGGAATGCGGTGCTTTTATTTGTGCGGTCTAAGACTTTGTTGTCGAGCGATCTTTCTACCTTGGCGCGTTGGAGACAGATTCGGCGTACAATCAAAGGAAACATTCTTCAGCATGGCGAGTGCTTCCACGAATCCACGAGCAAAGGGAACACAGTTGTGCGGAACATACGTCTCTCGTCACTAATCCACTGCAGTCGTCATCGCAAATATTGAAAATGTGGGCACTGCACTTCTCAAGTTTATCCGAGTCCTTGAGGATGTTTTCGATATCATCCACCGTTCTCAGCGGAGGAGGATCCCTGACTTCCTCCCTGAGAAACCGGAAGAGGACCGCTACTGGCCGTTCTGGGACTTCCTTGACCCTGGAATGCTGCGCGACACGACTGTAGCAAAGAAACACCTGACTCTCTCCGAGATTTGGAGATTGACAGTCTTCGTGCTGTGGTCGCGTACCACCTCCATCGTGATGTAATCCCCAACCTTCCACTGCTTGTACATACTCTTAAAAGTTTGGGAGTCTACGACTGGACGGCCAGAAATCTCTTTGATTTCATCACCAGCCCTGAGTCCAGCCTTATGGGCTGGTCCGTCTTCTGCAACATCTTGCACCAGCAGAACGCTTCTGCCAGGAGCCTTCCTGACAGCAAACCCGATCCACGGCTTTCCCGCCATTATCAGTTACTTGGAGAAGAACACGAGTACAGTCACAAGTGCACGTAGTTTGCACGGCTATTTGCACAGTGGCAACAGGTAGTGCACGTGCGACTATCGCAACGTTTTGCGACAACCGTACCACAGGGCAAGTGTTATCCGCAGAAATGCGTTTTTCTGCGGATAAGGGCTTATCCGCAGAAGTGTCTGCGGCGGTCGGATATCTGGCAGAAAAAAGCGAAATTGAGCAGATTTTTTGGGGAAATGCCAGATCAGAGCTGTCTGTGCTGGTGAATGCCTGTTGGATGACATGCCTGAACACAAATTTTATTCTGTTTCTGAATTGCAGAATTTTGGGGTGAATTGTCACTATGCCATCCATTCGAAGAAAGATCATTGATGTTGATTGCTTGAGTGATAGTTCACCTTATAAGCCAAAAGTTAAACAAGAGTGAGATGATGATGTGGAGGAAGTGAGGGTGGAGGTTGTTGCGGATGAAGTTGAGAGCGATGTTGAGCCTCAAGATGATTACAATGGGCTGTCGGACTCCGATGAGTCGGATTTTGCTCAAGATGTTGCCGATGCTAGTGAAGACATTGGAGCTATAGGTGATGATGATGATGAAGATATTGAAGAAACCCCCCCGAGTAGTGGTGGTGACCAGGACAAGGTTGAGCCATTGATCAAAGTTGGTGACATCTTGGGCAAGACCAAGGAGAGTGTGAGAGCAGAGGTATTGCAACCTACTGCAATATCTCGTTCACCTCCCCCCCCATGGGGGGCTTTTAATTGGGGGGCCGGGGAATGGGGCCCCGCCCCCCTCTAAAAGCAGTCCTTATGCCATTATATACAGTCCGCGCGCCGAAACGAAACATACTTCAAAAGTCTACGATGCAGCCCCTCTAAATGACCGCCTCAGAGAGCTGATTCGCACTGTCATATTTGTTTGATCCATCGTGGCTGTTTTGCAAAGTTAGGACCTTTACAAGGTTTTAACTTCTTTAATAGCATCCACTAATTCCATATAACCTAGGGATGCGAGTTAAAGGTGCACCAGCAAAGTTGAGGTGCCGAACAACACTATATATAAGCCACAGGCCCCAAATCCTAAGAAATCTATTTGCCATATTAGGCAAGGCCTCCACCTGGAGGGGGTGAATGATGATGAAGCGCTGGGTGGGGCTCCCGGCGGAACAGCTGGGTGGCGGAATTTTTGGGATGACTGCACAGTCGATGAGGCGCCGGCGCTGAAGGGCGTCACAGTCGGCGCTGCGATTTTATAACTTAAGGTTCGAATCCCTCTGGGAACAATTGTCAGATCGCTCTGCTGATGGCAGCGATCGCTCCACTGATGGCAGCGATCGGCGCCCATCGCTGCGATCGGCGAGCGATCCAGCACTGATGCCAAAATCAGGAATGGAACTTACGCCAAGCTCAATACCACCATCAAAACTACAGCAAAACTGTCAACCACCTATTGACTTTGCTTGTAGCTATGTGCAAAAATTTAAGTGTAAAACTTCATGTAACTTGTAATGACATAATTTAAGTTAACCTTACACAACCAAATTAAAATTAAACCTTCATTTAACCAATACTTAATAATAATAATACCAATAATAATAATAATAATAATAATAATAATAACCTATTTGTTTCACATGGTGTTCTTAGGTGCCAAAATGATACTCAAGATCTTATTAATTGCAACCTGTGGTATACTTTGCGTATTGGCCGTTGGGGGTAAGACTGGAGCCAAGGAAGGGTACAAGATCAGTCCAAGTGGTCTTGATGCTCTTCGCCGTGTGCGTAGTACACTTGGAAAGAATACTCCGTACCCTGTGGTGACACGTACATGGGGACGCAACTTGGAGAGTTTCTGCCTTCCGGCTGTTGTTTGCTTCGACCCGATTGGCGAAATGGGAACATCATGCTGGTGTACGCAATGCAACAGCGAGCTGAAAAGAGACACCAACACCGATAGCTGGTACCACCGTACATTCCGCCTGTATGGACTCCAATCCTCTCACTTGCTATTCAGCTTCAACTACATTTGCCCCAACAAGCAATGCGTAGTGAAGACTTGTGTGGCTCATCGAAGCAAACTCAGCAAGCTCGCGGCTACGTACTTTCCGTACCTCATCCTCGACGAATTTGGGATCAGTTTCGATGTCATGAACTGGTTGCAGGATGCGGTTCTGTCGGGGCAATCATTCCGAGAATTTTGTTTCCAACTTGGTCGCCGCTATGACTAAGATGCCACACGATGCGAAATGCAGTTCAAGGAGTACAAGAAAAGGTTCCTGGCAAATGCAGCGTGCACAATTTCATTCACAGCAGATACGGAAATATTGAAGAGATTGCGGCATGTCCCCTCCGACGACACCCTACGAAGAGCGATGTTCGAACGGTTTTGGAAAGTGGAGCTCTTCTACCGCAACCAAATGGCCATCCTTCCTGCTTGCCGGTTATCGGCTGATCACACCTTCAAAGTTGTGGTGAACGTGGGATACTGGGAACGTGTTCGCACGGCGACGAGCATGCGTTGGAAGTGGAGACCGCAGTATTCCGCCATTTACATTGCTCTCAACGAGTTGGGTCAAGTTATGACTTGGTGTCTTTGCCGTGACCAGAAGCATGAAACCGCAACACCTTATCTCAAAGACTTGGCGCAAAGAGCGGGAGAAGTCGTAATATTTGTCACCGACGACTGTTGCAAAGATCGTGGATGGATTCAATCCATATTTGGGCTGAATTGCAAAGTTTATCAAGACACGTTTCATCTGGTCCAACGGCTGGCCCGTAGTGTCATCAAGAGGCACCAGTTTGGTTGGTCAGCTATTGGGAAGCTGCAAAATATATTGCAAGGCCCAGCCACGCGTGATGAGTTGGAAGAACGCTTGGACAATTGGCTGAAAACGTTTGACGAGACGGGCATCATTACCCTATTGGTGAAGCGTGCCGTTGCGGCTGCCAAGAGACATATCCGGAAGGGCTGTTTAGACTACCTTGGGACTGGAACACAACCAAATGAAGGACTACACCGCTGGATGCGCAAAGCACTATGGAGAGGTAGACAAGGAGTTGCCGTGGCACATATGCTTTTCACGTTGTATTTTCATGCCAGGAACTACAAGATTGGTGAGAATGTTGGTCAAGGACTTCTTTACCGAATTCCCGAGCATGCTGCCGCCGCTGGGTTTCAAGTGCCATCTGAATGTCCCAATTTTTGAGCCTGGAAACATTGTGCCTGCAACAATGACAACAAAGATCAGAATGGCATCGTGGCTGTGGCTCCAAACGAGGTTGTTGAACATATTGAATTTGATTTGGGTTTGGAAAATGCGGAGAACAATGAAGATGTTGACGTCACGAACGAAGAAGATGACATAGAAGGTACCATGCAGGAACTCAATCGTTGGTTACAGCAGGCCGAATCCATTGAAGATGTCGATGTTTATGTTGATGAACATGAAAGAACGGGAAACGATGTGGAAGTTTTGATAGAGAATGTTGACCCGCTACTCGATGTCGATCCGTTGGATGCAATTTCGGAGGTTATTCCATTGGAGGATGACCCACAATCGGTTGATCAAGCCGTGCGTGTTCCTTCTCCTGAACCGGTGGATTCTAGTTCGGGAAGTGCTTCACCCGTTGTCGACGTCGCCAGCTCATCCAATGCGCCGCCCATTTCCGTTGCCAGCATGGCAGATCGTCTACAACGACGACCTAATGCTGTCCATTCCCATAAGCGCAACCGGCCTCCGCAGTGTCTCAAGCGATCAACACATGTTGACAATCAAGCAGCATTTGTGGCGCTCACTGGTGGTACGCTGACACTGGGAAGGTTCACGGATGAGGAACGAGAACTTTGGGTGGAACTTTACCATGTTTACCGGAAACGAAGGAACGTCTTCCAAGCTATGCACCCGCGATGGATGGAATGGACCAATGAAGAAGGCATTCATGCTAGGACCATGGACCAACTTCGGAAATTCAAGCCCACCGCCCAACGTTGTGGACTCATTGGAAAAGATAATGAGCAAGTCGATACGGTGGACAGTCAAGATGCGACCCAACGTGCCAAGATGGCAACCCCATCACAAATACCGCCAACAACATCCGCTTCTTCTTCACCTTCTACCTCTTCAACATTAAGCAACCCATCACCACAATATTTAGCAATAACAAGTGTAGCGATGAATGTTCATGGTCCTCAACCCACCTTTATAGCTTCTCTTGCCTCTGCCAGACCTCCTCCAATGGCCCCACATGTGGCCCCTTCTCTGTCTGGGTTCAGCTCTTTTGGCCAAGTGCCTCCAATGCTCAATGTAAATGACATGGTGGCACACCGTCTTCGGTATGAATTACAACAAGTGAATGCCGATATTCAACAATATACCCAACATGCAACCTTTGCCGTGCTTTCTCCACAGCAGCTGCAACATTGGAATGGCTTGGTGGAGCGTTCCGTGTTGTAGCATGCTCAACTCCAAAACACGGGCTCCGGTTGAATGGGTGCGCATTTCCTTATTCCGATTGGTGCGAGTTTTGTTGTTTTCCATGTCTCTTCATAGGTGCCTTATTCACCTTATGCATAGATTCAAGTCTTCCAATCAACTTGGAGGTGTCCCCTCCACGTTAGGGTAGGGTGTGGGTTAGGGTTAGGGCTAGGGTTAGGGCTAGGGTTAGGGTTGTCGTACTATTTTTTGGCATTTGTCATTCCGGGCGGGTTCATTCTTGGTGTTTTGGGGTGGCTAAATGGTTACAGCTATTCATTTGTCACTCTGTACCTCTTCATACAAGTCTTGCAATCAACTTGGAGGTGTCCCCTCCAGGTTAGGGTAGGGTTAAGGCTAGGGTTAGGGCTAGGGTTAGGGTTGTCAAACCATTTTTCGCCATTTTTCATTGGGTCGGGTGCATTCTTGGTGTTTTGGGGTGGCTACATGGTTACATCTACTCATATGTCACTCTATACCTCTGCATGCATGTCTTGCAATGAAAACCAAGGTGATTTGGTCTTTGTACGTTGGACAAGGGCGAATCTATGCATTCGCCTCGCACGCTTTTTTTAAAATTTTTTCTCTGTGAGGTCCAACCCCTATGGAAATTAGATGTACATTTGCCAGCAGCCTGATTGGTTGAGCGGTCAGCACAGTCGCCCCTGATGGGAGAAAGCGTTGGTTCGAACCGTGCCGGAGAATGTGCTTTTTGCGGCGGTGGCGCTTCCTTGGCACAGTCGCCGGCGATGGGAGAGAGTGGTGGTTCGAACCCTGCTGGCGGCTGATTGTTTTGCGGCGGCGGCGCGCGCGCTGTCAACGCCCTTATTCCGGCGCCGCGGCGCCTTAAGTCGCCTTGAGGCGACACAATGATTTCTTACGTCGCCTTAAGGCGACGCCCCCCCCCCCAGGTGGAGGTAATGCCCCATATTATTTATTTGTTGTGCACGCGTGCATTTTGCAGTCGCCGGCATTTGCGATATCTTTCATTTTGAATGTTCAAAGTGAAATCGACTACAGTGCACCAAATCTCGATCTGAGACCAGATTTATAAATTTTTCTAAAAGCTTTTTCTTGTTGTATAGTTGAAAAATCGCCGTCATTTTGTTTTGGCACCGCTTTTCGATTTGACGTTTTTAACCGCATACAGCCGCCTTCACAAGCTCAAAAATGAAAAGAATATCCCCGAATCGACCGAAATTGCCATTCATTTTGGCAAAATCCGATACAATAGGCCCGAGTTATGAATATGTCAATTTTATGCTATTTGCAACCTGTGTCGCTAATCTTGCCAAATGCACCCTCCCTGTCTTTGCGCTGCTAGCTTAAACACAAGGCAAAGGAGTGTTTTTGCTCTTGTTTGTCAGCGCCTGGCTCCACTTCCGACATAGAAAGGTGACCCGAAAACAGCTAAAAACGTCATAAGGCTTTTCTTTTGATGGTGCTTCGCACGAGCAAAGGAAAAGCTAGACCAAGCACGAAAGACGAAGGATTCATTTAATCCTACTTTTCCACACCCTTCACAACATATCATGTATCATTGCTTCATTGCAATTTCCTCAACATGCTCATCGTTGTTTGTTATGAATACCTGATCATGCATGTGCACATTGTGCAATTTGACTTCCACGTCCGACAGATACCTTTCAGAAGCAATCGCAGCCCGCACACTGCCCTTCCCCATCTCGTGGAGCCCCCCTCCGCGTGTTGATGTGTCACCCTTTTCCTTGGGTTGCCCCCATTGTTCATATTATTCCCCCTCCAGGTTCCCCGTAGGCTGGGATACCCTTTGAGTACTAGTACACTGTCCAAAGATTACCTATCTCTACAATGCCCTTACGCGGTAAAGTGGCGTCCGAATACCCGGGGAGCTAGTGGTGGAGGTGATGTCTTCACTAGCATCGGCAACATCTTGAGCAAAATCCGACTCATCGGAGTCCAACAGCCCATTGTGATCATCTTGAGGCTCAACATCGCTCTCAACTTCGTCCACACCGTCGTCGACCCTCACTTCCTCCACATCATCATCTCACTCTTGTTTAACTTTTGGCTTATAAGGTGAACTGTCACTCAAGCAATCAACATCACTGATCTTTCTTCTAATGGGTGGCATAGTGACAATTCACCCCAAAATTCTGCAATTCAGAAACAGAATAAAATTTGTGTTCAGGCATGTCATCCAACAGGCATTCACCAGCACAGACAGCTCTCATCCGGCATTTCCCAAAAATATATGCTCAATTCCGCTTTTCTCTGCCAGGAATCCGACCGCCGCAGACACCTCTGCGGATAAGCCCTTATCCGCAGAAAAACGCATTTCTGCGGATCAAACGGCCTTCGGCCTGTGGAACCTCGAGCGTCAAACGGGTTGTCAAAGAAAATTTTGAAAACAAAATCAGCAAACTGATTTCTGTTCCACCGTACCCTCCAATGTACCCGGGTAAGCCCATTACTCTGCCCAAAGCATGAATACCTTTGCTCAGATTGTAGGTACCTATGGGCACCGATGGGCACACGATAGTTGCCCCAACAATCGGCACACATAGCCAAACTGAAACCGGGTTGTCAAAAAATCTTTCGATATGAAAATCCGTAAACCAATAGATATGTTCCAATGTAACCGGGACTACCCATTTTACTTTATTTTTTTATAGATTTACTCTATTTTTGCTCCTTCTTTTTGGCAAGGGGGCCTTTGGCCCCCTCGCTCTCAACCCTTGGCGCTTCGTGTCTACAACATATTTCAGCTACGATGTTGTCCAAAATAGGACACCTTGGCAACGGTGTGAAGCGGCGACAACTTAACTTTTCAACGTTTGTGCTCCCAACCTACGTGGCAAAAAGAGGCCTTAAGGGGCAACATAGATGTTTTGCAGGTCATTTTGGTGCAAATGGACCCGGAAAGGTAGTGGGTTCAATGCTTTAGCCATGTCATTGAGCTACAAGGGGCATGCTAAGGTGGCATGTTAAGTGGGTTAAGCTGGAAGCTTGCATGGGCGCGCTAAGCGGGAATGTTAAGCCAACCAAATGACTAAATTAGGCGAAATATATTAAAATCCGAAAAATTCAGAATTCCGGCCTACCACCTCAAAATCAAATAACGCGAAAGTTAAATCAATGTAGTTTTGGACCTTGGTCACAATTTTGGCATCCAAACTTGGGCATTTTGCAGCAAGCTGCGGAAATTGAGGATACGCAGCGCAGATCCGTAAATCGCGCTGTTTCGGTCATGATAATGACAGCTGTACTCAGCTTTACAAATTTCC
Source organism: Eutreptiella sp. 'Long Island Sound 2002' (assembly GCA_964036045.1). Lineage (NCBI taxonomy): Eukaryota > Euglenozoa > Euglenophyceae > Eutreptiales > Eutreptiaceae > Eutreptiella > Eutreptiella sp. 'Long Island Sound 2002'. The sequence continues at coordinate 64,063,590 of OZ038378.1, forward strand.
ACATAGCAATGTTTTCAGGTCGATTTCTGGTGGCAGAAATCGAAATCGCAAAATCCGCCAGATGCCAGACGACACGCGCGCGCGCCGCCTGTTCGGAATATAGACGGAAGCTATATCATATACCTGAAAGTATCCGACATTCGCAGCTTTTCTGGGGGTGGAACCTGAGGCTTACGCTCTTCGGTAATCAAACAGCCTTCGGCCTGTGGAACCTCGAGCGTCAAACGGGATGTCAAAGAAAATTGTGATAACCAAATCCGCAAACTAACACATATATGTTCCAGTTTACTCTCCAATGTACCCGGCTAAACGCATTACTCTACCCAAGAGGCTGGGTACCTTTGCTCAGATTGTAGGTAGGTACGTATGGGCACCAAGATGGGCACACAATAGTTGCTCAAACAATAGGCACACACACCCAAATTTCAAACAAGATGTCGAAGAATGTTTTGAAATGAAAATACGTAAACTAATAGCTATGTTCCAATGTAACCCGGAAAACTCATTTTACATTTTACTATCTATTGTTGTTCACTCTTTTTGGCAAGGGGGCCTTCGGCCCCCTTGCACCCAACCCTTGTCTACAACATCTTTAGGCTAGGATGTTGTCCGCAATATGACACCAACAATGTGAAGTGGGGACAGCTTTCCTTTTCAACGTTTGTGCTCCCAACCTACGTGGCAAAAGGAGGCCACAAGGGCCAACATTGATGTTTTGCAAGTCATTTTGGTGCAAAGGAAAGGTAGTGGGTTCAATGCTTGAGCCATGGTGTATGACCATGGGAATGGCAAGCTAGCATGTTAAGCGGGCTGAGCTCTAAGCTGGCATGTTAAGTGCACAAAATGACTAACCTGGGTGAGGTATATAAAAATACCAAAAATTCAGATCTCTGGCCTACCACCTCAACGTCGAATAACCCAAAAGTTGAATGAATCTAGTTTTGGACCTTGTTCACGATTTTGGCATCCAAACTTGAGCATTGTGCATCAAGATGCCTAAATTGCGGATATGCACCGCCGATCAAGAAATCGCGCTGTTGCGCGCATGATAATTTCACATGTGCTCATCTGTATAAATTTTCACACAGCAATGCATTCAGATCCATTTGTGGCAGCAGAAATGAAAATAGCAAAATCCGCCAGATGCCAGACGACGCGCGCGCGCGCCTCCTGTTCGCGATATAGACGGAAGTTGTATCATATATATTACTACACCCCTCTCCCCTTAAATTTCAGCTAACAAGCAACAAGCACGTCACCGTTCCGTTTTGGCCATTGCCCCTTCCCATCGCCTCGGGCTTGACTCTATTTTGGCCATCCTAGAGCCTAGGTGGTGGCCTTGGCAAATCCAAGTTTTGAGCCAGAAACTCACCGGTGGCAGCCCGGGGCGGTGGCGCCAAGTCGGGAGGTGCCCTCCCAAATGTGCGCAACTTTGGGCCAAAAACAGCCATTTTTCCCCAAAACATCCCTAGTAAGGGTTCAAAACAGTCAAACTACACTGCACGTGCGGCTTGATCTTATTGTGACCAAGGGATCTTCAGCGCCCTCTAACACCACGATATGTCCAAGAAATGGCCCAAAAAGGCGCCAAAAAGCCCCAAAAACTGTGCAATGTGCACCAGCACCCCGAAACCAAGAACGGGCCGTATCTTGGGCTACGTGGCTCAAAAACGAATTCCGAGGGCACCCAGTCCACCCGCAGCTCCCCACTTTTTATGGTTTTTCAAGCCTCAGAATCGCCCAACAAGACACGTAGACCCCCGTACCAGCGGTCACTTGGTGCAGCCGGAGGGCCGGCCAGCCCACACACAGTGGGGGCCAACGGTGGGTCCACCAGGGTCCCCGGGGCGAAAAAAAAGATTTTTTCCAAAGTTGTTCCTAGACCACTTGGGAGGCTCAAACAAGTGTTTTTGGGCCGTTTTGAGCCCGTGGTGGCGCGTTTTGGGCCATGGAAAATCCCATAATGCCTTGTGAATGGGCCGTTTGGGGACCAACAATGGGTCAAAAATGGGTCAAAAACGCATTTTTCCAAAAATGATCGTGGACCATTTATGATACTCAAACAAGTGGTTTTAGCCCATTTTGACTCCGTGGTGACGTGTTTTGGCTCATGGAAAATCCCAAAATGCCTCGAAAATGGGCCATTCTGGGACCAAAAGGGGGTCAAAAATGGGTCAAAAACGCGTTTTTCCAAACGTGATCCCGGACCATTTGAGATGCTCAAACAAGTGTTTTTACCCCGTTTTGAGCCCGTTTTGACGCAGTTTAGCCCCTTCCACCACATGTATGCACCACTTTGTGCCCTTCGCATGTACCTTAGAGCCGTGTGGTGGAGCAACCTAGAGTTGGGAGAGGGGTGTAGATTGGAGGATATATATATATATATATACCTGAAAGTGTCCGACATTCGCAGCGTTTCTCGGGGTGGAACCTCAGGCTTACGCTCTTCGGTAATCAAACAGCCTTCGGCCTGTGGAACCTCGAGCGTCAAACGGGATGTCAAAGAAAATTGTGAAAACCAAATCCGCAAACTAACTCATATATGTTCTAATTTACTTTCCAATGTACCCGGCTAAACGCATTACTCTACCCAAAGGCTGGGTACCTTTGCTCAGATTGTAGGTAGGTACGTATGGGCACCAAGATGGGCACACAATAGTTGCTCCAACAATAGGCACACACACCCAAATTTCAAACAAGATGTCGAAGAATCCTTTGAAATGAAAATACGTAAACTAATAGGTATGTTCCAATGTAACCCGGAAAACTCATTTTACATTTTACTATCTATTGTTGTTCACTCTTTTTGGCAAGGGGTCCGAACCCTTGTCTACAACATCTTTAGGCTAGGATGTTGTCCGCAATATGACACCAACAATGTGAAGTGGAGACAGCTTTCCTTTTCAACGTTTGTGCTCCCAACCTACGTGGCAAGGGGAGGCCACAAGGGCAAACATTGATGTTTTGCAAGTCATTTTGGTGCAAAGGAAAGGTAGTGGGTTCAATGCTTGAGGCATGGTGCATGACCATGGGCATGGCAAGCTAGCATGTTAAGCGGGCTGAGCTCTAAGCTGGCATGTTAAGTGCACAAAATGACTAACCTGGGTGAGGTATATAAAAATACCAAAAATTCAGATCTCTGGCCTACCACCTCAACGTCGAATAACCCAAAAGTTGAATGAATCTAGTTTTGGACCTTGTTCACGATTTTGGCATCCAAACTTGAGCATTGTGCATCAAGATGCCTAAATTGCGGAGATGCACCGCCGATCAAGAAATCGCGCTGTTGCGCGCATGATAATTTCACATGTGCTCATCTGTATAAATTTTCACACAGCAATGCATTCAGATCCATTTGTGGCAGCAGAAATGAAAATAGCAAAATCCGCCAGATGCCAGACGACGCGCGCGCGCGCCTCCTGTTCGCGATATAGACGGAAGTTGTATCATATATATTACTACACCCCTCTCCCCTTAAATTTCAGCTAACAAGCAACAAGCACGTCACCGTTCCGTTTTGGCCATTGCCCCTTCCCATCGCCTCGGGCTTGACTCTATTTTGGCCATCCTAGAGCCTAGGTGGTGGCCTTGGCAAATCCAAGTTTTGAGCCAGAAACTCACCGGTGGCAGCCCGGGGCGGTGGCGCCAAGTCGGGAGGTGCCCTCCCAAATGTGCGCAACTTTGGGCCAAAAACAGCCATTTTTCCCCAAAACATCCCTAGTAAGGGTTCAAAACAGTCAAACTACACTGCACGTGCGGCTTGATCTTATTGTGACCAAGGGATCTTCAGCGCCCTCTAACACCACGATATGTCCGAGAAATGGCCCAAAAAGGCGCCAAAAAGCCCCAAAAACTGTGCAATGTGCACCAGCACCCCGAAACCAAGAACGGGCCGTATCTTGGGCTACGTGGCTCAAAAACGAATTCCGAGGGCACCCAGTCCACCCGCAGCCCCCCACGTTTTATGGTTTTTCAAGCCTCAGAATCGCCCAACAAGACACGTAGACCCCCGTACCAGCGGTCACTTGGTGCAGCCGGAGGGCCGGCCAGCCCACACACAGTGGGGGCCAACGGTGGGTCCACCAGGGTCCCCGGGGCGAAAAAAAAGATTTTTTCCAAAGTTGTTCCTAGACCACTTGGGAGGCTCAAACAAGTGTTTTTGGGCCGTTTTGAGCCCGTGGTGGCGCGTTTTGGGGCATGGAAAATCCCAAAATGCCTTGTGAATGGGCCGTTTGGGGACCAACAATGGGTCAAAAATGGGTCAAAAACGCATTTTTCCAAAAATGATCGTGGACCATTTATGATACTCAAACAAGTGGTTTTAGCCCATTTTGACTCCGTGGTGACGTGTTTTGGCTCATGGAAAATCCCAAAATGCCTCGAAAATGGGCCATTCTGGGACCAAAAGGGGGTCAAAAATGGGTCAAAAACGCGTTTTTCCAAACGTGATCCCGGACCATTTGAGATGCTCAAACAAGTGTTTTTACCCCGTTTTGAGCCCGTTTTGACGCAGTTTAGCCCCTTCCACCACATGTATGCACCACTTTGTGCCCTTCGCATGTACCTTAGAGCCGTGTGGTGGAGCAACCTAGAGTTGGGAGAGGGGTGTAGATTGGAGGATATATATATATATATATACCTGAAAGTGTCCGACATTCGCAGCGTTTCTCGGGGTGGAACCTCAGGCTTACGCTCTTCGGTAATCAAACAGCCTTCGGCCTGTGGAACCTCGAGCGTCAAACGGGATGTCAAAGAAAATTGTGAAAACCAAATCCGCAAACTAACTCATATATGTTCTAATTTACTTTCCAATGTACCCGGCTAAACGCATTACTCTACCCAAAGGCTGGGTACCTTTGCTCAGACTGTAGGTAGGTACGTATGGGCACCAAGATGGGCACACAATAGTTGCTCCAACAATAGGCACACACACCCAAATTTCAAACAAGATGTCGAAGAATCCTTTGAAATGAAAATACGTAAACTAATAGGTATGTTCCAATGTAACCCGGAAAACTCATTTTACATTTTACTATCTATTGTTGTTCACTCTTTTTGGCAAGGGGTCCGAACCCTTGTCTACAACATCTTTAGGCTAGGATGTTGTCCGCAATATGACACCAACAATGTGAAGTGGAGACAGCTTTCCTTTTCAACGTTTGTGCTCCCAACCTACGTGGCAAGGGGAGGCCACAAGGGCCAACATTGATGTTTTGCAAGTCATTTTGGTGCAAAGGAAAGGTAGTGGGTTCAATGCTTGAGGCATGGTGCATGACCATGGGCATGGCAAGCTAGCATGTTAAGCGGGCTGAGCTCTAAGCTGGCATGTTAAGTGCACAAAATGACTAACCTGGGTGAGGTATATAAAAATACAAAAAATTCAGATCTCTGGCCTACCACCTCAACGTCGAATAACCCAAAAGTTGAATGAATCTAGTTTTGGACCTCGTTCACGATTTTGGCATCCAAACTTGAGCATTGTGCATCAAGATGCCAAAATTGCGGATACGCACCGCCCATCAAGAAATCGCGCTGTTGCGCGCATGATAATTTCACAGGTGCTCATCTGTATAAATTTTCACACAGCAATGCATCGAAATCGCAAAATCCGCCAGATGCCAAACGACGCGCGCGCGCGCCTCTTGTTCGCGATGTAGACGGAAGTTGTATCATATATATATAAGGTAAAGGGACCAGTCAGACACCCACTGTCGCGGCGCAGGATCGCCAAGCAACTAAAGTTATCAGGAAATGACGATTTATAATCAAAGAAACATTCTTTTGAACATTATAAAAATAATCGAGATCCATCTGGCGATCCCGTAAATCGCCAGATAATAACGCGCAAAATTGCGTAAATTAGCGCCGCAAAGTTACGTAAGCCCTAATGTCACCACGTAAAAGCAAAATGAATACTGCGCGAAATATACGATTCCGAGATTGATTTCCCTTTGTTTTTTTTCATTTTAGATAATGCGGTTGGGATCCCGTATTGGTAGAGCTGCAGCTCGCCGGAAAATCAGGAACGCCTGTGAAACGCTGCCAAAGGGGCATTCTAAGGCTGGTATGAGAGGTAAACGGAAGTTAAACAGCGTCAACAGAACGGAACACGAGCCATACGCATCCTATCCTGTGTCGCAGCACACCACACACCTCGAAGAGGCCGTCGCTTGGGTTGCCGCTGGGCGGGGATCATTGAGGCAAGCCATGAGGCTGTGTCATATGCTTGTGCTTGGGTGCATATAGAAAACCCATTTTCCTTGTCTTGCACTTAAAAATCAAATTGTTTCCAATGTTCTCCATTACAATTGATCTTGTTGGCAAGTACAGGACACAGGCAACAGCAAGAAGACGAAGTCGTGAACGAACATTGAGCTGGACCAACTGGCTGGTCCAGTAATACGGGTTCATATGCCTAAATAACAAGAAAATTGATATAACAATAAATTCTCATTAAAAAGGCAATAAAACCTATATTTTATCAACTTTCTGAGTAGTCTATCTTATCACAGGCCTTGTTAACATTACGTAAATTGCTGTCGGCGGCAAAAGACGGCGACAGTCGCGACAGGCCATCTGAAGCTTCGAAACAGCTTCAAAATAGCTTCTAATACATTAAAACCTTCTAAAATGCTATAAAACATGATTAAATCACATTATAAGCATATGGGATGTGATTATTCATGTATGGCTACTAATGTATCCTAGATCTCCGCTCTCTGTAGTGTACCTAAGAGCAGTAGAGTCTAGCAGTAAGCTATAGGCTTGGAATATAAGCCAAATATGAGCAAATATCCTAGTGTTCTAGGATCTTGAAGCTTGGAGAGGTCTAGTATAGATCCTCCAGAAAGCTTCTGACAGGCCCCAATGCCCTCACTTATTACACCCCCTTCCTAAGCTTCATGTACATTCGCTAAGAATGTTCATGACAAGCTGATAATCTAAGATAAGGAGGGGTATGGGCATAAGGCATGGTCATATTGAATGTTCTGAGTGTCTAATGTAGTGTCTTACTACCCCCTTCCTAGAGGTAAAGATGTATCTCTACCTAAGAGGGTAAAGTTCCTAAGTCTTGGGTATGGTAGGGCTGAAAATGAAACATGAGAAACACTAAGCAAAAAGCTAGCATACAAAGTATGAACAATGATAACCTAAATCTTCAGCCAAACAATGAGGGTAAGGGTAATACACCTGGATGTAGACGTATAAATTACAATGAGCTATACGGAAAATCAATCACAATTGAGAATGAAATGCAACATGTGGGGTTAAACTGGAAATTCAAGCTCTGCCCAAGCTGTCTATTGACAGGCTTGTCTTCGTCATCCAAAGAGAGGATATACCACCTTACTCAACGGACGCGTTACATGTGGCTACCTAATGCAATGGATGCATTAGTACCTATTTGATGCAATGGGTTTCTTGGCCTGCATTACATGGACAGAGAAAGCGAGGCAGCATCAGTAATGACCAACTGTTGATTAGTTTAGCGGGTAGGGATAACTCATAGTGTGTGTGGGGGGGGTGGCAGTCATGAAGCGGTACCCAGAACCCCATGGCCAGGTTACGGCATACAACCGGTCTCCGGTCCACTAACCCCATGCACGGCGTGTTCCGTGCCGTGAAGCCCCGCATCGGCAACCGATGCACCGCCAGCGGAGATTTGTGTATCAGAATATCAGGAATCAACAGGGTTATATTTTCATATTGTTTCCGTCAATTTTTATGCTTCCGTTCCGATACTCACTGTTTTGACTGCTGGCGGTTGGTTCGCGACTTTACCGTAACCGCCAGTTTAACTGTTTATAATGGAAATTTTAACGCTATCCGTCACGAAGGCTCCAAAGTCGCCAGGAACTGCATGGATGCTTCCGCAATTTTCATAATTAATACTCGCAACCTTAATCCGAATTTTTCAGGATGTCGAAATCGGATTTTCGACTTCGACATCCCCGCACTTGATTTGACCTCTTTCGAGTGGACCTACGTGCTTCCGTATGCACGAATCAACTTCCCTTTTATCCTGCCCTCCATTTGTCTTAAAGATATGGGCAAAACAAAGTTGATTCGTGAGGCCACTTGTGAAGGTCATATCTCGTGTTGCTTGCGAGTATTGACGATAAGGAAACGTGGGATGTATTCACAATACTCCCGACGTAATTTAGGAAGCATTATATGCCTTGCGTCTCCACACGTGCGCGCTAGTGTAATGGATCATGGTCAAGAGGGTAGAGTTTGCGTTACAACTCATTGGCCATGATATTGCGTGCGTTAAGATAACTTTCGAGTGTAGCGCGCAAGTGTTGGTGTTGCATAGGAACTCTCCTTGAGTTCCTATGAGCGATTGACACAAAGATATGCCCTTGGAGGGGCATGACATATCGTGGTGGGAGCTACACTTTTGGGCAATATGTGGTATGTGCCATGTGTTGTGTTGTGTGCCCATTTGGCGGGTCCATTACTCCAAGACAAGCCCGCCAATGGACCTCATATTGTGCAAGCCCCTTCTCCATACTCCCTACGATCAATTGCAAGCCCAACCTTCGTGAAGGGAAGCTTGTGTGGTGAACCCGAAGCGATGCGTTGGGAGCAAAGGGTGTATTTTGCAATTTTCCATATTTTCATGTGCCCACTTGGGAAGTAGCGCTCGTAACCTTTCAAGGCGCCCCAAGTGGAGCACATATGTAGGATCGAAGGTCATTGGTGTCAAGTCATTGTGTTTAGAAGGATTAGTTGATTGCACGATCCAAGCCAAAGATATTATAATATAATTGTGTGCCTTTCAAGGCACTTTGGTTTGTCTTTGTGCCAATTTTGCCATTTTTGGCTCGTCATGATGTCAAGTGGCGACCGTGTATCTCAACGATGCGCTCAATTGACATCATGACCCAAGTATGTTATGAGGGTACATACTTCGGTAGCCAACATATCTTGGACCCGGCGAATAACTCCTCTTAGGCTTGGCATACCGTGGCCGCCATGTTGGCAATTTGGGACTATCCCAAATCATGGGCTCACTTGGCGACCCTGCCATTCCCAATACCGGAGGAGTTGGGCGACGCCCAAAAGATATGTTGGACCAATATGACTTGACACCAATCCTATGGCACACTCCGGTCCGAGTCGGGCATGTGCCTCATTTGCCCTAACCATGAGTGTGCGCATTTTTGGCCATTTTGAGCATTTTTCCACTTTTGCTGCCCGCCGTGCACTATGTTCTAACCCTCGTGCACGCCGGACGCATGGACCAATGGACCATATATGACATGGGTGTTATGGGTAATGGTCCCCATGGTCTACACACCACGTGGGCGAAGCGGAGCCACCTTCGTTAAGGCGCTAGGCCATATTGAGTATGGGCAATTCTGCCATTTTTGCATTTGTGGGCCCAATTGGGATCGTCACCACGCCGAGTGGCATGGAGATCTTTGTAAGCCAAGGGCATGGGAGTCTCCGTTGGACTCCCGATGGATCACGTATGGAATACCGGATCCGATCTCCAAGCCGGCGTGGAGATATACTATTGGGAGCACACTGAATTTTGGCTCATTTCAAGCAGCCAAAATGACCCAATTTTGGGACCCCAATTTCCTCCTTCCGTGTGGTCAATTGGCGGCCCCATTTCTCTAAGCCCATAGGGAGCCCCGACCTAAATCCAAGTTGTGCACTCAGATATAAGTCCTAGGTCCTGCCTCCTACCCTGTGAACCATTGGCCTTACCTTGGCGGAGGACGGGCGGCCGGGGGAGGGACAGCGCCTGACACCAGGCGCCCCTCACAACGGTGGAAGGAACCCCCCCCGGGGACGCCCTTCCGCCACCCCCACAGCGAGCAACGCCGGCCCGCAAGGGCGCACGCTGTGGGGCCGGTGCAGGGTCCACACGCCCGCACCGACCGCACCCGGGACACACGGGTAGCGGAACCCTGGCTGCCCGCTCCAGAGGACGGGCGGCCGGGGGAGGGACAGCGCCTGACACCAGGCGCCCCTCACAACGGCGGAAGAGACCCCCCCCGGGGACGCCCTTCCGCCACCCCCACAGCGAGCAACGCCGGCCCGCAAGGGCGCACGCTGTGGGGCCGGTGCAGGGTCCACACGCCCGCATCGACCGCACCCGGGACACACGGGTCGCGGAACCCTGGCTGCCCGCTCCAGAGGACGGGCGGCCGGGGGAGGGACAGCGCCTGACACCAGGCGCCCCTCACAACGGTGGAAGGCACCCCCCCCGGGGACGCCCTTCCGCCACCCCCACAGCGAGCAACGCCGGCCCGCAAGGGCGCACGCTGTGGGGCCGGCGCTGGGTCCACACGCCCGCATCGACCGCACCCGGGACACACGGGTCGCGGAACCCTGGCGGCCCGCTCCAGAGGACGGGCGGCCGGGGGAGGGACAGCGCCTGACACCAGGCGCCCCTCACAACGGTAGAAGGCACCCCCCCCGGGGACGCCCTTCCGCCACCCCCACAGCGAGCAACGCCGGCCCGCAAGGGCGCACGCTGTGGGGCCGGTGCAGGGTCCACACGCCTGCATCGACCGCACCCGGGACACACGGGTTGCGGAACCTTGGCTGCCCGCTCCAGAGGACGGGCGGCCGGGGGAGGGACAGCGCCTGACACCAGGCGCCCCTCACAACGGTGGAAGGCACCCCCCCCGGGGACGCCCTTCCGCCACCCCCACAGCGAGCAACGCCGGCCCGCAAGGGCGCACGCTGTGGGGCCGGTGCTGGGTCCACACGCCCGCATCGACCGCACCCGGGACACACGGGTCGCGGAACCCTGGCGGCCCGCTCCAGAGGACGGGCGGCCGGGGGAGGGACAGCGCCTGACACCAGGCGCCCCTCACAACGGTAGAAGGCACCCCCCCCGGGGACGCCCTTCCGCCACCCCCACAGCGAGCAACGCCGGCCCGCAAGGGCGCACGCAGTGGGGCCGATGCTGGGTCCACACGCCCACATTGACCGCACCCGGGACACACGGGTCGCGGAACCCCGGCCGCCCGCTCCAGAGGACGGGCGGTCGGGGGAGGGACAGCGCCTGACACCAGGCGCCCCTCACAACACGGTGGAAGGCACCCCACCCGGGGACGCCCTTCCGCCACCCCCACAGCGAGCAACGCCGGCCCGCAAGGGCGCACGCTGTGGGGCCGGTGCCGGGTCCACACGCCCGCATCGACCGCACCCGGGACACACGGGTCGCGGAACCCTGGCTGCCCGCTCCAGAGGACGGGCGGCCGGGGGAGGGACAGCGCCTGACACCAGGCGCCCCTCACAACGGTGGAAGGCACCCCCCCCGGGGACGCCCTTCCACCACCCCCACAGCGAGCAACGCCGGCCCGCAAGGGCGCACGCTGGGGGGCCGGTGCTGGGTACACACGCCCGTATCGACCGCACCCGGGACACACGGGTCGCGGAACCTTGGCAGCCCGCTCCAGAGGACGGGCGGCCAGGGGAGGGACAGCGCCTGACACCAGGCGCCCCTCACAAAGGTGGAAAGCACCCCCCCCGGGGACGCCCTTCCGCCACCCCCACAGCGAGCAACACCGGCCCGCGAGGGCTCACGCTGTGGGGCCGGTGCGGAGATCCCACGCCCGCACCGACCGCACCCAGGACACGCGGGACGCGGAACCCTGGCTGCCCGCTCCAGAGGACGGGCGGCCAGGGGCCGCCGCCCCCGCAACCCCAAGCCAAGGAGGGGGGAACCGGGACCGGACCGCCCCCCCCCAAGCACGCCAGACGGAGCACGGGACCGGGGCAGGACACGCGGAGGGGCACGGACCAAGTGGAACGGCCCTACCAGCGCCCAGTGCCGGGACCACGCGAGATGCGCGCGCCACACCACCCAGCGGGGGGGGGAGCGGACCCCGCGAGAGCGCGAGCGCACACACACGAAAAGGACACGCGGGGACTACCGGAAGGGCAACCGGACCGAGCGCGCGGAACGCACAGACCGCATGGAATGGCGTACCAGCGAGCGAGGGTAAGGGACACCCGGAGGGGACGGCCCGCCACACGCAGCGCGGAACACGCGGGGCGGGAAGGGGGAAACAGGAGAGACACAACACCAGGTACCGGCCCGAACCCCCCCCGAACCGGCCGCGAGCGCCGCGCACACACAGACGGGACACTGCACCCGCCAAGGCAGTAGTGGCGCACAACGCCACGCCCCAACCCCTAGGCTAGGCAGCCTCCGCGCCAGCCCAAGGGGGTCCCACTGGCGACAAGCCAGTAGCACGGGCCCGGCGGCGCCGGCGCCCCGGGCGACCACGCATTAGGGGGGCGACGCAGTGGGTAAGCGCCCGCAGCCACGGCTGCGAATTGATGCACTGACCGAGGAGTGGCGAAACGGGGACGCCGGGGAAGGACGGGGCTCCGAGCTCTGTGAACCCGGGGGACTCCGCCACCAGGCAGGAGGTGCGTCTTGGAGGGCCCCCCACTAGGACCCGGTGGGGAGGATATCACCTGGCCCGACCAGGTGGCCCCCCGGGGCCGAAAGGCGTCTAGTACCCGCAAAATCAAACCTCAAACCTCAAACCACAATACTCCCGACGTAATTTAGGAAGCATTATATGCCTTGCGTCTCCACACGTGCGCGCTAGTGTAATGGATCATGGTCAAGAGGGTAGAGTTTGCGTTACAACTCATTGGCCATGATATTGCGTGCGTTAAGATAACTTTCGAGTGTAGCGCGCAAGTGTTGGTGTTGCATAGGAACTCTCCTTGAGTTCCTATGAGCGATTGACACAAAGATATGCCCTTGGAGGGGCATGACATATCGTGGTGGGAGCTACACTTTTGGGCAATATGTGGTATGTGCCATGTGTTGTGTTGTGTGCCCATTTGGCGGGTCCATTACTCCAAGACAAGCCCGCCAATGGACCTCATATTGTGCAAGCCCCTTCTCCATACTCCCTACCATCAATTGCAAGCCTAACCTTCGTGAAGGGAAGCTTGTGTGGTGAACCCGAAGCGATGCGTTGGGAGCAAAGGGTGTATTTTGCAATTTTCCATATTTTCATGTGCCCACTTGGGAAGTAGCGCTCGTAACCTTTCAAGGCGCCCCAAGTGGAGCACATATGTAGGATCGAAGGTCATTGGTGTCAAGTCATTGTGTTTAGAAGGATTAGTTGATTGCACGATCCAAGCCAAAGATATTATAATATAATTGTGTGCCTTTCAAGGCACTTTGGTTTGTCTTTGTGCCAATTTTGCCATTTTTGGCTCGTCATGATGTCAAGTGGCGACCGTGTATCTCAACGATGCGCTCAATTGACATCATGACCCAAGTATGTTCTGAGGGTACATACTTCGGTAGCCAACATATCTTGGACCCGGCGAATAACTCCTCTTAGGCTTGGCATACCGTGGCCGCCATGTTGGCGATTTGGGACTATCCCAAATCATGGGCTCACTTGGCGACCCTGCCATTCCCAATACCGGAGGAGTTGGGCGACGCCCAAAAGATATGTTGGACCAATATGACTTGACACCAATCCTATGGCACACTCCGGTCCGAGTCGGGCATGTGCCTCATTTGCCCTAACCATGAGTGTGCGCATTTTTGGCCATTTTGAGCATTTTTCCACTTTTGCTGCCCGCCGTGCACTATGTTCTAACCCTCGTGCACGCCGGACGCATGGACCAATGGACCATATATGACATGGGTGTTATGGGTAATGGTCCCCATGGTCCACACACCACGTGGGCGAAGCGGAGCCACCTTCGTTAAGGCGCTAGGCCATATTGAGTATGGGCAATTCTGCCATTTTTGCATTTGTGGGCCCAATTGGGATCGTCACCACGCCGAGTGGCATGGAGATCTTTGTAAGCCAAGGGCATGGGAGTCTCCGTTGGACTCCCGATGGATCACGTATGGAATACCGGATCCGATCTCCAAGCCGGCGTGGAGATATACTATTGGGAGCACACTGAATTTTGGCTCATTTCAAGCAGCCAAAATGACCCAATTTTGGGACCCCAATTTCCTCCTTCCGTGTGGTCAATTGGCGGCCCCATTTCTCTAAGCCCATAGGGAGCCCCGACCTAAATCCAAGTTGTGCACTCAGATATAAGTCCTAGGTCCTGCCTCCTACCCTGTGAACCATTGGCCTTACCTTGGCCGGGCGAGCCACGCATGGGAATGACGCCAATTTTGGTGATTTTGGCATCATGACCCCACTTGACTCATCCGTGTTGCCCTGATGCCGGGACCTCAGAGGGAACCAGGTTGGGTGAGGGCTCCAGGGAGTTTGTACTCGAAGGGCATAGGGTCAGTTGCCTCGTCCCTACCTCTGGCGGGTCCGGACGAGGGGTCAATTTTGGAGTTTTTCAAGCTAATTTCAGTTTGGGCTGAAACAGCCCATTTTCAGCTACCAACTCCTGGGTGATAATGGCGGGGCCATATCTCTGGCTCAGAGTGGAGTTGGGACCTGCCGTTAAGGGAGCACAGGGAGCCACTGTCGGTTGGCCTCGGAGCCCATTGGTTCCCAGGAACTCGCCTGTGGCTGTGCGGGACACCTCTCCCATTGGCAGGGTTTCAGGGTCCGGACTGAGCAGGGCATGGGTTGTGTTTGAGCCCCCGCCCCCATCAGCCACTGAGAGGGTCGGACCTGGGATTGGGATATGAGTTGGGACTGAGTGTCTATGGTCCTGTGATGCCCTTACCCCAGTCCAGTCTTAACCCCATGTGTACATATCCTGATGTGTTGCTGTACATACTTTCGTTCCCTCTTTGCAGAGTGGCAAGGATTCTGAAACGCTTTGTCACATGACAACGCATTGATGCCCTTGTGAGCGTAGTGCTTTGCCTGCCTGCTCACTTGCGTGTGTCCACCGCAGCGTCCCGTGGCCGGCCCCCCACGGGAACGCGTCAAAAGCGTTTCACCGCCGCGGGGTTACCCAACCCTCGCGTGCCACTCGGGGCCACCAACCCCGAGCAGCGCGTCGCAGCAGCGCGGCGCAGCTCGCAGCTCGCAGCGCAGCGCAGCGTCTCGCAGCGCAGCGCAGCAGATCGCAGCGCCACTCAGCGACAGCGCCGAGTTCGTCACGGAGCCCGCAGCGCCGTCCAGAGCATCGTCCTGATGCGCAGCGCCCGTGGAAGAGGTGCACAGACCAGGACTCCTGCATCAGCCCCATCGGCCGACCCGGAGTCCCAACGGCCGACCAGCAAGGCCGCGTCAACCACCTCCACAACCACCGGCTGACCAGCACCAGCCGCACTTCCAATCCAGTGCTGCAGCACCCTCCTCTACAACCACAACCAGTTCGTTGAGTTGAACGAGTGCACATCAAGGACTTCAAGATCATCTACGCCCCCGCTGCCATGGTGAATTGGCAGGAAGCGGGCACGACGTGGCCGCGGCCCCACCCCCATGCAGCACGCCTGCTGCGTGGGTTGGTTTGGGACCAGCATTACCGCCACAGCAACCCCCAGTGCGAAGGGGGCATGCCCAGGAGCTTCGAGCTCCGCACGGACATCGCCCCCGACCGCCTGCAGGCCGTGGAGGACTGGCTGCGGGCGGAGGGGTACGAGTACCGCCACCAGCAGAGGCGCTGGAGGGCGTGGACCCGGCCGGACAGGCCCGGCGAAGGGCTGCGTCCCGACGGGATTGACGAGGAGGAGGACCCCAACGCCTACCCGTCGGGCGCCTCGATCAACGTCTCCATGTGGGACTTGATCGAGAAGAAGTTCCCCGAACCGGGGAGCGAGCGCAGGCTGCAGGGCAGCAGCAGCGTGTCTCCGGCGACGGAGAAGCGGTCCGCCGGGGACAAGAAGAGGGACCGGAGGTGGCGGGAGTACCAGGAGTCCCTGGCCGCCGAAGCCGCCCAAGGCGCCAAGGGCGGAACCCCAGCCCCCAGTCCCCAACGGCCCAACGGTGGACACCACCCCGGCTCCACCACCCTTGGCGACTACATCCAAGTCGCCAAGCAGACCCAGGCCAAGCCCCGTTCGCTGCTCCTGAAGGCCCGGCAGGCCTCAGCAGGCCCCAGCAGCGACATCGAGTCGGCCCACCGCGGGAGGACGCCGGCCGACCAGGCCAGCTCCAGCAGCAGCGTCGCTCCCGAAAGGGACGTGGCGCGCGCCTGTGAGCGCGCCTGTGGGGTGCCCTGCAACCGTCGGGTTGCCCGGCAACGGGCCCGGCAGTACAGCGCTGCCGTGGAGGGCGCCACCGGCATCGCCCAGGAGGAGGCTGCGCAGTGGGCGCATGGCATGGCCATCCACGCCCAGACCGTGGCGGCCATTGCGGCCGGACTCACGGCCGCAGCCGCCCATGGGGCAGCGACCGCCTGGGTCAACGGTGAGTTGGCGGCAGCCGACGAGGAAGCCCGCCTGACGCAGGAGGCCATTGCCTGCAAGGAGGCCGAGGTGAAGGCGCTGGAAGAGGCGCTTGCCCAAGGGAGGGCAAAGAAGGAGGCGGAGGAAAGGGCCCACGCCGAAGCGACGGCTAAGGCCCAGGAGGACGCCGCCAAGAAGGAAGCCATCGAGGCCGCGCGACGGAAGGTCGCTGAGGAGAAGGCCAAGACGGAGGCGGAGCTGGCGGCGTTGGAGGCGCAGAAGGCGCAGCTGCTGCAGGCCCGGGAAGCCGAGGCGGCTCGTGCTCGGGAAGAAGCCGAAGCGCGAGCTGCCGCAGCCACCGCCGCCGCAATGGAGGAGGCAGAGGCCAAACTCCGCCACGAGACTCCCCCGGGAGGATCGCGAGTGGAGACCCTTCGAAGGCTTTTCGAAGGGGACGCCTCCTCCAGGATGAAGCTGGATGAGGCGGACACGGGCAGCAGTGGGAGCGGTGGCACCACCGCTTGTCGACGGAGGAAGGGCAAGGGGAAGACCCCCGAGAGGCCGCGGAGGCCAGCGGGTGGGCACCCCCACGACAGTGACCCCTTCTTCACCGCCAGTGACGGGGATGAACGAGGCCGTCGACATCGCCAAGTGGTGGCTTGGACGGGCGAAGGTGGCGGAGACGTCCCCATGGAAGGTGAGGATGAGGATCCCCCTCCTCCCTACCGGAGCTCCGAGTCGTCCGTGACCGAGACGCCCAGGTGGGGCGACATGGACGAGGATGACGACATGGAGTTTGGCATCACGAGGAAGCGCCCATCCTCGGACCCACCGAGGCGACCCGGCGGAGACCCACCGGGACCCCCTGGCGGAGGACCATCAGGACCCCCTGGAGGACGCCCACCGAGTGGACCCCCTGGAGGCGGACCACCGGGCGGGGGAGGACCCCCTGGACCGGGCGGACCCGGCGGAGGCCCTCCTGGAGGACCCCCTGGGGACCCCGACGACCCACCAGGGAACGGCGACCCGGACACCACCTGGCGGTGGATTGTCTACCTGCGCAGGAGGGTCTTTGCCCTCGAGTGCGAGGTAGACACGGGCAAGGTCGAGATGGCTCGCATCTCCGGGGTCGCCGCGCGCGCGCAGAAGGACCTGGACATCGCCAGGGCCGAGACCAAGTCGCTGACCAACGTCGTCAGCGGCCTGCAGGAGAGGCTGGATGCGCTGGAAGCCCGTGGGAGAGTCGGCAGCGACCACCCACCCCTGGAGTCTGGCTCGTCGGACGACGGCTGGGGACCCGGACCAGGTCCAGGCAGACCCCACGCCCCCGGCGGAGCCCCCAGGAGTCGCCCCAGCGCCAGTGCCCCCTCTCTCACCGCCCCCTCTCACCACAGCGCGGGCCGCCGCAACGAGCGCGTGCCGCCCGGCAGTGGCAGTGAGGAATGGCGCGATGAGTGGCTCAGCGCGGACTACCACAACCGCCGTGCCCCACCGCGGACGCCTGTACGCCCCCGACGCCCGGCACCAGCCCCGGCACCAATCCCCAGGGCTGGAGGACGTTATGGTGGACTCAGGGATGAGGTCCCCAGAGGAGACGTGGAGTGGGATGTCCGCGAAGGTGAGGACCTGGACCTGGACCTGGACCTTGAGGAGTTCGACATCAGCCCGCCGCGTGGTGTACGACGGGAGGCCGCTGAACGCAGCCGCCGGCGCCGTGATGAGGATGCGTACATGGATGCAGTACGGCGTGAACATTTCGGTTCAGCGTACGTGGAGGAACCGCGGCGTAGCCACAGGGATTCCATGGAGGAGATGGACGTGGCGGCCGTGGGAGTCCGTGGGCGAGGCCGATGGGAACCTCGGTCGACCTCGCGGCCGGCGTTCATGGTCTCTAAGGCCGCGGACGCCGCCGTGTGGGAAGACTTGAAGGACATCAAGCCCCCCATGTACGATGGCAACCCCCTCAACCTCGACCGCTTCTTGGAGAAGCTGGACGATTGGGGGCTGACCGTCACTGAGGACCTACCTCCCGCGGATGCGGAGAGATATGTCTTCAAACGGTTCAGGTACCGCCTGCCGGAAGTGCTCGGCGAGCTATACTTCGTGGCGACCAAGGAGGGGAAAATCAAGACCCTCAAGGACGCCAAGAAGTGGCTCAACGAGCAGGAGCGGGTGGACGCTCCGCAGGTGGCTGCCAAGCGGTGGAAGTCCATCAAGCTTGAGCATGATGGACGGGAGATCCGCCTACGGGACTGGCGTGACTTCCGAGGGAAATACACCCTCTTCCGCCGCAATGTGGAGGATTGGAACGAGGGTGACGAGCAGGCTCGCCTGCTCTCCATGCTCCCGGAAGCATGGATCAAGAGGGTCACCAAGGAGGAATCCAAGAGGGCCAAGTCCAACCACACGGTCAAGATGATGCTCCCCAAGGAGTATCATACGAACGTGGTGAGTTGGGCGAAGAAGAACGTGGCCCGGGATGTCAAACGGCACTCCCTGCGGAACGCTCTTCTCATCACCGTCTCGGGCGATCGCGAGAAGACCGCGATGTGGCGCCTTGACGATTGTGAGTTGAGCGGCCAGACCATCCGTCTGCAGCCCATCCCGGCGCGGATGAGCTGCGACGAGATCCTGGAGTGGGTTGGCGAGGAAGTACTCAAGGAGTACCGAAACCTCCACCACACCCGCGGGTTGAGGCCCGGCGACCGCGACGTCAACTACGTTGGCGAGGGACCTGGCGGGGAAGACGCCATGGACCCAGCGGGAGCCGGCGGCGATGAGACTCTCGTCGACGATGACGACGACGATGAGCCCGCCGAGGTGGCCGTTTGTGCCTTCGTGGCCAGGAACCTGAACGCGGGGAGCAAGCCGGGAAACTGGAAGCCCCTGCAGCAGGGTTGGAGGAAGCAGGAGAAGAGGGACCCTCGCCGCATTGGCGACCCTCCGCTGTCCTTTGGGGAGTTCATACGAGCTCACCCTCAGGGCTGTTTCGTGTGTTATGGGAGGAAGAAAGGCTTCAACCATGACCACCGAACATGCCCCGTCCACAAGGCCGACACGGAGGCTTACAAGAAGGCGCACGGGTCGAAGAAGCGTGCGCCCGCGGGTATCCGGGAAGCCAAAATGGAGGTCGACAAGGACGAGCTGGCCAAGCTGATGTCGTCGGTGGGGACCGAGTTGGCCAAGGAGATCCAGGAGATCAAGCGGAACTGGGTCCCCAGGTCGGACAACAAGAACAAGGAGAACAACCAGAATGACCAGAACAAGGACAAGGACAAGAAGGGTAAAGGAGGAGGTAAAGGGGGAAGAAAGAAGGGCGTCAACGACGTTGAGGCCGAGGAGAACACCCACTCTTCCACAACCGACGCCCCCTAGCGGAGCCCCTGCAGCCAAGGGCCCCAGCTAGGGCGGTCGCAGGATGGTGACGTGGGAAGCGCCGATCCATCCCAGTCGGGAGTCGATAAGCACAAGGGGACTGCCGCGGGCGGAAGGCCCGGTCTGGCGCCCAGTCGCGGAGGCGGGGTGAGGGCAAGTGAAGGCACGAACCCTTGCACCCGTCCGTCCTTCGCGACCAAGAACGTGTTTGATGTACTACAGGATCTATCCGAGAGTATCGGAGGATCACCCGGACCGCAGCTGGATGCTGCAGATGGGCAGCCTGAGCCCATTGTCCACGACCTGCACCAGTCGCTTGTTGAGCTTCTGGAACGGCCGGAGATCCTGAGTTTGCACGCCGTGCGCCGTGTCGGTCGCGAGCGGCAGTTGCATCTTAAGGTCCGTGCCCTATGCGGGGAAGTGGAAAAGGTTTTCGACGTGTTGGTCGACACGGGAGCTCAAGTCAGCTTGGTCAAGGCTGGCCTTCTTCCACCAGAGTGTCTGACCGACAGTCGGAAGCCTGTCAGGCTGAAGGTGGCGAACGGCCAGTACATGGTGGGAGGCACGAAGGAAGCGGCCATTGGGCTGCAGTTCGTGAACCATCGTGAGCTGAGCCGCCCAGACCTCGGCAAGGAAATCCTCCTGCACGGTAGCTTCTACGAGGCCGAGATGGACTGGGACATGATCGTCGGGTACGACTTCATGATGGAGACGGACTCCGGCGTCCTCCCGGCCCAGGCCTCCATGACCCTGTACCAGGACGACCAGCTCTCGTGGCTTTCGTCACCTGAGCACCATGTGGAATGCCAATGGATCCACCCCGAACGCAATCAGCTCGAAGTGGCCGCGCTGGACACTGAGCCTACTGGGCCAGCGAACCAGGAGTACGGCGTAAGGCCGGAAGTGGCGTACCGAGTGGTCGCGGACCTGGGAGCGTCGGATCTGGCCCTGGATGCGTTCTCTTCAGGAACCTCCGCCCATCTGCGGGTATGTGAGAAGTACTGGAGCGCCCAGGACTCCGCGTGGAAGAAGCACTGGGGTCCGCATCAGGGATTGATGTGGATCCATTGCCCCCGTTGGGACATTCCAAGAGCGATAGCGAAGATTCGCAAGGACCGCTCCAAGGCAGTGCTGGTTGTTCCTATGGGATGCACCGAGGAGGAAAGTACCCGACATTGGGTAGCCTCATTGACCAACATGACCTTGAACAAGGTCGTCCTACCGGCTGGAGAGAGTGTCTATCAGGACGCTAAGGGACAGCCCATGCCACCCCAGAGATGGCCAACAGAATTCCACTATGTGGATGGGGGCCTTGATCAGGCCGATGCCACGGACCTCGTGTGTGTCAACCGCATCATAGCAGAGCCCTGGCGGCAATGCTTTGCGGTTCCCCCTGTTGACATCGAAGAATCGGACTCCGAAGACCCCCTCACTGAAGAGGAGTGGGATCTGGTTCAGGGGTATATGGATCAGCCCTTTCACGACTGGGGGAACCAGCGTGAGGGCAAAGGCCAGGACAAAGCCTGGTGGGAAGTGGACTCAATCGTCTCCGGTTCCTATGACGGGAATACCTTCGTACAGAGGGTGCTGGATCACATGTCCAGCCAAGACGAGCCGCCTGGCGGTAACCCACCCACCTACGGCGATCTGTTCCGAGGCAAGACCAGGGATGGCCCTTTGGGCCACCTGGGAAGACCACCTGAGCCGAAAGCGAGCGGGGTCGCTACCCCTCAAGTAAGCTCCGTGGTTCAAGTGCCCGGAAAAGCCAAGGCGGAGTCCGATGACTGCCCCAAGATCCAGGCGTTGAGGGCCAGGCTGAAGCAGAAGTATGGCGAGACCTTCTTCAGCGGAAAACCTGTGTTCCCCCCACCGGTGCGTGGACCGTATGGCGAGGCCAAGATACGACTGAAGCAGGACCCCCGTGTGTATCGGCACCGGGAGTTTGCCCTGAGGGGCGAGAGGAAGGAGGCCATGGAGAAGATCCTCCGTGACTTCATCCAGAGAGGCTGGCTTGAGCCGTGCCACTCCGAGTGGGCCTCTCCCTGCTTCGTCGTCCCCAAGAAGGTTGCCGGTGAGTGGCGGCTCGTGGTCGACTACCGCGGCCTGAACGCCCAAACGCAGCACGACAGCTATACGCTGCCCCTCATTGAGGACATGCTGCAAAAGCAACACGGGCGGAGGATCTTCACGGTGATTGACCTGAAACATGGTTATCATCAGATGCCTCTCGCCGAAGAGTCCCGTGCCTGCACAGCCATGAGCACCCCACTTGGACCTCTCCAGTGGAAGGTGATGCCTATGGGCGTTACCAACGGCAATGCGGCTTTTCAGCGGATGCTGGAGAACCTGCTTGAGCCGGTGCGCGACTGTGCGGACCCCTTCGTGGACGACGTGATCATCGCGTCCGGGGACCCCAGCATGAGCTACGAGGAGCTCCTGGAGGCACACGAGAGGGACGTCACTCGGGTGCTGGACCTTCTGGTTCGGCACAAACTCACGGGCAGCAGTGACAAGGCCACCATTGCGGTAAGCGAGGTGGTCTTCGCTGGCCACGTAGTCGGGAACGGGCAGCGAAAGCCCATAC
Source organism: Eutreptiella sp. 'Long Island Sound 2002' (assembly GCA_964036045.1). Taxonomy (NCBI): domain Eukaryota; phylum Euglenozoa; class Euglenophyceae; order Eutreptiales; family Eutreptiaceae; genus Eutreptiella; species Eutreptiella sp. 'Long Island Sound 2002'. The sequence continues at coordinate 64,085,816 of OZ038378.1, forward strand.
CTGGCAAGGTGGCTGCGATCGAGCACTGGGAAAAGCCCAAAACAGTCTCTGAGCTACGGGCGTATCTGGGGTTCTGCAACTACTACTCGGGGTATATCAAAATGTATGCCGAGTATGCAGCCCCCATGACGACCATGCTCAAGGGCAACCGAGAGGAGACCAAGAAGGGGTCCAAGAAGGCTTTGGTCTGGACTGAAGAGTCTGACCGTGCCTTTGAGGGGATGAAGCAGGCGCTGCTATCCGCAGTGGGTCTGCACCTCGTGGATCCCGACCGAGGGTTCGTCCTGCGCACCGACGCTTCCGACTACGCCATTGGCGCTGTGTTGGAGCAAGTGCTTGACGACGGGAGGCACGTGCCCGTGGCCTTCTGGAGCCGAGTCCTGGCGGAAGGCCAGAGACGGACGTGGACGCCCCGTGAAAAGGAGGCGTATGCCATCGTCATGGCTCTCAGGAAATGGGCTGGGTACATAGCCCTCCATCCCGTCACCGTCTGCACCGACCATCAGAGTCTGCAGTCGTGGCACAAAGAGCACGTGGACACCCCCTCGGGTCCCGCCTCCCGACGGGCAAGATGGCACGAGACCTTGGCCAAGTTCGACCTTACGGTTGTTTATATTCCTGGAAAGGATAACACCGTGGCGGACTGTCTCAGTAGGTGGGCCTATCCCGCCAGCAAGGGCATGCAGGATATCTCTGCCCATGGCGATGAGGCTGAGACCGCTGAAGCCAAGAGGATCATTGAGATGGAGCGCCTGATGGAGGAGGAGGGTGCCAAATGCTTCGTCGTCATGGCTGCAGATGCCCCCCTCGCATCGAGGGTGAGCAGAGCGGTCAGTGTACTCGCCCCTGTGGGTGCCGCGGGCGGAAGGCCCGGTCCGGCATCCCCTGTGGGAGTCGAGTCCGACAAGCACCTCTTCCCAGAGTCTTGCCTCCAGGACGACTGGACCGACGATTACGCCAAGTCTGAGGTCTTTGCGGCCGAGTATAGGGCTGTGACCGACCCTGACGACGGGCAGAAGTGGCCAAAGGGGCTGACTGAGGAAGATGGCAAGCTCTACCGGAATGGTAAGCTGCTAGTCCCAGAGTCCCGGGTGCTCGAGCTGTGTGAAGCTTGGCACCACCACATGCTGCACCCAGGGGTCAAGAAGCAAGCTCTTGACATGCAGCGTCGGTTCGAGATCGACCATATCGTTCTCTACACCGCCATCAAGAAGGTCAGGAAGGGTTGTTCGGTCTGTCAGGCCTGCAATCCCGACAACCGGAACGTCAAGGGGGAAGCCCAATGGACCCCGGTTCCTGACCAGCCCATGGAGAGCGTGGCCATGGACGTCTTCTCCATGCCCGAAGTGCACATTGGCAAGGAGACCTTTGACTGTGTGGTTCTCTGTGTGGACCGCCACAGCGGCTACGTTGTAGCCGTTCCGGCACGCAAAAAGGGGTTGCTTGCCAAGGAAGTGGCAGTCATGATGATTCGTCATTGGCTGACCGTCTTTGACATCCCCCGCACCATTTGCAGTGACCGAGGGCCCCAGTTTACTGGTGGCTGGTTCAAGGCTATGTGTTCCCTCATGGGAATACGACATGCCAAGAGCGTTGCCTATCTCAGCCGGTCTAACGGCCGTGCTGAAGTGGCTGGACGGCAGCTGTTCGAGAAGCTGCGCAAGATCCACATCACCAATCCACGGCGGAACTGGTTCGAGGAGATGTGGCCTGCTCTGAAGGCCCATCATGACACCCCCACTCCGGGCGGTTTGTCCCCTCACCAGATTCTGTTTGGCAGGGACCCCCTGGGTAGGGGACTTCCCTTGTCTGGTGATGGCATGGCTATGGATGCCAAGGAGTTCTTCGCGCGGCAGGAGCAAACGGCGCGGGACATCCGCCAGCAGCTTGAGAAGGAGCATGCTGAGCGTCAGAAGTCCGCCCCGAGCTCGACAGCGCAGAAGTTCAGGGTGGGAGACCCGGTGTGGGTGATCAGACCCCGCCCCATGGGCACCCACCGCACCAAAACCTGGTTCACACCCGGCGAGGTGGTCCGCAGGATTGGTGAGGACACTTACCGCATCAAGGTGGGTCACGGACAGTTCCGGGAGCGCCACGAGAGTCAACTCCGTGTGCGGGAACCCGACCTCCGTGGCCGACATGTGTCCCTGGACTACGCCAAACATGAGGCCGATTCGGACGTCGACTATGCTGAGCAGGACGACTATACTGTCGAGAAGATCCTGGCTCAGCGTCCGAAGGCCTCGGCACCCGGAGGTCTGGAGTTCAAGGTTCGTTGGCGAGGCTATGGGCCGTCCCACGACACCTGGGAACCTGTCTCCTCGTTTGTGCCGCGGGTCAATACTCCCTTCATGAAGTACATCCGCAAGCACAAGACCAAGATCCACGTTTCGGACTTGGCAGCACTCACCCGGGCGATTGCAGCCAGGGGTGCCTGATCAGCGCCCTGAGCTCTCCCCTGATGTGTTATGAGCGCTTGTGAGGCCGACGAATCGTCCCTTACTTGCTTGCTCTCTTCCATCTTTCGGTGACAGAGTGGCCATATACCCCCCCTTGCTGAATCCAGAGGAGGATGGCCCCTCTCTTCTTCTACTCGTCACTCCCCCCCCTGCTGAATCCTTGGGAAACCAGGTAGGGCGACTGACCTTCATAATTCTGAGCTCTTGGGGCCTTGAAGCCCATACGACGTTGCGCAACGGATGCCGCTGTCATCGGCATTGCGATTTTTTTGGTGTGTGGTCTGGTTCCATGGCATTTGCGGAATCCAGACCAGTCGACGTGTGTCTCGAGACTATATATGCCTGAACTCAGGCGTTATCCTGTCCATCCTCCTGCATTTGCCTTATCCTGACCGTGGCGTGGTTTGGCACTCTGTTCTGAGTGTGTTTACACGCCTATTTACCCAAATTGTTGCCTGTTTTTCTGCCCTCCAGGATATGTGCATCTGTATGTTAAGTGTCATCAGCCCATCGCTGAGGGATGGACTGTTTTTCACCACGAATCGGGATACAGAGGCGCCTTGAGTCGCCGTGTACATATCCTTACAGCCTGGTCCAGCCTGGACCAGTACTTGATTACAGATTCTACTGTTTGAGTGCCCGTGATACCGTGTTGCCCTATTCGCTGTGATGTGTGGAGATCCTGATGGCGCCAGGCGGGAAGCCCAGTTGCCTGACTACACTCCCAGCGGTCCGCCACTGTCAGTCCCAGTGTGAGCCTACCGATTTGCAGACGCACTTGCATTCGGATGGCGGCCTCCGGTGCTCCTGACCTCGGTCAGTCTGCCTGGGAAACTGGTGGTTTGAGGAGTCGACGCCTCCGCCCACACTGCATGAGGACTCCCTCATGTATGGCCTTCGTGGCAGTAGGGCGAGGAAAAAGACGGCCTTGATGCCCGATCCCTTCAGGAGGAGTTCCCTTACGATTTGGGGTTCGTAAGGAGTTCGACTATGGCACTCTGGACTCGCGTCGTATGGATATGGACATGGTGCGCCCGAGGAAGGACCCGTGGGGACTCTCCCCAGTCGGCGGGCCTTGGGAAGCTTGGGGTAGCCTGATGGATCTTTGTGGTCGCTCTCGACTTGTGGGGCCACCTCGGCCGTCGCGTGACGCCTATGTTGGCCGTGTATGCCACTGCCACTGTGGTGGTGACAGTAGCAGCCGGCACCCGGTGCGCCTGGTATGGGTTAACGGGTCCTTTGGATGCAACCGATGCACCGCCAGCGGAGATTTGTGTATCAGAATATCAGGAATCAACAGGGTTATATTTTCATATTGTTTCCGTCAATTTTTATGCTTCCGTTCCGATACTCACTGTTTTGACTGCTGGCGGTTGGTTCGCGACTTTACCGTAACCGCCAGTTTAACTGTTTATAATGGAAATTTTAACGCTATCCGTCACGAAGGCTCCAAAGTCGCCAGGAACTGCATGGATGCTTCCGCAATTTTCATAATTAATACTCGCAACCTTAATCCGAATTTTTCAGGATGTCGAAATCGGATTTTCGACTTCGACATCCCCGCACTTGATTTGACCTCTTTCGAGTGGACCTACGTGCTTCCGTATGCACGAATCAACTTCCCTTTTATCCTGCCCTCCATTTGTCTTAAAGATATGGGCAAAACAAAGTTGATTCGTGAGGCCACTTGTGAAGGTCATATCTCGTGTTGCTTGCGAGTATTGACGATAAGGAAACGTGGGATGTATTCACAATACTCCCGACGTAATTTAGGAAGCATTATATGCCTTGCGTCTCCACACGTGCGCGCTAGTGTAATGGATCATGGTCAAGAGGGTAGAGTTTGCGTTACAACTCATTGGCCATGATATTGCGTGCGTTAAGATAACTTTCGAGTGTAGCGCGCAAGTGTTGGTGTTGCATAGGAACTCTCCTTGAGTTCCTATGAGCGATTGACACAAAGATATGCCCTTGGAGGGGCATGACATATCGTGGTGGGAGCTACACTTTTGGGCAATATGTGGTATGTGCCATGTGTTGTGTTGTGTGCCCATTTGGCGGGTCCATTACTCCAAGACAAGCCCGCCAATGGACCTCATATTGTGCAAGCCCCTTCTCCATACTCCCTACGATCAATTGCAAGCCCAACCTTCGTGAAGGGAAGCTTGTGTGGTGAACCCGAAGCGATGCGTTGGGAGCAAAGGGTGTATTTTGCAATTTTCCATATTTTCATGTGCCCACTTGGGAAGTAGCGCTCGTAACCTTTCAAGGCGCCCCAAGTGGAGCACATATGTAGGATCGAAGGTCATTGGTGTCAAGTCATTGTGTTTAGAAGGATTAGTTGATTGCACGATCCAAGCCAAAGATATTATAATATAATTGTGTGCCTTTCAAGGCACTTTGGTTTGTCTTTGTGCCAATTTTGCCATTTTTGGCTCGTCATGATGTCAAGTGGCGACCGTGTATCTCAAGGTTGCGCTCAATTGACATCATGACCCAAGTATGTTATGAGGGTACATACTTCGGTAGCCAACATATCTTGGACCCGGCGAATAACTCCTCTTAGGCTTGGCATACCGTGGCCGCCATGTTGGCAATTTGGGACTATCCCAAATCATGGGCTCACTTGGCGACCCTGCCATTCCCAATACCGGAGGAGTTGGGCGACGCCCAAAAGATATGTTGGACCAATATGACTTGACACCAATCCTATGGCACACTCCGGTCCGAGTCGGGCATGTGCCTCATTTGCCCTAACCATGAGTGTGCGCATTTTTGGCCATTTTGAGCATTTTTCCACTTTTGCTGCCCGCCGTGCACTATGTTCTAACCCTCGTGCACGCCGGACGCATGGACCAATGGACCATATATGACATGGGTGTTATGGGTAATGGTCCCCATGGTCTACACACCACGTGGGCGAAGCGGAGCCACCTTCGTTAAGGCGCTAGGCCATATTGAGTATGGGCAATTCTGCCATTTTTGCATTTGTGGGCCCAATTGGGATCGTCACCACGCCGAGTGGCATGGAGATCTTTGTAAGCCAAGGGCATGGGAGTCTCCGTTGGACTCCCGATGGATCACGTATGGAATACCGGATCCGATCTCCAAGCCGGCGTGGAGATATACTATTGGGAGCACACTGAATTTTGGCTCATTTCAAGCAGCCAAAATGACCCAATTTTGGGACCCCAATTTCCTCCTTCCGTGTGGTCAATTGGCGGCCCCATTTCTCTAAGCCCATAGGGAGCCCCGACCTAAATCCAAGTTGTGCACTCAGATATAAGTCCTAGGTCCTGCCTCCTACCCTGTGAACCATTGGCCTTACCTTGGCCGGGCGAGCCACGCATGGGAATGACGCCAATTTTGGTGATTTTGGCATCATGACCCCACTTGACTCATCCGTGTTGCCCTGATGCCGGGACCTCAGAGGGAACCAGGTTGGGTGAGGGCTCCAGGGAGTTCGTACTCCAACGGCATAGGGTCAGTTGCCTCGTCCCTACCTCTGGCGGGTCCGGACGAGGGGTCAATTTCGGAGTTTTTCAAGCTAATTTCAGTTTGGGCTGAAACAGCCCATTTTCAGCTACCAACTCCTGGGTGATAATGGCGGGGCCATATCTCTGGCTCAGAGTGGAGTTGGGACCTGCCGTTAAGGGAGCACAGGGAGCCACTGTCGGTTGGCCTCGGAGCCCATTGGTTCCCAGGAACTCGCCTGTGGCTGTGCGGGACACCTCTCCCATTGGCAGGGTTTCAGGGTCCGGACTGAGCAGGGCATGGGTTGTGTTTGAGCCCCCGCCCCCATCAGCCACTGAGAGGGTCGGACCTGGGATTGGGATATGAGTTGGGACTGAGTGTCTATGGTCCTGTGATGCCCTTACCCCAGTCCAGTCTTAACCCCATGTGTACATATCCTGATGTGTTGCTGTACATACTTTCGTTCCCTCTTTGCAGAGTGGCAAGGATTCTGAAACGCTTTGTCACATGACAACGCATTGATGCCCTTGTGAGCGTAGTGCTTTGCCTGCCTGCTCACTTGCGTGTGTCCACCGCAGCGTCCCGTGGCCGGCCCCCCACGGGAACGCGTCAGTCACGATGAGTAGACATCATCTGACCCGGATCTGCTCTTTCTTATCCCGGCCATGGGGATTGATCCGTCTGGGGATATGGGGATTTATACTAATACTTCAACCAAAAAAACGTTGAAAGATATAGTCCGTCATTACCAACCTTTTACTCATACTTTCGGGCTATCTCTAAAAACAAAGCTGAAACGTCAGTTACCTAACATGCTTAGAAATCATGTACAAAAAAATCAATATTCCATCACGGAAAAATGCTCCGGTCCACAAATGCAGAGCATATGAACCATGTTCCTAAATAGGACATAGCCAACAGGAATTTAATGAGATATGAAGCTAGCGGGAATACTGATTTGTGTAGACATGTCCTAAATGACTTAAATTACCAAAGCAAATAATTTGGACGAAGAAGTGAAAATGTAGAGGTGTGTTCATCATGTAATTTCAGAGAAACAAGATGTATGGGTTGTGGCAAGTGCTAAAGATGACAAAACCAATGAATTGTACGTGTGCATGTAGGGGTTGGGTTCACGGGTAGGGGTGGGTTGGTCCCCTGGGGTTGGTTGGAAATGAAGTAGGTAAGTGATAAGTGAAAAAAAGTTGAAAGGTCGGATCTTTCATGGAACGCCGTTCAGCTCTAGTGCGCGCCAACGGATATCCTACACGACTAGAGGGTCGCCACTGCCTCATACGCGAAATGTATTAGTGTCAGGTTGTCTTAGACAAGTAGAAGTAGTAAATCTCCAAAAAATGCTATTGTAGTTAAAGTGTGTTCTGTACCTTACCGGAAGACCAATTACGGCGAGCCCCTTGCCCAGCAGATGGTTGTACAAAGCCATCCGTGCGGGGGCCTGTCTTCCTACATGACGAGTGAATTCCGCTCAACTGAATTGCAGGATTCAGGCTATCCTCTTGGAGCTTAACTCCGTCATCTATCTCTACCGCAAGAGAAGGGGTCTATCCCACTGCAGGGAAAGTACTTATCTACCCGCGCGAGGGTAGAAGCCCATTACTGTAGGCTTTCGATACCTTTCGATAATCCTTTTCAATGAGCCTACCGTAGTGCACCGCTGGTCCCGGTGGCTACCGGCGTAGGGCTCTTCACTAACACATCGCGGAATGCATTAGCCAAGCCAAGGCTAAGTGACCAAGCTTAAACCTATTCACTTGTGTTTCACAACAAAGACGTGGCGGGGTGAGACCAATGCCGGCTCCTGTAAGCGGACACTGACTGTCTACACGAAGGAAATGACTTAGAAATTGGCTCGTAGGCGAAAATTTGATGGATGTGGTACTACAGCAAACCTCAGAGTGTGATATCCAAAGAGAACAAATGGAATAATCAAATGACTCATGGTATGTGTTTGTGTGTGGGTTGTATGTGTGGTGTGATGAGGCAGGGAATGTGTGAAAAATCCAAGTAAGTCTGTCATGCTGATGGTCTGGTCGGGGGGATAGAGAATATAATGTTGTAGACTACAGACACTCAATTGAGCACTCTCAAACCCGGTAATTGAGGCTGTACCAGGCGATCTAGCTAAAGTTAACGAAGCGGAACGTACCCGTAGTGGTTCGGTAGCAAATTTGAGGATAAACTGGCTCTTTAGACCAAATGACCTAGGTCAATGATAGCGAGGATTGGAAAAGAGATTCATTCCTCACAACTTGCAGTTAATCAACAAAAGTTGAGTGGATACGAATTGATTGTTCGTCGCTGCGATCCAAAACTCAGGGTCTATTGAGCAAAAGGTGCTCATAGAACTACGTAGGGCAGCTCAATTACGGACCATATTGCATGTCGAGCGGTATGGGCAAACCCTTGCAATAAGGAAGTAATGCAATCTGTATGAAATGTAAGATTTGCAAAGTGAAATGCAATGAATGAGTGACCTTTTTGAACGAAATGAATGAAATGCAATCCGAATGGAGAGTAGAATACGTCACTAGTCAAACGCTTGCCTTGACGGCCATGCAGTGAAGGATGAGATGCATGGTAGAGTGAAATGAAGACAAATCACTTCCTAGCTCAAATGCAATTGTGCTCAAATGAAATAGCTTGACAAATTCAGGCTTCCGGAAAGGGTCTCAGCACACGCATGAGTGGCGGACCGTGACCACAAGTCATGTAGTCTATGCAGAGTCTCGGCAACCCATGAGAGGGCACGGACCGTGCTCAGAACTACATTGAAGTATGTCGGGCGGTACGGTAAGGAGATGAAAATGAGTTATATGGCATTGCACACTAACATTCCGGCCTGCACCTACTGGAATGGTTTTTTTTGCACTGAACGGCGCCTTTTGTGGCTGGCCAGGCCGACACCTACTGGAATGGTTACCTCTATTACAGTACCAGCGCCTTGCGGCACTTCTCCTCACCACCCTGCCCTACAGGGGGAGGACCAGAGACATTAAGTTGCTTACACAACCGTTAGCATTCGGGTAATACCATAAAATCAATGCGGCTCCGAAACTAGCTAGTTAGCTAGCTAGTTAGCTTGAGTAAGTAAGTAAGTTTTGCAGGCTTCTTCCGCGACCGGTTACCACCACCAACCTCTCTCATCAGAGAATGGTCACAAGGACCCTGAGAGCGGTCAATGCCAATGGTTTGGTCCAATGCGGTCTTTTAATGTTTCACTTGGGTGCTCCTGCATTGAGTCTTCTCTTCCGCCTTCTGCTCACACCCCTCTTTCGCCTCCCTACTCCCTGGTGGCAACAAGCCCCACGCCTTCTTTGTCCCCATGACAATGGGCCAGCCAAACTGAGCCACTCAGCCTGGGGAGTCGAAGGGAAAAGCGTAGACGGTGAATGTGGCGGATGCAAACGGTCTGTTAATGGTTGTGGCCAAGTTTGTTTTGTGGCCCAAAAAGACAACAAAATGTTTCACTATTTATTGCGTGTCTAAAGTAATTCTAAGGTACCTACCTCTCTACCTAGGCTAAGCCTAGTCAGAATGAATCAAAACTGATGCAAACAATCACAAACTGCAATATCATACAATGATTCAAGGTTAGGAGACCACAGAAATCGCGAATGGTTTTGCAAAACAATGACCGAAAGCCACATTTTTCCTTGAAAATGCCCAACTTTTGCACCTTTTTTCTGTAGAATGTTGCTGAGATGTCAGAAGAGAAATATCTGCACTGTGTAGGGCATGTCCTCAGGTTCTCGAAACATATTTGATGTTGCCCCAACTCATCATAGGCTCAGAGAAATAGAAGTTGGGGGGAGACACATGAATCTCACATGCCACACATGCTGAAAAACCATCAAAAAAGCATAAGGAAACCGAACTTTTTCACTGTCATCCAATTTTCAATAAAATCTGATGATTGGATATCTGCAAACTAGACACCATTACCTTTCAAAAACAGCTTTGATGACTGTTTAACTCTCCATAAGCTCTGAGAAAGATCTTTTTCTTGTAGATTCATGAACACAAAAATTGAAAACATGCTTTCATGCACTAAGTAAACCAGCATGGGAAAAATCCATTCTTGCCCACAGAAATTCGAAGTAAACATTTGTCGTAAACTTCGTACTCCAGTGTTCACAAAACACCTTGGTTGAGGTGCGAACTCACCAGGGTCTCAGAGAAATGATCAAACCTCCAAAACCATTGTGCATGATTTTTCACCAAGTGGTTTGGGTGGTAACTTGTTGCAATTTTACCATGGCCATTCTTATTTTCTGAAAATAAAAACGACTCAGGGTTAGAAAGCACATACTTCAGTGTTATTCAGAAAAATAATGTTAAACCTCAAACCTTTTTTCTCTGGGAGATATGAAGAAAGCACAAAAGGCACTTTTGAGAGGGTTTTGGGGTGTGGTTCATGGGTGACATTGTTGGAGACGGGAAAAATAGTAGAAAAATTGATTTCAAGAAAGTGACGTGGGAGGTAGAAGCGTACCACTGTCTACTTTCAAAAAATGCTTAGTTCAGATTTTTTCAGCGCAGTGGCGCGAAGATATGCATAAAACACCAAATGTCATTTTGGGGTGTTTTAGAGGGTTGGGCAACAAGTGATTCATGGGCCATCTTGGAAAAATCACAGAAAATAGCCCTTGAGGAGTTGAAACAAAGTGAAAAGCGTATTGTAAAGCTGACGCTCTCTAGTTTACGATAACGCTTTAGTTGACGCGATCCGACGCACTGGCGCGAAGATACGCGTGAAATGAGTTAGGCCATTTTCGACATTTTTGGCCTTTTGGTACATCAATGAGTTGAAAGAAATGTGAAAGAATTCAAAGCTTTTGGACTCCCAAGAGGGTGAACAGTGACTGGGGTGGGGATTTATAGTCACGGACCGTCCCTTTAGTCCCTTCCCTTGACATAGGGTCTCTTGAAGGACCGTAAGCAAGGAGAAGATAAGCCTTGAAAATGCACCACAAGAAGTATGCAACATGTAGCAAACAAAAGCAACACAATGAATGGCTCTAGGCCTCAAAGAGCCTCAAGAGAGCCTCTGGAAGCTCGCTCGCAGCTCTTCTGCAGCACGTCGTCGTCGTAGAAGTCGTCGTCGTTGTCGCTGAAGCGCTGGGAAGTCGCCTTGTGTTGTAGAAGTTCACCACATATTTGAAACTTCTTGTTAACTTAAAATCCTTCACAATCTTCACCAAACTCAATGAAATAAACCCACTGGACGGCTTTTGGAACTCTTCTGAAGCCTCTGGCGTCGTCGTACTTGCGTACAGGTCGCTTCACGCTACGCTCTTGGAGTCTTCGAATTTATTTGAAGGTTCTTTGGCCATAGGAGGAAGTATACCTTCAAGACTTGAAAGTTTCTTGAACTTTTTGATAAATTCAAGCAAGGAACTCACTTTACTTGAACAGCGTACGCTGGCCCAGCTGCTGCTCGTCGTCCTCGTCGTCGTCGACCTGCTGGAACTTCAGATTACTGGACTGTCATATGCTTGTGCTTGGGTGCATATAGAAAACCCATTTTCCTTGTCTTGCACTTAAAAATCAAATTGTTTACAATGTTCTCCATTACAATTGATCTTGTTGGCAAGTACAGGACACAGGCAACAGCAAGAAGACGAAGTCGTGAACGAACATTGAGCTGGACCAACTGGCTGGTCCAGTAATACGGGTTCACATGCCTAAATAACAAGAAAATTGATATAACAATAAATTCTCATTAAAAAGGCAATAAAACCTATATTTTATCAACTTTCTGAGTAGTCTATCTTATCACAGGCCTTGTCAACATTACGTAAATTGCTGTCGGCGGCAAAAGACGGCGACAGTCGCGACAGGCCATCTGAAGCTTCGAAACAGCTTCAAAATAGCTTCTAATACATTAGAACCTTCCAAAATGCTATAAAACATGATTAAATCACATTATAAGCATATGGGATGTGATTATTCATGTATGGCTACTAATGTATCCTAGATCTCCGCTCTCTGTAGTGTACCTAAGAGCAGTAGAGTCTAGCAGTAAGCTATAGGCTTGGAATATAAGCCAAATATGAGCAAATATCCTAGTGTTCTAGGATCTTGAAGCTTGGAGAGGTCTAGTATAGATCCTCCAGAAAGCTTCTGACAGGCCCCAATGCCCTCACTTATTACAGGCTGTTCACCGTGGACAAGAAGACCATCAAGAACAACCAGCTCCGCTTCATGAACAGTGAGCCTGTGGTGATGGAACGACCTGGGCGGCCACCCAGAGTAAGAAAAAGTGCTTTTCCAATGCTTTGAGGCATACTCTAGTTGTATTAGGGATGCACTGAGCATCCAGGCATTTCTATCTTAGTATTGGCCCTACCAAAAGTGGTGATAACACATTTTGACCTATAGAACCAAACACCCAATCAGGATATGGAGTGGACCCCTTAATCCCCTTTCAATATGAGGCAAATCATCTTCTCCTGAGTTGACTGAGTACTGACATATCCAAGGCAGAGCCTATGAATTTATCTCTGTTTTTCCATGAATTCTTAGCTGTCCTAGTGGTATGCACCCTAGGGGGGCTGGGCACCTCTTTTTGAGAGGTCCTGGGTTCAATTCCCGGTCAGCCTAGCTAAGTAGGAAGATCCGATGTGACATGGCAGTGACCTCATCGCCACATGCCCTGCCACCTCAGCACATATGGGACCCAAAACAAAGAGTGCACATCTCCTGAGATGGCACTATGCAGATAGAGTGACCATGGGGCAGTTTTCCAACTCTTTTCCAAAACATTTCAGCTATCTCTGTGAATATGCAATCCGATTTGACCTGAGTTGCAGTTTCTGTGAATATCCTTTCATCTTTCACCATTTACACTGCAGCCCTTCATGCTTTGATCCTGATTCTCTTCTCCTTGCACACGTCTGGCTTGGGCTATCCTGGATTGACTGTATTTCAGCAAACAAAAGGTTTTCATCTCCAAAAACAAGCCGCAGGAAACCCTACACCAGCAGCAAGCAGCAGGAGAGACAAAAACACAGTGTTGAAACCACTATAAACTTTTCGGGTAGCAAGAGGCAGACTGTCTCTTCGCACCGGCAGCAACCCCGCGCAGTACATCCAGTGCGCCGAGCAGTCACATATAAGCAGCAGGGCGAACGAAGATGGATACAAGGAAACAGGACGCCGACGTGAAGACAGCACCTGAGGCACCGGCAAGGCCAGCACCTGGTGAACCTGGACCTGGACCTCGCGCTGTACCTTTGGAGCCCTTACATGGGCCAGTGGAAGTGGCTGAGGACTCGTTGGATGGACTCCAAACGGCCTTCAGGGCCCTCTCAGTCGAGGAGGTGGTCACTCAGCCTGTGAAGAGGAAGAGAGAGAGCGAGAAGGATGCTGGAGACGAAGCAGACAAAGGAGAGGAACAAGGGCAAGACCTGACGAATGACCCTACCTTCGAAAGCGCACCAAGCGCTTCTGGCCTCCACGCATCACCCTCTCCTATAACGACCACACTCCCAATTCCAGACCCAGCCGCTGCAACATCCACTCCCATAACCAACCCGCCTATGGCAAAGGGCAGAGGCTTTACTGGCATGCCTCCCTACCCCGCCTATGGTATGGGCCCACCTACCACTGCGCTCCCTGAGGCAACTACTGCCAGTGAGCCGGTGGCTTCCAGCTCTGCGCCGCGATGGTATGCGGCTGAATATCCCCATCCACTACCCGCTACTGGAACCTATGTGGATGTTCCTGGGTATGCACCTGGGTATGCAACCTTGAGTGGGTTGAGGAGAGGACCGGAGTCTCTTGGAGGCAGGAGTAGAGGATCGGGGAGATCCTCCAACAGGTCCCTGACGCGGTCGGAGATCAACGAGGTGCTCCGAGCAGCCACTTCAAAAATCGTGGGCGACCTCACTCAAGAGATCCGAGAGAAACTGGAGCCCCTGATGATACCGCCCCAAGCGTCACCTACCACGGTGGGAATGTCGCCCCACCGAGTACAGGCCAACCACCTGGCGGCAGGGTTGACAAACACCCTGGGGAGCCTGAGGAGTCGACCGATGCCGACCCCTGCAGCGATACCGAGAAGTCCTTTCGTACCGAGAACGGCCCAGCCGCCCTACAGCCACGTGACGAACTCTACGAGGGCCGAACTAGACCGGCTGGGGCTGACAGCCTTGAGGGCAATGGTGGACGTGGAGCCTTATGGCTCTAGTGATCTAGGCGGAGACCCCTCCGATGATGAGCCGCCGTCGATGACTTCTGCTTCGCCCTCAGAGGACGATGACCCGGAGGACCCCGAGGACCCAAGGAAGAAGAAGAAGAAGAAGAAGAAGAAGAAGACCCGACGCCCTGAGGGACGCAGGTCTCAGGAGGCGAAGGCTATTGCCACCTCCAAGATCGTAGTGAACCTGCCTGAGTTCACAGGCAAGGACCTCAGCAAGTTCGCTGAGAATTTTGGCCGGTTTCTCCTATTGACCGGCCAAACCCACGCTAGTGGGCGAGTCAAGTGCGATCTGCTCCTGCAGTGCTGCAAGACCAAGTACCTGGAGAAGCAGGTCAGGCAGATCGTGACTAACTCCGCCACCTTTGCCGATGTGTTGGTTGCCTTGGAGAGGCAGTACCCGACCTACGAAACCGACCTCTCCATCAGGGCCGAGATCCAGAACCTGCCCGTGCTGCCCAACAACCCCAAACCTGGCAGGGTCTCTGAGCTGTTGGCTGATCTGGATCACTGGGCTGGACGACTGACGCCCGGTTCCTACAGCAGCGACGACCTGCTGTTCTGGTTGGTGGCCAAGCTCCCTCGAGAGCTGTGGGACGAGTGCCGTTCGACGGCGGAGCGCAAGGCTAGATCCCTCCGCTACGAGGATCTATGCGTGCTACTCCTGGAGCTGGCGCTGGAGAAGGAGAGCGACCAGCACCTGAACAAGTACCGTCCGGGTGGTGGAGGTTCTGGAGGCCATGGCAAAGGGTACCAAGGTTCCCGACCTGGGCAGGGGACTACCCCCAAACACGCCCACGCCCGTATCATGGAGAACGTTAAGGAGCTATTCTGGTGTGATGCCAGAGACGAGCAGGGCCACCTGCAGCACGCCCCTGACTGCGAGCAGCGAGACTGCTTCGTAGTCCAGGGGAAGCAGCAGGAGAAGGACACCGGCGCCAAAGCGAAGCTGCCGGATCATTACAGGTGCACCATCACGTGTGCATTCTGCGAGAAAGGGAAAGCACTACGAGGATGAGTGCTACCATAAGCAACGCCTATCGGCGAAGCTTAAGGGTGAAGATCCTGGCAAAGGCTCAGGCAAAGGTGGAGGCAAAGGCAAAGGCAACGACTCCGGCAAGGGCAAGTCGAAAGGACGTGGTCAAGGGCAAGACAAGGGTCAAGGTGGACGAGGAGGAGGCGCTAACCACCAGCCAGACAAGGACAACAAGAACAAGGACAAGAACGGAGGCAACCCCAACCCTAATCCAGGGGGGAACTCCGAGCCCTCTGGAGGGCAGTCTGGTCCTACCACACGCTCACAAACGCAGGCCCAACGAGAACAAGGAGCCAAGCGTGAGCATGAAGGTGGTGATGACGGCAACGCTAAGAAGAGGAGCCGTTTCATGAGGATGGCCCGCAAATTGCGGAACAAGGAGTTCGAGGTGACCTGTCCCGCGGAGTTCTGACGGGGACGCTCCGGTGGCACCCAAGACCTGGTGTTTTGGGTACGTATCCGGCTAGGGGGACGCGAATACCTGGGGGAATTGGATACTGGGGCCACAATATCTATAGTGGCCAAGAAAATTTTACCTTGTGGGAGCCTGAAGAACACCATGACCACCGCTGCTATACGTATGGGGGGTGGACATGTGGTGCACAGCTGCGGGGACTGTGAAGTGGAGGTACCTATGAGCTCCCGGACTATCGCCCATTGGTTCTATGTGATGGACACTGAGGCCGTCGACTTTGTACTGGGGACTGACTTCTTCGTACAGCACTCCCAGATACAATCCCTGACGCTGCAAGCGCCCTACCTCCTCTACGTGGACCACGGCAGTGGCAGAGAGTCTGTGCCACTGGAGCAGTCGGAACATACCTCAAGTTACCTGAGGCTATCGAAGGAGGAGCCCTCAAACATGATGGCGGCATCCAAAACTGAGGACTATCAACTATTGGGGGACGTCTTAGACCAAGGTCTGAAGGAGTTAGGTTACTCTAGAGAAGACCTGAGTGTGGAGTTGTTCGCCAGCGACAAGCAGCATGTACTGGACCTTTACTGCAGCAAGGGGAAGAACTGCAGCTACAAATTTTACTGGCCCTCTTTCGGGATGGCCTACGGGAACCCCAGGTTCAGTGAACTGGGGAAGGTGCTGACCAAGGTGGCCTTGGAACGTTCCCGTATGGTCCTGTGTTCCCCCGATTGGGGAGCCCATGGGGGGAACGAGTACTGGCGAAACCTCCTGGACAGGGGGACTATCAGCTCTGTTCATTTGCCTGATGAGGCCATCTACGTGCCTCTGGGACGCAAGACGCCTATTGGGAAGCGCGGATGGGGGAGTATGCTCAGCGTGGTGGACGGAAGTCTTACCTCCATTCCCTGGGAGGATCTGGACCCGACTCTGGTCCAGGCTATAGAACGAGAAAGCGATGGACTCGCCTTGGGTGACTTGAAGGATCGCTTACGACCTCAAGATGCTATTGACACTACACCCGGAGGAGATGAGTACGTCGTGACTGAAACCAAAGCCCCCAACTCTCCCTGCCATGTATCTGTACCTGATGGAGTCTCTGAGTGTGGATTATCTGAGCTACCTAGCTCTATCCACTCAGACGACGAAACTGAGCACGACGCCTTCTTCGTGCAGACCTGTGTGGAGGAAGTGGAGAACGCCGAGTACGTCGCCCCACTGAAACCCCTACTCTCCATGAGGGTGGAAGACCCCGTGGACGAGGAGCTGGACCCTCGATCCAGGCTCAGGGAGTATGTGGATTCCAAGAGGAAGTTGGTGGCGAAAAAGCTATGCTACGCGAAGCCTACCCGCAGCTCATGGCCACTGAAGCAAGGACGTATCGGAGACCTATCCCAATTGAAGGAGGACCTCGAACAGAAGATCACCACCTGGCCAAGGGAGGTAGATCTTAAGCTCATGAAGAGTGTGTGGGGCGCCCATGTGAGGACCCCAGAGGAGGACGACCTCTCGGAGGAATGTGTATGTGAACCCCCCCGAGCGTGCTTATGTTGCCATCGTCCACCGGAGATGGTTGAACAAGACCTTCTATATGCCTACCAAGGGCTGAAGGACACTACCACAGGCGAAGAGTCGGTGGAGGACCACCTCCCGACGTCTATTACTCAGGGGGCAAGCAACTTACACTCTGACGAGGACATGGAGGACAAGATCAAGGTATTGGACCCGCGGGTACAGAACCTTATAAGGACCTATCTGGATGTGTTCGGAGAACTACCCCCTCCAGCCTCATGTGACAAGCTGGTACAGATGGACCTTAAGCTGAAACCAGAGTTCGTGGGTCACAAGATCCGGAGGAGACCCTATCCAGCTCCTAAAGAGCAGGCCGACGAGATCGAGCGACAGATAAAAGAATGTATCGACGCTGGCCTAGTCCTGGAGTACAAGGACGGGGACTACCCCCTACACTGCAGCCCCTGTTTCCTGGTGGCTAAACCTGGGTCTACAGCCAAACGGCTGGTAGTGGACTACGGAGAGCTGAACAAGAAAACGCTGAACCACTCAGGGTCCATTCCCAATATGGAGTCTACCCTGGAGAAGATAGCCTCCTGTCGCTACAAGACCAAGATGGACAAGAGGAGCGGATTCTGGCAAGTGGACCTGACGCCCAACGCACAGGAACTACTGGCCTTCATCACCCCTCAGGGGAGGGTGTTCAAGTGGAAGGTCATGCCGTTTGGCGTGGCTAACGCACCCGCTCTATTCCAAGAGCTGATGAACAAGATCTTGTCCATCCTACGAAGGAGACCTAAGGTGCAGGAGCTCATATCCCGTGGTGCCCAGATGGAGGCTCACATCGACGATGTATGCCTCGGGACCAATACCCAGGAGGATCACCTAATCCTTTTGGGTGAGTTCTTTGCGGTCTGCCAGGAGAACCACACACGACTCAAGCTGGAGAAGTGTGAGTTCATGCAGGAGACCATGCAGTACCTGGGGTTTGACGTTGGCTATGGGTGGTGGACCCCAGCAGCCTCTAAGGCCAAACCCCTGATGGATGCCAAGGTACGACACGAAGACCCCAAGAAAGGACTTCATGATGTACGCAGTTTCATTGGGGCGTGCAACTTCTATCGCCACCACATCAAAAACTTCACCTACACCAGCGCCGTTCTGACGGACTTGATCAAGAAGAGTACTACTTGGCGCTGGGGCCCACAAGAGCAACAAGCGTTTGGCGAGCTCAAAGACAAGGTAGCCAACGCTAAGTGCTTGGGCGTGCCTAGGGCACAAGGGGAGATTATCCTGGTGACCGACGCCAGCAATGTGGGCGATGGTGGGACGTTGTTCCAATGGCAAGCAGTAGAGAAGGAGGACTTCGACTCGGCCATTTCCCAATGGGGGAGGGAAGGTCTCAACCGAGATGGAACCCTCAAGCACAGCTACCCTGACGACAAGTGGGTCCTAGTACCTCTGGGCCACTGGAACTGGAAGTGGAACCATGCCAGGGGGAACTACTCCACCTATGAGCAGGAATTGCTCGCGGGTATGCTGGTGCTATCCTCACAAGCACGACTGTTGGGGAGTAACCCTGTGGTCTGGCTGTGCGACCAAGAACCGGTCCGCAGTTTCCAGAAGGGTCCCCCACCTGAGAAGGCCAAGCTACGGCGCTGGTGGACCTATCTCAGTCAACTACGGCTGACGGTACACCATATCCAGGGAGTGAAGAACGAGTGTGCCGACTACATCAGCCGCAACAACTTCGACGCCCTGATTGGTGCCCGGTCTGAAGCGCTGGCTAAGGAGGCGTTCAGCCGTATGGACGTCCACTTGGACCTCAATATGACGATGATACGCCCCCTGGATGGACTCCAACAATTGGAGCACCTGAAGGAGTTTGGGGATATCTACAAGCGCCTGGAGAAACGCCTTGAACCCCTCCTGCTCAACCAAGACCAGTGGAAGAGGGACAAGAGCTACCTCTGGCACGAGGATCGCATTGTGGTGCCTAGTGACAGAGTCCCAGCGCTGCTGAAGTGGACCCATGAGTCCAGCGGTCATGTGGGTGCTGACCGTACCCTGAGGCTGTTCAAGCAGTGGTTCCACACTACGTGAACTGACGACCAACTGCGGAAAACCCTCCAGCCTATAGTGGACAAGTGCCCGTGCAGGTCCTGTAAACCACGGGATATCAGGGACAGAGGTCTCTACTCGACCCTGCCCATCCCTCACTGTGCTAACAGTGTTCTATACGTGGACTACACAGAGATGCCGGAGACCGGGGGTAAGGCTGCATCCTAAGGCCAGCGCTGCTTTGGGACTCGAGGCGGAGCGTGCGACACCCAAGCGCCTCCGAACCCTAGTACCAAGAACATGCATGCATGCCTTGGGAACGGGATACGCCCGGAAGTCCGTTGAACCCCTAGGGTTCCGCCCAAAGGAGGGGACGTGCGCAAGCACGGGGGCACACCCTCCCGGCGAGACAAGCATGTCACGCTGGCAGCGATCAGCCCTCCCGGTGTTGCCCGGGGCCGCTTTGTTGGGGGCCAACAGTCAGGTCTAGCGGGATGTAAGCCGCCTCCCCTCTTCACGCGCGGAGCCTCTTCCTGTTCGTCACAGGGGCGACGCCAGGGGGAACCATGGGGCGCCTCTCCACGACCGAATGCACCTACCTACCTACCTACACAGAGATGCGGAAGTTCGGGGGCTATGACTTCGCCCTCGTGGTAACTTGTGGGTTGACCAGGTTTACCAGGGTGTTCCCATGTACCAAGCACATTACCGGGGAGGAGACTATCAAGATACTCCTGGGGGAGTGGTTTTGTGTCTATGGGGCGCCCAAGGAGATCAACTCCGATGAGGACGTACGAGTACGCTCAGATACCGGTTGGTACAAGAGGGTCCTGAGATCCCTCAATGTCCAGGTGTCTACGGGGATTCCCTACTCGCACACGAGCAACCCCCTATGTGAGCGACAGATCGGTGTCCTGAAGGAGAATGTACGGATATGGTGCAAAACTGAACGCACCAGAGACTGGGTGAGACTACTCCCCGTCATATCCTTGATGATGAACTGCCAAGAGAGTTCAGCTACTGGCTACTCGCCCCATGAGCTGTTCCTAGGGCGCCTGGCATGGTTCCTACATGCCCCCTATCCAGAGGACACCCATTCTTCTGTGGGCGAATGGGTCCAAGAGCAACAAGCGAAGGTGGACAAGGCCAAGGCTATGCTCCAGAGAGTGAGGGAGCGTCAGTGGAACAAGAAGAACAAGCACCGAGTACCGGCCACCTACCAAGAGGGGGACTGGGTGCTGGTGCACCACAGTCGACTACCCGCCTGGCCACGCTCTACCAGCGATGACCCATACTTCGGGCCGTACAAGATTCTATCAGTGGATGGACACCGTATCACCGTGCGGTGTTCTCCCCGTCTAGGGGGGACCCTGGTGTGCGCTGCTCAACACCTGAAGCGCTACTATGATCCTGAAGACCTCTGTGGGGAGGAGTGGGAGCTGAACGACGAGGAAATCGCCGCTCTGGACCTACAAGGGGCTGCCAGCCCTATGGAAGTTGAAGGTGAACTCCCCAACATGAACGCCGAGGAGATGGCTAAGGAGGGCTTCTACCTGGTGAAGTCTGTCCTACGCCACCGCTATCGCCAGGGTTGGCGCTTCCTCACCCTCTGGGAAGGGTTTGGAGTCGAAGAGGCCACCTGGGAGCCCTTCTCTGCGTTTGTTCTACCTGAGGGACGCCTAAACTCAGTTCTGGTAGACTACTTGTCCCAGAACAACCTTGGTGAGTTGCTGAGGCTCGCTGAGACCCTTGCCTCCAAGACTAAAGCTAGGGACTGAACCTTACCCTTACCTGCCAAAGCGTATGTGTGAGTGTGCTATTCCTAAGGTCCTGAGAGCAAGCCGCAGAAGTGGTGTCCTAATTATACCCAAGTCTGCACGCTTGCTAAACCTGGAGGGTTGGCTTATTGATGCCACGGGGTACACCCCGGGTCTCCCCTCCCCTAAGCGCCCAATTTCTGTGCCGGCGCAAAACCTTTGGGGAATACCCAGCGTACTAATCCAGGTATTGTTTTCCCTACCTATCTGTCTACTACAGCGAGGGGTGGCCAAAAGCTATGAAGGCATGAAAACGCCGTTTTGCTAAGTGGCCAAAGCACTAACGTAACCACTGCCACAGCCCACCAACCCTGCTGAAATTGCAGGAAACGGGTGGGACAGTGACACACGCACTACAGGTCCTACACACCCTACAGTGGCACCATCCTGGTGGACGAGCACTGCTGCAACTGGCTCAAGCCCCCACACAGGACTACCACTCCTACACGCACACTCTACTGGGTGTTGTTGAAGAACATGTCGTGGGTCCTAGCGACCCTCCTGTGAAGAAGACAAGAGAACACAGGGCTGCTAAGCAACTGTGGCCCAACAAGGGACACCACAACGCGTTTCCCCTGCTAGGGCTTGGAGGGAAGAGGTGCTCTTTTTGCGTGCACGGCGCAGATGTCGATGAAGTCGGACTCCCTGCTCTGCCACAGGCAGAGGGGAGTTATTTGTTTGTGTGATCTGCGCCCTTGTTTAGCAGGGCATGAAAAAAATGGTATGCTGCTGCACCAATCACCCTACCTGCCCACCTGTGAAGCAAAGGCAAATGAAGGGGCGTTTGCGGCGGAGGAACCAAGCCACACTCCACGTATTATACGCTTCTCAGTGTGACCTAAAATACACTGTCCGCAAACACGCTGAAGGATCAGCTCCCCTGTCAAGCAAGCAAGCGTTAAGGGACTCCTCAGGTTCTCTTAAAGAACGTACCGAGGAGCCCCTGGGTAGCCTAAACAAGGTTTACCGTGCGCACTTCGCGTGGCCTACCCTTTAATGCGCGTGTGAATGCGCGAGCATGCATGATCTTTTTGGGCAAACCTGCCCATCTGAACCTCAATCACGAACTCCACCAGGGGGTGGCCCCACCTGGGCTTACTCACCTTACCTACCGCTGGAGAGAGAGAGCAAGTGGGCACGTGAGGGGCGCAAGCAAAAAACGTCACTATGCACTTGTGTGTATGTCTAATCACCCTGATCTGACCTCCAATCATCTGCAATCTTTCTAATCAATCCCTCTATCGCGTTGTATCGTTGTTAGCGCTGCTACAAGACTCGTTCACGGAGACACGAGACGAGCAATGTGTATGCGGCATACGAGACGAGCATACCTGTAGTTTATACCTGATTCATTGAAGTCTTTTCGTTCATTTTCGAATTCTTGGATTTTTGATTCTTCTATTAGTGTGGGTGGAATCTGTATGTTTATTTATTAATGTGTGTCTCGTCATTTTCAAGACTACGTGAGACATACGTTTAGAATTCCATTATTTCTGCATTTTCCGGCGCTTCGCTAGGAGCCGCTCCTGCGCGCCGCCTTTTTATGCGTAGGAATTTCTTGATTTAAAAAGTCTAGAGATGACTATAATTTTTATAAAAATGTGCCTCTGATGCACAATTGGATTCTGCTCAGGTGTGTTGTCTTAGAAAAAATCTAGGCCGTCATTTGACGGATTTTGGTGTCGTCGCTTCGCTTTTGCGTGGATTCGTCCATAATTCTCCCATTCCTGCCTCTGCAGATACCCACGCGCAGCCATGCTGAGTAGGCCGTGTTCGGGCCGAAACGCAGCAGCCTGGAGAGACTGAGCAGAACCCAAGACCCCTCCAAGGGGCAATTTAATTTTTTTGCGACTCCCTTCGCCCTAAGACAGGTCACAGGTCGCCAGCAGGTTTACGAGAACCCATGCGAGTGTGTATATTGTGTCTTGCGTTGGGTTTGTGTCGCGCTGCGTCTTGGAGGGAGGGATGCACATGCACATGTTTTGGCATGGTCCCAAACTAACCCAACCAAGCCACAGGAGCCCCGGCAGCGCCATGAGCGCTGAGTCTTCTGTAGGAAATGTTAAAAACAGAGCAGCAAAAGAGCGCCAGCCATGGTGAGCGCCCATTTTTCTGTGTGAGGGAAACTATAGGTATTTCAAAGTAGATGTGGAAACCAAGGAAAGGCCAAGAAAAAATCCCTTTTTCCTAAAATGCGACAGTGGTGGCCACCACAGCACAAGGGGGGAGTAAGAAAAAGTGCTTTTCCAATGCTTTGAGGCATACTCTAGTTGTATTAGGGATGCACTGAGCATCCAGGCATTTCTATCTTAGTATTGGCCCTACCAAAAGTGGTGATAAAACATTTTGACCTATGGAACCAAACACCCAATCAGGATATGGAGTGGACCCCTTAATCCCCTTTCAATATGAGGCAAATCATCTTTTTCTGAGTTGACTGAGTACTGACATATCCAAGGCAGAGCCTATGAATTTATCTATGTTTTTCCATGAATTCTTCGCTGTCCTAGTGGTATGCACCCTAGGGGGGCTGGGCACCTCTTTTTGAGAGGTCCTGGGTTCAATTCCCGGTCAGCCTAGCTAAGTAGGAAGATCCCATGTGACATGACAGTGACCTCATCGCCACATGCCCTGCCACCTCAGCACATATGGGACCCAAAACAAAGAGTGCACATCTCCTGAGATGGCACTATGGAGATAGAGTGACCATGGGGCAGTTTTCCAACTCTTTTCCAAAACATTTCAGCTATCTCTGTGAATATGCAATCTGATTTGACTGATGCGGTCGCGGGAGCGTCTCCCCAGCGCGACCGCAGAAGTCTCCGCAGGCGCAAAAATGACCTCAGCAGAGGCGTAATTCCAGATTGGGAAATAGCGATTTTTATAGTTAATTTTATAGATTTTCGCAATAATTTAATCAATTTTCCTTCTGCGCCTCTCCAGAGACCATGTAGCCAGGACTAATCCTGCCATGCGGCAAAAGTCCTGGAAAGATTTGTATAAAAAGTTGTCAAATGGACTCCCAAAGCGATCGAAACCGAGAAGATAACACCGCTGACCGGAGTCATGGTTGAAGCCTGATTTTTGTGCTCTGTTGCATTTTCAGGGTCTTCAAGGGCCAACGCGGCGGGCCCCCACCCTACCGCTTCAAAATCTTTCCACAATACTGCCGCACGCCCTGCAGCAGAGAACGGCCGCCAGCCGCTCACGAGGAGAACGGCCGCCAGCCGCTCACAAGGAGAACGGCCGCCAGCCGCTCAAGAGGAGACGGCCGCTAGCCGTTCAAAAGGAGACGGCCAACAGCCGCTCAAGAGGAGACGGCCACCAGCCGTTGAGAAGTTGACGGCCTCCAGCCGTTGAGAAGGAGACAGCCGCCAGCTGCTCAAGTGGAGACGGCCGCCAGCCGTTGAGAAGGAGACAGCCGCCAGCTGCTCAAGTGGAGACGGCTGCCAGCCGTTGAGAACGCCGCGGCCGCCCGCTGCTCAAGACAAGACAGCGTCAAGCCGTCTGCGCCCAGGAGGACGGCCATCAGCCGTTTGCGGTGGAAGAGTCAAAGGACGGCCGTCAGCCGCCCGCAGTGAAGGAGTGAGAGGACGGTCAACAGCCGTTTGTTACAAGAAGAGAGGCTACAATGAGCAGCTCATCGGACTGGGGATCTGCCAGTCAAAAAGCAAACTCGCCGTGGAGTTCGGGCAGCAGCGAGCCTGAAGCTCATCATGACATCAAGTCTCCCGACGGCACGAAATGGAGCTCAAGCAAGTCCTCAACCCCTGTCATGAGTGAACGATGGACAAAAGCCAAGACCCCAACGATGCCAGCCAGAGGGCAAGATCGGTGGTACCAACCGGCGTATCCAAGTCCAAGTGACCCGTGGCAGCAGCAAAAAGAAGAACCGCGTGCCACCAGAGGAATGCAGGAGCCCCGAACAAGGCAAGCGAATCTGCGGGAGAAGGAGAGACATGCAGCCTTGGGTCCGCGGCAGCAAGTGCCTGCAGACTCACCAAGGCGGCAACTGGCCTTTGAGAGCGCCAGACACCAGGGTCAGCGAAGAGCGGCACACCAACCGCAACTCGAGCAAAGGGCCGCAAGGGGATCCACAGCCGGGCAGCAACGAGGCTACCGACCTCACCATGGTGACGGGCGCCAAGATGGTACCAGGAGTGCGTCGTGGAGGAGTCAAACGAACCAGCAGCATGATCCTTTGACAGCACGACCGCCACCGAATGAACAGACAGCGCAGCCAATGGAAGAGCGAATCAACAGACTAGAGGAGATGGTCCTCCTTCGAGTACCCGCCCTGGAGGCGGAGGTCGAACGCCTGAAGGGCGTTCTCAAGCTTCAAACGGGACGAACGGGAGGACCAACGACATGGGCATCAAAGCAACAGACGACCATGAGCAGTCAAACACCTAGTCCGAGCAGTCGCCGATGGCGGCGTTAAGCCGTGATGACACCTCTTAAAGGGGGTATCGGAAGAGCAGGACGAACCTGCGTAATTCTTATTATATTTTATTTGAGTGCTCACAGCTTTCCTTCTCTGGTGGAGCACTAATAGCTGAGCGTAGTCTGGGCAGGCTCCACCGACCGGGTATATATGTGGGACTTAAAACCCATGTATATATGGGGCAGCTCAGCCCCTTGCACACGCACCCGCACTTGTACAGTACGGTGCACGGTGCCTGGGTAAGGCACGAACTGATACAGCACCATAGATTTGATGCTGCGTTATAGTGCTGTGTGCGTGCCTGTCCTGTTGTTTGGTTTTTGAAAGCATGGAGGTTTTCGGGAAACTGAAAGCTTTTGCCAGGTTTTCGAAACAAACGGGGCGGGCCACCCAAGGCCTTTTTCTTTTTCCTAAGGTGTCAAAGTAGGCAGATTTCTGCCTGAGGGTAGTATTGGTGCTCCCCACCGGACACCTAGGGCAGGGCCACCCCTGGGACTTGTTTTTCCCCCTGGGGGATAAACAAACCTTTTTGTATCCCATAAAGGAGGGTCACCCAGCGGAGACTTCCTCCAGGGCACTCCAGTGCGGAATTGCAAGCCTCCTAGAGGGTTGCGACTCTTTTAAGGAGAGGGGTGATGCGGTAGCGGGAGCGTCTCCCCAGCGCGACCGCAGAAGTCTCCGCAGGCGCAAAAATGACCTCAGCAGAGGCGTAATCCCAGATTGGGAAATAGCGATTTTTATAGTTAATTTTATAGATTTTCGCAATAATTTAATCAATTTTCCTTCTGCGCCTCTCCAGAGACCATGTAGCCAGGACTAATCCTGCCATGCAGCAAAAATCCTGGAAAGATTTGTATAAAAAGTTGTCAAATGGACTCCCAAAGCGATCGAAACCGAGAAGATAACACCGCTGACCGGAGTCATGGTTGAAGCCTGATTTTTGTGCTCTGTTGCATTTTCAGGGTCTTCAAGGGCCAACGCGGCGGACCCCCACCCTACTGCTTCATGACCTGAGTTGCAGTTTCTGTGAATATCCTTTCATCTTTCACTGTTTACACTGCAGCCCTTCATGCTTTGATCCTGATTCTCTTCTCCTTGCACACGTCTGGCTTGGGCTATCCTGGATTGACTGTATTTCAGCAAACAAAAGGTTTTCATCTCCAAAAACAAGCAGCAGGAAACCCTACACCAGCAGCAAGCAGCAGGAGAGACAAAAACACAGTGTTGAAACCACTATAAACTTTTCTCCCAGAGTGCAAGACCTTCATATGAGGAAGTGGTTGTAGCAGCAGCTGCTGAGTTCCTTGACCCCATACAAGCATGACATTGTGGAGGAGGCACGGAGACATGCAGAGGAGCACGGGTTCAAGCTGGGGCCAGGCAACAAGTGGTGGCGCCCATTCAAAGCACGCAACACGGACGTGGTCAGCCGTACCCCAAGCCTCGTGGAGAGTCGGCGTGCTGACAGTCGCTTGGACGAAGATCAGTGGCGAGACTTCTTTGCTGAAGCCTCCAAGGCCCTTGCAGAGGTGGACTACGACGGCTGGTACATCGTGAACATGGATGAGACCTCCTTCCATCAGAACTTCATCACCAGGGCAGCGGCACGCAAGGTGTACAGCATCAGGGGTCGAAGATCAGTGCCGCGCCGGCAGGGGTACCAGCGGAAGGCTGTGACTGTCATTGCAGCAGTGGTTGCCAGTGGAGAGGCTCTACCGCCCACTCTGTTGTTTGACACCAAGACTGTGAAGGGAACCCATCTAAGGTACTGCGAGCGAGAGGTTATCCTGAAAGGCACGGGAACTGGGTGATCCAGTAGTGAGATCTTTGTTGAGTGGGTGGAGCAAGTCCTGGTTTCCAGATTGAGTCCGCTTAGTAATCCCTACAACAAGATCGTGCTGTTCTTGGACGGTTCAAGGACGCATCTTGGAGTGAGAGGTCTGACTGTGTGCAAGAAGGCCGGTGTGTCCGTTGTCCTCTTTCCAAGTCACGCTACAGACATAATCCAGCCTCTTGACCGTGCACTGTTTCGTGGAGTCAAGTGCCGGTACCGGCAGCTGCAGGACCAGGTCATCAAGAGCAACCTTGGGAGGAGCCTGGGTGTGGCCAGATTCGTTTCCTTCGTTGAGCAGGCGTGGTATCAAACGTGCACCGGTGAGAAGGTCCGTACAGCGTTTCGCGTTACAGGCCTTGTACCGCACAGCGTGGAGACCTTCTTACGCCACGCTCCTGAGGAACGTCTGCGCCCTAAGCAAGAGGAGGCAGATGGCAAGTGCTTGGAGCTGCTTGCGCAGTTGGCATCCCGTATTGTACCGGCAAGTGACATCTGTCCCGCATCTCAAGAGTCCTCTGCATCCCAAGACTCCCTTTTTACCACCAGAGAAATGGGATCCCAGGAAAAAACCGCACGGACCATCACCATGGAAACAAAGGATGATGCATCGACGCTGCGCCTTGGTGGATGGGTCACGAAGACCAGCTTCCTTGCCCCGCGCAGGCTGCGCAGCAAGAACGTGATCAGCCAGAGGAAGCCAAAGCGCGACGCAAAACTTTCAAGCAAGCAAGGAACAGAGGCATGCAGGCTCAGGCACGGCAAGCGCAGCCCCTTGCTAAACGGGCATGCACATCTGCCGAAGCATCCGCTGCACCGCACACCAATAGCAGGCTGAGACGCCCCCACACGAACGCCTTCGCCAGGGGGTCACGACATGAAAAGCGTGCCCGGAAGTGTGATGAACGGTCTGCCAAGCGTCAAGTGACGGATAGGGACACGTCCAGCGAAGACGAAGCTAATGCCTCCGCATTCGCGTGCTACGTGACGCATGACAGTGGTTCGTCCATGGACATCGACACAGAATAAAACTGTGCTTCTAATGACATCACCTTCCCTCATGCCACTGTGTCATGCATGGCATGGCTAGTTGATTGTGTACAAGACTTGTAGAGTACATGACTTATAGAGTATATATGTCATGGGACACACTGGCAGAGGTAGGTAGGCAGGTAGGTATCTTCGGGAGCTCGGGATGCCTCCTTTGACATTGCAGGAGGAAGGTCTTACCAAGGGGGACGTCCTGTCCCTCCCACTGCCCCATGTTAGGTGCCTCTTGAGCCGCTCCCGCATGTGCTTGGGAAGGCATTGTCGCGGCCACCCGGTCCATGTGTCCCAGGTGGGAGGGTGTCCCCACATGTGTCCATGGGTAGGGCCACATGCCCCCTCCTTTGGGCGGCAGCTCTGGGGGCTGCCCAGTTGTGTGGAGTATCTCTCACCACAAGGGGTATTGCTCCCGCTAGTCTACGGTACGACCGCCTCACCCTTGTGGCTTGAGTTGCGGGGCCACTCTGCTTGGCAGGCGACCCCCTCCTGGACTGTGTACCGGCTCGCCTGTCACCGGTTGCTTCCACGGCTCCGGGTGACGTTTGCCATGGTCCCCGATGCAGCCTGGCCGCGCTCGGACCAGTGGCCTTGGAGTACCGCTCCTGCCACTGGCCCGGTGGGTCGGCTGGGTTGCCCCAGTGCGTCGGACCCATGGGATGTTGGTTCTTTCCTGTCCCTCGGCCGCCCTACGTGTGTGCAGTGTCCTGGGCCGCTTGGCTCCTGTTCACCGGTGTGCCCGCGCGGTTTGCTGTGTTGTGTCTGCGGTGTCCTGGGCCACTTGGCTCCTGTTCACCGGTGTGCTCGCTCGGTTGGTTGTGTTGTGTGTGCGGTGTCCTGGGCCACTTGGCTCCCGTTCACCGGTGCGCCCGCAGGGTGTGTCGTGTTGCGTGTGCGGTGTCCCGGGCCACTTGGCTCGTGTTCACCGGTGCGCCCGCTCGGTGTGTTGCTTTGCGTGTGCGGTGTCCTGGGCCACTGAAGCGTTTTCGTGACCCTCCTGCAAAGCACCGCAATTTCTGCAAGAATCGAACATTTCGTGAGTCGGTTTAAGTTGCTTAAACTGTTCTAAGGCGTTAGCCACAGGCCTTTCGAAGCTACATAGATGCCTGTGAAAACACGGAAAAACAGTGAAATCTCGCGAATAATTACAAAATGGGGCACAACAGCATAAATTTATTATAAAAAACTGCTATTTTAACATAAAAAACGGCAATCCTCGCTATTGCTCTGTAGCTTTCGTAATCCCATTTTACGTCATAAATTGCACTATTCAGCGCACGTGCGAGCCACAGCGGGTAGCGGTAGGGAGACCCTGCCGCTACCGCTTCACCCCCCTACTTAAAGGTTTGTTTATCCTCCAAGAGGAAAAACAAACCCCAGAGGTAGCCTTTTCCTAGGTGTCCGGTGGGGAGCACCAATACTACCCTCAGGCAAAAACCAGCTTTGCCACTCTAGGAAAATAAAAAGAAAAAGGCCTTGGGTGGCCTGCCCCGTTTGTTTCGAAAACCTGAAAAAGTTTTCAGTTTCCCGAAAACCTCCATGCTTTCAAAAACCAAACAACAGGACAGGCACGCACACAGCACTATAACGCAGCATCAGATCCACGTTGCTGTGTCAGTTCGTGCCTTACCCAGGCACCGTGCACTGTACTGTACAAGTGCGGGTGCGTGTGCCAGGGGCTGGTCTGCCCCATATATACATGGGTTTTAAGACCCACATATATACCCGGTTGGTGGAGCCTGACAAGACTGGGCTCTCACCACGGCAAGTCTGACAAGACTGGACTTGCCCACAGGTGTTCCAACAAACGGAATATTAAATTATCACCGTCTCCAACGACGGCTGCCACTGCCAGGCGTCTGCGTCCCACTGTCTTGGTTGGTCGCTCTGCTGGTCGTGGCGGTCTTTTTCGGCGTCTGGAAGTCCTCCACGACTTCCACTTTCTTCTTCGCTTCGCCCGTAGCGGACTTCGTCTTGGACGTCTTCTCCAGGCGACGGACTCGCTCTTGCAGACTCTCCTGCTCCGACTTCAGGGTCCGGATCTCCGCTGCTGCATTCCTCGCCCACGCTGCCATCTCCACGGCCCAGGCCTTCAACTCCACCGTCTCGGTTGGTAGGATGGCGATCTCCGAGCTTAACCGGCTGGGACTGGGGTTGCGTGGATTTCCGATGAACGCTCCTCCACGTTGGGGTACTGGTCGGTACTCAGGCCCTTTCTGGGGCGCTGGTTGGCGCTCCCTTGACGCTTGACCACGGTCTGCGTGACCACGGCTTGGACCTTGTCTTCGGTGGAGCGCTGATTGGCACTCCGGCGTTCTCCAGGACGCTGGTTGGCGATCCCACGCTGCTTGACGATGGTCCGGCTTGCGAAAAAGCTCTCTTTCGACGGCTGTATATATATATATATATATATATATATATATATATATATATATATATGTATATATATATATATATATACATATATATATATATATATATATATACATATATATAGGTATATATATATATATATATATATATATATATATATATATATATATATATATATATATATATATATATATATATATATATATATATATATATATATATATATATATATATATATATATATATATATATATATATATATATATATATATATATATATATATATATATATATATATATATATATATATATATATATATATATATATATATATATATATATATATATATATATATATATATATATATATATATATATATATATATATATATATATATATATATATATATATATATATATATATATATATATATATATATATGTATATATATATATATATGTATATATATATATATATGTATATATATATATATATATATATATATATATATATATATATATATATATATATCCTCCAATCTACACCCCTCTCCCCAACTCTAGGTGGCTCCACCATCCGGCTCTAAGACACGTGCGAAAGGTACAACGTGGTGCATACATGTGGCGGAAGGGGCTAAACTCCATCAAAACAGGCTCAAAATGGTCTAAAAACACTTGTTTGTGCACCCCCAATGGTTCAGGGTCACTTTTGGAAGAACGCGTTTTTGGCCCACTTTTGACCTAGTTTGGTCCCAAAACGGTCCCTTTTCAAGGGATATTGGGATTTTCCTTGGGCCAAAACCCGTCTGAATGGGCTCAAAATGGGCTAAAAACAGTTGCTTGAGCATCCCAAATGGTCCAGGATCACTTTTGGAAAAACGCGTTTTTGACCTATTTTTGACCCTTTTTTGGTCCCAAAACGACCCATTTTCAAGGCACTTTGGGATTTTCCATGGCCCAAAGCGCGTCACCACGGGCTCAAAACGGGCTCAAAACACATGTTTGAATATCCCAAATGGTCCAGGATCAATTTTGGAAAAAAGCGTTTTTGACCCATTTTTGCCACATTTTTGGTCCCAAAACGGCCCATTTTCAAGGCATTTTGGGATTTTCCATGGCCCAAAACGCGTCACCACGGGCTCAAAACGGGCTCAAAACACTTGTTTGAGCATCCCAAATGGTCCACGATCATTTTTGGAAAAACGCGTTTTTAACCCATTTTTGCCCCATTGTTGGTCCCAAAACGGCCCATTTTCAAGGCATTTTGGGATTTTCCATGGCCCAAAACGCACCCCCACAGGCTCAAAACGTGCTGAAAACGCTTGTTTGAGCATCCCAAGTGGCCTAGGAACAACTTTGGAAAAAATGATTTTTTTCGCCCCGGGGACCCTGGTGGACCCACCGGTGGGCCCCACCGTGCGCGGGCCGGGCTGCCCCCCGGCTCCACCAAGTGACCACTGGTACGAGGGGCTAGGTGGCTTGTGGGGTGATTCTGAGGCTTGGAAACCACAAAACATGGGGGGTTGCGGGTGGACTAGGTGCCCTCGGTATTCGGATTTGAGCCACGTAGCCCAAGATACGGCCCGCGCTTTTTCCATGGCCCAAAACGCGTCACCACGGGCTCAAAACGGGCTCAAAACACTTGTTTGAGCATCCCAAATGGTCCACGGTCATTTTTGGAAAAACGCGTTTTTGACCCATTTTTGCCCCATTGTTGGTCCCAAAATGGCCCATTTTCAAGGCATTTCGGGATTTTCCATGGCCCAAAACGCACCCCCACAGGCTCAAAACGTGCTGAAAACGCTTGTTTGAGCATCCCAAGTGGTCTAGGAACAACTTTGGAAAAAATGATTTTTTTCGCCCCAGGGACCCTGGTGGACCCACCGGTGGGCCCAAGCGTGCGCGGGCCGGGCTGCCCCCCGGCTCCACCAAGTGACCACTGGTACGAGGGGCTAGGTGGCTTGTGGGGCGATTCTGAGGCTTGGAAACCACAAAAAGTGGGGGGTTGCGGGTGGACTAGGTGCCCTCGGTATTCGGATTTGAGCCACGTAGCCCAAGATACGGCCCGCGCTTTTTCCATGGCCCAAAGCGCGTCACCACGGGCTCAAAACGGGCTCAAAACACATGTTTGAGCATCCCAAATGGTCCAGGATCAATTTTGGAAAAACGCGTTTTTGACCCATTTTTGCCCCATTTTTGGTCCCAAAACGGCCCATTTTCAAGGCATTTTGGGATTTTCCATGGCCCAAAACGCACCCCCACAGGCTCAAAACGTGCTGAAAACGCTTGTTTGAGCATCCCAAGTGGTCTAGGAACAACTTTGGAAAAAATGATTTTTTTCGCCCCGGGGACCCTGGTGGACCCACCGGTGGGCCCCAGCGTGCGCGGGCCGGGCTGCCCCCCGGCTCCACCAAGTGACCACTGGTACGAGGGGCTAGGTGGCTTGTGGGGCGATTCTGAGGCTTGAAAACCACAAAAAGTGGGGGGTTGCGGGTGGACTAGGTGCGCTCGGTATTCGGATTTGAGCCACGTAGCCCAAGATACGGCCCGCACTTGTTTTTGGGGTGCCGGTGCACGTGGCGCAGGTTTTTGGGGCTTTTTGGCGCCTTTTTGGGCCGTTTCTCGGACATATCGTGAAGTTGAAGGGCACCAAATGTCCCTTGGTCGCGAGAAAATCAGGCCGCACGTGGAGTGTAGCCGCCGTTTGCCTTCGTTTGGCTGTTTTGAACCCTTACTAGGGCTGTTTTGGGCGAAAAATGGCTGTTTTTGGCCCAAAACTGCGCAGATTTGGGAGGGCACCTCCCGACTTGGCGCCACCGCCCCGGGCCGCCACCGGTGAGTTTGTGGCTCAAAACTTGGCTTTGGCAAGGGCACCACCTAGCCTCCAGGGTGGCTAGAGTAGAGTAGAGCCCGGAGCGATGAGGCCGAGCAATGGCGTAAAGAGAAAGGAGAATTGCTTGTGTTTGCTTGTTTTTGCTTGTTGCTTGCTTGCTTGTTAGCTATATTTAAGGGGAGAGGGGTGTAGTAATACATACATACATATATATATATATGTATATATATATATATATATATATATATATATATATATGTATATATATATATATATATATATATATATATATATATATATATATATATATATATATATATATATATATATATATATATATATATATATATATATATATATATATATATATATATATATATATATATATATATATATATATATATATATATATATATATATATATATATATATATATATATATATATATATATATATATATATATATATATATATATATATATATATATATATATATATATATATATATATATATATATATATATATATATATATATATATATATATATATATATATATATATATATATATATATATATATATATATATATATATATATATATATATGGTGTGGTGCATACATGTGGTGAAACGGGCTAAACTCGGTCAAAACGAGCTCAAAACGGGCTAAAAACACTTGTTTGAGCATTCCAAATGGTCCGGGGTCACTTTTGGAAAAAAGCGTTTTTGACCCATTTTTGACACATTTTTGGTCCCAAAGCGGCCCCATTTCAAGGCATTTTGGGATGTTCCACGAGCCAAAACGCGTCGCCACGGGCTCAAAATGGGCTACAACCACTTGTTTGAGCATCATGAATGGTCCAGGATCATTTTTGGAAAAATGCCTTTTTGACCCATTTTTGACCCATTGTTGGTCCCAAAACGGCCCATTTTCAAGGAATTTTGGGATTTTCCATGGCCCAAAACTGCGCAGATTTGGGAGGGCACCTCCCGACTTGGCGCCACCGCCCCGGGCCGCCACCGGTGAGTTTGTGGGTCAAAACTTGGATTTGGCAAGTGCACCACCCGTGGCATCATTGCAGCCGTATTGGATAACGATTCCGACTCAGACACTGAAGCATCGAAAGGGAGAAACCGGCATTGAACCGCTGGTCTCCACTTGCCTGTTGCGTTCAAAGGTAGTCATCTCCACAAAGCTCACGAGTCTCTGCATTTCGCAATTCCCGTATCGAAGGCTACTCCGTTCTTCCACATCACATGGACCAAGGCATCCACTGCAGCAGGTTGGACATCAACAACCATCTATCTCTGCTCCCTGGCGCGGGAGAGCCCTCAGCGCCGTCACCCACTGGTTGACCAGCAGGTGGCGTTGCACAAAGCTTCGACAATGATCCTGCTGCAGGTTCACCTACAGCAACCTTGTTACAACTTTTGCTTCCTCTAGCAACAGAACATCGCCCAAATTCCATGACAAGACATTGATGTGCACGAGTGCCAATCAGCTTGAGTTCCTGAGGGCTTTATCATTCTGCCATCAGTAGCAACGATGGGCGGTGTGTATAAATGGCAGGGACATAATCTGTGCAAGCTGATGACGTGCACATACCAGGCATTCCTTGTTCATGACAGATAGTTGCAAGCATCAATCCCAAACACGCATTCACAGCTGCAAAGGTTGCCCGCCCACTTCTGGGCAGGACGGTCCCATGGATGGGACACCAAGGCTTGTTCACTGGACCAGTGTAGT
Organism: Eutreptiella sp. 'Long Island Sound 2002'; assembly: GCA_964036045.1. Classification (NCBI taxonomy): domain Eukaryota; phylum Euglenozoa; class Euglenophyceae; order Eutreptiales; family Eutreptiaceae; genus Eutreptiella; species Eutreptiella sp. 'Long Island Sound 2002'. Next base: position 64,121,083 of record OZ038378.1, read on the forward strand.
GCGCGTGCGGCCCAGAACATCTAGGAGCATCACAGACCTGCTGTTGGCTCTGGCTTGCGTGCACTTGGTAAACATGCACGGCACCCGAGAGAAGCAGCATACCCGGCACTCTCAGACGGGTAATCCACGAGCCCCGGTGGGACCGGCAAGCCGACCCACGGGTCAGGTGTTCCGTCCTACATGAATGCGAGACCGGGGACTATTCAGAGGCAGAGGTCTCACTCGTTATCGGAATCAACCAGACAAATCACTCCACCAATCAGGAGCGGCCATGCACCGTGGCATCCGTGACCCATTGTTGGTCCCAAAACGGCCCATTTTCAAGGAATTTTGGGATTTTCCATGGCCCAAAACTGCGCAGATTTGGGAGGGCACCTCCCGACTTGGCGCCACCGCCCCGGGCCGCCACCGGTGAGTTTGTGGGTCAAAACTTGGATTTGGCAAGTGCACCACCAAGGCTCTAGGGTGGCTAGAGTAGAGTAGAGCCCGGAGCGATGAGGCCGAGCAATGGCGTAAGCAGAAAGGAGAAGTGCTTGTTGTTGCTTGTTTTTGCTTGTTGCTTGCTTGCTTGTTAGCTATATTTAAGGGGAGAGGGGTGTAGTAATACATACATAAATATATATATATATATATATATATATATATATATATATATATATATATATATATATATATATATATATATATGTATATATATATATATATATATATATATATATATATATATATATATATATATATATATATATCACTTGGGATGCTCAAACAAGTGTTTTTAGGCCGTTTGGAGCCCGTGGTGGCGCGTTTTGGGCCATGGAAAATCCCAAAATGCCTTGAAAATGGGCCGTTTTGGGACCAACAATGGCTCAAAAATGGGTCAAAAACGCCTTTTTCTCCAAAAGTGATCCTAGACCATTTTGGGTGCACAAACAAGTATTTTTAGCCCATTTTGAGCCTGTGGTGATGCATTTTGGCCCATGGAAAATCACAATCATCGAAAAGTCCTAGGTGATCAAACTGTCCATGCTCTGAGCAGCAGATTTTGCAAGACGAGGCGCTATACAAAAGTCGTTTGTTGCGTGCTGAACTTGTGCACTAGGTTCTTTCATCAAAAAGTCCAGGGTGATCAAACCGTCCATGCAGTGAGCGCCAGATTCCGCAAGACGAGGCGCTATACAAAAGTTGTTTGTTGCGTGCTGAACTTGTGTACTAGGTTCTTTCATCGAAAGGTCTGGGGTGATCAAACCGTCCATGCTGTGAGCGCCAGATTCCGCAAGACGAGGCGCTATACAAAAGTCGTTTGTTGCGTGCTGAACTTGTGCACAAGGTTCTTTCATCGAAAGGTCCGGGGTAATCAAACTGTCCATGCTGTGAGCGCCAGATTCCGCAACACGAGGCGCTATACAAAAGTCGTTTGTTGCGTGCTGAACTCGTGCACTAGGTTCTTTCATCGAAAGGTCCGGGGTAATCAAACCGTCCATGCTGTGAGCGCCAGATTCCGCAAGACGAGGCGCTATACAAAAGTCGTTTGTTGCGTGCTGAACTTGTGCACTAGGTTCTTTCATTGAATGGTCCGGGGTGATCAAACCGTTCATGCTGTGAGCGCCAGATTCCGCAAGACGAGGCGCTATACAAAAGTCGTTTGTTGCGTGCTGAACTTGTGCACAAGGTTCTTTCATCGAAAGGTCCGGGGTAATCAAACTGTCCATGCTGTGAGCGCCAGATTCCGCAACACGAGGCGCTATACAAAAGTCGTTTGTTGCGTGCTGAACTTGTGCACTAGGTTCTTTCATTGAAAGGTCCGGGGTAATCAAACCGTCCATGCTGTGAGCGCCAGATTCCGCAAGATGAGGCGCTATACAAAAGTCGTTTGTTGCGTGCTGAACTTGTGCACTAGGTTCTTTCATTGAATGGTCCGGGGTGATCAAACCGTTCATGCTGTGAGCGCCAGATTCCGCAAGACGAGGCGCTATACAAAAGTCCCTTGTTGCGTGCTGAACTTGTGCACAAGGTTCTTTCATCGAAAGGTCCGGGGTAATCAACCCGTCCATGCTGTGATCGCCAGATTCCGCAAGACGAGGCGCTATACAAAAGTCGTTTGTTGGGTGCTGCACTGGTGCACAAGGTTCTTTCATCGGAGGTCCAGGGTAATCAAACCGTCCATGCTGTGAGCGCCAGATTCCGCAAGACGAGGCGCTATACAAAAAGTCGTTTGTTGCGTGCTGAACTTGTGCACTAGGTTCTTTCATCGAAAGATCCGGGGTAATCAAACCGTCCATGCTGTGAGCGCCAGATTCCGCAAGACGAGGCGCTATACAAAAGACGTTTGTTGCGTGCTGAACTTGTGCACTAGGTTCTTTCATTGAAAGGTCCGGGATGATCAAACCGTCCATGCTGTGAGCCCCAGATTCTGCAAGACGAGGCGCTATACAAAAGTCGTTTGTTGCGTGCTGAACTTGTGCACAAGGTTCTTTCATCAAAAGGTCCGGGGTAATCAACCCGTCCATGCTCTGAGCGCCAGATTCCTCAAGATGAGGCGCTATACAAAAGTCGTTTGTTGCGTGCTGAAATTGTGCACAAGGTTCTTTCATTGAAAGGTCCGGGGTAATCAAACTGTCCATGCTGTGAGCGCCAGATTCCGCAACACGAGGCGCTATACAAAAGTCGTTTGTTGCGTGCTGAACTTGTGCACTAGGTTCTTTCATCGAAAGGTCCGGGGTGATCAAACCGTCCATGCTGTGAGCGCCAGATTCCGCAAGACGAGGCGCTATACAAAAGTCGTTTGTTGCGTGCTGAACTTGTGCACAAGGTTCTTTCATCGAAAGGTCCGGGGTAATCAACCCGTCCATGCTGTGAGCGCCAGATTCCGCAAGATGAGGCGCTATACAAAAGTCGTTTGTTGCGTGCTGAACTTGTACACTAGGTTCTTTCATCGAAAGGTCTGGGGTGATCAAACCGTCCATGCAGTGAGCGCCAGATTCCGCAAGACGAGGCGCTATACAAAAGTCGTTTGTTGCGTGCTGAACTTGTGCACAAGGTTCTGTCATCGAAAGGTCAGGGGTAATCAACCCGTCCATGCTGTGAGCGCCAGATTCCGCAAGACGAGGCACTATACAAAAGTCGTTTGTTGCGTGCTGAACTTGTGCACAAGGTTCTTTCATCGAAAGGTCCGGGGTGATCAAACCGTCCATGCTGTGAGCGCCAGATTCCGCAAGACGTGGCGCTATACAAAAGTCGTTTGTTGCGTGCTGAACTTGTGCACTAGTTTTAATTTATCGAAAGGTCTGGGGTGATCAAACCGTCCATGTTGTGAGCGTCAGATTCTGCAAGACGAGGCGCTATACAAAAGTCGTTTGTTGCGTGCTGCACTTGTGCACTAGGTTCTTTCATCGAACAGTCTGGGGTGATGAAACCGTCCATGCAGTGAGCGCCAGATTCCGCAAGACAGGGCGCTATACAAAAGTCGTTTAATGCGTGCTGAACTCGTGCACTACGTAATATATGTGACATTATGTAGGTAATGATTGTCGCATCATGGCATGGGATATTGGGAAACGGGACATGGATCATGGGTACTGCGGTGCTGCGTTGTGAGATGTGCATTGTACCAATGCATTTGCGTTTCCCTCTACTCCTTCTGCTACAGGACCCTTTTCTTTCATTGTGTGCTCTGTTCTTCGTGGTTGGATTTGGAATATACGTGTACTCTTAACCGAGTTACGTTCATACTCTCCATGTCCAATCGCTGGGAACAAGAGTTGCAACAATGTTTGGAAGCCGACGTGGACTTCGATGTTGGCAAATTCATTGTGCAGCACCCGCAAATTGCGCCACCAACCATTCGCCGTCGCCATGCTAGTATGCGGCAGACACTCATGAAGCGGTTGAACAAGCGGGCGCAGCGTGGACTGCAGTCATCATTCATGGCAAGTCTTAACACGGCACAAGCGCAAGCCGCCAAGGGTGCAAGGAACACCTCACAAGCACAAGGTGCCAAGGGTGCAAGGAACACCCCTGCGGCACAAGCTGCCAAGGGTTCTACTGGAGGTACAAGGAACACGCCGCAAGCGCAAGCCGCCAAGGGTTCTATTGGAGGTACAAGGAACACGCCGCAAGCGCAAGCCGCCAAGGGTTCTACTGTGGGTACAAGGAACAAGTTGCAAGCGCAAGCCGCTAAGGGGTCTACTGGAGGTACAAGTAACACGCCAGAGTCGCAACGCGACAAGCGCATTGTTGGTGGACATGCCAATACACCGGAGAAGCAACATGCCAAAGCCTCACATCCTCGATCGCGGGGGATCATTGGTGCTGCTAAGAAAGAGCTTTTCAGCCGGAAACACAAGCGACCATCTCACATTTCTTTGAAATCCGTCCGAGAGTATTGGCTTGATGGTTTGGATGTTTTGTACTCGCCACTGTTCGATGCCCTTTGCCATGGATGTGGTCAACTACTTTGGGGCCCGGTTGGTGCGCACAAGTTTCTTGTTTCCCGTGATGATAGTGCAGTGCGCACCACCAACCTCTTTCGGGTGCCACCCACAGATGTGATTACTAGTGCAATCTTCGAGTTCCGAAATGACCTGTTTGCCAACTATGTACAATACAAAGGACCACCTTTTCGCGTTCCGCCTCGGTTGGATCCCACGAGTATTGGCGCCTTAAAAGTGTTTGATACGCCGGTGTGGCATTCGACACATCGTATGTATGCATGCCTCGTTTGCAGCAAGTATCGTGCCAAGTACGATCCTATAAATTATGGGTACGAATTGGATAGCACGACACATTACAATGTCCCAACCAAACTGGCGAATCTCAACTACACGCAAAAAGGTCTCGCGCGCACAACAATGGTCACAACAAATTCAAGACAAGGACAACAATTCCTCGCAAACTCTGAAGATGAATGTATCTAAGAGCAGAAGAATCGCAATCAGCGAATTAAAATGGAGCAGAACGATAAATCGGCAGCAGAAATCGCATTTTCAGCTGTCATTCGCTTGCTTCCGCACGCATCGCAATTGTCAGTTTTACTGCACTTAACAAAAACGGTCACACGCATCTTAGCCAAAGATACAACATGCCACCACCACCCGAATTGCCGTTTCGGCGATGACTGCTGGTTTCTCCACCCTCAACTCAACAGAGCACCCATCGCTCACAACCCTTACGAACTGGCACCCTCTTATCCACAGAGACAGCGTCGCACTAACGATAGAGTGGTGACCTCGTCCTTTGACCACAAGGCAACAGAGACTACTCAATGCCAACCTTGTCCAGAGCGACCTAAGTCGCCAAAATGCCAACCAGCAGGTCTGCCTTCCTCTCCTGTAGAAAAGCCAACTGGACCACTCGTTGCTAATTACAATCAATTTGCTATACTTAATACCGACGAATCCATTTACAAATCAGATGGAAGTGGAGGAAACGAGACACCGAGTGCGAATAGTGAAGGAGGCAGCCAAGAAGACGACAACAGCAGCAGATCATGGACCTCGGTCAGGCGTAAAAAGCGTCGCTTCCAACCCAAGATCAACGACGAGACCCAAGATTACGCTCAGATATGTCGTGACTGTTCATCTAAATTCGTCCTCTCAGAAGACACAAAGACCTGGTTCATCGAGCGACAACTCCATTTACCAGTACGCTGTTCCTCATGTCGCCATGAAAGAAAAGCCAAAGCTCAACAAGATGAACGACATCCGTCACCTCCGAAAGTGGTCGTGTATCCTCAAAATATCCGCTCTTCTCAAACAGCATGGTCCAATCCTGCCGCTCAACGCTCAACCGCAAGGAGCTCTATTCATCCCTCAAATAACATATGTTCAAATGACAAGCTCGAGTCCAAGTCGACAACGGCGTCACGCAAAGAAATCGATGAAGCAGCACAGAGAGCCGAAGCAGCTCTTATTCGCGACTTACTCACGAATAACACCAACGATGATTCAAGACCAGAATCAAGAGAAGGCAGCCCTGGACGCCGCAAATCCAGCCAACCTGACAACACTGGTCGCTCAGCGTCAAATGAGAGCCCATGTGAAGTACATGAAGCACCTGATTCAAACCATTCTCTTGCCAACCCACAGACAAGCGAAAGCAGTGATCAGCGAATGCCCACGAACAACGCCAACAATGATTCAAGTCCAGGATCAAGAGAAGGCAGCCCTGAACGCCGCAATTCAAGGCAACCTGACTACTCTGGTAGCTCAGCGTCAAGTGAGAACTCACGTGAAGTACATGAAGCACCTGATTCAAACCACTCTTCTGCCAGCAGTGATCAGCGAATGCCAAGCCTTCAATCAGGCAGTGAATCCTCTGCAAGCTCAAACGCTTCCTCATTTCCTGATATACCCAGCGCTGCTGAATGGATTGGCCTAAGAGACAAACGCCTTGCTGCTAAACTTGAGAGATGCTTGAGGACTTCTGATACGTATCTCCTGCAGCAGTCATGGAGCAGGACTTTATCTCACTTTGCTGACCGCCCTTTCTCTGCTGACAGTGCTGAATACTTCCTAAGGGTACTCAAAACAATGCAATGAGTGGTCCAGTTTGTGCCTTTCTCAGGGAGGACTAGGAGGTTCCTTTTCTTGTTCTCTCTTTTCACTACAACATTTATCAATATATGCAAAAGAGAAAACTCTTTTTCCATTTTTCACAATTCAGTGCCATCAAACCATCTGACACAATCAATCCCCCCCCCCCCAAAAAAAGTTTTCACACAACATTTCACTGAAACAACTTCAGTGAACTTACTTGAACTCCACACTCTCCGTGGTGTCGCGCGATCGCAGCAGAAGAAAAATAAAATTACGAGAAAAAGACGCACCGCCAGCAGAAATAAAGCGAAAAATCGTCTTTTCCGACCTCAGAAACCCCCCCAACAATTTTACGCCGCTGTTTGGCGAGGTCGCAAAATATAGGACACTCACCGAAAAAGACGAACAATAGAGTCGCGACGGCGAAGAAACTGAGCGTTGCTTGCCCCAAACCACCTAGCAAAGTGCGTGCCCTAGGCGCTAGGGACTTGTGCGCGCCCCAAAACAACCCACACATAGACAACAACAACGCCACCGGCCGCCGACAAGCAAGTATGTTATGTGCCACGCACCGCGAAAAACCAACGAAACAAACACAACGCGGAAAGAGGTAGACAAGGAGAAAACATAGGTAACGAACCGCACCACGGTGGAGATATACCAAGTACACGACCAAGCAATGCAAGCCCACTCATGTAGGAAATACGCGCGAAGGGGATCACAACAAAAAGAGCAAGAAGCCGCACATGTACCCAAGTATGTTGAATGTCGTGCATGAAAAATACACACAAGCAACAACAACGCCACCGGCCGCCGGAAAGCAAGTATGTTATGTGCATATGTGCCATATGTTGTGTGCATAACGCCGTAACAAGCGCAAAACAAGTAAAGTGATAAGCAACGCCAAAGTGCGCCGCCACGAAAAGCGCAACGAAAACCGCACCGGCAAGGAAAACCAACAAGAGGTAGCACCGAAAGAACGCCTATGCTCACCCCCACTCGCATAGGGAAAGAAAGGTATGCCCGCACGCGCATGCCCGGAACGCCGCAAGGCCAACACCGCCGCGGACGAGCGGCAAGGTATGAAGGGACAAACAGGGAGGAACAAAAAGACCACCGAGGTAAAGCACAACACAACAAAAAACAAAAAAAAAAAAAAAAAAAAAAAAAAAAAAAAAAAAAAAAAACCAAGCATACACACGTGACTAGTGGGGTCCAAGTATGTTGCCACGCTACGCTACGTAACCGAGACGTGCCCACCGCCCACCCACACGCCCGCTTATGTAGGAGGCGAAGGGGAGCGAAAGGGAACAAAAGGTATGCCGCCGCATGCAAACGAATAGTAGACAAGCCACACACCGCCACCAAGAACGCAAGTATGTTACCATGTCGTGCCACGTCGCCAACCGCGGAGTTGCGTGGGTTAGAACACACAAGTAGCCACGGAGGGGGATAGGAAGAGCAAACACACAAATGGCATAGCGCCGGCGAGTGCCGGGTCCCAACAAACACACGTGCACGCACCCGTGTCCTATCCTCACAGGTCCCGAAGAGAAGCGTATGCTCGTGTCGTCCGGGCGTCCGGGCGTTAAAGTAGGGTTGTCTTAGACGCCTAGGCAAGTATTGCGTCGTGCCGTCGTCACACATAAGCGAACGCCCGACAAGGCGGGAGGACTAGAACACGTCAAGGTAGTGGGGAAAGAGGCAGGTATGTTGAATGTCACGCCGCGCACGCGGAACGGGCGACGAGAACAGGTAGCGACCAAAGGGGGGTGGAAACAAGCCGGGAGCAAATGGGGCGATAAACCTACACGCAAGCCGGTCGCACATGAATGTCGCATGACGTACCGGCCAGCTCGAGGTGCCGTGCCGCGACAAAACCGCCGCCGCCGCACGTTTGCTTACGCACCCTTCTCTCCCTACGCAGGTTCAAAAGAGGAAGCCCGGGCCGACAAGAAAAAAGACAGAGACACACAACAAAGCGGAGGCAGGGAAAAAGTGCATGCTAGGGAGAGGGGTAGAGGAAAGGGTAAAGAGCAACGAAGCCGCGAAAGGAACAAGGGGAAGCCAGCGCACGAGCAAGGGGCGCACACAGAGGAGGGGACACGGCGGGCACACGGCGAGCACAACACCGCACCGAGACACCGGAGAGGGGAGCACCGGGGGACCAAGGAAAGAGCAGCACCACACACCACGACACGCACGGCACAGGCACCACACACACCGCACACACCCAACGAACCCCGGCAACCCACCCGGCAGTGGGCGGGCAGACGGGAGAGGGACAGCGCCTGACCCCAAGCGCCCCTCACCATGGTGGAAGGCACCCCCCCCGGGGACGCCTTTCCGCCACCCCCACAGCGAGCAACGCCGGCCCGCAAGGGCGCACGCTGTGGGGCCGGTGCCGGGCCCCCACGCCCACACCGACCGCACCCGGGACACGCGGGTCGCGGAACCCTGGCTGCACGCTCCGGAGGACGGGCAGCCGGGGGAGGGACAGCGCCTGGCACCAGGCGCCCCTCACAACGGTGGAAGGCAGCCCCCCCCGGGGACGCCCTTCCGCCACCCCCACAGCGAGCAACGCCGGCCCGCAAGGGCGCACGCTGTGGGGCCGGTGCTGGGTCCACACGCCCGCATCGACCGCACCCGGGACACACGGGTCGCGGAACCCTGGCTGCACGCTCCGGAAGACGAGCGGCCGGGGGAGGGACAGCGCCTGGCACCAAGCGCCCCTCACAACGGTGGAAGGCAGCCCCCCCCGGGGACGCCCTTCCGCCACCCCCACAGCGAGCAACGCCGGCCCGCAAGGGCGCACGCTGTGGGGCCGATGCTGGGTCCACACGCCCGCATCGACCGCACCCGGGACACACGGGTCGCGGAACCCTGGCTGCACGCTCCGGAGGACGAGCGGCCGGGGGAGGGGCAGCGCCTGACACCAGGCGCCCCTCACAACGGTGGAAGGCACCCCCCCCGGGGACGCCCTTCCGCCACCCCCACAGCGAGCAACGCCGGCCCGCAAGGGCGCACGCTGTGGGGCCGGTGCTGGGTCCACACGCCCGCATCGACCGCACCCGGGACGCACGGGTCGCGGAACCCTGGCTGCGCGCTCCGGAGGACGAGCAGCCGGGGGAGGGACAGCGCCTGACACCAGGCGCCCCTCACAACGGTGGAAGGCAGCCCCCCCCGGGGACGCCCTTCCGCCACCCCCACAGCGAGCAACGCCGGCCCGCAAGGGCGCACGCTGTGGGGCCGGTGCTGGGTCCACACGCCCGCATCGACCGCACCCGGGACACACGGGTCGCGGAACCCTGGCTGCACGCTCCGGAGGACGAGCGGCCGAGGGAGGGGCAGCGCCTGACACCAGGCGCCCCTCACGACGGTGGAAGGCACCCCCCCCGGGGACGCCCTTCCGCCACCCCCACAGCGAGCAACGCCGGCCCGCAAGGGCGCACGCTGTGGGGCTGGTGCTGGGTCCACACGCCCGCATCGACCGCACCCGGGACACACGGGTCGCGGAACCCTGGCTGCGCGCTCCGGAGGACGAGCAGCCGGGGGAGGGACAGCGCCTGACACCAGGCGCCCCTCACGACGGTAGAAGGCACCCCCCCCGGGGACGCCCTTCTGCCGCCCCCACAGCGAGCAACGCCGGCCCGCAAGGGCGCACGCTGTGGGGCCGGAGCTGGGTCCACACGCCCACATCGACCGCACCCGGGACACACGGGTCGCGGAACCCTGGCTGCACGCTCCGGAGGACGGGCGGCCGGGGGAGTGACAGCGCCTGACACCAGGCGCCCCTCACAACGGTGGAAGGCACCCCCCCCGGGGACGCCCTTCCGCCACCCCCATAGCGAGCAACGCCAGCCCGCAAGGGCGCACGCTGTGGGGCCGGTGCTGGGTCCACACGCCCGCATCGACCGCACCCGGGACGCGCGGGTCGCGGAACCCTAGCTGCACGCTCCGGAGGACGAGCGGCCGGGGGAGGGACAGCGCCTGACACCAGGCGCCCCTCACAACGGCGGAAGGCAACCCCCCCGGGGACGCCCTTCCGCCACCCCCACAGCGAGCAACGCCGGCCCGCAAGGGCGCACGCTGTGGGGCTGGTGCTGGGTCCACATGCCTACATCAACCGCGCCCGGGACACACGGGTCGCGGAGCCCTGGCTGCACGCTCCAGGGGACGAGCGGCCGGGAGAGGGACAGCGCCTGACACCAGGCGCCCCTCACAACGGTGGAAGGCACCCCCCCGGGGACGCCCTTCCGCCAGCCCCACAGCGAGCAACGCCAGCCCACAAGGGCGCACGCTGTGGGGCCGGTGCTGGGTCCACACGCCCGCACCGACCGCACCCGGGACACACGGGTCGCGGAACCCTGGCTGCACGCTCCGGAGGACGAGCGGCCGGGGAAGGGGCAGCGCCTGACACCAGGCGCCCCTCACAACGGTGGAAGGCACCCCCCCCGGGGACGCCCTTCCGCCACCCCCACAGCGAGCAACGGCGGCCCGCAAGGGCGCACGCTGCGGGGCCGGTGCTGGGTCCACACGCCCGCATCGACCGCACCCGGGACACACGGGTCGCAGAACCCCGGCTGCGCGCTCCAAAGGACGAGCGGCTGGGGGAGGGACAGCGCCTGACGCCAGGCGCCCCTCACAACGGTGGCAGGCACCCCCCCCGGGGGCGCCCCTCCACCACCCCCACAGCGAGCAACGCCGGCCCGCAAGGGCGCACGCTGTGGGGCCGGTGCTGGGTCCACACGCCCGCACCGACCGCGCCCGGGACACGCGGGTCGCGGAACCCTGGCTGCACGCTCCGGAGGACGAGCGGCCGGGGGAGGGACAGCGCCTGACACCAGGCGCCCCTCACAACGGTGGAAGGCACCCCCCCCGGGGACGCCCTCCCGCCACCCCCACAGCGAGCAACGCCGGCCCGCAAGGGCGCACGCTGTGAGGCCGGTGCTGGGTCCACACGCCCGCATCGACCGCACCCGGGACACGCGGGTCACGGAGCCCTGGCTGCACGCTCCGGAGGACGAGCGGCCGGGGGAGGGGCAGCGCCTGACACCAGGCGCCCCTCACAACGGTGTAAGGCACCCCCCCGGGGACGCCCTTCCGCCAGCCCCACAGCGAGCAACGCCAGCCCACAAGGGCGCACGCTGTGGGGCCGGTGCTGGGTCCACACGCCCGCACCGACCGCACCCGGGACACACGGGTCGCGGAACCCTGGCCGCACGCTCCGGAGGACGAGCGGCCGGGGGAGGGACAGCGCCTGACGCCAGGCGCCCCTCACAACGGTGGAAGGCACCCCCCCCGGGGACGCCCTTCCGCCACCCCCACAGCGAGCAGCGTCGGCCCGCAAGGGCGCACGCTGTGGGGCCGGTGCCGGGTCCACTGCCCGCATCGACCGCGCCCGGGACACGCGGGTCGCGGAACCTGGCTGCACGCTCCGGAGGACGAGCGGCCGAGGAAGGGACAGTGCCTGACACCAGACGCCCCTCACAACGGTGGAAGGCAGCCCCCCCCGGGGACGCCCTTCCGCCACCCCCACGGCGAACAACGCCGGCCCGCAAGGGCGCACGCCGTGGGACCGGTACTGGGTCCACACGCCCACATCGACCGCGCCCGGGACACGCGGGTCGCGGAACCCTGGCTGCGCGCTCCGGAGGACGAGCGGCCAGGGAAGGGACAGCGCCTGACACCAGGCGCCCCTCACAACGGTGGAAAGCACCCCCCCCGGGGACGCCATTCCGCCAGCCCCACAGCGAGCAGCGTCGGCCCGCGAGGGCGCACACTGTGGGACCGGTGCTGGGTCCACACGCCCGCATCGACCGCGCCCGGGACACACGGGTCGCGGGACCCTGGCTGCACGCTACGGAGGACGAGCGCGGCCGGGGGAGGGACAGCGCCTGACACCAGGCGCCCCTCACAACGGTGGAAGGCACCCCCCCGGGGACGCCCTTCCGCCACCCCCACAGCGAGCAACGCCGGCCCGCAAGGGCGCACGCTGTGGGGCCGGTGCTGGGTCCACATGCCCGCATCGACCGCACCCGGGACACGCGGGTCGCGGAACCCTGGCTGCACGCTCCGGAGGACGAGCGGCCGGGGAAGGGACGGCGCCTGACACCAGGCACCCCTCACAACGGTGGAAGGCACCCCCCCCGGGGGCGCCCTCCCGCCACCCCCACAGCGAGCAACGCACCAACGCACCAACGCACCAGCCACGGGACATCCGCACCCCGCCCCCTGCTCTTAGACACAGCGACATAGCAATGGCGGAACCCGCGGCACCACGCAAGACACGCCCCCGATCTCCGACGCTGGACGAAGCACACGAGGTCATCAGGGCGCTGGGACTCAGAGACGGCGAAGGAGACCCCCCACAAGAGGACGCGGGCACAGACTCCGACCTGGAGGCATTACCGGAGCCCCCCGCGGGGGGCGCGCCCGCGGAACCTGCGCCGCCGGCGGGCAGCGTATCCGCGATTTGCCCCGCGTGGAAACGGGGCCATTGCACCGGCGAAGGCTGGTGCCCCAGACAGCACCCCCAGCCCGATGCCGACGACGGAGCGTTGCCCGAGGTGAAACCCGCGGCCGCACACGCCGCCCTACGCTACGGGGTGACGCAGGGCTGGATCCTGGATGAGACCGCGCGCGGCAGCGTGAACATCCAGGAGGCCGTCGACCGCGTCACCCACGCGGGACAGGCGGCGGTGGCCCTGCACACCCGGGGCCGCCACGGTGGACCCGCAGAGGGGATCATTGTGGATCCCTCGGGAATGGTGCTGGTCCTGGCGGCGGACATGGCCCGAGGGGTGCTCCACGTGTCCCGCGTGCGGCGGGCGTGCCCACAGTGGACCATCCAGGTGTACACCCCCCCGCGGGCGTGGCCCTTTTCCACATGGGCGGTGCTCGCCGTCATGTGGCACCTGGCACCAGAGGACGCCCCCACAGGGACCGCGGAGGACATCGCCCGGGACCTCCACACCTGGCCGGCCGACCAGGAATACCCCTGGGGCAGGCCCCGGGGCGGCCTCCCGGTGGCACCAGCAGCGGAGGGGCTCAGCCTCGCGGCAACCCTCCAACGGCACCCCGACAAGTATGCACGCCACTTCCTGCAGACGGGCACGGTCCCGGCCGCCCCGCCAGACTCCGAGTGGCGATGGGACGCAGGGGTGGCGCAACCACTGCCGGGCCCCTGGACCCTCCCGTTGTGGTACTTACCAATGGGCACCTTGGCCCACGCCACCCAGGCCGTCAAGGGGGCCTTCCCGCAGCCGCCCCTCCCCGGCGTGGCCCTGCTCCGCAGCCTGCAGGCGGGGGCTGCCTGGGTACGGTGGAGGGAAGGGAAGGGGCGCTCGAGCCCCTATTTCCCCATGGTCCAAGGCCAGGCGCTGATTCATGCCGAGGGCATGGGGACCGTGGAATGGGGGGCGATCGTGCCCGGCACGGCGTGCAGGTGGATCACGGCGGCCGCCCCACAGCCCATGCGGTCGCCGCCGGCGTGCCACCGCCTCCTACGGATGGTCCCCTCATTGGCCCCCCGGCACGCCTTTACAAGGGACGTGTGGAAGGCCGTACTGAGCCACACCAGGGAGTGGCTGACGAACCCGGGTACGCGGTACCCGCCGGGACCGGTGCTCGAACAGCTCACGGCCCCCACACCCGGGGTCCTCCACGCCCTACACAGGGCGTCGGCCCTCACGAAGCAGCTCAACGATGAAGTGCTGGACCTGGCGCTGGAGCCGCTGCGGGTGCTCTACCCGCAGGCACACATCCCGCCCGCGGGCACGTCCAACCGCCTAGGCCGCCTGGGGTTGCAGCGCCGCGTCGAGGCCGCGCACCCAGGAGGCGTGGTGGAACAGTGGCTAACGCTCCGCAATCCGTCCGCCGCGGAGGGCCACTGGTACCTGCACCAGCTCCTCTTCCAGCCACGGGCAGCCCCGGAACACCGCCGGCAGGACCCGTACCACACGCACCCGGAGCGCCGGGGCGCGCAAAACTACCCACAGCCAATCCCGCCCGCCCTCCCGCCGGGGCAGGGCCCGGAGGCGCTACAGCGGGGCCCCCCGCTGGACACCGCCACCACGGTACAGCAGTGGGGAGGCGACGATGCGAGCGGTACCGAACCAGACTGCACGAACTGCGGAGCGGTGGCCTGGATGGCAGCCTGCAGGCACCTCACCCGAGATACCACGGGACTCCGGCAGTACAGACCCACGGACCGCACGGCGCTGGCGTCCGCGGTCGCGGCCGTCACCATGGGTCCAGTGGCGGCGTGGCCGGCGCAGCTGCTGCCCCACGTCCCCTGCCGCGACACGCGGCCCCGACGGCCGGCCGCGACACACGAGCCGACGGCGCCCCTCACGGCGGAGCAACTATACGTCGTCGCGGCGGCTTTGCTAGCAGACGGCGGGGAGAGCTTCGTCCACCACCACGGCCCGGCGCAAATTGCGGGGTGCATACAAGGGCCCCAGCGCGATGCATCAGACCCGTGGCATGCCACACTCCGCGGGCGCACCCGCGTCTGGGGTGCGGGCGATGGCGCACCCCCGCCCGGGCCTAAGCAGGGGGAGGCGCTGGTACTGCAGACGGCAGGATACCAAGCCATCGTACACGGCCACGCCGGAGGGTACCGGTCGCACGTCCTGGCCGGAGGCCGATGGGCGGTCTGGCACAGCACCGCTAGGCAAGGGGCATTCCCGCCCCTGTCCCACGTCGACTGGCGACAGGGGCCCACCCAGGCCTACTACATGTCGGCGGACCCCTGGCCACTGGCGGTCCTGCTGCACACGGTCAGCGCCCCCAACAAGAGGCAGGAACCGGGGTGGGTCAACCCCCCCGCACTGGTGTGGAGCCCCGACCAGGAGGAGCATCTACGGGCCGCGTGGCAGGGAGACGCCATCAGGGCCACGGACGTCCCGGACCTCCACGCGGGGCCCATCACGCACGCCCGCCCAGCGGCTACCCTGGCGGTGGCCCAACGGGGGCAGCAGAACCCACAGTGGGTGGTCTGCATGTTCAGCCCGGCGGACGCGCACGTCGTCGTCTGCGACCCTGAACGCCTGCCGGGGCCCGAAGCCGTGATCCGCGTGGCAGACTGCACACGCATGATCATCAAGGCGCTGCGGTGGGGCGAACACCACGCCCTCCTGCTCCAGGTCAGGCTGAAGGACAACGCCCGGGCGGCGAGGCCGGGAGTGTGGCCGGCAGCGGCGCACCCCGCCGACCTGGAGCTCCAGCTGGCGGTCCCGACCACGGTGTACCACTGGCTACAGGCCTTCCACGACCTGCGGTGGAGGAGCAAACCCGACCGCCAAATCGGCTCCACGCACTGGCAAACGTGGCTGCAAGCAGACGTGCAGCGCGATGCCATCCGAGGCCTCGGGCCCGCGCCCGCGACGCGAGCCCTCGATGCGGCGGCCCCGGGCCGCACGCTGGCACCACACACGGTGCCGCTGGCCAACCTGCCCTTCGAACCAGCGGCGGAGGGCGCCATTCGGAAGTCGGTGCAGCTCCCCCCGGCGCGAGGGGCCACGGAGCCGACGAAATGCCCCCTGTGTGCGGACAAGTACTACACCAGCGGGGCGATGCTGGAACACCTGGCGTGGCACGCGGTGCACGCTGCGGCCCCGGCGGACGGCAAGGAGGCGGCCGCCAACATCCTGCAGGGGAGAGCACGGAGGTCCCCGTGGCACGCCCCGTACACCCGGCGCCCCCCGCCCCAGGCAGCCGACCACGCAGATGGAGGTGAGGAGGCACCCGGAGCGGCCCCGGGGGCCGGCGGTGCGGCCCCACCAGGGCCCATGTCCATCCCCGCGGGGCTGGCCCCCCTGGCCCCCCTGACTCCCCCGGTCCCCCGGGCCCCCTTGTGGGCCCCGCTGGGAACGGGCTCAGCGGATGCGGCGCACCCAGATGCCCTGGCGGCACCAGCGAACCCGGCGGCGATGCCGACGCGGGATAGCTGACTCCAGGAGGACACGACGGGCGACGCCCTGTGGCTCCTCTCGTGGAACCTGCGCAACGGCCTCGTGCCGCCAGACCGGTCCCTCCGGGACACACTCCGGCGGCGCAGGGGGCCGGCGGCCTGCACCGACAAGGAGCACCTCATCACCGGCATGCTGCCCCAGGAGGGGGGCTTTGCCATCATGCTCCAGGAAACGGGGATCGCCACCAGGGCGCAGGAGATGCACGTGGCCGCGGCGCTCCGGGACAAGGGGTACACCGCCTACTTCAGCAGCCGGCTGGCGGAGACGGGGGCCACCTCCACCTCGAGAGGGGGGGGCCTCCTCACCGCGGTCAGCAGCAAGTACGTGGCGGAGCACGAGGTGCTCAGCTTCACGGAAATTGTCCCCGGGAAAGCCGCGGCCCTGGAGATCCGCACGGACGGGGGAGGCCTCACCCTCATCAACGTCCACGGGCCGCAGGCAGGTTGCTCCCCGTGGGCGGGACGGGCGGCGTTCTGGGCCGACATACAAATGTATGCCACGGCACGCAGCCTCGGCGGGAGACACCCGGTGATCATCGCCGGTGACACCAACATCTACATGGATGTCCCCGCCAACCCGGCCACGGAGCATTTCCGAGCGGGCTGGGAAGCCTGCGGCTTCCGAAGAGCCGCGGCGGGCGGAGAGGAGGACATGACCCCCACGCTCCACCCGTCCCAGCACAGGGTGGACACTTTCCTGGTCAACGAGCCCCTCCTGCCGTGGTCCCTGCGGGAGAGCGTCTGGGCTCGCGGCATGGCACACCCCCAGGTGGTCGGCTCGGACCACCTCCCGGTCCGCCTGGCCCTGCCGGGCCTCCTCAGCGCAGCGGGGCACGCGGCGATGCCCACCCCCTACAGCCACACGGAAGGCCGCCTCCTCCCGTACGACGCCGAGGCCGCGCCCGTCCAACACTGCCTGTGGGCGGCGGTCACCGCCGCGCAGGATGAACCCTCACTGGCGCCCTGGCTGGGTCCCGCAGAGCAGCACGACTACGGGTCCATGCCCGCGGCTGCGGTGGGCAAGGTGTTCGAACACCTCCACGCGACGCATGACGCCCTGGCGCGCGTGGTGGGACGCCGGCAGCCGTCTCCGGCGGGAACGGACCCGGCGGAGGGGGACCCCCCGGAGAGCGGAAAGCAGCTCCAGGCAGCGGTCCTCCGCTATGACACCCTGGCAGCGCGCGCCCCGGCAGCGTACCAGGCGGACGCGGCCAGGCATGGCGTCCGGTCCGAGGCGGCGCTCCGGCTCACGGAGGAACTGCAGAGTGTGTCGCCCGGGTTCCGCCCGACCACGCAGGGCCAGCTGCAGGAGGAGCTGGAGAGGCAAGCAGCCGCCCTCGAGGAGGACATTCGCCAGCTCCGCGCCCTCCTGGCGGCAGACCGCAAGCGCGCCATCAAGGAATTCTGGCGCCGCCACGCCCCCGACATCGCCCAGCGGTGGAAAGCCGTGCGGGGAGCCATAGAGGTAGAGGCCCCAGGCCCGTCAGGCCTCTGGAACGTGCGGGTTCCCAACACCCAAACGCTCCTCACGGAGGCCCACGACGTGATGTTCGCAGTTCGCGCCTTCTGGCGAGAACTGTATGACAAACGCCCGGTGGACCTCCCGGGTTTCCAGGCGGTCCTCGGCCGCCACGTCCCCCGGGTCCCTGAGGGAGCCTGGACACAGGTCCAGCAGTACTCCATGCAGGACCTGAAGTCCGCCCTGGACAAGGCCGATGGCAAGGCCCCAGGCCCCAACCACGTGGAGGCCCGCTTCATCAAGGCCCTCCCGGCACCCGTCCAGTGGCTCCTGGTCCACTCCTACCGGGCCATCCTCCGCGGCGCCCCGCCACCGATGCACTGGAGGGACGCGCACATCTGGCTCAGCCCCAAGGTACCGGGCTCTGCCAGACTGGACGACTACAGGCCCATAGCCCTGGGCCAGCTGGACATGAAGCTGCTCACGGGCCCCCTCACCCAGCGCATCACGGAGGTGCTCACACGGCACGGGGTGGTCAGCGACTGGCAGCAGGGGGCCCTCCCTGGCTCCAACACCGGCCCCCCGCTGTTCATGGCGCAGCGGCAGCTCCAGCGGGGAAGGCCCAACTACGTCTTCTCCTTCGACGCCCGCAAGGCCTTCGACACCGCCCCACACGGCGCCCTCCACCTCATCCTGCGCCACCTCTCCGTGCCGCCGGACGTCATTGACCTCCTGCTCTTCCTCCACACGTGCGCCAGGCTGCGCATCGTCACGGCACACGGGCTAACGCAGCCCGTCTACATGCTACGCGGCGTCCGGCAGGGCAACCCCGAGAGCCCCCTGCTGTACGCGCTCCTCCTGGAGCCTCTACTCAGGGCACAGGGGCACCGCCTGCGCCCGCCGGGAGGAGCCGAGCACGGCCTCATCCAGGCCTATATCGACGATTTGCTGGTGGTGGCCCACACGCTGCAGCACTTCGTCGAGGGCGTGGAGGCGGTGGCCGCGTACCTGGGGATGATGGGCATGGAGCTCAACCCCCGCAAGTGCGCCATGGCCACCACGGAGGGGGTCCCGGGCCTGCAGCTACGCCTCTGCCCCCACCTGGAAAACCCGTGGCACTGGGTACCAGCGGCGGACTCCGTCCCCTACCTGGGACTCCAGCTGCAGCCGGACGGGGAGTTCTCCCTGCAGCGCAAGCACCGGCTACGCCTGGCGGCAGTGCACCACTGGTGCCTTAACACCCTCGCGCCACCGAAAGTGGTGCAGGACGTCATCCTGGCGATCCTCGGAGGGGTGATGCAGTACGTCGCCCCTTTCATCGCCGACGACTCCGACACTGCACGCCACCTGGACCACATCACGGTCCAGGTCGCGAAGGACAGGGCGCGGTACGCCTTCGACGCCTCGCGGGACAGCCTGCAGGATGACCGGACCCTGGGGCTTACACGGGTGCCCACGCGGTGCCAGCAGGCGGCGGTGGCCCTCGTGGGTACACTCGTCCACCACCGCGCAACCTCCGTGCGCGCGGAGGTCACCAAGATGTTCTGGGAGATAGCCGGCGCGCACGGAATATGCCCTGAGGTGCACTACCCCGTCCCGGAGTTCGCAACTCTGGCGGGAGGCGACTGGGTCCAGCGCATACCCCGGGCCCTGGCCGCCCTGGGAGTGGGGCTGTACAACCCCATCGAGTGCCCCAGGGCGGCTCATGTCCAACTACAGTCCCCGCCAGGCAAAATCGTCACGCTGCGCACCGCCAAGCTGCGACACCGCGACACGTGCCGCCTGACGGTGCCACACGCAACGCCGTGGCATGGGCACCACGGGCCACGCCACCCCTTCCCCGACAACGACGATCCGTGGCCGACGGCGGTGCGGGAGTGCCTCGACCAATGCGCCGATGAACACCTCCATTACTGCCGCCATGAGCAAGGGCCCACCAACCACCCCGGGTGGCGCGATGCCCTGGCCCACCTCTTCCACACCACCGGCACGCGGGACCCCCGCCTGAGACTCGTCCACCCCACGAGGGCTAAGCAGGACGCCCACACCGGCCCACGGGTGACCCCAGACGGCCTGCACCTCCACGTCGGGGGCTACCGCCGCCGGAACGGCCTGTCCCCCCCCACGCGGGGGGCGGCGTACCACCCGCCGGCGGCCCTCATGTACATCCTCCGCGACGTACTCGCGGAAAGCGAGCACCAAGAGCCCAACGCGGACGTGGCGTGGCCAGAGCCCTTACGCCCCCGGCCCCACGCGCCGACGCCGTTGTGGCTGGTGACCACAGACGACCAGTGCACCCAAGCGGCGGGACAAGCGCAGCTCCGGGCCGAGTGGGTGATAGTGCAAGTGGGGGCAGGCCAGCCTGAACCCCGTGGACTCCCCCGTGGCACCGCCCTACTGGTGGCTACGGGGGTGCCGCACGACCCACACATGGCGGTGCACGCGCTGGAGGACCGTCCGGGGGACACAGGACACTTGGTGGTACACCAGCGCGGAGGCCCGGCGTGGCTCAAGGAACATGTGACGGCGCTACGGTCCTGGGCAAGCACCATCGCCGGAGCGGAGATCCGGCTGCACGACCACCCGGCGATCAGCCCAGGCGACACCAGGGCGCTGAGCATGGACCAACTGACCCACAGCCACCCCGACGTCCGGTGGCACTCCACCGACCTCAACGCGGGGTGGCTCAGCCCCACCGGATACTACTGGATCCCGGAGGCCTGGGGACACACCTCCTCTGACGCATCCGGGGGCGGACCCTGCAAACACGCCACCAGCGTCGCTCTCGCCGCCGACCTCACCCGCACGTGGGCGGTGGCCATCTCGGGCACGGTGCCTGACGGAGAGGGGGTGGCCGCCTCCCTCCCCCTACATTACGGTGCACACAGACCATGGGTCCACACGGTGGACGCCGAGGTCATCCTCCACCTCCTACGGCACGCAGATCGCGAGCGAACCACGGGGGTCCCCGCGGGCGCAGCGAAGGTGGTCAACCAGATGCCCCTGAGGTGGCTCCGGGACGGCCTGTGCGCGCGGGGGCAACACGCCGGGCACCCGTTCTGGTACGTCCGAGCCACCTCGCACCACAGTGACGCCCTACTGCACAAGGCGGACTGGGCGGCGTCCCAGGACACCGTCTTGCAGAACACGCCCCCGGACCCTGGCCACGCCCAACTCATCGTCGCCGGCCGTGACGGCCATCTCGATCTACGGCCCCCCACGATGCGGGTGCTCGGCGAGGTCGCACAACGGGCGCAGACGGACCATGCGCTGACGCACCGGGGACACACACCTCTGGGCGCGGCCCACGCCACGGCCTACGTCCACGCCCGGGACCTCACCGCGGCGGCCACCAACCGCCGGGCGCTGCGGGCCCGGGACGGCCACACGCCGGTGCAGCGCAGGCTCCGCGTCCGGAAGGAGCGGCTCTCCGGCGTCGCCATCCTCCCGCAGCCGTGCCTTTTCTGCGGCGGCCCGGAAGAGACCCCGGTGCACATGCACGTGGGCTGCACCCACTCGCGGCTCCTCTGGCCCCACTACCGCCAGGCGGTGCACGAGGCGGCCCGCCACCTCCCACCTGGGGACAAGGCCCTGTGGGTGGCCTCGTGGCGCTCCGCAGGCGCCACGTGGACAGAGGTGTTCTGCTCCGGACTGGTGCCCGAGGACGCGGAGGCGCAGCTCCGCGCCATAACCCGATACGACCCGCCGGGAGGGACCTCGGTGGACGACTTCCTCCACCACATGCTCCGGCTAGGGGACTTCGCGTGGGAGCTTCGCAACCACCGGCTGGAGCAACTCCTCCGCGACCCCCTAAGCGCGGCGGCCCGGGCGCACCGGTGGCTCACTGCGGCGGAGGGCGACCACCCTCCCCCTCCCCCGCGCCCTGACAAGGACTTCGTAGCCTCCCTCCGTGTTGTGAATGGCACTCTGGAGTGCCCACTCCAAGAGGGCCCCCGCCCGTATCAGGACCTGCCGGGGGGGTTCTCGAGGCACCTGCAAGACGCCCTTTTCCCACCGTGGATCATCGGGCGCGGCTCCATGACCGCATGGGAGGCGCGCATCGTGGGAGAGGAGTGGGTGCGGGAGTGGGGCCGGTGGTGCGCCGCCACGCGCGCCCCGGAGACCCCTGCGCAACGATACGCCGCCATCCCGCTCCGGGGGTGGGGGCCGGACACCCGGCCGAGACCCACCATGGTCCGAGGGGCGGGACCTGACCACCCGTGGGACGCGGCGACAGGGGGATGGCTGCAGGCGGCCCCAGGGCCGCAAACGGGATGGGCTGGGGACGTATCCTCACTCGTCAGGACGCCCGTCCCGCCCCGCATCGTCCTTCACACTGCCAACGTGCTCCGGGCCACGGAGATACGCACGTGGGGACACGCTGCGGCCACCGTCCGGTGGCAACCCCCAGAGGACGGGGCCACCCAACTCACCGTGGCGCACTTCAAAGCGGGGGGGCCGGTATACGACGACGCCCTGTCCCGGCTGGGCGACACACAGGGGCCCTTGCTCCTCATGTTCCCCACCGGTATCGCAGCCGCGCTGCGCCAGGAGCTGGACGGCTGCGAAG
This sequence comes from Eutreptiella sp. 'Long Island Sound 2002', assembly GCA_964036045.1. Classification (NCBI taxonomy): domain Eukaryota; phylum Euglenozoa; class Euglenophyceae; order Eutreptiales; family Eutreptiaceae; genus Eutreptiella; species Eutreptiella sp. 'Long Island Sound 2002'. Next base: position 64,143,621 of record OZ038378.1, read on the forward strand.
GGCTGCGAGTGGGGTGGGAAGCGGTCGCGGACGGCACCCTGCTGGCCCTCCTCCACAGGGACACCGCGAACGGGTGCCAATGGGACGCGCTGACGCCCCACCTCACCGGGCGCCACGTGTACATGGCGAGCCCCCACCAGGGGCACCCCCGCCCGTCGTGGGACGACCTCATCGCCGCCTTCCACGACCACGGGATCCTCCCCGGCGACACGTGGCAGGAGGTCCAGCGGAAGACGCTTGGCAAGGACTACCGGCGCCGCGTCCGCGCCCGCTTGCTGGAGATCCGGGACCCCCTCCGACAGAGGTGGGACGACCTCTGGCTCCGCCATCTCGACCCTTGGTCGCCGCCCTCCCACCTCCCGCACACCTGCCGACTCTGCGGAGAGTGTGACACGGTGTCCTCCGCAGCAGCGACAGGCGCCAACAGGTGCGAGCGGTGCACCCAGGTAGCCGCGTGCCCCTGGCCCGAACCTCCCGCAGGTCCGCGCAGGCGCACAGAGGAGGAGGCCTTGCGCCGGCGCATCGAGGGGGCACACACCCCCTCACACGAACAGGCGGGCCCCGCGGGCGCTGCCCTTCTATGGATCCACGTGCACCTGCGGGACCCCACATCCATTGCGCACCTGTCGCACGTGTTCGCCCCCTAACCCCCACCCGCCGCCGCCCTTTGCAGAGCCCGCAGCACCATGCCACGCCGACGGGGGGATGGGCCGGGGCACGCCAGGGCCCGCCGCAGAGCGCAGGAGGCGGCCGTCCGGGGCCTGGTGGCGGACGCGGTGGCGGAGGCAAAAGGAGCGCACGCTGCCGCACGGTGCGACCTGGAGGGCAGTGCGAGGGCCTTCCTCAACGAGACCGCCCTCCCGGCCGTCCGCGCCCTGAACGGAGCGGGAGCCCCTACGTTGCTCCCGGCAATGCACCGGATCGTGAACGCCGTCCGGCCGGGGCTCATCAGCCCGGAAGCGGCCCTCTACGGGCACTGGATGGAGTGGCGCGAGTCCAATCGGTCGGGCCGGCCCCTGTCCATGGGGGACGCCCTCCGGCTGACGGGAGCGGGGTCTGCCATGTCCCTCCGCAGTAGCGCCCCAGCCCTGCTGCACGCCCTCAGGACGCGCTACCCCGGGGACGCGGCCCCGTACCTGAACCAGGCGCGGGCCACGTACCCGGGGGGAGTGTCCGAGCTGGATGCGGCGCTCCACCTTCTACACCCGCCGGACGAGGACCTGGAGGTGGGCGAGGTCACGGTGTTCGTGGAAGGCGCGGGCGAGGCGTCCGCCCGCCCCCGGCCGACCAACCCGGTGTATGACGGCACCGGGCCTACCCCCCCGTACGCCGTCGTCTACGAGGCGTTCCCCAGGGAGCCCACTTGGTGCCCCGCCCTCCCACCGGCGACGCACGCGCCCCGCGGCTGGGCTAACCCAGACCTGTCCCCCCCCCTCTCCAGGACCAGGGGTGCCCACCACAGGGGGCAGGTCCTCTGGCAAGAGTGCCCTGGCACCCCCCTCCTCCTCCTCGTCGTCGCGTCCCGCGGGGGCTCGGGGCGGATCCTGGGGATCACCCCCACCCACCTCTATGGGGCCACACCTGTACCCCGCCCCCCCCTCCCGGCGCCCGCGGCGCGGGACGGAGTACACACCTTCCTGCGCACACAGGAGGTCACCGCCGTTACGGGGGTCCATCTGGTGCGGCTGCCCCCGGCACCGCTCGACGACCCCCGGGGGCCCAGGGCCCTGAGCCCCGTCCCAGACTGGGAGCTGTGGCGCGACGCGTGGGCCGCGTGGCTCCCCCGCCTCCCCTCCCAATGCCGGTGGATGGCCGCGGACCCCCGGCCATGCGGGGCTGACGCCGCAGCCGGCCCCCCACCCCCTCCCCCCCCCCCCCCCCGCAGAGCACCACACGGCACTGCCCACGACACGGCACTGATGCACCAGGAGGTAGTGGGAGGGGCGCGCCTGCCACCACGCATGCCTACCAGAGTGACAGTAATGGCAGACTCCGATGGGTCCCTCGGGCGGGACGACCGCCACCACCGCCGGTCCCGCTCCCGCTCCCCCGTCTCCTCCCCAGAGTGGACGGGGGAGACCCTCGCGGAGCGCGAGGAGCGGAGGCTGGCGGAGGCGGCGGTGGTCGGACCGCCGCTGCCGGCCCGGGAACCTGGGCCAGCCGAGACGGCCGCCCCCGCCGCCCAAGCGGCCAGCCCCGCCGCCCCGCCCCGCCCTGACGCGCAGGAGGCGGAGACCGCGGCGAGCCACGCCGCGGCCCCGGCCGCGGCCCCCGGCACACCGCCGGCAAGGGGGGCAGCGCAGGAGAGCAAGCAGGGCGCAAGAGGGGTTGCGACGGGCCCTGCACGGGCCGTGGGCGCCTCGCCGACGGCCGCCGCGGCAGCAGCGAAGACCGAGAAGGATGCGCGAGAGTCTGCGACCGCGGCCACGGGCGCCTCGTCGGCGGCCGCCGCGGCGGCGAAGGAGAGTGCGGAGGGCGCGAGAGGGGCTGCGGCCCCTGGCACGCCGCGCAAGCGGGGGAAGAACCCCGCACGGGCCGCGGACGCCTCGCCGGCGGCCGCCGCAGCAGCGGCAGTGGGCAGGGAGAGCGAGAAGTACCGCGCCCACGCCAACCCCGCCCACACCCACACCAGCCCCCCCAAGCCGTACCCCCCCAAGCCCTTCCCCCCGGGGCGGGAGCGGCATGACCGCCCCCCGAAGCGCGAGCGCTCACCGCCGGGCGTCACGCTACCGCAACTGCAAAGGCAGCGGGACGCCCGGCGAGTGGTCCAGGAAGGGCGCAGCGGCGAGGGGGAGGGGAGCGGCGGACGGAGTGACAGGCAGGGGGCAGGGGAGGGGTCGGGGCACGGGAAGGGCGCGCGGGAGCGCGGGCAGGAGGCCCAGGTGCAGGGGACGGAGCGAGGGGTGGTGGGAAAGCGAGCGGGCCGGGGCGTGGTGGACGAGAGGCGGGACCCGCGACGCGGGCAGGGGGTCGGGGAGGGGCCAGGGCACGGGAAGGGTGTTCAGGGGCGCGGGCAGGGTACCCAGGCGCAGGGGGCTGGACAAGGGGGGATGGGAGAGCGAGCGGGCCGGGGTGTGGGGGACGAGAGGCGGGACCCGCGACATGGGCACGGGACCGGAAAGGGGCCCAAGGGCAAGGGCAAGGGCAAGGGCAAGGGCCCCAAGGGACAGGAGGGACGGGGCACGGGAGCCCAGGGGGGAGGGCGGGGCGGGGGGAGGGGGGCAGAGGGCGGGGCACCCCCGCAGCCGGAAGTGCAGCCGGTGAGGTGCATCCCCCCCGGCATCCAACAGATGCCGGCACACCACACCTACCACCACCACCACCACCACCACCACCACCTCTACAACATCGACCCTGACGCCGGCGAGCTCATCCCCCCCCAACCCCCACGACACCAGCACCAGCAAGCCCCCCCCGCGCCGAGGGCGGAGCCGGCGCGGGTGGCCTCGGCGGAGGGGGGACGGGGCGTGGCATCGGCGCCGCAGGTGCAGGAGCAGCGAGGGGGGCCGGCACAGGGGGCGGAGGAGAGCCGGCCGTGGAACGTGGACTGGGGCGCAGTCCCGGACCCGCTGGGGGGGGAGACCCTCCCTCTGGTGGGGGAAGTGTACGGGTGGTTGTGCTGGGCCAACCAGGGGACCTCCAGGAGGTCGCGGAACCGGCCCTTCGATGCCGTGCTCCTCCGGAGGGACGGAGGACACCGGGAGGCACCCCCGGGGGGGTGGGCGGCACCAGGGGACCACGAGAGGGTCCTCAGGTCAGTGATCCGGGCGGCGTGGCCCGACAGGGAGCCGACGTGGCCGGCCTTCCTGGAGGGGGGGGCGGTGCTCCGCATCACGGATGCGGACGCCAACAACTGGCTCCCCCGGGCTCTGCGTAGCGCCCTCGCCCACTGGCGCTACCGCCGGCACAACCCGCCGCCGCCGCAGCCCCAGCCCCCACACAAGCGGCGGCGCAAGTGAAGGCCCAGACGGCGGGCACGGGAGGGGGGGATGGGCCCCCTGACCCACGCCCCCCCCACGGTACGGCACGACGTGCGGGGATGCGCCGCCACCCGCGGGAGGGAGTGCGGGGGCGCCAAGCGCGGGGAGGAACCGGCTGCCCCGCAACCTGCTAACCACTGGCCGCTAACCATCAGCCACCCCCGGCCGGCCGGCGCCGCGCGGCAACGGCCGGGGAGGAGAGGGCCCCGGCGAGGGCCTGCGCGGGCATCCAGCTCTCGGTAGGGGCTGGCCCCCGGGACCGGGGCCGCCATGCCGCCCCCGCCCCCCCCCAACGTGCACGACGGAGCAGGAAGGAGGCCGCGCCCCACATGACCCTCCCGTAACCACAGCCCGCTCCGAGGTGACGGAGGGAGGGTGTCAAGTCAGATGAGGCCCCCAGGGGGGCGGTCCACGGGCCGCCCCTCACCCCCCCCACCACGGGGCGGCACTTCAGCCCCGACCGCAAGCGCGCGCCGGAAGGGAGAGCACCGGCGACACGGGGAGAGCCGGGAAGGAGTACCACAGGCCGCCGCCTGGAACGAGAGCAGGGAGGCCGCGGCGCGACACCCCCCCCCCCCCCCCGCCCCCCCGCCGGCCCGCTGGCCGCAGGGGCCCCGGCCCCCACCCCCCGAGGCTGAAGGGACGGACCCCCCCGCCCGAGAGGGGAGCCGGAGTGTGACCCGCCCCGACGCCCCAGCCGCCGGCTCCAATGGGGGCCGCGAAGAGCAAGTGGGCCCGCGCCTGCGCACCGGGACGCCGCGCAGATCGTGCCCAGAGAAGCCGGGTGGGCGCGAACCGGAATGGTATGGGTGGCCACGCCCCCCATGGACAGCACGACGCCAAGGGACGCCCGCTTTGTTACCTACCCAGGGAAGGCGGCCCCGCAACCCGCTAACCACTGACCGCTGACCCTCACGGCCACCCCCGGCCGGCCAGCGCCGCGCGGCAACGGCCGGGAAATGAGGGGCCCCAGGGAGGGACTGCGGGAGGATCCGGCACTCGGTAGAGGGGGGCGGGGGAAGGGCGCGACCCCCCTGGCCGATGGCTGGCCCCCGGGGCTGGGACCGCCAAGCCGCCCCCCCCCCCCCCTTTTTTTTTTTTTTTTTTTTTTTTTTTTTTTTTTTGGCCGACAGGGGGCATCGCCAGGGAACCGGAGGACCCCCCCCCACTCCCCCCCCCCCCCCCTCCCACACAGGCCCGGGAGCAGGCGGGGTGGCCCCCCCCCCCCCCCCCCCGCACCCACCCCAGCTGGGGAGCCACAGGCGCGGCCCTCCGCCCCCCCAGGGCCGGGGGGGCGCCCCCACCCACAGGAGGAACGGCGACACGGTAAGGGCGGCGGCGGCTGGACCTGCCCCCACGGACCCAAACCGGCGTGCCGGAGCAACGCGCACAACGGAGCACGAAGGAGGCCGCGCCCCACATGACCCTCCCGTGACCACAGCCCACTCCGAGGGGAAGGAGGGGGGGTTTGCAGGTCAGCCGGGGCCCCCAGGGGAGCGGTCCACGGGCCGCCCCTCACCCCCCCCCGCCCCGGGGCGGCACGTCAGCCCCGACCGCACGCGCGCGCCGGAGGGGAGGGCCAGAAAGGGGTACCACAGGCCGCCGCCCGGAACGAGAGCGGGGAGGCCGCAGCGCGACACCCCCCCCGAGGCAAGGGGAATGGGCCCCCCCACCCGAGAGGGGGGCCGGAGTGTGACCCGCCCCCCCCGCTCCGGCCGCCGGCCCACAAGGGGGCCGCGAAGAACAAACGGGCCCACGCCTGCGCACAGGGACGCCGCACAGATCGTACCCGGAGAGGCTGGGTGAACACGAACCGGAGTGGTATGGGGGGCCACGCCCCCCATGGACGGCGCAACGCCAGTGACGCCCGCTTTGTTGCCTGCCCAGGGAAGGCAGAGGGACGGAAAGAGACAGAGCGACCCCCCGCCCTACAGTCAGTCGGCGACCCGGTGGTGCTACTGCCCGCCTCTTACCCCAGTGCACGTCAGTCGGCGATCCAACGCACCCCACCCAGCCCCCTCCCCAGTCCCGACCCCGTGCGCGTGGACTGCGCGTGGACGGCGCACAGCCCCACCCTCAAGGCAGGATACATAGCCGACGACACCCCTCAGCGGCGTAAGAGACTCCCGCGGACGAGGGCACCCCCCCGGGGACGCCCAGCCGCCGCCCCCGCAACCCCAAGCCAAGTAGGGGGGAACCGGGACCGGACCGCCCCCCCCCAAGCACGCCAGACGGAGCACGGGACCGGGGCAGGACACGCGGAGGGGCACGGACCACATGGAACGGCCCTACCAGCGCCCAGTGCCGGGACCACGCGAGATGCGCGCGCCACACCACCCAGCGGGGAGCGGACACCGCGAGAGCGCGAGCGCACACACACGAAAAGGACACGCGGGGACCACCAGAAGGGCAACCGGACCGAGCGCGCGGAACGCACAGACCACCTGGAATGGCGTACCAGCGAGCGAGGGTAAGGGACACCCGGACGGGACGGCCCGCCACACGCAACGCGGGATACGCGGGGCGGGAAGGGGGAAGAAGGGGAAACACAACACCAGGTACCGGCCCGAACCCCCCCGAACCGGCCGCGAGCGCCGCGCACACACAGACGGGACACTGCACCCGCCAAGGCAGTAGTGACGCACAGCGCCACGCCCCAACCCCTAGGCTAGGCAGCCACCGCGCCAGCCCAAGGGGGTCCCACTGGCGACAAGCCAGTAGCACGGGCCCGGCGGCGCCGGTGCCCCGGGCGACCACGCATTAGGGGGGCGACGCAGTGGGTAAGCGCCCGCGGCCACGGCTGCGAATTGATGCACTGACCGGGGAGTGGCGAAACGGGGACGCCGGGGAAGGACGGGGCTCCGAGCTCTGTGAACCCGGGGGACTCCGCCACCAGGCAGGAGGTGCGTCTTGGAGGGCCCCCCACTAGGACCCGGTGGGGAGGATATCACCTGGCCCGACCAGGTGGCCCCCCGGGGCCGAAAGGCGTCTAGTACCCGCAAAATCAAACCTCAAACCTCAAACCCAGCGCTGCTGAATGGATTGGCCTAAGAGACAAACGCCTTGCTGCTAAACTTGAGAGATGCTTGAGGACTTCTGATACGTATCTCCTGCAGCAGTCATGGAGCAGGACTTTATCTCACTTTGCTGACCGCCCTTTCTCTGCTGACAGTGCTGAATACTTCCTAAGGGTACTCAAAACAATGCAATGAGTGGTCCAGTTTGTGCCTTTCTCAGGGAGGACTAGGAGGTTCCTTTTCTTGTTCTCTCTTTTCACTACAACATTTATCAATATATGCAAAAGAGAAAACTCTTTTTCCATTTTTCACAATTCAGTGCCATCAAACCATCTGACACAATCAATCCCCCCCCCCCCAAAAAAAGTTTTCACACAACATTTCACTGAAACAACTTCAGTGAACTTACTTGAACTCCACACACCCTGCAGTGACCACAGCGTGTACCAGCCACTTTTTAAGTTTCCTTTTGTGTACGCTCGTGTACAATAAAAACCTGAGCCTTTGGTTTCTTTCAGTTAGTGCTCAGCACCTCAGGGTTTTATATCAAACATTAGGAAATGTACATAGCGGCCGTCCTTCGAGGAACCTCGCAGTGTGAGCAGTGATTGTGTTTTTTCGGCGGGGGACCGCCATGCCGAAAAAAAACTGGCGAATCTCACCGAATATCAAAAACGGCAAATTGCGTTGGGTGCTTTGTATTCAAATACCCTTATACACGTGGATTTGCGTCATCGACAGTGGCACCATGCTATTGGGAACGTTGGTGTGGGCCGCAAGCCTAGCCAGCATTATAATGCACTATATGGGTTTATGACCATGAAAGAAGATGTGCTTCGCGATTATCAAAAGCCGAAGGATAGTGCCCAAAAAGAGGCGGCAAATGAACCAAGCATTGCTGTTGCTGAAGAAAATTCACCCCTTTTATTCCCGGTTTTTGGCGCATTATGAGACATTGTACCGCTACCTACAGAATGCAGCTTCTACAATGGGAACGTTGACACAGCGTTTTTTTGAGGATAAGTACGGGAAACGCCTGGAGTACCATCTACAAGACGAGTATGTGGCTTGGGCAGTGGAGTGTGATGCACCGCGGAACATTATTCCCGATTTTGCCCCTCACCAAGACAGAGTGGGATTCATGCATCCAGCACCATTTCAACGTGCTGGGGGGACCGTTACCGCTGCAGCACAATCATTGGCGAACGACACGTATCTGCATTTCAACGATCCAAAATTGGAACCGTGCGTTTGGCCGGATTTATATCCTGGTGGAGTTGGTGGATACAAGGTTGGGTGTGGAATTGGTTGTGCAGCGTATTACCGTAGCCGGTATCTTGCATTTGATGAGCGCTGGCGCCGTGACCGATGGTGGTCCTTCTTCCAAGTGAGTAAAGAGATGAAGAATCAACTTATTTGGAACCAGCAAAATTTCAAAGCGCAAAGTGGTGATCGCGCAGAGGATATCACTGCAGAACATCTGCGTGCTGCTAAAAGCTCCGCAGGACCCAAGCCCCCTCCAAAGCGACACTCAACACATCACGCACAATCTTCTTCGCAATCCACTCGATCACCCAGTCAGCCGAGCCAATCAACTCCCTGTCCAGTTGCCGAATCAGCCACACAGTCCCCGAGCCAACCAAGCCAATCATCAGCACGCCCCGCACACGAACATAAGAAGGCCCGTGCTTCATACCACGATTGTGTTGATTCCATTAATCGGAATTTGGAAAGCGAAGGGGTTGACCAAGGTACCGCGGAACTCAACCCATACTATCGATATGGAACTTATGTCCCATCCAAGCTAGTTGGGACATGATCCTATTGGGCCTCACGGCATCTTGACCTCACTGCAATGAGCCGCGAGCTTGGTAAAGCAGACCTATTCATTACTTGGACAATGAATGACAATTGGGCTGATTCGCAAGCTGCAGTGCAAAAGGGATGTCGCGCAGGTGCGATGTGGCCTGGACAATATCCGGAGGGCACAAGGCCCACCAAGCCAATTCAAGACGGGTACGATATGGAGGCATGTGCTGCATTTCATAAGCGGATGGAGATCTTCAAGCGTGACTTCTTAGCGATTGGCAAGAGAGGTCCATTTGGAACGGTTCGCGATTATTGGTTGCGCTTTGAATATCAGGAGCGCGGCCGAGTGCACCTGCATGGTGTTTTTTGGTGCCAACCAGATTCAATCCCGGATGATGTCATCTGCGCTACAATGCCCCGCGAAAGTGATGGCTATGATCCGGAATTCACTTCATATCTACGGAGTTTATACAAGGAGTGCAATATGGTGCACCAGTGTTACCCAGACAAATGTTTCCACATTGGCCAAGGGCGCGTATCTACCGAGTGCAAGTCAGGGTAGCTGTTTACGGTTCCCCAACATATGGAGGAGTTGGACAGTAAGGGTGTACGCCTATTGTACCGCCGACAGGAACAAGAAGATGCTGGTGTGGTACCTCACAATCGTCGTCTTCTAGTACGTTTGCAATGCCACAACAATGTGCAACGGATCACATCTTTGGGGTGGGAGTTGTACCTTGCCAAAATATCACCAAAGCTGCAAAATCATTGACTCTTCCAATGAACCTGTCACCAAATGCCACTGACGTTGAGCGCTTGCTGAAGCTACGTTCTTTGGGACGCATGGAGAATGGAATGATGCTGCTCGGCATTCATCAATATAAGGGTAGTAGAGAGGTTGTATGGATTCCAACAGATCCATGGTCTAAGTTGGGGTGCTCGAAACGCCGCAAACACCTACCGGAGGATGACGCGTCTACAGATGTTTGGTACCTAGATAGGTACGATTTCTATTTGGAGCTTCCAGACGGTTTGCAACTGAAGTACCCTGACTTCTACCAATATTACCGTCGTACACAGCGCAATCCCGCAGACGCCACCGCCTTGGCAAGCAATCCGGCAGAGGATATGGCCAACGAATCTTTGTCTAGTGATTCCGACGACGCAGTAGACGGTGATCGGTATAAAGCCGATCCTCCTGACAATGGCAAGGAGCGCGCATACTGGTGGCTGTCCCCTCCAGAGCGCATGGAGCGAGAAATTAAAGACAACATGGGCAATAAGTGAAGATTGCGCCGGCGCACTGCCATTCCAAGGTGGAATTTCTACCTTCCATACGGTGAGGACGCCGAAAAGTATTTCTTACAAAAGATTCTCCTCTCCCAGCCCTTCACGAAAGAAGACCACGAACAGCGATTCTTTTCGAAAGGACAATGTGTCGAAAACCTACATTGAGGAGTGTATCCTTCGTGGGCTATTCCGAGGATATGAGGAAGAGGCACGGGAAACACTGAACAACGCCCAAGTTCGAGGTTACTCCGTTGAGCGGTTGCGTCTTCTTGCAGAAGTCCTTCGAGCTGAGGACATAATCGACGCAGCCTTCTTCAACAATTATATGTCCGATTTGGATGAGCTTGACAAGCATCGGGCCGGTGAGGATGAACCAGTGGTTGCTGATGAGGCGGAAATGGATCCCCAATTGGCTGAGGAGTTGAGGGCGTTTATGAATGCCGATGACGCCGGAGCCGCCGATACCTTGGTGAATGCCTTAAATCATTGGCAACGCATGGTTTTTGAAATCTTTGTGGCACACTTTCAACAACAACAACCGAAGGATGTACTAGATATATCAACACATTGTCGGGCTAGCACTACGGGTAGCCGACCTCAGTTGTGTGCCATTCTCACAGGAGTTGCAGGAACTGGGAAGTCTCATGTCGTCCGTTTATTGATTGCCAAGCTACGCGCATGCGGATTTTCAATACTTGTGTGCGGTGCTAGTGGCGTGGCAGCGCTCAACGTTGGTGGCCGCACCATCCATAGCTTGTTTTCATTGTCATTGGACCTTGATTGGCAAATCAAAGAGGGAACAATTCTTTATGGATGATTCGTAATGCTGACATGATTATTGTGGATGAGTTCTCACTTTTTTCGAACAAGCTCCTCTACACGTTGAATGACATACTACACAAGGTGCGCCGGGACAAGCAGAATCCTTTCGGAGGAATTACAATGCTTCTTGTTGGCGACCCATTGCAGCTTCCCGCTGTTGATCTCGACATCTTCAATAGTGCCCTCTTCCGGAACCATTTTGTGCCGTTTGTGTTGACGGAGGTCATGCGCCAAGACGATGGACAATTCATTGACCTGCTCAATCGTGTACGCATTGGGGAGGAAACAGATGATGATCATCTCACCCTACAGCAACGCATCGCTCCAAACAATGATGTTTCGCTTCAAGACCTCGAAGATGCCCCCATGCTAGTGGGACGCAGGAATGCTATGCATCGGTGGAACGAACACTTCATGGCACAATTGGGATCTAATATTGAGACCTTCAACGCCACCTATGTGGACATGGGTGGTGCTCCTACCAATCAAGCCATGTGCGACTACATCAATTCTCGCAATCGCCGCGTGCCCCCACAACAGGTTTTCGTGGCCGTCGGTATGCGAGCCCGGCTAATTCGCAACGTTAGTATTCAGAATCGTTTGGTGAACTCAACAATGGTTGTTATCAAGCGATGGTCTAATGATGTTATCGTTGAGTGCCCCATTGGTCGCACTAGGGAGTACCCTATTTGTCGGTTCCAACAAATAATCCCCGTGTACGGACCATCCGTGCAGGTCAAAATACTACAATTTCTGATGCTCGCAGGCTATGCATGTACTGTTCACGGATCGCAAGGCTGCTCGTACCAGACTGTGTGGATTGATATGGCAACCTTCTTTGCCGCAGCACACGCGTATGTTGCATTGTCACGGGCACGGTCCCTGCAAGGTCTATATATCCTGAGCTATCGCCGTGAGGCATTCCTTGTGGACCCCTACTACGTGCAGCTGTGGGATTGGTTTGTGGCAACAAATGTTTTGGCACCCAAACCCGTTCAGCACATTCCGCCTTACCCACGTAGAACCTTCACATCCACTCTCATTGCCGGGATCATGTGTGTATGCCGCTCATGGCACACCAAATCTCATTTCCCCCGAAATTTGGATGCCCGCATTTTAAAAGTGAACATGTTGTTCATCTTGCAGTATGTGTCATTTCCATGGTGGTCTTACATTGATAGACAATTACAAGGAGACAAGTTGTCATTGGACATTGACGACTTCAATGAGGACGGAACGGAGCAGCCACGTATGCGTGGACTGCCTCATGGCACATCTCAGCAACCAAACGTTGGAGTGCAGTTGTCGGATGGCAACAACAAGCCACTAGTCTTTAGTGCCGATGTCTTGAGCCAAATGTCCGTTGTTCAGTTGCGGACCTTGTGTGCGGCTCATGGACTATCAACTTGCGGTACAAAGGCTGTTTTCCGGGAGCGCATTCTCCGAAAGCAAGACCACATTGAGGGTCCACCCAAACGGTACCCGACTACATCACATGTGTCTCCGCCTCCGTCCTCCATTGGTGACTACCCCCATTTGGATGCACGTAATTGCCACTTCAGCATTGGATTTTGGCCGGATGAGAGAAATGATTCCATCGAGCACAATGTCCATTTTGCAGAATGTGCGTGGTTGTCGACTGCGGCAGTCCAGTGCCTGCTTGAAGTTCTCTTGCCCCAGGAACCTCCTCGGTGAAACCTGTTATCATCGACCTGCAGTTGGCCCAACTCATGCGACGTTTTCCTACACTAAGCCTCATTTGTACCGAAAAATGCGCGTTACCATTATTGCTAACGTCCCGAATTTCCACAATAGGGGTCCACTATGTGTTGGTCACAAATCTCCAAGTGGATTGCAAGAGGCTAGTCATTCACGATTCCAAAGACGCCTCGTCGGAATGTGGGCCTCTGTTTCAAGTCATGTTGAAGAAACTTGGCTGGTCTTTCGTCTGGCACCATTACGGAACCCAGCCTGATTCCGATACTTGTGGGTTCCGCGTGGTGATGCTCGCCATGCAATGGTGCGCTGCCAAAACGTTGACGGGGCAGCTCCCACGATGGTTCGTGGCATACTGTGCAAGCATCCTTCAGATGTTTGCAGTGGATTCCACGACGTTGCGGTCCGCAGTGAATACGTTCCAGGACGCCACGTACGAGGATGCTTTGACCATGTATGATGAACCCGTCATTTGGGCAATGACGGAGTGTGGGGCCCTACCAGACGTCACCGATGCTGAATTGGATGCTCACACAAGCGAACACCATTGGACATGCCCTCCACAAGGCACCGACCATGGGCCATCACATCCGACGGTAGGCAGCAACCAGGCTCATCCAGAACCATCACAAACCCATCAACCTCAACGCTCCGAAACATCAAGGTCAGAAGGAGGTGCCAACACAAAGCCTACCCCAAACACAAGGCAAAAATCTGGGCGCCCAAGTCCACCAACACCAACAGCAAAACCTTCGAGAAAAGTTCCCAAGTCCCGAAGAACTACTATGCCAGCACGACATCAACCTCCAAGCCAAGCACCATATCGTTTGCAACCACATCCACCCGAAGGAGGGCGTGGAAAGTCAACCAACTCCGAGGACAACCACTCCTCAAGAAAAAGGACATCCCAACAAAGCAACGGGCCACATTCTAAGAGACAACGTGCAACGGGCAGCGAGCAACGGGGTAGTCGCAAACGCCCTCGACCACACCAAGATTCAATGGCACCATCAAGCGAACCCCCCCGGTCACGTCCTCGAGCGGCCGGTACCCCGGTGGATCATTTGGCTTTGACGAAGAGAGAAATCACCGAATGGTCCACAAGGATCACAGATGAGAACACCAGTCTTCGCCGGCGAAAGGCACATGCCTTGCACTTCTTGGGTGCCCAAGATGCAACCGCAGTAAAGGGGCAATACCGCTCTTCATCTCTACTTCTTCATCCGGACAAGAACAGGACCAACCCAATGGCGACCGAGAAATTCAAAGTGTTGGGTGCGGCAAAAGATTTGTTTGACTAGCCCATTGATAGGATGGCAGCACTTAATGCGTCACAATGTGCTCTACAAATGGACTTGGAAAACAGGTGTACTCTTAATCGAGTTACCTTCATTTCTTCTCCAAGTCCAGTTCCTGGTTGGCAAGGTGTCTGTTCGTGTAAGGATTTTCGCCGGTAAATTGCCAATAATTACATCCGTTTAGCACCACCACCGCGAATTGCCGCAATTGAATGAAAGCGCAACCATAATGTCCCATGGTGGTCCCTCACCCCATTATCGCCGGTCGCAAGACCCTCCTAAGGGTCCCAATATCACTATCAACGAATACCCAAGCCGATGACACCCTATTCTATTCCGGGGTGCAGGCGGTGCGAAACGTTCCCTAGTGACCCCTTTTGCACACCATGGTGCCATGTCCTATGTTCAACCGGTGTTCAACTGACTTCACCTGGGCCCTTGAACCACCCCTGAACAGCGGTTGAACACCCCCACCGCGCGTAGTGCAATTTTACCAAAAATTAAACTTTTGACGTATCACCATGCCATTCCAAACCATCCATGACGATGTACCATGCTTTTAACAACATACTAATGCCCAATGCACTATTCCATGCCATACCCCTCACATTGCCACTCCCTTTCTATCATGTCCAAGAGTAGCGTCAACGCCGCCTTGGTGTTCAACCATGCGGTTGAACACCCCACTTGACACATTCCCCTAAGCTTTGACCTTCATTGTGGTCCTTTGGCTTCCATTCTATCGTGGATGGTGTTCAGAGGTTTTTGCAGTGTGCACCTGCCTTATCCAAATCAATTATAACCACAAAACCATGGATTTTCTGCTACTTTCATATTGCCGCCCATACGCGTTCGGCCACGTTCAACTGCGTGTTCAACCGCGCGGTTGAACACGGTTGAACACGGTTGAACACGGTTGAACACACACTGGAGCGCGTTAGGAGAAATGGGTGCACCCAATGAACATCCAACTTTTCTTGGGCAGCTTTTGTTCGCCGGTTGGCCCAAGATATTAGATTCTTGTACCTAAATTTGAGGCATGTTCATTCGAACAAAGTGACGCGCGCAACGTGAACGTTGGTGCACAACGTGAGCGTTGGTTGAAATCGTTCAACTTTTCCAACCGGGCAGTTGAACATGACTTTAACAAATGTTCAATTTGTTGTTTTCATGCAAAAACACTTGATGGTAGCATGTAAATGGGGCCACAATTGCATGTGGAAGAAGACATATACATGATAGTTCGATGAAACCTAGGTAGGCACTCTATGTTGCACAAACATGAGTCGCATTTGTTTCATATGTGTTCAACCGCACACTTGAACGCATCTCGCATACGGTTGAACACTCCTTGCATACATGCAACGCACCATGGTATGCATGTAGGACATGTAGAGCACCTATTTTTCGGCATTTCCAAGTCAAGGATCAACCGGACGGCATCCTTGGGTGTAAACACCCTTTCCATGACCTTCCGGTCATTGCGTCGACTACGCCGCCCACTACCCATTCTAGTCTTGAGGCGTTCCCATAGTGTACGACCACCCTTGGATGCGGTGAACAAGTTGACCAAATCACTCATCAATTCATCCGATTGTAATCCAGTGTAGTGATCTGCAATACATTGCTTCAAGTTTGACGTTGGCATTTTTGATTGTAAAATGAGAGGGATCCTTGCATACAAGTAAGAAACCACAATGGGGAATCTCTTGGTGCTCTAATTTGTTCTTATTGTTACGTTATTTTTGGTGACACTACCATATTGCACAAAGGTGAAATTAAATATTCTTCAATTCAATGCGTCATGTGTATAGTAAAAAGCGAGCAGGTGGCAACTACTACACACCATGTGCATTCCCTTTACCGCCACGTGTTGGCCACCACGTGCCGGCTCCAGTTTTCATGTATGTGGTCACCACACCGCCACCTGCCCATTGGTAGTAGGTTCCAGGTTTTAACTGGGTTTTAGGGAACAGCTCAAAACCAAAATTGTGGGACAGGCTACATTTACCAATTAACCACTGTTGAACGCGTGATTGCGCGAGCACGCGCCACCGATTGGCGCGATAGGCCAGTTGAACTGTTCAACCGCGTTCAACCGAGTTCAACTGGGGGGTTGAACAGCAACATGCTGTTCAATTGGGTTCAACCGCTGTTCAACCGCTACGCTCAAAGGTGTGCAAAAGGGGTCACTAGGGGTTGGACTACACCTGGGCCGCATACTCAACAGTTCGGAGGTGCCCGACGCCCACATGTGGGTCATTTCTGAACTTGTCCCCGTGCATTGCATTGGGGACCACCAAGACGGCATGCGCTACGGTGCCACAATGCCCACATGTCGGCCGATTCTGCTTTTGTCCCCGTGCTGAGCATTGGGGGCCTCCGAGACGGCAGTGGTTAGGTAGCCAGTGTGCCCACATGTGGGCCATTTCTAATTTTGTCTCCGTGCTGAGCATTGGGGAACCCCTAGAAGGCAGGGGTTGTGTAGCCAGTCCGCCCACGAATGGGCACTTCTGATTTCCCTCCCCGCTCTGAAGAGTTGGGGACCCCCGAGACGGCAGGGGTTATGTAGCCACTCCGCCCACAAATGGGCACTCCTGGTTTCCTTCCCCGATGTGAAGAGTTGAGGGCCCCCTAGACGGCAGGGGTTAGGCAGACACTCCGTCCACCAATTGGCACTTCTGATGTCCCTCCCTAATCTGAAGAGTTGAGGACCGGTGCGAAACTTCGGACTACACCTGGGCCGCATACAAAACAGTTCGGAGGTGCCCGGCACCCACATGTGGGTCATTTCTGCTGTTGTCCCCGTGCTTTGCATTGGGGACCACCCAGACGGCATGCGCTACGGTGCCACTATGCCCACAAGTGGGCCAATTCTGATTTTGTCCCCGTGCTGAACACTGGGGGCCCCCGAGATGGCAGGGGTTAGGTAGCCCGTGTGCCCACATGTGGGCGGTTTCTAATTTGATCCCCGTGCTGAGCATTGGGGACCCCCTAGAAGGCAGGGGTTATGTAGCCACTCCGCCCACGAATGGGCACTCCTGATTTCCCTGCCTGCTCTGAAGGGTTGGGGACCCCCGAGACGGCAGGGGTTATGTAGCCACTCCGCCCACAAATGGGCACTCCTGGTTTCCTTCCCCGATGTGAAGAGTTGAGGGCCCCCTAGATGGCAGGGGTTAGGCAGACACTCCGTCCACCAATTGGCACTTCTGATGTCCCTCCCCAATCTGACGAGTTGAGGACCCCGAGATGGTAGGGGTTATGTAGGCACTCCGTCCACCAATAAGCACTCCTTATTTCCCTTCCCACCTTGAAGAGTTGGGGAGCCCTCAAATGGTAGGGGGTATGTAGGCACTCTGCCCACCAATGGGCCCTTCTAATTTTCCTCCCCACTCTGAGGCGTTGGGGACCCCCTAGACGGCAGGGGTTATGTAGCCACTCTGCCCACCAATGGGCAACCGCACATTTTCATCCCTGCTCTAAAGAGTTGGGGATCCCCGAGACGGCAGCCGTTATGTAGCCACTCCGCCCAACCATGGGCCACCACACATTGTCCTCCCCGCTCTGAAGAGGTGGGGACCCCGTAGACGGCAGGGGTTATGTAGCCAGTCCGCCCACCAATGGGCCACCACAGATTTTACTCCCCGCTCTGCAGAGTTGGGGACCCCCAAGACGGCAGGGGTTATGAAGCCATTCCGCCCACCAACGGGCACGTGTGATTGCCCTCCCCACTTTGAGGAGTCCGTGACCCCCTGGACGGCAAGGGTTATGTAGCCACCCAGGCCACGTCATACCTTCCACCCCGCTGTGAAGAGCTGGGGATCCCCAAGACGGCAGGGGTTATGTAGCCACTCCACCCAACAATGGGCAGTTCCGATTTCCATCCACGCTTTTAAGAGTTGGGGACCCCCAGGACAGCAGGGGTTATGTAGCCACTCCAATCACCAATAGGGCACTTCAAATAATCCTCCCCGCCCTGAAGAGGTGGGGACCCCCAAGACGGCAGGAGTTGCGTAGGCACTGGGCCCCCAAGTGGGCAACGTCAAATTTTCCTTTCCGCTGTGATGAGTTGGGGACCCCAATACGGTAGGAGTAGTCTCGGCACTTCGCCCACCATTGGGCCACTATTGATATTCCTCCCCGCTCCAAACAATGTGGAACCCCCAGGACTGCAGGGGTTATGTAACCACTCGGCCCACCAGTAGGTCACTTCGGATTTTCCTCCCCGCGCTAAAGAGTTGGGTACCCCCCAAACAGCAAAGGTAATGTGCCTACTCTGCCCACCAATGGGCGTTTGTGATTTCCCTGCCCCCTCCAAAGAGCTGGGGACCCCCCGGGTGGCAAACTCTTGCGTAGCCAGTTACCCCACCAATGGGGCACTGCAGAATTTTCTCCCCGTTCTAAAGAGTTGGGTACCCCCAAGACACCCCCTCTGCCCACCCGTGGGCACTTCTGGTTTTCTTCCGCGATTTGAAGAGGTGGTGATCCCCGGGAAAGGCGAGGGTGATATGGCCACTTTGCCCACGTGGGCCATTTCTGATTTTGTCCCCGTGCTGAGCATTGGGGACAAGACAACAAGCCTTATGTAGCCACTCATCCCACCAGTGGGCCATATCTGTTCCTCTTCCCCACTCTAAAAATGTCCCAATCCCCACGACAGCTGCGGTTAAGTAGCCAGTCCGCCCTTCCGGCCCCTCGGGACACTTCCTATTGCCCACCCCGCTCTAAAGAGTGTATGGTGCCCCCAATTATGTCCACATTGATTACACAAAGATCTTTCTGTCCATGTCCGACCAGTTTGTTGTGGTGCATTGCATACACCTTGCCGTCTCGTGGTGCATCATACATGGTGGACCGCTGTACATGTAAAGGAATGCTGCCCCACCAATGCGCCGAATTTCCGTGCCACCAAAGACGGGGACCCCATCCAAAGGAACGTGTCAAGCAGCAACCACACAACAACTAACCAACCCTCAATCATTCCCACAATAGGCCTATAAGGAAATCACCTCCCATGCCATCAAAAATACATCCCACGAGGTCCTAGTGTGATGGGGCCAGCACATATTAAAGGGTAAGCATGCAAGAGGTGACGCGGTGGGTGGGGGTTCTTATTCCGTGCCTTGCAGTGCCCGTTTCTTTGTTATGCTGCATTGTAAACTCGTTGCCATTGCTTTGGGCATTCCGCATGGTAAAGAAAGAAGTCGGAAAAAGGGCAGTCCACAATCACAACATTCGTCCAACGCCATCAAACGTGAGCCAAACAGTGTGTTCCACAAGTAATCCGTACCAAAACCGGCTTCAACGAAATGACGCTTCCATTGCTGCAACACATATGCACCTCCCCCGTAAGGGTCACACCACGTCATTGCATGTCACAACGTCACACGCCGTTGGAACCCATAGGAGGACAAGATGGTGAATATGGATCCAATGCAAAAGGACTTTTAGGTAGCATGACCACCTTCATTCCCACTATCTACAGCTTTTTTGCCTAGCCTCGTTGAGTATTGCATATACAGGTGTACTCTTAACCAAGTTACCTTCGTTTCATTCAATACTCATCAAGGCTCAAACGATCTCCATCGCAACGCGTCCTACAAGCACTGCTAAAATGTCCGACCCACCAACATGCCCCGTTTGCCACACACCACTACAAGAGAAAGTCAGCGGAACATCCAACCAGAACTACGAACGAAAATTCCTATGCTGTCCCGAGAGCAAGCCCGGAGATCGTCACCAAGGCAGTTTCCAATGGACAGAACCTCCGAAGCACGTACCACACGACTGGCCCGATTGCTCTTGTGGGGTGCCCTGTCAACTCAAAGACTGGGATGGCCGGTACACCTTCAAGTGTTGGAATGAGTATGGTGGGGGGTGCAATTTTATTCGCGGCGCAACGCAAAAACCAGAAACACAACACCGAGACTGCAAGATGTGTGGATTCAAGCTTGAGCGACAACATTCGGAGGTGACGGAAAATACACCCCTGAGCCAAACTACACCAGCGGCATCCCCATCACAATTGCCACGGCAACAGGTACCACAATCTCCGGAACCCAAAATCCATCGTACAAGCCTCTTTATGACCTCCCCCAACAAACAATCATCGCTGCCAAGCTCAATGGCTATGGAAGTCAAACAAGCTATCCCAATCACAATGTATGAAACCACCGCATCAATAGTCATCATTGTGCACAACGGGGTGACGGGTTCCGCAGATGCCAATTCAGTCACACTCAAACATGAAGGCCCCCCCCTCCTTGCAATAGGCTCAATCCTCCATACCAATGAAATGATGCACAATCACAATCCAGCCAACACCTCCACCGATGAGGAACCCAAACGAACCGAAAGCAAGCACTATGTGAGGATCGTGCGCGTTCCCAAAGCTATTGATCCCACGCCCACCGAAACGGAACATGGCACATATGTGATTCTCGATTTCAAAAAGGCTACCATTACAGTCAACTTTTAGTTGTGCCGGTCCGACAAACACCAAATGGTCGTGATGTTGCTGCCCATTTGTTCATGCTCTCATTCATAGGTGATTATTGTGGAGCCCAACTGAGTGTTGCACCTACAGGTGTACTCGTAACCGAGTTACCTTCGTTGTTTTGCACACTCTTTGGGTTAAACACAATGGCCACCACTCCAAAGTTCAGCCTGCAATCCATTATTCGCTTACAGCATGCATCAATGCATGCCACAAGCCACCTTGCTGCCACAACCAAATCCCAACAAGTGTTGAAATTTTCCTCCTCGATGGAGGGATGCATGACATGGATCGAGAAATGGGGAAGACAGGAATTTCTTGAAGATGACGGGTTCCGCATCACAAGTGGCAGCAATGTGTGGGAGGGGGCTGCAATCACCGTTAACGAGGATGTTGTGAGACTGCAGTTGGACGATGACAACATCCCCAACGGTGAATACGACATCACGTACATCCCCAATATGCTACCGGATGAGTGGATACTAGAAGCCCTCAACGAAAAGCGCGCCCCGTTGCACTTTTTGGACACAATGGCGACGGGCTTTGGGAACATCGCACAGAGCCCTGTACCACCGGACATCTTGCCGCTTGTGGCATCAAGGCTGCATCTGGAGGCATCCCAGGCAGCGGCCTTCAACACAAGCATGTCCGTAAGGTTTAGCTCAATAACCGGGGCGGCAGGCTGCGGTAAATCACATGTGGCAATGGCCATCATGGAGGCTCGATTTCTAGCAGGCCACTGCACCCTAGTCGGGGGTCCCACAAATGCGCTTGTGGATGCCTTGTGTACCAATTGGGCTGAAAAGAGCAGTCTCACTGCCGTGGCAGTGGTGCGTCTCTACTCCAAAGTGCAACTGGCCACGGGAAATATCAATCACAAACTATGCGCACATGCACTCGCAAAGACACTGCGATGCACAGTGCAAGATGTCCTGTCCGGCGCCATCTTCCTTTTCACCACAAATGCCCTGTCCTTAAGTCCAAAGTTACAAGCCCTGTTCTTCCACCACCACATCGTGGATGAGGCAAGCCGCACCAACCTCCCACAATCCGTGGCACTAACAACATGTGCCCCGAATGCCACTTTTTTGGGGGATCCGTTGCAATTGCCGCCACACACACATTTGCGCTCAGATATGGCACTACCCCTCCGCATAAGCAAGGACGACATCCCCCAACTGGTCGACCTTGCGCAGGTTAGTGCCCTTGATGTTTCCAGAGCCGGCATCATTCCCCACACGATCATCACGGAGCAGCATCGGATGACCGAAGTACTCACAAACTTTGTGTTCTGTGGGCATATGATTGGACATGCACCCGAAACCGCCACTACTCCTATGCCGGGAGACACAAGCATTCACTTGGTGGACACGTCCATTGACGAAGAACACACGCCAGTTAATGAAATGTTCAACCTCACTTGTGCAACATTCACCCCTCGCGTCCCCACATCGTCTTTTTGCACAAAATCAACTCGATATGTGCAAGAAATTCTTGCTTGGGGACAAGACCGGTGGAAGGGCAAATCCATCGCAATACTTGCCAACCACTTTGAACAAAACCGCTTGAATAAGGCGGTGTTTGGTTCGCACCCGGGGGTGGCACACATTGACACGGTTGGACGATTTGTGGGCAAACAAGCGGACTTTGTCATCCTAACCCTTGCATCTGAAAATCCCGGGTTTTTTGCTACCAATGCACGACAGTACGTAGCATGTTCCCGAGCAAGGCACGGTCTGTTCATCGTGGGTGAGATCGGAAAGTGGAAGGACCGCCAGCAAGTTAAGCACTTGATGGATGCACTTGCTGCAGTAGCAACAGGGCAACCTATCCCCCTGACCCGCGTACATACCGCACAAGAACTGCCCCAGTTCACGGCGGATGCACCACCCCATTCAACAACTGACTGGGTCATATGTACGTGGATGCCAATGGATAAGGTTTTCCTTCAAACAACACTCCTACAACCACACATCTTGGCACCAATCCAATCCGATCTGGCAAATCTGCTCGGTTGCCCCGTGCCTGCGACATTGGGCCGCTTTCTACATCCCGATTGCACATGGATTTTCACCAACATCTTGGCATTTCCAATACCAGCACACCTGCAAGGGTTCCCTTTTCAGGAGGCACTTGACCCCGTAATCTATGGCAATGTACAATGTCGACCCCTACCTGCATCGGAACTAGAACTGTTCACCGATGTCCCGCCCAAAATGCGAAGTGCACTCACCACAGGCAACAAACGCTACACTTTGACACTAGGCCTCTTCCAAGCCTTGTACCCGGCAATGTTGAAAATTTGCCAACACATGGCTATGGGCGCTTCACTCATAACATTTTTGTACGGCCTCGTCCCCCACACCGCAACGTGCGACACATTCACGCACCATCATGGAACACAAATCACCCCCACATTGTGCACGTGGTGCCATGCACATTCATCTATCACTACATCCATCGAACAAAATCTCGTAAACTACAACTCCCACTCACACTCGCAATACATCCCACTCCTCAACTCATTCACCATGGACATCACACCGGACGCTATTTTCAATGAACCGGTCGAAGTTGCAACCGGAAATGGCTTGGCATGGCACGACCTAGCAACCCGCTACACACCGCTAACAAAGTGGCAAATGAACGCATCGCAGAAAATTTTCAAGGGAGGGGGGGACACACTGCCGCTCCACGCAGGCATAGCCGATATGTTCACTGCCCTCCATCTCCATGATGGCAATGCAATTTGGCGGAATGTTTTCAACAACTACAATGCAGCAGCAGGACGCCACGTAGATGACTGCCGTTTCAAACGGAGTGCTACGTACATCTTTCATTTTGGTCCACCATGCGTAATGCAATGGGAGGGGAAGGAGTATGAACTACTCCACAACACACTGTATAGATTTGATGGAAGCATGCCACATGAGCTTCCATGTTGTGGTCGATGCAGCTTGTCCCTGTGGGCATGGGTGTAGGGGCTGAGACCCACAAGTTTCCCGAATGGCGAATACATTCTATTTCCACATCGTTCCCGACCCCATAACACAACCAAGCAAAAAAAACCCTCACCCTCGAACGTGCTAACCCCCCCTACCACAGCCCATCCCGTCTCCTCCGCTCCGATGGTAGCTCTTTTCTTTGCAAGGGGAGAGGGCTGTGAAAGCATGCAGGGAGGGGGAGTAGTGATCTACCTTCATCTCCGTGTGGTCCAAAGCTACCATACATCCGCACTTGCCTTGAAACGCCCCACCTCGTTATGTGTGTCTATACTAATCCCTTGCCCGCCTCATCAGCTTACCCCTCTGAGGCTCCGACCACCTTCTAAAACCGCGTGCCATACACAACTTTTGTTTCCTAAGAGTACCATGCTGACCAGTTGCCCGCCACCTTTTTTTCGGCACCCGCTTAGGTGGTGTCCCAAGGAACCAAGTCATCTTTTTTTGGGGGGGGGAAGAAGCATTGTGCAAATGGGGTGTGAGCGGGGAGGGTGATGTACCTTCATGGCGGTGTGGTCCAAAGCCACCGCCCCGAGTTGCTATGGCCACCGTCCGCACGAGCCCATTTGCCTACAACCATTTTTATTGGCAACTGCTTACAAAGTGTCCCAAGGGACCAAATCATCTTTTGTTTGAGGGGGAAGAAGGGTTGTGCAAGTGCTGTGTAAGCAGGGAGGGGTGATGTACCTTCATGGCGGTGTGGTCCGAAGCCACCGCCCCGAGTTGCTATGACCACACTTCCACACTGGCCCATTTGCCTGCAACCATTTTTATTGGCAACTGCTTAGAAAGTGTCCCAAGGAACCAAATCATCTTTTGTTTGAGGGGGAAGAAGGGTTGTGCAAATGAGGTGTAAGCGGGGAGGTGTGATGTACCTTCATGGCGGTGTGGTCCAAAGCCACCGACTCGAGTTTCTATGGCCACACGTCCGCACTAGCCTTTCAGCCCCTCCCCCCTTTATAAAACGGTGTCTGTTGTAAATCTAACCCACCACGAGAGCCCACCCCCCTGATGTTCGCAGTGCGGCTGCGAATACCCAAGCCGATGCTACCCTCCCCCGCATTGGGGTGAGGGGCGGTGCGAACCGTCGGATCGCACCCGGGCCGCATAGCCAACCGTTCAAAGGTGCCCAACAAAGGTGGCACATTTGGGTCCGCCTCTCCGCTTATCCACAACACACACATGAGTAACACCCCTACTTTCCTTGTGAGGCATCTAACACAAATAGCAACGTCTGCATGGGAGAGGGGTGTAGATTAGAGGATATATATACATACATATGTATATATATATATATGTATATATATATATATATATATATATATATATATATATATATATATATATATATATATATATATATATATATATATATATATATATATATATATATATATATATATATATATATATATATATATATATATATATATATATATATATATATATATATATATATATATATATATATATATATATATATATATATATATATATATATATATATATATATATATATATATATATATATATATATATATATATATATATATATATATATATATATCGATTTGCCAGGGGCCTCTGATGCACGAACTTGATAGGCCACCCCCTGACTATTGACTTACCAAGGGCCTCTGATGCACGAACTTGATAGGCCACCCCCTGACTATTGACTTACCAAGGGCCTCTGATGCACGAACTTGATAGGCTACCCCCTGACTATTGATTTACCGGGGGCCTCTGGTGCACGAACTTGATAGGCTCCCATGGTGAGGCGTAGTAATGTAGTGTCACAATGTAGTGTCGTGCAATTCCTGGCAAACCTGCAGGGAGTTCTTGTGGCAATTCCTGCTCCGTCTCTTCTCCTCTTGCTTCCTGTCCGGCTGGTGCTGGTGCTTCTTCTGCCGCTTCTCCTCCCGCTTCTTCCGCAGCGGCGACTTCCTCCGCTGCTCCTCCTTCCGCTGCCTCCACACCTTCCACGTTGCCTGCTTCCGGCTCTCTTGGCTCCTCCGTCTTTGGCACTGTAGGCGACGATGGGAGGACTGCTGCTGGCATGCATCGGCAAGACGCTCGCCCAACAGTGATATATCATACCTTCCTCTTCTGCCATCTTCACTTGTTCCTCACGACGGGCAGGCATTGTGGATACTGAAGAAGGGGTTCTGGGGTCCGGGAAGAGGGCATGATCGGGAACTACATCCGTATGCAGCAGACGTACTGTTCTGTGCCAATTACGTAAAATATTCCTAAGGTCTAAGTGGCTTAGTTCTAGCGATAGAGGTGACAAATCAACCTCGCTGGCGCGTAAAACAAGGGAAACGACCCACTCTGCACCACAGCACGCAAACACTGCACACGACCAACCATCTGGCTGATGTACACAGTGAAATTTCTTAAGGTTCGGGTCGGTGGAGAATGGCCATGGCTGGTGCTGGTTATGCACCTGCCAATGCCGCTTAAGGAGGTCCCACAGAACGGTTCCACGCTGTTGCCGTTGGGCAGAATTCGGACACAGAGAATCCAGAATCCACACTTCAGGGGACGAGAGCAGATGAAGAAAAATTGCCACCCACCAGTGCCCCTGCTCGCCACAGACCAAAATAAACCAATCGAGGGCAAAGAGGTTTTCCTTCTGTGGCAAGCACTTTTTGCGCCAAAGGGTAACAGGCCAGACCCTTCGCTGGAGGCCGAGTTTCCGATGGAGGAGCAAATTCGTGAGTTGCACTCGAATTTCAATCAAATTATCTCCGATCCAACGATCACCCCCCAATTGTTCCGTTATTTCACGGTTTGTCAACAAAATGCCTAGGACTCTGATGCCATCTACCCCAGATGCAGGGCCCTCGGCAGGAGATGGGGTGTCGTCGGCATCAATATATTCCGGGTGAGGAGGTGAGGAGGTTGAAGTTGGCTCAGGGCTAATGGGTCCGTGCAGCGCAGTGGTGCCGGGGTTAGCAGCTTGCATGGGCTCCGGAGATTCCACGTCGGCCATTGATGGCCACCAAACGTGTTCACGCGGCCAAAGAGCAGGGTCATCCCCTAAATCTTCCCCCCGTGGTGCAACGAGGCCGTTCAAATGAGCCTCGTACAGCCGTCGGCTATCCCCACAAAGGACGTCTTTCGCCCCATTGATTCTCTGAATGACACTGATGTCAAACCTCTGAGCCCACAGCACCAGTTTCCGATACCGTTTTTTAACGACGGCCTCATCGGCCCCACGCGGCAGACCTAGCAGTTCATGAGCCCACGGACGGCTCATGTCAAGCTGCTCCAAAACGGGCTGGCGGGCATCGTGGGTATCCTCCCACCCTACTTGTGCCTGCACTCGGGCCCAAAGATCGTCCTTGTTTCGCAAGGAGAGGAAAGAGATTGCTGTCTGGGTGAGCTCGCCCCGCTCTTCGGCCTCCTGGAGGAAAAAATCCTGCACCTTTTTTCGAAAAGGAGAGTCCCCTAAGGATGCGACCCACGTTTCCAATTTTTGGATACAGGCACGGAGTTCTATTTTCTCCGTGCACTTGTGGATCTGTCTCTTTACCTCATCCCAATCTTGGGACAGATCTATATCACCAATACTAGACGGCCCCGATGAAGCCGTCGAAGATTGAGAAGGTTGTGAGGTTTGTTGGCTTGACGTAGGCGTCAAAGTAAGAGGGGTAGAAGGGGTGGGGAGCTCTGGTGAAGAGGACGTTTGGGAGGTGAACTCGCCTAGATCCGGCATGTCCAGATTTGGGGGTGTTTGCGAAATCCCTTCGTCTGCCGCGTCGTCCACCATCACCTCTGCTTCTGGGTCAGGTATGGCCTCGGCTGCAACCGGTTGGTCTGACGGCTGGGATGGGTTAGGCTTCGGGTCAGGCTTTGGGTCAGGCTTCGCGCTTTGGGACTCAGGTTTGGGTGTGGAGATGGGCGCAGAGGTTAGTACTTGGTGCCCAGCCTCGGGCGTGAGTGTTTGTACCTCGGCTTGCGAGGCAAAGGAAACGCTCCGCTTCTTGTGCTTTTGTGGGCCAGGCACGCTCCCCATTAAATCCATCAGCGATGGCCCTTCCGCTGCCCTGGCTGCAGCATATGCCGTTGCCTTGGCCTTCTTTTCATCGGAGATCGGTGTCTTCGGTGGCATTCTAGAAGTGCACGTCATGATCCAGGCGATTGGGGTTGAAAGCCGGTGCGTGCATCACAACTGAGGGCTTGGGTTGTCACACACGGAACGCAAAACGTGTCAACCTGTACCAACTCCCTTCAAGCGGAAGTCCACACCCTCCTTCTCAATATGTACACACACACACACACACATATATATATATATGTATGTATGTATGTATACAGATATATATATATATATATGTGTGTGTGTGTGTGTGTGTCTGTATATATCTATATACATATATACATATATATATATATATATATATATATATATGTATATATATATATATATATATGTATATATATATATATATATATATATATATATATACATATAGATGTACATACATGTATTTGTATATATATGTATATATTTCACTTGGAGGGAGTAAATATTCAGTAGGAGGGAGTGGATTTTCACTCGGAGGGAGTATACATACATACATATACATACATACATACATATATATATAGTCATAGTCATAGTCATAACCACTTATCATGCCGTCTACTGGAGTTACCGGGCATCTCGCACCGACAGGTGTTTCCTGCCTTGCTCGATCCCGTGGGTCCCAGGGCTGCCTGAGGTGGCCCACAGCATGACGGAGGACCCAGAGGACCGGGGATACCGGCCAACCAGGCTTTGGGGGCAGTGGCGACTGCAGAGCATTAGCATTAGCAACGGCGACGGACGCTGGTCCGTTTGTTCGCCGGGGGTAAGGGGCAAGGCATGGCAGAGCAGCAGCACTGCAACAAGCAAGCACAATGCCTAGGGGGGCAGCACTGCAGCAACCAAGAAACAAAGCAGCAAGCATGGGCACAAGACGAGATTGAAGATGGTGATGCAACCCACGTGCTGGCCCGTATGCCTTGGGGCCTGCTGCCGGCCCAGCGCTGTCCCATCCGTAGTCACCTGGGTATTCACCGGTCAAGTAATCAAAAAACATAGCTGTCCGCAGCGTCGGGGCCCAACCACTTCTTGCGGTCAAGACCATACCAGCCAGACAAATCCACCTTGGGGGTGGCCTCCTGCTTCTTCCCAGCAGCTAGCAGCTGCTAACATGGCAACTGATGGCGTGGACTGCATGGCAATCTCAAGGGTCAACTTGTTCACCGCAAACAAATCAGCAATGTGGAAGGCCCTGTTCTCAACAGGGCCCTGGCAGGTGACGGCAGCCTGCTCATAGTAGCCGAACTTGGAGAGCATCGCCAAACGGCCGCTCCTGATCTCCTTCACCTTCAGCTCGGCAGCCACATCAGGGTCGTCGGCCAAACCCAGAGGGTTAAATCACTTGCCACTAGGGTACACCAGATCAAGGTCTCGTCCACCGAATGGACCACCGATCACACGGTAAGCCTCGATGGCACCCATCAGGACAACCTGGCAGGCCAACACGGCAAGGATGGACTGGGCGCGCACCAACGCGGGGGCACCCATGTAGTTCAAGCCATAAGACTTGAAGATCACGGCAGCAGCCTTGAACCACACACCTTTGCTGGCACCATTGTCGATAGAGGTGTACTTCTGCAGCAGCTCGCAGGTCAGGCACCAGAGAGTACCCAACATAGCCCAGCGATCGTGCAGCACCTCAGCCTTGCAGAGGCGCTTGATGGCCTTAGGGTCTGCTGCAGGCCCAGCACTGTCCCAACCGTAGTCACCAGGGTACTCACCGGTCAAGTAGTCTGGGACGCCGCTGCCTGCAGTGTTAGGGCCCAACCACTTCTTGCAGTCAGGGCCATACCAGCCAGACAAATCCACCTTGGGGCGGCGGCCGTCTACTTCCCAGCAGCTGCGAACATGGCAACAGATGGCGTGTTCTGGGTGGCAATCTCAAGGGTCAACCTGTTCACCGCAAATGGATCAGCAATGTGGGAGGCCCAGTTCTCAACAGGGCCCTGGCCGGTGACTGCAGCTTGCACATAGTAGCCGAACTTGGAGAGCATCGCCAAACGGCCGCTCCTGATCTCCTTCACCTTCAGCTCGGCAGCCACATCAGGGTCGTCGGCCAAACCCAGAGGGTTAAATCACTTGCCACTAGGGTACACCAGATCAAGGTCACGTCCACCGAATGGACCACCGTTCACACGTTAAGCCTCGATGGCACCCATCAGGACAACCTGGCAGGCCAACACGGCAAGGATGGACTGGGCGCGCACCAACGCGGGGGGACCCATGTAGTTCAAGCCATAAGACTCGAAGACCATGGCACCAGCCTCGAACTACACACCTGTACTGGCACCATTGTTGATAGCAGCAGCTCAGGGGTCAGGCACCAGAGTATGCCCAGCGGCCGAGCAGCACCTCAGGCCAGTTTATTACTACAGGCACTACGCGTGACACTATACGAGGCACACCCTGCCGTGCCCCACTTGTCACCCCTGCACCTGGCCGTGCGGCGTCCTACCTCCTGGCACTCTGTCCCCGCCCCTCCGTCCTTCTCCTGCCCCCTCTGTCTGCGCACGCACTGTGCGTGCAATGTGCGATGCAAACCCGTCCTCCCGCCCCTCCCTCTCCCTCTCCGCGCCCGTTGTTTGGGCACCTGTGTTGCTGTTGCCCTCCCCTTCTCCTGCCCTCTGGTTGCCCTGCTTCTGCCCCCTCCGGTGGTTCTCGTGCATTACGCGAAGCACTATGCATGACAAGTTGCGAAGCACGTCGCACGACACGCCCTTCACCCCTGCACCTGGCCGTGCGGTGTCCCACCTCCTGGCGCTCTGTCCCCGCCCCTCCGTCCTTCTCCTGCCCCCTCTGTTCTCGCACGCACTGTGCATGCAATGTGCGTTGCTTAACCCGTCCCCTCGCCCCTGCCTCTCCCTCTCCGCGCCCGTTGTTTGGGCACCTATGTTGCTAATGCCCTCACCTTCTCCCGCCTTCTGGTTGCCCTGCTTCTGCCCCCTCCGGTGGTTCTCGCGCACTATGCGAAGCACGACGCATGACAGGTTGCGAAGCACGTCGCACGACACGCACCTTGGCCACCTGTTAAACACTGTTAAACACCCAGAAGGCCTGGAACCACGCAGACGCATCGAATTGCACACCTGCGTACTTGGCCAACAACTCAGGGGTCAAGCAGCCCAAAGTGCCAAACATAGCCCAACATGCGTGGATCTACTCGGCCTCACGGTATGCGGCGAAGTCCCAACCGTAGTCACCAGGGTACTCACCAGTGAGGTAGTCAGGGGTGGAGGCATCAGAGATTGGCCCTACCACTTGTGGCGCTCTGGGCCATTCCAGGCAGCGGTGGCGTACATGGCCATAGGGGTAGGAGCGAACAGGGTAACATTGGCGCTAGTCATACCTTTCACGGCGAATGGGTCGGCGATGTGGGAGGCCCAGCTCTCAACGGGACCCTCACCAGTCGCGATGGCCTGCACGTAGTAGCCAAACACAGAGAATATAGCCAAACAGCCGTTCTTGATCTCCTTCAACTTCAGCTCAGCGAAAGTGTCAGGGTCGTCACCCAAAACCAGAGGGTCGAAGGCTTCACCGGGGTGCAGCAGATACAGATGCACGCGCAGAGGACCACCCTTCACACGGTAGGCCTCAATGGCACCCTTCAGGACAAACTGGCGGGCCGCGATAGCAAGGACGGACTGGGCGTGCACCAGGTTGGAGCTGCCAAGGTAGCCCAGACCGTCCTCAGGGAAGATATGAGCACCAGCCTTGAACCACACAGGCTGATCGATTTGCACACCAGCGTACTTGGCCAACAACTCATGGGTCAAGCAGCCCAAAGTGCCCAACATAGCCCATCGAGCGTGGGTCAACTCGGCCTCATGGTACGCGGCGGCGAAGGTGGTAGGGTCAGCAGCCAAACCGGCGGCGTCTCAACCGTAGTCTCCAGGGTACTCACCAGTGAGGTAGTCAGGGGAGGAGGCATCAGAGAATGGGCCCTACCACTTGTTGCGCTCAGGGCCATACCAGGCTGCGGTGGCGAACGTTGCCACCGGGAAAGGAGCGAGCAGGGCAACATTGGCGCCGGCCATATCTTTCACGGCGAATGGGTCGGCGATGTGGGGGGCCCAGCTCTCAACAGGACCTTCTCCAGTCGCGATGGCCTGCACGTAGTAGCCGAACGTAAAGAACACAGCCAAACAGCCGGTCTTGATCTCCTTCACCTTCAGCTCAGCGAAAGCGTCAGGGTCGTCAGCCAAAACCACAGGGTCGAAGGCCTCACCAGGGTGGAGCAGATGCAGATACTCGTGCAGCGGACCACCCTGCACACAATAGGCCCGCCAGCAAGGATGGAGTGGGCGTGCACCAGGCTGGAGCTGCCAAGGTAGTCCAGACCGCTCTCAGGGAAGATATGAGCACCAGCCTTGAACCACACAGGCTGATCGATTTGCACACCAGCGTACTTGGCCAACAACTCAGGGGTCAAGCAGCCCAAAGTGCCCAACATAGCCCAACGAGCGTGGGTCAATTCGGCCTCATGGTACACGGCGGCGAAGGTGGTAGGGTCAGCAGCCAAACCGGCAGCGTCCCAACCGTAGTCACCAGGGTACTCACCAGTGAGGCAGCCAGGAGAGGAGGCATCAGAAAATGGGCCCAACCACTTGCTGCGCTCAGGGCCATACCAGGCAGCGGTGGCGAACATGGCCACAGGAGAAAAAGCGAACAGGCAGGCAGGGTGGCATTGGCGCTGGTCATACCTTTCACGGCAAATGGGAGGGCGATGTGGGGGGCCCAGCTCTCAACAGGACCCTCTCCAGTCGCGATGGCCTGCACGTAGTAGCCGAACACAGAGAATATAACCAAGCAGCCATTCTTGATCTCCTTCACCTCCAGCTCAGCGAAAGTGTCAGGATCGTCAGCCAAAACCAAAGGGTCGAAGGCTTCACCAGGGTGGAGGAGATACTGACGTGCAAGATGCACAACACTACGCGAGGACACTACGCACAATTCTTTACGAGGCATACTCTGCCCTGCTCCACCCTTCACCTTTCTGCCCCTGTGCTCGGCTGCGCGGGGCCCTGCCTCCTGGCGCCCTGACCCCACCCCTCCGTCCGTCTCCTGCCCCCCCTGTCCATGCACGCACTTTGCAGCACTGCGCAGAGCAATTCGCGAGGCAACCCGTCCCCCTCTCTTGCTCCTTGGCTGCCCTACTCTCGCCCTCCCCTGCTCTGTTTCACGCTTGTCTCTATGCAGGGCACTACGCACGCAATTTGCAAGCATTTCGCACGGCACGCACCTGCACCTTGCCCACCAGTTATACTCTGGGCGCCGGACTGCACGTGCTGCCAAAGAAGCATCACGCTACGGCTGCCCGCCGCTGCCACAGCTCCCGCAGGAGCCGCTGCCGCGGGTGGCCGTTCCAAATGCCGCGGGGGGCGCGGCCCTAGCAGGCCCCGGCTGCCCCCCGGCCAGGGTTTCACTGTACCCCCCGCGGCGCCTGGTCGCCGGGGGGGATCCATCAAAAGTTCCTGTAAGAGATCGAAAAAAAATAGACATATATATATATATATATATATATATATATATGTATATATATATATATATATATGTATATATATATATATATATATATATATATATATACATATAGATGTACATACATGTATTTGTATATATATGTATATATTTCACTTGGAGGGAGTAAATATTCAGTAGGAGGGAGTGGATTTTCACTCGGAGGGAGTATACATACATACATATACATACATACATACATATATATATATATATATGTATATAGATACATAGATGTACATACATGTATTTATATATAGGGAGTAGAAATTGAGTAGGAGGGAGTGGATATTCGCTTGGAGGGAGTGGATTTTCACTCGGAGGGAGTGGAAACTGAGCAGGAGGGAGGTGAAATTGAGTAGGAAGGAGTGGATATTCACCTGGAGGGAGTTGAAATTGAGGGGAAGGGAGTGTATTTTCACTTGGTGGGAGTATACAGCAATATATATATATATATGTATATATGTATATATATCCACATACATACATACATACATACATCTACATATATATATACATACATATATATATATATATATATATATATGTATATATGTATACATATATAGATATATATATATATATATATATATATCTATATATATGTGTGTGTATGTATGCGTATATATATATATATATATATATCTACATATCTACATCTATATATATATATATATATATATATATATATATATATATATGTACATACATGTATTTGTATATATATATATGTATATATTTCACTTGGAGGGAGTAGAAATTGAGTAGAAGGGAGTGGATATTCACTTGGAGGGAGTTGAAATTGAGGGGGAGGGAGTCGATTTGCGCACAGCGCTAAACGCGTTCAAAACAGCGAAGTAAAGGGCAACGCTCGCCAATCACACATCTGTCAGTAATTAATAATAAGTGACAGAGTGATCAGAAGGTGAAATTCGAACTAATTAGAACAACAACATAAAATTCATACATTTCTGTCACTTGCGGTGGTTTTTTCAGTTACGCGTGTCGCATGTTCGTGCGCAGTCTTTCGCAGTCTGCTAGGACCGCAGTCTGCATACCGTCACCGTATAGCTTCCGTGTATATCGCGAACAGGCGGCGCGCGCGCGTGTCGTCTGGCATCTGGCGGATGGCAAGGCCTCCACCCGGAGGGGGTGAATGATGATGAAGCGCTGGGTGGGGCTCCCAGGGGGACAGCTGGGTGGGGGAATTTTTGGGATGACTGGACAGTCGATGAGGCGCAGGCGCTGAAGGGCGTCACAGTCGGCGCTGCAATTTTATAACTTAAGGTTCGAATCCAATTGTCAGATCGCTCTGAAGAAGGCATTCATGCTAGGACCATGGACCAACTTCGGAAATTCAAGCCCACCGCCCAACGTTGTGGACTTATTGGAAAAGATGATGAGCAAGTCGATACGGTGGACACTCAAGATGCGACCCAACCTGCCAAGACGGCAACCCCATCACAAAGACCGCCAACAACATCCGCTGCTTCTTCACCTTCTACCTCTTCAACATTAAGCAACCCATCACCACCATATCCAGCAATAACAAGTGTAGCGATGAATGTTCATGGTCCTCAACCCACCTTTACAGCTTCTCCTGCTTCTGCCAGATCTCCTCCAATGGCCCCACATGTGGCCCCTTCTCTGTCTGGGTTCAGCTCTTTTGGCCAAGTGCCTCCAATGCTCAATGTAAATGACATGGTGGCACACCGTCTTCGGTATGAATTACAACAAGTGAATGCCGATATTCAACAATATACCCAACATGCAACCTTTGCCGTGCTTTCTCCGCAGCAGCTGCAACATTGGAATGGCTTGGTGGAGCGTTCCGTGTTGTTGCATGCTCAACTCCAAAACATGGGCTCCGGTTGAATGGGTGCGCATTTCCTTATTCGGATTGGTGCGAGTTTTGTTGTTTTCCATGTCACTTCATAGGTGCCTCACTAGTCACTCTATACCCCTTCATACAAGTCTTGCAATCAACTTGGAGGTGTCCCCTCCAGGTTAGGGTAGGGTTAGGGCTAGGGTTAGGGCTAGGGTCACCGAGCTGGTGGAACCAGTCTTGGTTTTATAACCCTTTTTAGGGTCTAGGGTGGACCTACCAGGTTTAGCAGCAGCAAGCAGCAAGCAGCAAGCAGCAAGCAAGCAGCAAGCAAGCAAGCAAGCAGCAGCACGCGCGAAATGGCTAAAAATCAGAACTCCTTCGTGGTGCTTTGGATTTGGTTGAAATTTTGGTGCATGATACCTATGGGTGTGAAGTACAATCACACAAAGTTTGAGCGAGAAACTCGACGGTGGCGACCGGCAACGGGCTTCGCGGGTAGCGCACCCAGGTTTCAAAATCTGTCAAAAATGACCAGAAAATGCCATTTTTGGGTAGTTACAGTTGCCTAACATGTCCTTGTAGGGGGGAATTGGCACGGAAACCAATGTAGATGTTGAACGAACACCTTTGGTCACTGTCTAGTGGGGTTCACACCCAAGTAGTGGGCCCAATGACCTCTTTTTGGGCCCATTTTCGACACATTTTAGCCCCTATAAGTTCCCAACCACCCTCCATTTATTTCTTCGACGCCTGAACTCCGACAACCCTCGCCTAACCCCCCACCCTCGCCGTACCCGAATGTGCATGGCTTGAGTCCTGTAGCATCTGCCCGCAAAGCCCCTCTTACCTGCTACCGGCCATTGTGGTGGCGGGGGCCATCGCACTCAAGCAAGGCATCAATGAATCATCACGTGCCTAATGCATATGAAACGGGATCGCGGTGAAGCGAAAGCCGATTGTAGTTTGTTTTCTTCGTGTCCTTAGAATGGTTGTGTATTGGTATAATATGTTGTGCTCATCCTTTTGCACTTGTGGATGTCACCTTGTACTAGGTATTTTTCCTTGGGGAACGGGATTCGCAAGTGGCGGACCTCAGTTTCACAAACTGCAGTTTAGGGTCAAACACAGCCATTTTTGGGCCAAAAAAGCCCTAGAACACATTCAAAACGGCCAAACGAAGGGAAACGGTGGGTAGACTCCACGTGCGGCTTGACTTCCCCGTGTCAACGATCTCTTTGCGGCCCTCTAACTCCATGATATGTCCAGGAAACGGCCTAAAAAGGCCCCCAGAAGCTCCAAATGCCGACAGCCACAAACCAAGAATAGGCCATATCTTTGGCTACATGGCTCAAAATGCGATTCCGAGGGCACCTACTCCACCCACAACCCCCCACTTTTTGTGGTTTCCACCCCTCAGAACTGCCCAAAGGGACGCCTAGACCCCAATGCCTAGGCCCACTAGGCTGCGGCAAGCTGCAAGCTGAAGCCCAAACAGGTGGGAGCCCAAATGGGTCAACAGGGTCCAGTAGGGGCAAAAAGATGACTTTTCTCAAAAATGATCCTACACCATGTGCGACGCTAAAACAAGTGTTTTTGGACCGTTTTGAGCTTGTGGTGGCCCATTTTGGTCCTCCAAAAATCCCAAAATGCCTTGAAAATGGGCTGTTTTGGGACCAAAAATGGGTCAAAATGGGTCAAAAATGCATTTTTCCAAACCTCATCCTAGACCATTTGGGGTGCACAAACAGGTGAACTGAGCCCATTTTGAGCCCATTTTGAGCCCATTTTGGCCCCTCAGAAGTCCAAAAAGCCTTGAAAGTGGGCCTCGTGGTGATGGGGTTCACTTGCAAGCTGATTTCACTTTGTCAAGAGGTATCAACGTGTGAATCATTCTTGATGTCCCTCACCAGTCTTAGTTGATGTTCCCTCCCCCACCAGCTCGGTCCCAATATTCAGTCTTGATTAGGGTTGTCAAACCATTTTTCGCCCTTTTTCATTGGGTCGGGTGCATTCTTGGTGTTTTGGGGTGGCTACATGGTTACATCTATCCATCTGTCACTCTGTACCTCTGCATGCATGTCTTGCAATGAAAACCAAGGTGATTTGGTCTTTGTACGTTGGATAGGGGCGAATCTGTGCATTCGCTTTTTTTAAAATTTTTTCTCCGTGAGGTCCAACCCCCATAAATTTTGATTATATGATTGTCAGCAGCCGGATTGCTCAAGCGGTTAGCACAGTTGCCTGCGACGGGAGAGACTGTCGCCGGCGATGGCAGAGAGCGGTGGCTCGAACCCTCCTGGCGGCTTATTGTTTTGCGGCGGCGGCGCGCGCGCTGTCAGCGCCCTAATTCCGGCGCCGCGGCGCCTTAAGTCGCCATAAGGCGGTGACGGTATGCAGACTGCGGCCCTAGCAGACTGCGAAAGACTGCGCACGAACAGGCGACACGCGCATTTACGACAACCGAAAAAACGACTGCAACTGATCTACTGCAACTGATCTTCTGCTAAAAGGCGACAAGGATGTTTTGAACCGTTCTGCAGCCCAAATTTATAAAATAATTGCATTATTTTATCGCCAGATAAGGGAACGATACCTTACTGGTAAATCCACTCCCTCCTACTCATTTTCAACTCCCTCCTACTCATTTTCAACTCCCTCCAAGTCAAAATCCACTCCCTCCTACTCATTTTCAACTCCCCCCTGCTCATTTTCAACTCCCTCCAAGTGAAAATCCACTCCCTCCTACTCATTTTCAACTCCCCCCTGCTCATTTTCAACTCCCTCCAAGTGAAAATCCACTCCCTCCTACTCATTTTCAACTCCCTCCTACTCATTTTTAACTCCCCCCTGCTCATTTTCAACTCCCTCCAAGTGAAAATCCACTCCCTCCTACTCATTTTCAACTCCCTCCTACTCATTTTCAACTCCCTCCAAGTGAAAATCCACTCCCTCCTACTCATTTTCAACTCCCTCCTACTCATTTTCAACTCCCCCCTGCTCATTTTCAACTCCCTCCAAGTGAAAATCCACTCTCTCCTACTCATTTTCAACTCCCTCCTACTCATTTTCAACTCCCCCCTGCTCATTTCCAACCCCCTCCAAGTGAAAATCCACTCCCTCCTACTCATTTTCAACTCCCTCCTACTCATTTTCAACTCCCCCCTGCTCATTTTCAACCCCCTCCAAGTGAAAATCCACTCCCTCCTACTCATTTTCAACTCCCTCCTACTCATTTTCAACTCCCCCCTGCTCATTTCCAACCCCCTCCAAGTGAAAATCCACTCCCTCCTACTCATTTTCAACTCCCTCCTACTCATTTTCAACTCCCCCCTGCTCATTTTCAACCCCCTCCAAGTGAAAATCCACTCCCCCCTGCTCATTTTCAACTCCCTGCTGCTCATTTTCAACTCCCTCCAAGTGAAAATCCACTCCCTCCTACTCATTTTCAACTCCCTGCTGCTCATTTTCAACTCCCCCCTGCTCATTTTCAACCCCCTCCAAGTGAAAATCCACTCCCCCCTACTCATTTTCAACTCCCTGCTGCTCATTTTCAACTCCCTCCAAGTGAAAATCCACTCCCTCCTACTCATTTTCATCTCCCTACTGCTCATTTTCAACTCCCCCCTGCTCATTTTCAACTCCCTCCAAGTGAAAATCCACTCCCTCCTACTCATTTTCAACTCCCTCCTACTCACACACAAGTGTCCCCCCACCGATCCAACCATCGACTTGCACACTATTGTTGTCACTGGAAATTCCGTCCCTCACCTGCCCTTGCACACTTGGCACGAAGAAAGCATTGTTCCATCTTTTTTTGTGCAATGTGCAAAAGAATGTGTAAAACAATGTGCAAGAGATGTGCTTCCCGATGATGAAAGTAGTATACATTGTGGAGCCGTAGCTCAAAACTGGGGGCCATGGAGGCATAACCCAACCTTACACAGGCGAACCGTGAAGGCAAGGAACATAAACTCAGACTTGAAATTTGAAATGTCCTTAGTTCTTCGACACTTGAGCCCGCCACTCCCAAAGCTGCTTACACTGATGCAACTCAGCTGGCGAAAGTTGTTCCCCACATGCAGCCCGAGCATACAACTGAGCCAAGCGAGTATCAACCGAGTCAGCCGAGTCAACCATATTGTGAATGTGTGCATGCAATTGATCATTATACGCGGCCTGCTGCGCACTCAGGCCCCCAGGAGCCTGATTCACGGTGGTTAGCGCATCTGAAAGCTCAAGGGCAGCATTCAGCTCTTCCTTCAGCGGCGGACCGCTACCCCTACCCTGACACCTACCTCTTCCCTTTGTAGCACCCTTTGGACCATCCCCTCGCTTAGCGGCCTTCCTGACAGTTGGCTGCACGGTTCGCTTGGCGGCCACCGGCGGGGGAACAGGTCGTGGTGCTTGTGCACCTGCCACATGGACCTGTGTGGAGGAGGCTCGCATGTCCACAAATTGGTTCAGTAGCCTCTCCTCTTCTTCGAGAAAGGCCCCTGCATCCTGTCCCTGGTCGGAAAGATGAGTTGCCACTCGATCCACATTATTTATATATTGACGCATCCGGGACTGCAGGTTCCCAAGGGAGCGGACAATCTGCTCGCGTTTCTAGGCCGGCAAATCAGCCCACGAGGAGATGTCGGTCAATATAATGTCATCGTCTGTAGCATGGATTGCCACGGGTACCTGCACTGTGGGTAGGGGGAGGCGTTGGCTGCTGCATTTGGCACTGACAAGGACCTGAGTTGCAGTCTGAAATTGTTTTAAAATAAAAATTGGATTGAACAACCCAAGATGGAAGCCGACTGAAGATGACCGATGATGCAAAACAGCAAAATAGTGACGACATGGATGCCCGACTCGGACAGCAAGTCCACAACTACACCAAAACTTCGTATAGGCACCATCCTCAGCCAATGGCTCGAACAGACAAACATAATGTGGACAGTTCATGTAACGCGAAGTGCAGCTGGATTCACTTCGCTTTACCTCATAAACTATATTTTTGCCTTGGATTTGGTGCACACGATTGGAGATCGCACAGAATCTAGGTAGGTCTAACAACTCCGTCTCAAGTTAATCGTGACACTGTCGATCATAGTTCCATAAGGGTGCCGCCCTGTTAGCAACTATATATTGGGCCTCCCTGGACATGTCATACTCATACACGAGGTACGCAGTTGAAGCATTCATCTGCTGGAGCATTCTATCAAACGCCCAGCTTGTCACCTTGCCTGAAACGAACTTGACATAGAATGGGAAGGTCTGGTTAGCTATTTGGTGATTGGCGTGCCGCTGATTCACCATTTCAGTATATTCAAGTTTATAGCCCTCCTTGGAGAGCAAGTGCAAAACAGATAAAAAAATGTGGTAGTAACCTTTTCTTGTGGTTAGGTGGCGCTTTATGCGGCAATTCAAAGACTCAGCCCTCTGTGTGGACTTGCAGCCGAAGGTAAAAACGCGGCAGACCTAGCAGTTCATGAGCCCACGGACGGCTCATGTCAAGCTGCTCCAAAACGGGTTGGCGGGCATCGTGGGTATCCTCCCACCCTACTTGTGCCTGCACTCGGGCCCAAAGATCGTCCTTGTTTCGCAAGGAGAGGAAAGAGATTGCTGTCTGGGTGAGCTCGCCCCGCTCTTCGGCCTCCTGGAGGAAAAAATCCTGCACCTTTTTTCGAAAAGGAGAGTCCCCTAAGGATGCGACCCACGTTTCCAATTTTTGGATACAGGCACGGAGTTCTATTTTCTCCGTGCACTTGTGGATCTGTCTCTTTACCTCATCCCAATCTTGGGACAGATATATATCACCGATACTAGACGGCCCCGATGAAGCCGTCGAAGATTGAGAAGGTTGTGAGGTTTGTTGGCTTGACGTAGGCGTCAAAGTAAGAGGGGTAGAAGGGGTGGGGAGCTCTGGTGAAGAGGACATTTGGGAGGTGAACTCGCCTAGATCCGGCATGTCCTGATTTGGGGGTGTTTGCGAAATCCCTTCGTCTTCCGCGTCGTCCACCATCACCTCTGCTTCTGGGTCAGGTATGGCCTCGGCTGCAACCGGTTGGTCTGA
Source organism: Eutreptiella sp. 'Long Island Sound 2002' (assembly GCA_964036045.1). Classification (NCBI taxonomy): domain Eukaryota; phylum Euglenozoa; class Euglenophyceae; order Eutreptiales; family Eutreptiaceae; genus Eutreptiella; species Eutreptiella sp. 'Long Island Sound 2002'. The sequence goes on from OZ038378.1 coordinate 64,184,550, forward strand.
CGGCTGGGATGGGTTAGGCTTCGGGTCAGGCTTTGGGTCAGGCTTCGCGCTTTGGGACTCAGGTTTGGGTGTGGAGATGGGCGCAGAGGTTAGTACTTGGTGCCCACCCTCGGGCGTGAGTGTTTGTACCTCGGCTTGCGAGGCAAAGGAGACGCGCCGCTTCCTGTGCTTTTGTGGGCCAGGCACGCTCCCCATTAAATCCATCACAGATGGCCCTTCCGCTGCCCTGGCTGCAGCATATGCCGTTGCCTTGGCCTTCTTTTCATCGGAGATTGGTGTCTTCGGTGGCATTCTGGAAGTGCACGTCATGATCCAGGCGATTGGGGTTGAAAGCCGGTGCGTGCATCACAACTGAGGGCTTGGGTTGTCACACACGGAACGCAAAACGTGTCAACCTGTACCAACTCCCTTCAAGCGGAAGTCCACACCCTCCTTCTCAATATGTACACACACACACACACACACATATATATATATGTATGTATGTATGTATACAGATATATATATATATATGTGTGTGTGTGTGTGTGTGTCTGTATATATCTATATACATATATATATATATATATATATATATATATATATATATACATATATATATATATATATATATATATATATATATATATATATACATATATATATATATATGTATATATATATGTATATATATATATATATATATATGTATATATATATATATAGATGTACATACATGTATTTGTATATATATGTATATATTTCACTTGGGAGGAGTAAATATTCAGTAGGAGGGAGTGGATTTTCACTCGGAGGGAGTATACATACATACATATACATACATACATATATATATATATATATATATATATATATATATATATATATAGATACATAGATGTACATACATGTATTTGTATATAGGGAGTAGAAATTGAGTAGGAGGGAATGGATATTCGCTTGGAGGGAGTGGATTTTCACTCGGAGGGAGTGGAAACTGAGCAGGAGGGAGGTGAAATTGAGTAGGAAGGAGTGGATATTCACTTGGAGGGAGTTGAAATTGAGGGGAAGGGAGTGTATTTTCACTTGGAGGGAGTATACAGCAATATATATATATATATATGTATATATGTATATATATCTACATACATACATACATACATACATCTACATATATATATACATACATATATATATATATATATATATATATATATATATATGTATATATGTATATATGTATACATATATAGATATATATATATATATATATATATATATATATATATATATATGTATGTATGTATGTATGTATGTGTGTGTGTGGATGTGTGTGTATGTATGCGTATATATATATATATATATATATATCTACATATCTACATCTATATATATATATATATATATATAAATATATATATAGATGTACATACATGTATTTGTATATATATATATATGTATATATTTCACTTGGAGGGAGTAGAAATTGAGTAGAAGGGAGTGTATATTCACTTGGAGGGAGTTGAAATTGAGGGGGAGGGAGTCGATTTGCGCACAGCGCTAAACGCGTTCAAAACAGCGAAGTAAAGGGCAACGCTGGCCAATCACACATCTGTCAGTAATTAATAATAAGTGACAGAGTGATCAGAAGGTGAAATTCGAACTAATTAGAACAACAACATAAAATTCATACCTTTCTGTCAGTTGCGGTGGTTTTTTCAGTTACGCGTGTCGCATGTTCGTGCGCAGTCTTTCGCAGTCTGCTAGGGCCGCAGTCTGCATACCGTCACCGGCCATAAGGCGCCTTAAGGCGACGCAATGATTTCGTAGGTCGCCTTAAGGCGACGGCCCCACCCAGGTGGAGGTAATGCCTGGCGGATTTTGCGATTTCGATTTCTGCCACCAGAAATCGATCTGAATGCATTACTGTGTGGACTTTTACAAAGCTAAATACACCTGTAAAATATTAATGCGCGAAACAGCGCGATTTACGGGTCGGCGGTACATATCTGCAATTTTGGCCGCTTGGCGCAAAGTGCTCAAGTTTGGATGCCAAAATCGTGAACAAGGTCCAAGACGACATTCATTGAACTTGATATCTGAAGTTTGTCGGATTGTAATACATGTCTCCCAGTTTAATCATTTTGTGCGCTTAACATGCAAGCTTAGAGCTCAGCCGGCTTAACCTGCTAACATGCTCATACAGCATGGCTAAAGTATTGAACCCAATACATTTCTGAGTCCATTTGCACCAAAACGACTTGCAAAACATCAATTTTGCCCCTTGTGGCCTCTTTTTGCCACGTAGTTTGGGAGCACAAACGTTGAAAAGGTAAGCTGTCTCCACTTCACACTGTTGCCAAGGTGTCATATTGCGGACGACATCCTAGCCTAAAGATGTTGCAGATAAGGGTTGGGAGCAAGGGGGCCGAAGGCCCCCTTGCCAAAAAGAGGTAGCCGCAATAGATAGTAAAATGAGTTTTCCGGGTTACATTGGAACATAGCTATTAGTTTACGGATGTTCATTTCAAAAGATTCTTTGACATGTTGTTTGAAATTTGGCTATGTGTGCCCATTTCGGTGCCCATAGGTACCTACAATCTGAGCCAAGAAACCCATTCTTTCATGCAGAGTAATGGATTTAGCCGGGTACATTGGAGGGTACATTCGAAAAAATTTGCGACTGTTAGTTTGCGGGTTTTGTTTTCAAAATTGTCAGTGACAACCCGTAGCCACAATAGATAGTAAAATGAGTTTTCCGGGTTACATTGGAACATAGCTATTAGTTTACAGATGTTCATTTCAAAAAAGTCTTGGACATGTTGTTTGAAATTTGGCTATGTGTGCCTATCGTTGGAGCAACTATTGTGTGCCCATCTCGGTCCCCTTAGGTACCTACAATCTGAGCCAAGAAACCCATTGCTGCAAGCAGAGTAATGGATTTAGCTGGGTACATTGGAGGGTACATTCGAACAAATTTGCGAGTTTTAGTTTGCGGATTTCGTTTTCAAAATTTTTAGTGACAACCCGTTTGACGCTCTCGGTTCCACAGGCCAAAGGCCATTTGATTCGACCCAAAACCGGGAAAAATCGGCCTCAGAATCTGGTTTAAAAGTCAAAGCACGAGAAAAATCGATTAAGAAGGCCAGTACTATCGGTTCAAATAGGGCCATTAGGCCCCTTTCCACCTTCCCCACCACCGGACAGCCTCGGACAGCCGCAACCAAAAGCCGCGCGGCCCTGTAGCACCTCTACTTTCAATGACCACGCCCGGTCCGCGTCCTCGGCCGCGACCTTGCCACGACCTCAGTCGGTCAATGCAGTCCCTTGTGTCTTGTTCAATACCCTCGCGTTCCCTACGTCCCCTGTCGTCCCTTGGGAGACTTCGATAAGGGGGGGGGGGGTCAGAATCTCCTCGTGCCGCGCCGTTTGGTGCCATGCCGTGCCCTGCCGTGCCGCCTATTCGAGGGCTGGGGCCAAAGAGTCCTTGTGCCACGGAAGGCCTACTGCACTCAGGGTTGCCATTGCCTGAGACTTCCTAGTACTCTAAAGTAAGGCCCAACACAATGATGGTGTATCACCAAGCATCAAGGGACACCGCTCACAAAGTGGCAGGAATCTTGAGTGGACATTCTTCAGCCTCCAAGCCCACGGGGCTTGGCCTCTTGGATGAGGTATTTCTTTTGGAAAGCACCTCGCTGGATATCCCGCAGAATAATGCTGAGATTGTCACTGATGCGGGAAATGCATCAAGATAGCATCGTCTGCTTGCTTTTTGCTCCCGCATCATGTTCTGGTTTCTTGGATCTCTCGGTATGATATATTTACATGTTCGTATGTTCACGAATGAGTTTGTGTGCACCTTTATTTGCACAATGATGCATGAATGTGGAGGCTATACGAGATAGAAAGCGAAAGGTGGGGCGAGGGCGGAGGGGGAGAGGATGAAGTGTCATTACTTCACATTCCCGACCTATTTGTTCTCGGCCTGAATGCATTTGTGAGCAGCTTTGTGGTGCCTGTGTTTGGTGCTCGGTGTGCCCTTAGAGTATGCACTGCCATCCTCCGCTCAAGATGTTCCTCATGTGCCTGAACAGGTAGCACTTCCCATTAGACCTGTGGCATTATGAAGAGCGACCTTTTACCCGGGTTTCCCTCAAGCAGTCTTTGGACCAAGGGCGCCAAGGCTGCACCCATGCGGCTCCCCCAAGTGCATTGTTTGTCTAGTGGAGACATTTTTCCCCATGCCGGTGGCACGGTTTTTATCCACGTCATCCAACATTTGATTTTGTATGTCATTCTTCTGCTTTGCTGCTTCTCAAAGTGTCTCGCCAGGCAAGGGGGACCCAAACCAGATGGGGGGTTCATTTAAAGTGGATTGTCTTGATACCTTGGCGTTGGCCAGATGCCCCGTTTTTTTTCGCCAACAAAAACGGGCTGTGAAACCCATTTTTTTTGGAAAAAAAAAGGAAGAAAGAAAGAAAGAGGGCTATGAACCCGTTTTTCTGAAGAAAAAAGAAATACAAAAGACGAGGTGTGAGCTTCGCTCACCACAGCCCGTTTTTAATAGCCCATTTTCCTTGTCAAGAAGAAAAAACAACAAGTCTTAACGACACGGTAATGTCATGTTATGAATTTAGCCATTGGTATCCACATGAGGATCTGCCCCTGCAACCGTAGTGCGAAGAGTGGACCTCGCACTGGTCTTGTTCCACCAAGGCCATGCCTTCCCTTAGATAGTCGTGCCAGAAATGAGAAGTGGTCCTCACTGATGTCTTGTGGGTCAAGCGTTCCTTCCTTGCATAGTAATGTGAAGGTGAAAAAATCAATCCTAGTGACGGCATGTAAACATATATTGGGAAATGAATAGTACCCCCCAAAAGGATCACAACACCGCCATGCCGCAAAATATCTTCACCTAGCGTCCGGACATGTAATGGTTATGCTCCCATCAACGCCCTCTCTGTAGATACTCCTTGGACTTTGTGTACAATTAAAGAGTCATTCATGACACTGTGGTGTCAATGTCACACGTGACATCCGTCCGCAAGCGAGCAGAGAATCGAAAGAAGCATCAATCACCAATTTACCTTGAGAAACATCAACTAGAAACTTCCCCCTTTACACATTTGTACTACATTTTATGGAAGAAAAGGACTCAATGGTGGCGCTATGAAGGACAACAAAATGAACGCCGAAAGAAAGGAATGCAATTTCGCATCCCCGATACGGTGGTGTGGGAAAATAATATTCCGAAAGCATGGTATCACTACGATGGCAAAGAAGGTATTTCGATATGCATGTGTGTGCCATTTTGGTCTCCGACTCCTCATTATGATGTCAGAGGTGCGTAATTTCATTGCGCATGCAGTGTCATGCATGTTGGATACCACTTGTGCCTCAGGCAGGGGGGGGGGGTGTTATGGGGTATTAGGTGATCCGGATCATTTTTTATCCGAACGCTAGGCAGTGGGGGGGGGGGGGGGTTCAAGGGTATCCGTGGATCACTTTAAATTTATTCTTGGACCATTTGGGACCATTTTTCTCATTGCACTTTCAACTATGTGCCAAGGGTCTTGTGTACTTGTGGATCATTTTTTGAAAGTGAAATTGTTGGAACAACTGAATTTCCATTTTTGGGTCATTTTTTTTAATACACATTGTTGGTCCAATATGTTGCTATGTGAAACTTATATTTGGAAGTTACATTTTCGGATCATTTTTTGCAACACAAATTGGTGGATCAATATCTTGCTTTGTGCGTGCGCGAGGTGATACTTACCTTGGGAAGTGACATTTTTGGCTCATTTTTTGACACAAATTGGTGGATCAACATGCTTCATATGTCACGTATGCCGTGTCTTTGCATCATTTTTCTTGCTTATATATGAATGGGTGGATGATTTCTTTTACTCTGTGCCCGTTTACCCTTCTGTACTCTACCTTCTCTAACAGTGGCCTGGTTTGTGTTATGCCGGAGCCATCCCATTTGAAATTGAATCAGACGGCGCCAAGTCCCAAGCCACCCACGGCAGGAAACAAGGGGAAAGCCGGAGACAACGGGGGCGCAGAAAAAAAAGGGGGGAAAGAGGAGAACAGGAAGCCCAACCACACGGCGCCAAGGCCCAAGGCACCCAAGGCCGGAAACCACGGAAAGCAGGAGACAACGGGGGTCACACTAGAGGAAGCAAGCACGCCAACCCAGCCGGCCACTGAGGAGTTGTTTTGTGCCTGCTTGACACCACACAACAACCAACATCACTACGATCACACAGCTACACGCAAGATGAAAAAACAGCATCTGTACCATCGAAGTCGAGAAAAGCCTGTCATACAGCAGCACACCACAAACTACCTCCAACTGACGAATAGGGGAGCAAGTTGCTGTCTCCTTGCCTTCGTTATTGCATGCACTGTCCTTCTTTTGTGTTTTTTCTCAACCTTAGCTCTACAGGCAAGCTTTGCATTGTGTTATTGGCGTGTTGTTATTCTTGTTATCTTTAATTGGCTTGTTGGTGTGGGTGTGGGTGTGACATGCATGACACGGTTGAGGACAAGTGAGATTGTTTGTTTCACATAATCTGGTGTTAGGGTGCAAGATACGAAAGACGGTGGACTAAGATGAGTAGAAGAACGTTGTTTCCCATACTTGATCTTCAGTCTATTGCAACTGATGAGTGTTTTGCTGCTTTGTTGCTCGCCGTAAAGCCCCCTTCTACTTGAACAACCTATGCAAGCGTTGAATGCAAAGAGCAACAACACGCGGCGCACAAGAAAACACAGCACAACGGAACAGCACATGGGACCCACACAGCACCAAGGGCAGCGGCCAACGGTGGGGGGGGGCACAAGCACAACAAACCAACACCCCATGAAAAGCACAACGTGGGCCACCGCGGCAACACACGACACCACACCCGCCAACACAGCCCCGCCAGATGCAATACCGAACGCAACACGCCACAAAACACGACACAACACACGAACACACATGCAGCACCGCACCGCACACAAGGACCGGGGGGGGGGGGGGGCAAAGACACACAAACAAAAAAAAACAAGAGGGGGGGGGGCGGAAAGAAAACCGGAGGTAGGGTGGGGCAAAACGCAGCACAAAACAAAACGCACAAGGAAAAGTAGTGTGTGCACAAAAGCATGTATGTGTGTGTACATTGTTTGCAATGAATGCATTCCATGCACCCTATTTCAGACCCTACCATGCTCAATTGATTTTGGCCGAGGAGTTGGTGCTTATTTGCCTGTTGGAGTAGTTGTTAGATGGTTGCTCGTTGCCGATGAAGCTTGGTGGGTTCACGCTGCCGGCGGGAAGCTATCAGTAATCCCCACCAGCCCCTAGGACTATCCACGTGTCCCAGTTGGTGGTCCTGAAAATTGTCGATCATTTTGCTAGGAAGGGGGGAGGGGGTTAAGGTTGGGGGGGGGGGGGGGGGGTTGGACCCCCGCGGATCACTGATCCGCGGACGGCGTGCCACACCTTGCGTATGGAGTATGGTGTGCTCCAAAGCCTTGGTCTCCACACAATGTTGGTGCTTTCTTCCATGGAAGTTTTGCCCCATGATCCATTCAGGGTGGCCCCTCATCATTCTTAAAAAATCATTCAGCATCCCCGTTTGGAGCTTCTTGTATCATCTCTAGGGATTGTCCGCAAGAAGGTTGAATCCACTGGCATTATCCGCCATTTCACGAAAAATCTTCAAGACAAGGAGCATGAGATTGTGGCGTGTTGCTACGTCAAGCAGCCCCAAGCATCATCACTTCACACTACCCAAGACACGTTTGCGGTGGACTACTTGAATTGGCACATGTTGAACGAATTCCTATTCGTCAACCGCCATGGAAAGGGGTATGCAAGGCTAAGGTGTTCGCACATTAATTTGGGATGTACAAAAACAAATGGTACGGAGATTTGGAGTGAGAGAGGGTAGCATAAGAGATTGCCCTGGGTTATATCTGCTATCAGTCTCACAATTTCTTTGCAAAGAAATGCTATTGCCGACCCTCCTGGAGATAGCATTTCTTTGCAAAGAAACGCTAAGGGGTAGCATTTCTTCCCAAAGAAATGTTAGGCGATAGCATTTCTTCGCAAAGAAATGCTAGTGTGCATTTTATTCCCTGTGTGTTTACTAGAATAGCACAACAATGTCCAAGAAAGATTCCAAGGTTTCCGAGGCACAATTGCCCACGCCACCCCTTGTAGAGCAATTCATTCGTGTACTTCAAGAATGCAAAGATAAGAAAGAATGTACCAAGGAACCAATCAATAGCAACATGTTTGAGGATGACTCGGATCATGAGGATCAAATTGGAAAACCCAAGAACACCAAGAGAACAGCAAGAGAAGGCATGATGCCGCAAAGCATATCGGTGTGCAGCGTAGGACACTAAATGTATATCACCAAAAAGGCAAACAGGTGAAATCCAAAGCAGCAATGCTCTTGAGCAAACACAATGTGGCAAAAGAGGAGGAGCAAGGCGAAGCAGAACCGTGCCCCAAACCAGAGATAAAAGCCGAACCTTGCCCAAAACCACCACAGAACCGTTCACCAATGAAAGTGAAACTTGAGTCTCCCCAAGAGATGGACAATCGTCAAGTAAGTATTTATACTATCTCTGATGATGATTTGCTGAGCTCACATTCTTGCGATGTGGTGAATGCTTCTATGGTTTCCTCGGAGCTTTCCTTCGGAGATGAAGCAAATGAGTATGAAGAGTTTCCTCCGACTCAATTGTCTCAGAAGGGGGATGTGTTTGCCTCACTTGCAGAAGGTATCAATGAATATCGTGATGCAGCTTTTGCCGCCCCACCTAGTGAGGGGGGTGCAGCACACAATCAGGTGTTGGAAGACATGCCGAACCCCTTCACAGCAGCAAAGAAGCCTAAAAAGGCCCCATGTAGACCCAAGGTGGAACCAAGTGTGTGCTATATGCGTGATGAGCCGATCCCTAGGAATGACACTCTTGCTCTTCAACCGGTGTCATGTGATGCATGCCGTGCAACCTACCACCTTCGGTGTGCCAAGTTGACTCGAGTGCCTCGTCATGGGTCATGGATTTGTGAAAGCTGCACCATGACGCTGTAGTTCTTCCCTATTTATGGCTAAGAGGTAGTAGCCATGTGGTAGCCATTCCGCCTCCGAATGTGCAGGGTGCCACAACAAACAGCGACGTTTCGCAACTCAACTTGACTTCTTTACCCCTCTTGATGTCAATGTCTTGGGAATGCGGGTTTTGCCATGGAGGGTCGGCAATAGCATTTCTTTGCAAAGAAATTGTGAGACTTTGATAGCGGATATAGTGAAACGCTACCCGATAGTGTTTCTTTGCAAAGAAATGCTGGGGCCCCTGTAACTACGAAGTAAAGGCCCAAAGTGTTTCTCCGGTAAAAACCAGGTGAAAACCAGGTAAAATGGGTAAAAAATCAATAACTTGCTTTGTGCGAGTTTGCTCGCCTTGCCCTCTCTTATGATGTGTAACGGACACATTTGCATGCAAATACGCTGAAACATGGGTGAAAACGCAGGTGTTTTGCCACTTTTACGTCTCTCGCACCACAACACCACCATGTACACGCAATTATTGCTCGTTACTGCCTTTTTGCGCGCGTAAAAGGGTGTATTTGCGTGGTTACTATAAGTTCAGCTCGGACGCAAGAAGGGTCATTTACGCACGTAAAAGGGTTTATTTACTTGTCTCGTGAACTCTGTTGCGGACGCAAATTAGGCCTTTTGCTCACGCCAAATCCATGTAATTGCCTCTTTCACTCTTAGGGGCTTCTCTTTTATGGGACATGCATGGCAAGAAGACCAGAGCCAAGGCCGCTGTCCAAGCCCCCAGGGACCCGCAGCCACCACCCAAGCCCGCACCTCCTCCCCGCACCACCCATGAGCCCACACGGGAGGTTGTTGATGAGTATGTGAAGGTGGTGGGTGTGGAAAATGTGGCGGGAGCTGGGATCCAGGTGTTGGATTGTGCACTCTCGGTGAACGAGATTAAGGGGTTGCCGGCTATCCACGAGGATGTTTGCTCGGTGAGAGAGCGGCTGCAAAAATTGTAGCAGGAAAAAGGTGAACCCTTGAAATATTTGTTGAGGGTCAACCTGCAGGCCGGTCCAGTTGCTTTGTCCAAGGGCGTTTTGAGCAATTTTGCTCTAGGCCTATACCACTGGTTGAGCCCTGCCCCAGTGGGAATATTCCTGCAACTTAACGCAGACACCCTAACGGCATTGTTTGCCATGATGCAACGTGTCCAAGGCCCCCAAAAGCAATATGTCACGGTGTACAATGTGCCGGATGCGGACCGGGAAAAGGAGGCTGGTAACCGACGGATGTGGCCAGACCCCGTCAAGGTGAAACATTGGCAAGAGCGCCTCGATACGGACACACACAATTTTTTCCGGGAGTTCAAATTTCAGGACTTGTCGGCCTACGGAGCGATTCAGTCCGTGGGTCGGCGCGAGGCCTTGAAAGGACCGGACATCCCTGATTTAACGCAGCCCACAATTTCTGTAACGCAGGACGATGTTTTTGCGCTTGGCATGGGTTGCCCGTTGCCAGACATCGCAGTGAAATACCCTGTGGGCAATAGGCAGGGGGGGGTGGGGGGGGGGTACTTTTCAGGTCTATGTTGGGCCTGTGTTAACACAACACATGAGGGGGTGGGGGGGTACTTTTCACCGCCTGTGCTGGGGCCGTGTTAACACGTCCAATAGGTGGTGTGTTGTGGTACGTGTTGTTGTGTTGTGTTGTGTTGTGTTGTGTTGTTTTCCTTTCTGTTATGTTGTGTTATGTTGTGTTATGTTGTGTTGTGTTGTGTTGTGTCATTCCTTGTTTTGTTTTGAGTTTTTTTCTCGTGTCATTTTGTCCAGTGTTCTTCTTTTTTGTTGTGTTGTGTTGTGTTGTGTTGTGTTGTGTTGTGCTGTGTTGTGTTGTGTTGTGTTGTGTTGTGTTGTTGTGTTGTGTTGTGTTGTGTTGTGTTGTGTTATATCCGCTATCTGGCTCACAATTTCTCAATGAAGAAACGCTATCACCGACCCTAGTGGCAGATAGCATTCCTTCATGAAGAAATGCTAGTTGATAGCATTTCATGATAGCATTTCTTGATTGGTGATAGCATTTCTTCCCCAAGAAACGCTATCTCATCCATTTTTAGGATATTCACAGAATGTCGAAGAAAGATGCCAAATTTTCGGAAGCACAATTGCCACCACCGCCACTGGTGACAGAGTTCATCAAAACCCTAAAAGAGTGGAAAGACAAGAAACAGGATGCCCCAGCAAGAAGCAGGAGGGAATTAGCATACATGATGCTGCAAAACATGTAGGTGTTGTGCCCCAGACCCTTGCAGTGTGTCATCAAAACGGGAAAAAGGTGAAAACAGAAGCAGCCATGTTGTTAAGTAGGTACAATGTGGAGAATCCCAAAGATGAGAACGAAATCAAAGCCGAGCCTTGCCCCAAACCAGCAGTGAAAGCGGAAACCTTGTCAACCACCGGCAAAGGAAGCTATAGCCATGAAATTGGAACCTAATTCACCACCAATTTTTGCACCTCGAGAAGCAAGTGTACTTACCATCTCGGATGAAGATTTACTAAGCTCGCATGCGGCTAATGTGTTGAATGTTTCCGTGGATTCATCTTTGCGTGATGAAGAGGATGATTATGAAGAGTTTCCTCCCACCCAATTGTCTGAAAGGGGGGATGTGCTTACTTCACTTGAAGAAGGCCACAATGCATACCGTGAAGCAGCTTTTGCAGCCCCACCTAGCGAGGAGGGTGCTGCCAACAATCAAGTCTTCGCGGACATGCCCAACCCTTTCACAGGTGCCAAGAAGCCAAAGGCAGTCCCATGTAACCCAAAGGCTGAACCTGGTGTATGCTATATGATGATGAGCCAATTCCCCGAAATCGTGACACTACTGCTCTCCAACCGGTGTCATGTGATGCTTGCCGAGCAACCTACCACCTTCGGTGTGCCAAGTTGGCTCGAGTTCCTCGGCATGGTTAATGGATTTGTGAAAGTTGTGCCATGACGCCGTAATTGATCTACATGATGTTGATTGAAGGAAATCACAACGGTAGCCATTCCGCCTCCAGTTGTGCGGGGTACCATACTCATCAAAGTGACGTTTCGCAGCTCATTTGAATTGTTCACCCCTCTTGATGCCATTGTGCCATGAATGTGGGTTTTGCCATCAGGGGTCGGTGATAGCGTTTCTTCATTGAGAAATTGTGTGCCTCAGATAGCGGATATAAAGAAACGCTATCATGATAGCATTTCTTGGGGAAGAAATGTTGGGGCCCCTACCCCAACATTTCTTCCCCAAGAAATGGTATCATGCACGTTTCTTGTATAGTGTTGTGTTGGGTTGGGTTGGGTTGGGTTGGGTTGGGTTGGGTTGCGTTGCGTTGGGTTTGGTTGTGTTGTGTTGGGTTGGGTTGGGTTGGGTTGGGTTGTGTTGGGTTGGGTGGGGTTGGGTTGGGTTGGGTTGGGTTGCATTGCGTTGTGTTGGGTTGGGTTGGGTTTGGTTGGGTTGGGTTGTGTTGGGTTGGGCAACCCAACCCAACCCAACACAACCCAACCCAACCCAAAAGAACCCAACCCAACACAACACAACCTAACCCAACACAACCCAACCCAACCCAACCCAACCCAACCCAACCCCACAGAACCCGACCCCACAGAACCCAACCCAACCCAACACAACCTAACCCAACACAACCCAACACAACACAACACAACACAACACAACACACGACAACACAACACAACACAACACAACACAACACAACACAACACAACACAACACAACACAACACAAAATCTTTGCACTCTTGTGTTGCCATGGGGTGGACAAAGGGGGGGGGGTGCTTTTCAGGTCCGTGTTAACACAACACAGGAGGGGATGGGGGGGTACTATCTACCTTTGTGTCGGCCGGCCGTGTTAACACGCCTAATGTCTGTACCCTTCGTGAACGGCCGTTAAGTGGCCGTTTGAATAATTGCGTGAATTTCACGTGAATTTGCCCAAATTTTGAGTTTTTTGGGGGAAAATGCCATATTCTTGGTTCATTTCAAGGGCTTTGAGGGGCCAAAATTCCTCCCCTAGCTTTGTTACGCATCATCCAATGAAAGTCCCGCCCCAAAAGCATGCATCATGACCGCACCGTGCCCAAAACGAGAGGTGCCGGAACCCGGCAAGCCTGTAGCCGATTCACAACCGTGAATTCACGTGAATTCGTACGAATTTTGTACGAATTTCGTACAAATTTCGTACAAATTTCACGTGAATTCGCGTGAATTTACACAAATGTTACCCGTGTGCACCCCCTGATTTGTCCTCACACCCCTAGTAAGCCCCCCAGCATGCACCCCGGTCACAGGCAACAATGGTCTGGGTTCGTAAGGTCATCTCATGTCCGTCTCTTGCGGCACCGGAACCGCCGCTGTAGAGTCTGAAGGTGCTGCATGTCGGTTAGAAGCCGTCTTCTTGTGCGGCTTGCATACATTTGTACACTTATGGGCCCTTGCCCATGTTGAGCCCTTTTGGTCGCATCCCACCCATGCAACCAAAGGCTATCGTCAATGGTGTGGTTGTCCACAACCACTTGCACCCCTAGTCTCCCCCGGAGGAGGCTTAGGCCCCCGCTGTTGCGCAACATGCGCTTCAGCCTCCGGTGACTTCCCTCTATGGCAAAGCAGGAGAACTTTGACAAGATTCTCCACTTCTTTGCAAAATAATACATGTGGTCGATCCAAAGATGCGTCCACAGAAGTTTGCCCCACTGGAGCTCATTGTGGGCAGCGCCCATGGCTATGCTATGGTTCCGGAGCCGCCCCAAGTCGGCCCCGGAGAACCATGCGGAACGCCACGCGTATGCACACATGCTTGCAAAATTCTCCCACCACGTTTTGCACACCGACTCCCAACTTTTTCCCCCTACTTGATGCTGCCTGAGACTAGGCTGCTCTAGGCAAGCATCTATTATCTTCTCCCAACCCTTATTGCGCATGAAATGGATGGCAGCAGCACACTCCATCCTCACCTTCCCCTTGCTGTTTGCCTTGTCATTATTTAATGAGGCACGGGTGCAAGTTCGTGCAGCAAGCCGTGCCTCATCTAAAACCGGTTGCAGCATGGTGCGTGCCACAGTGGCCGGTGCCTTCCCTGTCAATTGTACAACTAGGTCCCGTGTCTCGGCATGCGTTGCCGGATCCGCCCTCTAGGACCCCCGAGGAATATGAGGCCATAGGCTACCGTTTGGTGGAGGACATTCTGCCAAGGGACTTGGTGGATCAATTATGTGCGGTGCATTTGGGGGGAGAAGAGAATTGGAAGGACATTCTCCTTCAGGGCCAGAACCAAGGAGGTGGGCGCCGGCAGACCGCCCCGGGAACGGTGGACAAGTGGCTTCCCTCGGATATTAAGTGGCGTTTGCCGCGCATTTTTGCAGACCTTTTCCCGGTGCTGGATGACCTGGCGGACAAGGAGCCCCGGTTGGTGGAATGGGTGGATGCCCCCCCCTGGCGGGGCTACCAATGGCCCCACCTCGATTTCATGCTTACGTTGCGGGGTGCCGCGGACAGCAAGGCGGGTTTTGTATCCCTGCAGGATGATCCCCCATAAAAATCCCTGCAAATTGCACCGGGGACGAGCCATGGCTACCACGCGTCCAACACATGGCACGTAGTCCAGCAAAAGCCGGGCAGTGTTTTGCTGATGGATGGGACGTTGATCCATCGTGGAGCTAGTGGGCCGGGGAGGACGATTTTTTCCCCTTTGCGCCGAATAAATTCCGCACATCCGCAAATGTGGTGGAACCGGAGAATGTCCCGGACCTGATGTTTGTTGAACCGGAGGAACCGGAGGAGAAAGAGGCGGAGGAGGACCCCCGGGCAACCTCTTCGGGCGGTGATTTGCAGCCCCCTGCCCCACCTGCCCCAAGGTTGAGTTGGTCGGCGCCCCTGAAAACGCCCTTGGGGATGGAGAAGAAAGTCCCTACATGGGTGACGTGTGGGTCATTGGGACTGGGGGGGACCGCTGCCATTAGTGTGTGCCCATTCACAACGGAGGGACTGGGGCCGGAGGACGAGAATGCCGAGGAGTGCTCGATGCCCTCGTACCACCGCTGGTGGATACCCCCTCCTATGGCGGACAACATGGTGCGGGTCCCCGTCGCCCCCGGCTGCGTCTAGTTTGGGTTCTGTCACAGCAGCCTCATCCTCACCCCCGCACCCAGCGCCCGTGAGATGCAGTGGGCTTCAATGGCGATGCACTATACCGCCTCAATGCCCAGCATGCAAGCCGAAGCCGACGGCAAAGTGAAGTGGAACGGGAAGAAGAAGGAATACATGTGCCCATGTAATGAAAAGGTGCGTAATTATCCCGTTTTTGCGTGCGTAAAATGCATCGTTTGCGCATCCGTTACACGCATGACGAGGGCGCAAAATGGGTCAGTTACGCACGCAAAAATAGGGTATTTACGTCGTTGCCTAATTTCCATCTCTGACGCAAAATAGGTCATTTGCGCACGCAAAATAGGGTATTTACTTCGTTGCCTGATTTCCACCCGGGACGCAAAACTTGTCATTTGCGCACGCAAAATCCCAGTAAATTCGTGTATTTCCTCCGTATCTTTTAGATTGTCTCGAACTTCTTGCCCTTCGCGTTGGGGGATCCCGGGCCTGCCGATAGCAGTGCTGGGTTCGGCGCCAGAGCTGCTGCTGGAGCCCAACCTGGGGACCGTGGCGCGGCTGGTGAGGGCGATTTGGGCGAGGTGACGTTTCCGGACGTCGATGATTTCGCCGTCCGGTATGTGCATGGGTATGGCAAGGTTGCCAATGTGGAGGCAGGAATGGTTTTTTTGGAGGATCGGTCTGGGATGCTCCATTGGAAGATCCTCCGGGGAATTTCGGTGCGGCCCTTGGGTGCCAAGACCGCGGGTGGACGAGAGCCGGCGGGCGATGCGGCGACGTTGATTTGCCCGTTTTGGGTGAAACACAAGAAGGGGCAAGAGGAGAAAGTGTTCCTCGTTCTTTTCGTGTACATGCGGCCCCCCAGCTCCCACACGTGGGCCCTGCTGTGCACCCAGGATGAGCTGGGCCAGGTGCAGAAAGTGCGTGGAGTGCCACTGAGTGAGATCGGAGGTGTCCTGCCAAGGACACGTGAGATTGGTGGTGTGCACCAGGGCACGGCACTGGTGGCGAGGGTGGAAGGCTTTTGGCTGAGGTGGGAGAAGGAAGCGTGCAGCGACATGATGCGCAAGGTGGAGGCAGAGGCACGGAAGGTGGCCGAGGCCCACGGCGAGGATGTTGCTTCGGAATCCTCTGCAGGAGGAAAATCCTCCGTGCTCCCGGCGAAGAGGGCCCGTGGCCGCCCCCCCAAGGTGCCCGGGAAGGTGCCGGGAGTCTTTCCGGCCGGGCAAACGTCGGAGCTGGTGCGGGTGCGCTCGGAGAACGAGCTGCTGAAAGGCAAGGTGGCCCTGCTGGAGGACCAGGTGCGGGAGCGGGAGGCACGGCTGGCTGCTGTGCGTGGCGAGAGGCAGCGGGCGGATGCGCTGCTGAAGGAGCGGGACGCCCAGCTGCTGGCAGAGCGCAGCGCGGCCGCCAAGGCCGACCACGGGTGGCGAACCCGGGAGAAGAAACTCCTGGACGAGCTGGAGGCGGCGCGTGGGCATCGCGGGAGGAAGCGCACCGCTCCCGAGGCCGTGGCGCTGCCTGAGGGTGTCGCGGAGGACAAGGCTTGGCTGACACAGTGTGCCGTTGATTTGCTAACGGAACTGCAGCAAGCAGCAACGGCCACGGCTGTGCTGGAGGACAGCCTCAAGCGAGTCGACAAGGATGCTGCGCCCCCTCCGTCCTCCTGAGCGGCGTTGGATGCGCTGCTGTAGAAGTACGATGTCGGAGACATCCTGCAACCGCCGCGGAAGAAAGGGGCAACTGAGCCCGGGACCCCAACGGCGGGAGCAGGGTCGCCGCGGTCTCAGGGATCTGGGGTCTGTTGAGGTGCCCGCTGGAGATCGGATGGTGATGGTGTTGGTGAGTGACGGTGATCAGATGGTGATATTGTTGGGACGGTGATTGGATGGTGATGGTGTTGGTGGCACATGGCGATCGGATGGTGATAGTGTTGGTCGGAGATGGTGATCGGATGGTGACCGTGTTGGTGGAAGGTGGTGATTGGTGACGTGGAGGTCACCCGGAGGCAACAGTGTTTCTGTTCCGCGCACGCATGTTTTTCATTTCAAAACTGAGGGGGGTAAGTGTGTTGTCGTCGTTCATTTCGTTGTGATCAAATTATCAAAATCAATGTGGCGTTCATTTCAAAAGGGCCTGGGCGAATTGTCTTGTTGTCTGTCAATTGCTTTCAACATCACTCTATCGTTCCTTTCAAAAGAGTTGGTCACCGGTGGGTTTTGTGGTGTCCGCCTGTCCTCAGCGCCTCTTTGGGGGGTTGCGGCTCTTGAGGTTGAATTTTTCTGAATTGATCATCAACCTCTTCAACTTCTTCCGTTCTTCAATTGCCTACACACATGTTTCAATTTTTGAGTGCGTCGGGTTTGAACCAAGGGCGTTCCGTGTGCGAGTGTAGCATGCATACCTCTGATCCACCCGGTGCCATGGCATTGCAAATGCCTTTTTTACCCCATTCTTGCGTATGCAAATGGCGCCTTTTGCGTGCCTGCACAACTTACACCTGGGGCGCAAATACACCCTTTTGCGTGCGCCAATTGCACGTTTTGCGCGTCGACTATTTTTCGAGCGAGCACGCAAAAACACCCTTTTGCGTGCGCAAAAGGCCCTTTTTGGGCCCATAACGAAAGTAGGGTAGGTACGCAAATAGGCGCATTTGCGCACGCAAAAACGCGGTAATTGCGTCTCCTACCTGCAGTGCAACGCGCTTGTGCCACATGCGTCCCAGGTGTTCTTTCTTTATTATGCCGGTGCATCCGTGGCAGTTCCACCACTCGGCCCTAGGCAATCGCAAAGGCCGTGGTGAGCGGATTAGCAGCTTGCAGCGTGCGGTGTGTGACATTATGGGTGAGGATTGGAATGTGCGCATGCGGAGTGGGGTTACAAATGTGGTGGACGTGTACACCGATGTCCCCACGGATCATCAACTCGATTTGGAGTTGAATGCCATGGCAGTGTTGTGGGAATCGAGGAAGGAGGGGCAAAGTGTGCGGCGACTGCAGTACAACCGGTCCACATCCGCGTGGTATTGCCCATGGGCGAAAACTGTCTCCGTGCGGAAGACCTGGGGTGCCCCCCCACCCCATTGATTTCTCGTTGCAAACTCCCGGCGGCAATGATTTGAATGGGTCCAGGGTAAATCTGAAGGAGAAGCTGTACCTGATGTGGCAGCATAACCCCCCGGTAACACAAGGTAACCAAGTTTTGGTGGGGATTTCCATTGATGGAACCACACTTGGGCAACGCTCTTTTGAGCACCTTGCGGTGGGCGAGTTGGGTAGCCGTCTGCCATTGGGTTCATGGGTGCTACGTCAGGGCTCGGAGACCACCCAAATTCTTCGCGACTTGGCCCGTGAAAATTTGAACCTTGACGTTTTGGATGTGAATGCGATGCAAGTGTTGAATGACGGAGGGTATCCCACACCCGTTACGTGTGTGATTATTGCCGACACCAAGGCGCAAGTTGCCCTCTCCGGGTGTTGGAATTTCAAGTGTAATGATCCTTTGGCACCTGTGTGCTGGCTTTGCGGGGGGAACCGTCTTCATTGTTTGGGTGCGTTTGGGCAGGGAAATTCAATTTTGCTCAGGGTTCGGCAATGGGGGGGGATGACATTGCCAGCAGTCCTCCCTTTCCAAAGACCCCCCGACTTTGGACTCCATGGGGTGCACCGTTTGGTGCATTGTGCGGGCAGTGGGTTGGTTAAGACTTTGATGCATCACCATGGGTGGACAAAGGGGAGGGCATTGGTTTGGGTGCAGTGGTTTTGGGAAGACATCAGGGTTGAGAGCCGTATGGCCACGCCGGCCGATTGTGAGCAAGAGAAGGTGGGAAAGAAGGCCCTGCGTTTGGAGCAAACTGCCGCGGCGGCATGGGTCAAAGGGCAAGGGTGGGATTGCATTGCCGACTACTTGGAGGGGGACAATCTTTTACAAGTCCCGGTGCAAATGGGGGGGGGTTACAATGACATGGACTGCTTGTTGGCGTTTGTGGGAAGAGAAATTTGCAGTGACTTGTGACCTTGTGTGGAAAGAGGGGAGGTTGGACCTTCGCGATATGAATGTGTTGAGAAGTGCTTTGTCCGAGATGGGGAGTGCCCACAAAGCTTGTGGGTTTGTGGTGACCCTGTGGGCCCACCTTTGGGTGGACCACAGGTGGGGGATCGCGAGGGAATGGAATACCGTCCACATTCAGTGCTTTTAAGGGTGAGGGGAGGTATCACTCGTAGAAGAGTGATATTAGGAAGAGGAGTTTCAAGGGGGGGAGTAAGAAACGGGGGTCTCGCCTACGGGGGGCACGCCGAGCACAAAAGAAGGGGTGGGCCGAGATGCTTCGGAATGACAACCTGGACTGGGGGTTGTATGCCAAGTGGTTCAACGTTTGGCAGCCTTCTTGGACCCGCCAAGAGGCATATGGGAATGCCCAACAGTATTGGGAAAGGGTGATGCGTAAGGGGAAGTCGCAGGGTTTCTCGCATGTTTGTCGTACAATCTTACATTTCTATTGTGCATACTGCGGAGGTTTGGTGGTGGAATACCAATTGGACATGTGTGACAAACTGATTGGTACAATGCAAAGAAAGATCCCAGCAATTGCCTCCATGTTTGCTTCCACGCATGGCATGCATTGGACCCGGGATGTGGGTTTGTGTTTGCGTGTAAGGGGTGGGGGGGGTGTCAAAAGCAGGCATTTACCCTGATTTTGCGTAGGTAAAAGGGGTATTTTGCGTCTCGAGTGGAAAAAAACGGGTGAGTAAAAAGGGCAGTTTGCGCACGCAAAAGGGCCTTTTTACGCACGCAAAAACCAAGTAAAATCGCTGAAACATACTAGCGGGCCTCAAAGGTACAAGAGAACACTGCGGGTAGGGGTAGGGGACCACTGTGCGTGTTTCCAAAATGGAACATGGAGCATGGGGGTATTCTTAGCATGCCGGATGTGAATTTCATACTCATTTTTGACCAAAATGATGTTTTTGACCACTTCCTCATTTTTACCCCATTTTTGCGTCTTATTTTTGCTATTTACTGAGAAACATTACTTCGTAGTTACACCTACCCCAGCATTTCTTTGCAAAGAAACGCTATCGGGTAGCGTTTCCTATATAAAAAACGACATGAATACCAAAGGCAGGTTTGAAAAGAGAGATTTGACAAATTTTGCACAAAATGAGATTTTCCAATTGATCACGTAGTTGTACAGCGATTGCGGCCTGGAACGGCAACAAAAGACTAGCAAACGCCCTCATAGTAGAGTAGCCCGTGCACAAAGGTGAATGCTTGCACAAACGGAGCTTACCCAGCCACGGCGGAGGGGGGAGGGAGGGGGGGGGGCTTGGGCCGTGCCGTGCCAAGGTGCCGCCACATAGGGTGTGTCGTGTCACACGGGGCCGCCGCTGTGTCGTGTTGTGTGAGGGTGATCAGCACTTGTGTCACGTGTGTCACCTGTGCCGGCCGTGCCACCATGACACGGAGGGGGGGCGGGGGGGGGGGGGGGGGCATCGGAAACTGTGCCGCGGCACGTGCCGTGACATCGGTAACCTCCAACGAGCTAGGGCGGGTGCAAAGGACCCAAAAGGAAATTGCCCCTGGGTTGAAAAGGACATGAATCCAAAAGGCAAACGGTTCTTCGTTTCAGTTTGACTGGTTTTACACAAAATACTACTTTGCAATCGATCGCGTAGTTGTACGGCGATTGCAGCCCCAAACTGCAACAAACGGCTGGCAAACACCTTCGCAATGGATTAGCACACTCACAAAGGTTAATGCTTGCACAAGGCAGGATTGGCGCAAAGGACCCAAAACGAAACAGCTCCATGACCTCACATCCTTTGAGTGGCCCGCATTGCGGTTGAAGGCTCACCGCAAGGCGTAGCCACTCACGATGACACCCTGTGGAGGCAACATGGCATGCTCCAGCAATTTGTACACAACTTTCAATGGCCTAACACACATATGGTGACGGTTCCTCATCTCGCAATATAGCTTGTTCCCAACGTTCCAAGGTTCAATTATGCATGTGCATATGCCCCAGGCTACTATACACGAAACGCTATGTGATATCATTTCTTGGCAAAGAAATGATATCATACAGCGTTTCTCTATATCCGCTATCACAGTCCCACCATTTCTCGACCCGGAAATGATGTGCACCAAACGTGCATAGCAAAACCCACATTCCCAAGACATTGACATGAACAGGGAGAACGAATGAAAGAATTCTTTTGAGGTGCGAAACGTCACTATTTGTCGTGGCACCCCGCACAATCGGAGGCGGAATGGCTACCACATAGCTACTACATTGTTCCCTCTTAGCCATAAATAAGGAAGAACGACGGCGTCATTGTGCAGCTTTCACAAATCCATGAGCCATGCCGAGGCACTCGAGCCAATTTCGCACCGGAGGTGGTAGATTTGTAACATTGCACAGCATGCATCACATGACACCGGCTGAAGAGCAATGGTGTCACGTTTGCAAGGGATCACCTCATCACACATATTGCATACACTTGGTTCCACCTTAGGTCTGCATGGGGCTTTGTTAACCTTTGAAGGGGTTAGGCATGTCTTCAGACACTTGATTGTTTGCTGCACCCTCCTCACTAGGTGGGGCTGCAAAAGCTGCTTCACGACATTCATCGTGACCTTCTGCAAGTGAGGCAAAGACATCCCCCTTTTTAGACAATTGGATTGGGTGAAACTCTTCATGTTCATTTGTTTCATATCCCAACGAAGAAACCATGGAAGTATTCAACAAATTGCAAAAATGTGAGCTTGGCAAATCATCATCACAGATAGTATAAGTACTTACTCGACGATTGTCACCATTGGGTGGTGACTCGGGTTCCACTTTCATTGGTGAATCTTGCTTTTGTGGTTTCGGGCAAGGATAGGGTTAGGGTTGGTTTGCGGATTTGCCCCAAACATGCTGCTCCCGCCTGGGTGGTTCATTGGTGGTTTCTGTTTCAACCACTCTTGAAATGCACCCACGAATTGCTCTATTCGTGGTGGCTGGAAACCTTGGCATCTTGCTTGGACATTACCGAGGTATTGTAAAGAGCACAAGAGGTCAATATTATTGCTATCATTTCTTCGCAAAGAAATGATACCACCTAACATTTCTTTGCGAAGAAATGATACCCCCTAGCAATTCTTTGCCAAGAAGTGATATCTCCCGCAGCAGGGTCAGTGATGTCATTTCTTGGTCGAGAAATTGTGAGACCCATAGCGGACATAAGGCAGGTATCCGGGGCGTTAGGCCCAATTCTTATATCCGGGGCATTAGGGCCCAAGGATATCGACAGATATCTGGGGCATATGAGCCGGGATCTTTGCGCGCAACCCTTCCCCTGTGAGGACATACTACTACCACGAGATTGGATCGTTGGATCCACCAAGGCCACAGCACGCCACACTAAGCACCCACTCTATCACTGGATGGCACGCATGGGACTGCATAACATACATATCACAGTGCTAGAAGGAGTGACCCCCTGGATGGCGGATATTACGGAAGTACGATGGATGCACAAATTTCCCCTCAAACCTGTTGAATGTGTACATACCCGATCTGAGAAAGGATTGGTGGAGTTGGTTGCTCAGGCTAAAGAAATGGGAGAAAACAATCCGGCGGGACAAGGAGTCGCTACAACACCAAGCAGAAACGTTGATCCGCTACTTGCGATCCACTCTGACAGTAGAGGCAAAGTTTGAATTGCTGTACAAGTCGAAACTTTTCCTCGGCCATGAAACGACCAGAACAGGTTTCTACCAAAGCACAACAACACATACACTGTGCATGACCCTGGAGTGCAAATTGTCCCTAGCCGGGTTTTCAAGGTGCCACTACAAAACAAAACGACCACCAGTACACTGAAGCGCACACTGCAAGGTGAAATTTTGTCAACCGCAGATATCCCCCCTATATATACCAACTATCTGTGCAGCATTATGTCATTTGTGTCTGTCCGCACACCACCTGTCAGAGATCTTGTTTGCAACCACAAGTTAAGCTTCTCCACTGACACCATGATGCAGTGGGCTAACAATGACAAATGCACATGCACAGGCGAAGAAATGTGATCACCGACCCCGCTGGCTGATAACGTTTCTTGTCGAAGAAATCTGAGTAGATAACATTTTTTGGTCAAAAAATGTTATCATGTCACGTTTCTTGTATAGTAAATTTTACAAGCAAAGCTTCTTTGACAACCCCCACAAGTATGAGGTACGGAAAAAATTTCACCTCACCTTGAGAGGCTCATTTCCATTTGTACAGTACCATTGTCACCGCGGCGAAGGAAAATCTATCCGGAACATGAACATCCCCAAACGTACGGGGTACTTCAGCACATTACCGTGAGATGTGGAACCATGAAGTGACCATTGCAACACGAAAGTTGCAACGAGCCCTACAGAAACAGAAAAAATGCCGCACCCCGGAGGAGCATGCAGACCCATCACCTTATTGAGGACTCACCAATATCCCTTTGTCTACGACGTAGATGACGAAATGGGCGCTTCTAGGGGTCGGGAAAAACACCCCTGTTTTTACAGCGCTTCCGGGAGTTTTTGAGGTAGCCCGACGCACTCGCGCATGAGTTTTTATGCGGTTCAGCCACTTTCAAGGAGAAAAGCACTTTGCATGTTGCCTCCCGCTTTGCTTCCACCGTTCTTAGCGTCGTATGGGGTTCGTTTGTTGGCCGCGTTTTCTACGTTCCGCTTCTGTGCTTCCGGTGGTGCTTCTGGAAGCGGTTTCCTCGTTTTCTGCGTTATCCGCATTATCCGCGTTCCGGTTTTCTGCTTCTGGTCGTGCTTCTGGAAGCGTGTTCCGCGTTATCCGCGTTATCCGCGTTCCGGTTTTCTGCTTCTGGTCGTGCTTTTGGAAGCGTTTTCCGCGTTCTCCGCGTTATCTGCGTTCCGGAGCGTTACGGAGTGTTATTCTCGTTGTGCGCGTTCTCCTAGCTTACGGGGATAACGTACGGAGCAAAGGCGGGGGCGGAGGCCCAAAAATGGCGCTTCTGTAGACAAAGGAATACAGGCCATTAGGATGCACCCCACAGGACGGATCCCACCATAGGGAACAACACAATGTGGGTACTGACGGCGCATGCCTGCCAGTTGTTGGTTAAGCAAGGAAGCAAAGGGCCTGGTCAAGGCAAAGGAGTTAACGCAAGCAACACATCCATTGGCTGGAGGTAACAAAGTAATGGGCAGGGCTCTGTCTTTGTTTTGGCAACAGGTGATCCAGGTATTGAAACCTAGGGCACTATTTGCTATGCGCGACCTGTCAGCACTGGTGAAGCAATGGAAGTAGGAATCTTGGGTACCAGGAAAGAAATATGAGAAGGCGATATGGCTGGAACGTGACCTTGTAGAGTTGTTCCCCCGTTTCCCCAAACACGCTGTGGTCGCCGCACTAGAAGTCCTCCGTAGCAAAATCGATGACACATGCACAGGGAGGGGACCTCTGCAATTTTGGGTGGTACGGTCAGCGGGACGGCAAGCGGACTCCTTCATCGCAGGGAGTCTTACCTCTTTTAGAGAACCGTTGTTTGGGGATATATTACGTTTTACTAAGTTCGAGTTGGAGTATAACACATGGTTTGTCTGTCTGTTGTGAGTTTGGATGCGGGTTGTTGGACGCCAGATCGGAGGGACGTGCTCTGCACAACTGGCTAGTCTAACACTCATTGCTCGCGAAATCCAATATGCTAGACCGATCCCAAATACCCCAACACTCAGATACACACACAAATTCTAGGCCACATTATTGTTAGACGCTCCAAGCTGCATAGGACATGGGAGAAGGCCATTGAGGCAAAAGCAAAGTTGGTCTAGAAGTATGTGGAGAAGCCAACAGGTATGAGGTCCACAATCGAACAATTCTGCAGGGACTTGGATTGTTTGGAAAGTCCATTTAGACCCCCTGGAAAGTGAGGATTTTATGAGAGCAAAGAGTGCAGTACCGAACCCCTCTAAAGGTTCATGTCACCGGACTGATACCAGACATGTGATAGATCCATCAGCGCTGAACACACCACGGATGCTGCAATTGGCCGTTCCAAATATGGGTCGAAAAGGCTAGTTCTACAGATGCTCAGCGTTTGGTGTCACAGCTAATTTCGCGCAGATGGGGGGGGGTGTGGCAGTGTAAGTGATTCGACCCCAGCGTGTGGGCACCCAAGCTACTGGCTAGACATGGGACATACCTCCCCCTACCTGATGGGATCCACTCCCAATGTGACCTTGCTCCCAAGTACTAATCAACTACCTCAGCGATTTAGACCCCCGCTCTTGAGCGGGGGTCTTGCAACCATTCAAGAAGCACGCTCCGAGCCGCAAGGCTCCGAGGGTGGTCCTTCAATGGTTGCGAGGTTTCTGTATTCAATGTTCATTCAATATTGTTGTGCTCAATGTCATACTTCATCTCATGTGAATGGCTTGCACAAGTCTATCTTATCCAATGCATAGAGAAGATTACTAGCCGCTGCATGCCACTAAAGCCCGGCTTGGTCGGATGGATAAACTAATCTCCTCTTGCAATGCCAGCAATCACATTGCATTGTGTACACCAAACATTGCGACCTTGCTTTCAGAAACCATTGGTTGCGCGTCTTCTTTTGCATGTCTGGCCATTGAAGATGCCAATTCACCTCACGAAGAGAGACAAGGGGTGCACACTCGTGCCATAGACTAAGATAACGCCCTTCATGCCTCAACACTTGGAGTGGAACAAATCCGAGACTCGTTTTCTCTCATGGTACTTATAGGCACATTTAGATGGTCTATTGGGAGCTGATCATATCGGTTACACAAGATTCATAGGCCCATGAACCAAACTTCGGATGAAACCTGAGCTTGGCACAAGACATATGGTACACACTATGGCGAATGTCACACGTGACAGGTCATTGCAGCGGGTACCATATGCATGCTTGTTAATGGCATAATCACAAGGGTAACATTACATTTCTTTTTTCACCCGCACTTCCTTTTTCACTTTTTTTAGATTCCTTTTCAAACGCAGCACGGGCAAAAGGAGATGGAATGCCAAATTCAATTTCTTGAGCAAGGTTGGGACTTGAAGCTCGGGGCTGTGGTACCGCTTAAAGTGAAGTTGCGTCACACGGAGAAAATGATTTTTGGGCTTGTTCTTGCCATTGCTGCTAGCAAGGCTCGGTTGGATAGTACGGCATAGCTACTCTTGGACAATTATAGAGACCTAAGTGATGTGCAAATGGTTGGTCTCAGATGCCTCCTCGGATTGAAAGCCTTGTTGTATTCCCATTTTGCGACACTCGTTGCCATGGGTGTTCTTGTTTGTGAATGTAATTGGAATGGTTGGACAGCCTTTTCCGACCCTGCTACTAAAGAATGTATTACAATGAGTACCACAATGAGTGAATGCTTATGCATATTCCTTTGTCTACCACGCGCAGAACGGAATCAACGTTTTTTGTTCGTCAAAAATGAATCCATAAAGTTTTGTTGTTCCGGGGGGTTTTCGAACGTGCTGGACGTCATGGAAGCATCCGTTTTGTTCATTTCCACCGTTTTCCATGTGAGAAGCGTATCGTGCCGTTGCCTCTACCTTGGCTTTCGTGCTCCGTGTGCCGCGCGTGTTACGCGTGTTACGTGTTCTAAGCGTTCGCTTCTAGGTGTGCCTCTGGAACTCGAATAACTCGTGTCGCATATCGGTGCAAGGCGTGTTCCGCGTTCCGCACGTAACCGACATCACGCTTCTGGAGGCCGGAACCCACGTTTTGCGCGAGCTACACGTCCTCTTGTACCTCAGCCCTTTCTTTATGCCCGCACCGCTTTTCCCGGACAGCGACAAGCAGTGGCCGACCAAGGGGGGCCACCTGGGCAGTTGGGGGAACGCGGCCACGGTGAAGCACAACGCGTTCATCGTGTTCCAGATCAAACAACAGACATGTATGTGATTGTTCAATGGGGTGGAGTACGGGTGTTGTGCCTTTCGATGTCCCCCACGTCAATGTCGTTCGTTTCACAATTTTTTTTTGTGTTTCTGGGCCGTGCCACACATTTCTGCACAGCTGGGTGGCACGCAGCCTGGGTCAACCGCAAGAAGCCCGGCGGCAAGGATCGCCGAGAAGATGAGATGTACCTCACCAATGTCACCGCATATCAAGTATGCATGCATGACAAGTGCCATTATGTTCCGTTTCGTCGCACCGTGCCGGTCCCTAGTCTCCATTTTCGATAAGCTGCTTACCCCACCAACTGCCTGCAGATCAAGACGAAGCCAAGCAAGCCCCGGGATCCAGCAAA
This sequence comes from Eutreptiella sp. 'Long Island Sound 2002', assembly GCA_964036045.1. NCBI lineage: Eukaryota > Euglenozoa > Euglenophyceae > Eutreptiales > Eutreptiaceae > Eutreptiella > Eutreptiella sp. 'Long Island Sound 2002'. Next base: position 64,212,026 of record OZ038378.1, read on the forward strand.
AGTCCAAGATTGCCGCGCTAAGCCGGATGGATGGTTCGAGTACACAAAAGTTGTTCTGGGCGTGCTGCGTGTTGCATCTGTACGTGATTCTGCCCCCTGTTCTACGTGTGTTGCGTGTGTTGCGCGTTCTGCACGTTCCGCCGGTGTGCCTCTCGCTCCGCCTCTGGGGGCACCACCACCGTGTTACGCGTGCTGCGCGTTCTGCAGATCCAAGCGAGCCGGTCGTGGACCTGGTTGGAGGGCGAGGCAGAAGAGAGTGAGGAGGAGGAGGAAGAGGAGGAGGAGGCAGCGGACGATGAAGACGAGGAGGAGGAAGAGGAGGAAGAGGAGGAAGACGACGACGTGCCATTGACACCCCATGGCAAGAAGCAGGCCCGAGGCACAGTGAAGAGGGAGCATTCAGAGGACGAGCCAGATGATGTGCCGGAGAAACACTCCTCTTCTGCTGCAAAGGCTTTTGGAAAGGCAGCACGGTCCACCAACCTGGAGGTCAAGCAGGAGCCGCAGACAATGGCAGAGAAGAAGAAGCGGAAGGCAGAGGAGCGGAGCCCGCCCAAGGTGCCACCTAAGAAGTCCGAGGCCGAGATGCCCAAGAAAAAGAAGGACAAGGACAAGCCGGCCCGTGGGAACATGTCCTTTGCGATCGGCGGGAAGGGCCCGCAGAAGAGCATCAGCGCCGCACCGACAAGAGCAGAGAAGTTCCAGCATGAAGTCGGGTACGACCGTGATCTGGACACAATGCAGAGAATCTTGGAGACGGACTTCAATGCGACCGTGGCTCGCCTCGTGATGCACTACAAGGAGTGCCTGTCGGAGGAAACCAAGTCCAAGCAAGAGCTCGGTTTGGCCCTGCTGCTGCACACCAGTGTGCGGGCCCTGAGCGTGCAAAGCGTGCTGAGATGCGGGACCAAGAACGCCCAGTCGGCTGCAGCAGCCCGTGAGCGCTTCGATAAACGCTACCCATCGAGCAGCCCGAGACAAGTGGCGGAGGGGATTTTGAAGGGCCTTTCGGTTTGTACGGGTTGCGCCGCCGCGCCGCAATGGCCGGTGGACCTCAGCCCGCCGGCAGAGGGGCTGAGTTTGGCCAAGCTGAAAATGGAGGGCCTGCGAGGTGGTCGTGGAGGTGGGGTCAGCGATCGGGTGAGCGCAATAGGCATCGAAGACATCGTTGACATGGACACGGATGTTTTGCAGGTGTTGCGCGCGTCCGCTGTCGTGTTTCTACGTAGTCGCTCCACGCGTCATGCGCGTTCGGCGCGTTCTGCGTGTTTGCTTCTACTGTGCCTCTGGAGGACCGATCGTGTTTTCCGCGTTCCGCAGGAGAAGTTTGTCCGGTTTGTCCGGATGGCCGGCCTGATGGCGTACGAATTGGAAGAGGAACGGCAACTCGAACTTCCGGCGTCTGCAGCATGGTCGTTGGTGCGCACCCGAGAGCTGGCGGCGAAGAAACCGCGGGTATCTGTGTGCTTTGTGGTCTCGGTGGTGTGCGCGCTGGTGCCTCGATCCGCGCCGCCTCTGGAGGCCCATGGTAGCGTGATGCGCGTTCTACGCGTGTTACACGTATGATTCCCTGCACGCTTCTGGAGGAGGACTTGCCGTGTTACACGTTGTGCAGACTTCCGCTTGGGATTGGGCGCCCCCGCACATGAGCGGGTACCCGCACCTGCCAGCCCCGCCACCGCAGTACCAGCAGTCGTACGACGAAGACCCGCAGTGGCCCAGCTATGCGCCACTGCCGCGGGGCCCGCCGCCGCATGGCGAGCCGCCGCGGGGCCACCCGCCTCCCTTGCCCTATGGTGCGCCGCCGCGGGGCCACCCCCGTCCCCTGCCGTATGGTGCGCCGCCGCGTGGTCCCCCGCCTCCCCTGCCCTATGGCGCGCCCCCCGGCGCATCGGGCGAGCCGCCGGAGCTTCGTCCGAAGGCGCTGCTCGGCCCATTCACTAATGTGGCAGAGAGCAAGAAGGTGCGTGGGCGGCTGCGGAACCAACCCGATCGTACGTCCTCCGTTGCGCCCCAAATGCGTGGTTTGTACGGAGCCGTGAGTCACATGTTTGTGGAGCCCCGGTCTCGTCTGCCCGATGTTCTGCCACTTGGTTGCCCCCCTCGTGTTTCCACAGGATCCGCAGGAGACGGGCGAGACGCGGGACGATCCCCAGAGCATCAAAACAGAAGGATCTGCCGCCGTTGGGATGGAGGTGGAGCAGGTTGCTGTGCTGCGTGTTCTCCACGCGTGCTTCTTTGTCGCCTCTAGAGGCTGGTACGCTCCGTGTTGTGCGTGTTGCGCGTTCTCCGCGTTCTACATGTCTTGCCTCCGCCCTGCCTCTGGAGGACAGACATCACGTCGTTCGCGTTTTGCAGAAGCCTCCCCCGGAGACGGAAGGTCAGGGGGCCAAAGAAGGACCCAAGGAGCCCGAAGAAGGCGCTGCAAAAGGCTTTGCCGCACGCGCGGAGGTCTCAGCAGGGGGCGATGGTGGTCCGGCACGTGAGCAGGTGCGCATTGCGGGGTCACTGCTGTTTGCGCGTCATGCCCGTATGGTTCTGTTGTGCCTCTGGAATCCGCCCTGGCATGTGTTGCGCGTTCTGCGCGTGTTACGCGTTACACGTGTCTCGATTCTGGCCTTCCTCTGGAGGACAGCATCCCGTTTTCCGCGGTCTGCAAGCGCCTGTGCGAGTGAAGGAGGAGCCCCCCGACTCCCCGGAACGCCATGCCGAACCGGAGGGGGATCCAGATATGGAGACGGCAGCCGAGGGCAAGATGACGGATGGCAAAATCCAAGAAGTGTAGAGGGTTGGGAGGGCTGGGAGGGGGAGGAGGGGTGGGAGGGGGAGGGGTCCCAGGGGTTTTTCTCCCCGCTTGGGGAACCGAGTCCGGGATGGCCGGACCCCGACGGGTCCCGGGGGCGGCAGAGTTCGCAGCCCGCTTTGCGGGTCCCCCCTTGGGAAGTTTCAGCGTTGACAGGCGCTTTTTCTCAACAGGCGCCGGATTGGTGGCGTCGTAATATGTGGTAGCTATACCCGGTTTCTTGGCTGTACGATAACGGAGTATTATGACGATCGGACATGTAGTGCCCGGCGCCCAGCACAAGCGAACTGTTGGTGTCCCGCAACAAAAGATACCACACCTGTTGCCTATTGCTCTGCGGTCGGGGAATCGAGGTTGAAACCCCCTTCCTCCGCTGCAGGTTGCTGTGTGGTAGGGGAATTGAGGCTCAAACCACCCCCCCCATGAAAAAAACACCCACAATGCCTTGTGCTACGTGTGCTGCGTGTTGCCTCTGACTGTGCCTCTGGACTGCGTGTGGCGCGTTCTGCGCGTGTTGCGCGTTCTCGGCGTTGCCACCGGTTCTGCCTCTGGAGCCTGAAAGTCCGTGTTCCGTGTTGTGCAGACACACCGCTCTTCAAAAATGCCATTTCCCACGAATCTTTGGGCGGGTTCACTCCCCGTGGAGGACTGTGCAGCAAATATCATGCATGGAGTCCGGCGAGGCCAAACCGAATTAGTCGGGTACACCGAGGATGAGGTGTGGGACCACATGTTGGCTCCCATCCAGGAATTACAGCGGGCATCCCTCCGGAAGGCGAACCTCTCCCACTTGATCCCCCTAGTACCAAGGTGTGTCCCACTTGATTCTAGCGGTTCGGCCAATCGATTGTAGTGTTTGCCCCAATCGATGTGGCTTCCATTTCTGTAGGTACAACGCCTTCATCCTCCTACTAGGCATGGTACGGCCCATGCAAGTAGACGGCATCTGGGAACAGGACGGGTTACTGTACAACCCCTTCATGGCACAATTGCTAAGCCGCAAGCAGTACTACGTCTTGCGCCGTAACATCCGGCCCGACGTTGTTGAACTACTGGAGGAGTGCAATGGGCACTGGGCTGGTGCCTGGCGGTTGGGTGGCGCGGCTTGGCGGGATGAGTCCGTGGTGCCGCACAAAGGCAAATGTGCCGGCCCACTGCGGATGTTCATCGCCCGCAAGCCCCACTCCACCGGCATCAAGCTCTATTGCCTTGCCGATGCCACTAGTGGGTACGTGGTGGACATGTACCTGTATACGGGTAGACGCGGGCACCTGCGGCGGTTCGGCAACAGTGCGGGCAACTACAGTGCCCAGCAGATCATGACCATGTGGGCAGGTCTCCTCCCTTCCGGGACCATCCTCTGTGCGGATTCCTTTTTTGGATCCCACGAGCTACCGCGTGACCTCGCTGCGGAGGGGCACGCATTCTTGATGATGACGAAGCGCTCCACGTACGGGGTGGACAGGGCAGGAGAGCTTCTAGGAGAAGGAAAAACGGCCCCGTGCATTGTGGACGACGCGAGGTACGCCATGGTGGTCTTCAAGAACCCAAAGGTGGGTCACAAGCCGCCCCGCGTAGTGCCGATGCTCACCAACGTCCCCTTCCCACAAGCCGGACCCGTGCATCGCCGCAGCGGGAATGAGGTGAACCCCGTGGTCGCCAGCTACCGCCAGCTATCGCGTGGGGTAGATGGCGTCAACCAGATGGCGCTCCAGATGCGCCAGATGGGACGTCAGATGACGTGGTCGCATGCGGTGCGTGCGTTCGTCCTCCGGTACGCCGTGGTCAACGCATACGCGACCTGCCGGTCCCTCGGGGGGGCCCGAACGGGTACCATGTTTGACTGGCAGTGGGACCTTATCCGGCGTTCCTTTTGTACAGTGGCAGTGGCCAAGCCCATCCACGTGCCGGTGCGGATGCCGGGCCGCCGGGTGTGCGCCCATTGCAACCGGGGCAAGACCCACTACGTTTGTTGTGGGTGCGGCAAGTGGTACCATGTGGGGTGCTTTGCCGTGGCGCATGGGGTGACCGGGGTGGTAGAGGCGGATGTGGAGGAGGAGGGCGACGAGGCCGAGGAGGATGGAAGCGAGAGGGAGGAGAGTGAGGATGACACGGAGGAGGAGAGTGAGGAGGAGGGGGAGGAGGATGAGGAGGAAGAGAATGAGGAGGAGGAGGAGAGTGACGGGGAAGAGGACGAGGACATGGAGGATGACGAAGATTAGGAAGGAGAAGGTGGTGGAGGGCGGACGTGGTGGAATCGTGAACTTCATCGCCGCCAAGCCTCTGCCATCCCTACCCATGGGACCAGTGCGAGCCCTGGGGGACAACCGCGTAGGCTGGATACCCAAACTGTGAGGACACGGCCCCCCAAAAGTGCGCGCGTGTGCAATAGTGACGTGCTACGCGTGCTACGCGTTTGCGCGTGCCGGAAGTCTGCTTCTAAGTCTGCCTCTAGAACGCGGTGCTGCGCGTTCTGCGCGTGATGCGTGTGTCGTTTGCGTTTTGCACGTGCTGCGCGTGCTGCGCATTTTGAAGCAACACGCGCAGCACGTATTGTGCCGCGCGGAGCACTTCCGGACAGAAACGTCCCCTCTGTAGACAATGGAATATTCCTTTGGCTACCACGCGTAGAACGCATAGCACGAAATTTTGTCGCGTTTTTGCTTTTATGATTGTTTTGTGCTTCCGGGGGGTTTTCGAGGGTGCCGGACGCAATGGAACTATCCGTTTAGCTCAATTCAACCATTTTCGAGAAGAGAAGCACAATTGCCTCCTGCCTCTGCCTCTGTCTTGGTGCTACGCGTGCTGCGTGTGTCGCGCGTCCTGCGTGTTTCGGTCCGGTGCCTCTGAGTCTGCCTCTGGAAGTCTTCCTACGCGTTCTACGCGATCTGCAGGGGCTAAGCGCTTCACGCCTATCATACCACCCCCGATTTTTTTTTTTTTTGGCCATGCTTTCACCCGTGTACTCTGCCACACACCTGCACGGGTTCCCAGTGGAACTGAAACGTGCGTATTCCAACGACAATTGCCTTCTGCCTATGCGTTTGCCTTGGTGCTACATTGCCCACGTGTGTTGGGTGTTTTGTGTGTTGTCGTTTTTCGCTTCTGACGTTGCCTCTTGAGCCGTTGTACACGTGCTACGTGCTGTGCAGCACGTTTTTGTCCCAACATTCATAGGCCGCTCCGCTTTTATGGTGCAGGAGCCATGCCTGCACCCCTGTACACCGCTACACATGCTCAATGGTTGCAGAAGGGTGGGAAGCCGGGAGAGTGGAAGCATCCGGAGAAACTGAAGCACGACGCCTTCGTTGTCTTTCAAATTAAACAAGCCACGAGTATGTGTGTGTGTGTCTTCGTTTTCATCTCGCTTCTCGCCTTGCACCGCTGTCCTCCTCACCCCCTTGTGTCGCAGCGGGGTGGCATGCCGGATGGGTCAATCGGAAGAAGAAAGGGGCCAAGGACAAGCAGGACAAAGAATTTTGGTTGACGAACCTCACAACGTATCAGGTGTACCACGTTCACGGGTTGACGGTTCATGTGACCACTATTTTGCGCTGCCTGTTGTCCCCTACCGCCTCTTGCACCCTTTCACAGGTCAAGGCCCCGAAGGGCAAGCCACATGCGCCGCATGTGGTGCAGGACGTCCGCAACAAGAAGGATGGCTACTGGAAATACAAAAAGGTGTTTTATGTGTTTTGCGCGTTTAATCGTTCCCTTTTCCGTTGCCTCTGGATCTGCCTGTGGTTGTGTGTTATGCGTTTTGCGTGTTCTTGGCGCTCTGCGTCCTTCCTCTAGTATTGCCTCTGGGGTTGCCTCCATGTGTCTTGCATGTTTTGCATGTTCTACAGATTCCGCGCGACCGGCTGTGGACGTGGATCCAAGATGAGGGAACCACGGAGAGTTCGGATGAGGACGAGTCGGAAGAGGATTCGGAAGAAGAGCCGGAGGAGGCAGAGGAGGCGGAGGAGGAGGAGGAGGAGGAGGGCAGTGATGCTGTTAGTGTGAAGGACGAGGACGAGGCCTCCCTCGCCCAACGCGCACCCCGAAGCACCCACCTCGAGGTGGTTGCCCGCATGGCCGCGAAGGGGACCCCTGTGAAGGCGAAGCCACAGGCAAAGCCAAAGGCAAGGCCAGAGCCGGAGGAGCTGTCCAAGAAGAAGAAGGAAAAGACGAAGAGTCCACCCAAGAAGAAGAGCAGCAAGGGCAAGAAGGTGGAGGAGAGGCCCAAGCATGTGCGTTACGCAGTGGAAGGCGAACCGCACAGGACGATGCCCACAGGTGCAACCCGAGGGGAGAAGTACCAAGCCGGGGCCGCCTACGACAACGGTGTGCAGGTCATGCAGCGCACCCTGGAGTCGGAGTATGAAGTGTCACTCGGACGAGTATGCCAACACTACAAAGTGTGTTTGGCCGAGGAAACACAAGCGCGCCGCGAATTGGGCCTGGCGCTGCTTCTGGTGACGGACGTGCGGGCGTACAGTGTGCAGATGGTCCTTTGCTGTGGCACGAAGAATGCACAAAGCAAAGCCGCTGCCAGAGAACTGTTTGAGGAGCGATACCCTAGGAGCTCACCCCGCCAAGTTGCAACCGGGTTGATCAAGGGGGTGTCGGTGTGCATGAACTGTGTCGGAGCCCCGGACTGGCCTACCGAATTTGGTGACCCCGCAGCTGCAGGCCTGCCGTTGGGGAAATTGAAGGGGGAGCCCCTGTCGTCTGGATACCGACCACGGCGCAGCATGGACCAGCTGAGTGCGTTTGGTGCGGAGGACATTGTCGACATGCCCATTGACACTTTGCAGGTGTACTGCATGTTTTGCGTATTCCCTCTGTAACGCCTCCAGTGCAGTGTGTAGCGCGTCTTCGGCGTTCTGCGCCTGCTACGTGTTCCCGATGTTGCGCCTCTTCGTTGCCTCTGGGGGTGCCTTCCGGTGTTGCACGCGCTTTGCGTGGTCTGTACAGGAGAAGCTGTCGTGCACGGTCCGCATGGTTGGCCTCATGGCCTACACCTTAACGGAGGACAGAGGTGTCGACCTCCCCTACACAGGGGCATGGACACTCGTGAGAACAAAGGATGCAAAGAGGCAGCGGGTGTGCATTCCTCTGCTGGGCGTCGAGGCACGGGTCTTTTCACTTGCCTCTGGAGTTGCCTCCTATCTCCTTTGGGCGTCCTACGCGTTCTACGCGGTCTGCACGTTCGATTCTGTGACTGCCTCTGGATTTGCCTCCCATGTCTTACCTGTTTTGCGCGCTCTGCATGTTCTTCAGACAACCTGGGAGGAGTATGGGTATCCTCAGCAGCATGGGTATCCGTATGAGCCGTGATACGAGTATGAGCCGCGGTACGAGTACCAGCCGATGAAGACGGATCCGGAAATGCCTTTGAGCTCCGGGAGCCTCCCGTATGGGTCCGACCCGTACAGGTACCGGCCCCCGGATTATCCGCCGCCATCCACGTATTCTCCACCGCAAGGAATGCTGCAGCCACCGCCACCGCCGGGGGACCCACCAGCGCCAATACTCCCACCAGCCCAGCCAATGCCGCAAGGACGTCCGCCACCACCGCCACCGTCCGCGGAGCAGCAAGGCAGGCCGGAGATGGGGCCGGAGACGGGACCCCCGCACACGGAAGGTGCACAGGTGCGCGTTGCACATTAGTACTATGCGTTCTAGGGGATTTGCGCGTAGCCTCCGGGTGTGCCTCTGGATGTGAGCCCCGTGTTCTCCGCGTTGTGCGCGTTCCACACGTTTTCTTTTTGGTGCCTCTCGGATTGCCTCTAGAGGTGGGTTGCATGTTTCACGCGTGTTTCGTGTTCTGCAGCACCCAATCAAAACGGAGCCGGAGGAGGAGTCGACCGCGCCAATGGATCCACTGCAGGAGCCGGAGGCAGCCAAGGAAGAGAGCGCTGGGGCGCCGAAGAGCGATGCGGAAATGGGAGAGGAGCCCCCGGAGGAAGCCGCAGCGGTGGGAGAGCAGATGGAGGAGAAGGACGAGATAGTGCAGATTTAGTAAATCGGGCCGACCTAAGTTGGAGCAGCCCAGGCAGCATTTTTTCAAACACACAGGAGGGGGATGAGTGGCCCGACCCCGATGAGGTCCGCGGCAGACAAACCTCACAACCCCTCTTCTTTTCCAGGCCAGTGCCGTTGGCCCAGCAAGCACATTCACAGCCAACCCCACAGTGCTGGCATCGGTAGGCGGCGCTTCCATTGGGGCACCGACGCCGGTATTTATTGCGTTGTGAATTCTTTTTCGACGTTCGGATGAATGGTGGCGGTTGCGGCCGCTGCTCTGCGTGGACCATGTAGGGTGCACGGACCACGGTTTAAGAAAGCAACAATTGACTTGTTCGTGTTGCCGCCCCCATTGCCCCATCCCCCGTCCTGCGTGTGTTTCGTGTAATACGCGCTCTACGTGTCTGCTTCTGTGTCTGCCTTGGAGGTCGTGTTACGCGTTCTGCGTGTGCTGCGCGTTCTGCACGTTCCGCTTTTGCTGCCTCTGCTTTTGCCTCTGGAACTGCCACTGGTGTGTTGCGTGTTCTACAGAGTCTCATTTCTCAACAATCTTTGTTTGTGATGCCACCAAAATTTCAACCACCGCTATACGACCACAGGCTCCCACGGGAGGACTGTGCAGCCGATATCCAGTACGGTATCCGGCCCGGGGAATCCTTGCTCATCGGCTATACTGAGGACGAGGTGTGGGACCATAGCATGGCCCCCATAGAGAATCTACAATGCCAAGCCCTACGGGACCACGGAAGGCCAGACCTGCTACCTCTAGTACCTAGGTACAAAGCATTTCTACTTCTATTGGGGATGGTGCGACCAATGCAGGTGGACGGGGTTTGGGACCGCAAGGGCCTATTATACAATCCCTATATGGCAAACATGCTGACGCGTCGCCAATACTACTTGCTGCAACGGTTGCTACGTACCGATGTCGTCTCGCTACTGGAAGACTGCAATGGCCAATGGGCGGGAGCGTGGTGCATGGGGGGTGGGGCCTGCGGCGATGAGTCCGTGGTGCCCCACAAGGGGACGCTAGCGGGCCCCTTGAAAATGTTCATAGCCCGGAAACCGCACCCAACCGGGATAAAGTTGTATTGCCTGGCCAATGCAACATGGGGGTACGTGGTGGACATGAATTTGTACACCGGTGTACGTGGCCGGCTACGCCGCTACGGCACTGCGGCGGGAAACTTCGATGCCAAAAACATCATGAAGTTGTGGGCATCATTGCTGCCCGAGGGGACGGTGCTATGTGCCTACTCCTTTTTCGGGTCTCACGGCCTTGCAAAGGAATTGGCCGCCAACAAGCGGCCATTCCTCATGATGACGAAGAGGTCCACGTACGCCGTGACATGGGCCGGGGAGCAAGTGCAGGAGGGGCAGACGGCGGTGTGCACTGTTGCGGATTTCAAGTACAGTCTGTGCACGTACAAGAATCCGAAGGTCGGGCACAAACCCCCCCGCGTTGTGCCGATGTTGACGAATGTGTGGTTTGCCCGAAAGGGACCACCTCACCGGCGAAGCGGGCGGGAAGTCCACCCCGTGGTGGCGGCGTACCGCACACTGTCGCGCGGTGTCGATGGTGTGAACCAGATGGTCCTGTAGATGAGGCAGGTTGGCCGCCAGATGACATGGGCCCACGCGGTGCGTGCGTTCGTGCTTCCGGTACGCGGTTGCGAATGTGTTCGCAACTTGTCGGCAATTGGGACTTTGCAAGGAGACCACTAGTATGTCGGAATGGCAATGGCAAGTGTTGCGGCGGCGGTACTTTGCCCACCCCCTCCGACAAGAGGTACACGTGCCGGTGGCGACACAACGGCGGCGTGTGTGCCACTTTTGCAAGAGGGGAAGAACCGGCTATGCATGTACTGGTTGTGGAAAGGCATTCCACGTGTTGTGCTTTTCACCGGGACATGGCTATGGAGGTTTGCAAGGCGCACGGGACATGGAGGTAGACGAGGAGGACGAGGAGGTGTGGGAAGAGGACGCTGAGGAGGACGAAGAGGACGGGGAGGACGAGGAGGACGAGGACGACGAGGAGGACGAGGAGGATGAGGAGGACGAGGAAGGCGAGGAGGACGAGGAAGGCGAGGAGGACGAGGAAGGCGAGGAGGACGAGGAAGGCGAGGAGGGCGAGGAAGGCGAGGAGGACGAGAAAGGCGAGGAGGACGAGAAGGATGAGGAGGACGAGGAGGATGAGGAGGATGAGGAGGATGAGGAGTAGTGTGGTGGAACGGGGGGCTTGAACGAGACGATCATGGAGGCGGAGCCTCTGCTATCCCTACCCATGGGACCAGTGCGAACCGTGGGGGACAACCGCGTAGGCTGGATGCCCAACTGTGAGGACGCGGCCCCTCCTCGATGTGCGCCCGTGTGCAAAGCGACGTGCTGCGCGTTCCGCGCGTTCTGCGCGGTCCGGTATTCCAATTCTGCACGTGCCTCTGGAGGCACGTGTTCGGCGTGCTGCGCGTTCTGTGCGTGTCACTTGGTCTGTACGTGTTGTACGCGTTGTGCGCGCTCTACGCGTTTTCAAAACCTTACGTGCAACACCGTGGGCCACAAAAGCGCGCCTCCGGCCAGAAACGTACAAATGGTAGCCAAAGGAACATATTACCTTTTGACAAGTGGCTGACTACTGAGTAACCGCGTACCAATAGTGGGGCACTAATGTTCTAGATTTGCTGGGGCCTTGGCAGGGGTTGTTGGGGTGGCCCATACACGAGAATAGTACATCTGAGGTTCATAAACAACGCTTCTTCTTCTCCCTGAGCTCACGTATAGAAGATTCTTTCTCACTCAATTGTTGTATCAACGGGTCCTCCTCCTCCGCCGTTAGCTCAATTGTCTGTACCCTTTGCGAATTGCCGTTAAGGGAACTTTTGAATGAGCGAGCGAATATGGGTACCCAAAACAACTATTTTGTCCGAAAAAGGCCTTTTTCAATGGGTTGGAATGGAGGATATGGTTTCAAAAATTCTAAAACAATAAAATACAGGTCCCTGGAAGAAAAAACCACCTTTTTCCATACAATGTGTGGCCATGGTAGCCGTTTAATGCCCTATTCGTAGTGTGCCGTCCGCCTGTGTCTACTACGACCCTCCCGAATGCGAATCTGGGACAAATTCGCGTGCAAGTATGCACATCTTAATTCACAATAACACGCACGTCCACTTCGCCGGCCATGAAGTGTCCAAACGTACTATGCTCGTTGTTTGCGCTGTTTGCGGCGTCCGAGACGTTGCGTAAGGGTAAGTACATAGTTGAGGTCACTAAGGGCCCTCTTGCGCGCCCGCCTAGCCAATCGTTCTACGGTCATTGGGCCTTGCCCACGCATGGACCTCTTTGTGACGTCCCACCCCTCCGCACGGAGGCTGTCGTCTATGGTGTTGTCAACGACAACCTGCACACCTAGCCGCCCACGCAGAAGGCTCAGGCCCCCGCTGTTGCGCAACATGCGCTTGAGCATACGGTGGCTACCTTCCATGGCGAAGCATGAAAATTGGGAGAGATTTCTCCATTGGCTGGCAAAAAAATACATGTGGTCAATCCACAAATGTGACCACAACAGCTTAGGCCATTCCAAGAGTAATTGGGCTTTGCCCATTGCTATGCTACAGTCACGTAACCTTCCTAGGTCTGCCCCGGACAGCCAAGATGTCCGCCATGCATATATACACATCTTGGCAAAATTGTCCCACCACTGCCTACAAACATCCCCCCATGGTTTTCCCCCAACCCGCTTGTTGTTCATTCCCCCCTCTTCAAGGCACACGGCAATGAGTGCCTCCCACCTCCGGGTGCGCATGAGTTGCACAGCCGTGGCACACTCTAGCCTAACCTTTCCCTTCGCGTTGGCGGTGTCATTGCCCTTTGCCATCCTATTCTTTGTTACTGTCTTGGCTGACATGCGGGCAACATCTGGGATCCGTTGGAAAAAATTGCGAACAACGACCGCCGCGGACTTGCCAGTGGCAGCCGACACCGCATCTCTCATGCCGGAAATACCACAAATAGTTACCCGCAGCACCCCGTGCAACCCATAGTCGGCAATGCGACGTTTGGCTGGGATGTGTCTACATATGGCTCCCATGGGGAGCACATCCTCCCACCACCCGTCAATGGTGGCTTCCAAGCCAAAATTGGCAAGGTAGTTTGGCCTATTGCGGCCGCAAACCCAACAAACCATGGCTTGTGGAGCCTCGGCTTTAGATTTTTTACAATTGGCCATTAAAATTTGTGCCTTGCCATCGGCACAGAGGAAGAAGAGTGTTTCCCGGTCGGCAGTGGAAGTATCTTGGAAGACAACCTTAGTGGCATTCCATAATTGTTGGTTGAAGTCAACCTCTTGAGCAGCCGCGTACAAGGTCGACCACTCCTCACTACCCCCCAATAGCCACCAACTTGCTATTTGATCGGGGCCACGGGTACCCCCGAGGGTGCAGTGCACGAAGGACGCGTCGTGCCCCGACGTGCCGTCCACTGCTAGTGGCATGCAATGCAACTTTGGATTGCCCGATTGTTGCACGTGGGCGGGTTCAACCGGTCGGCAACGGTACAAGTGTTGCAACCGCGCCGGTAACGGGCAGAAGGCTCCGTATAGCTCCGTGTCATCTCCCGTCTTGGCTACAACCCCCTCCGATACGGGTTGCGCAAGCTGCTGCATGGTGACCCACACGTCCTCCCATGGTACTCCCTCCACTAAATGGGGAGTGAGGTGCTGCGCCTTCGTCCTGGACAGGTGCAGCGATGGGATGCGCCACACCGCTGCGACGGTCTTCTCCCACATGGATGGTGCAGTGGGTAGAGCACCACTCCTCCCCCCGTCTACTGGCGTGAGGAAAATCTGCCCCGTGTCCGGAAGGTGCCTCACCAGATACTTCGCTCCTAGTTCCCCTGAGACAACTTCGTGCCATGCCCTCAAGCGGCGGGACCGGTGCTGCCCGGACTTGACATGGGTAAAGGCCTTCTTCCCCTAGTCGCCACTCCCACGTCCCATGACAAAAAACACTGACAATAGGCAAAAGGCAATGCATGTTGATTATGAAAGTCAAGAAAGTCAGACAAAGTCAGCCGCATTGGCATCTAGCGCACGACAAAAAATTTGTACGACACATTCGTACACCCCATGTATTGGGAACCACTATTAAACACAAATACTGTATAAATTCGCGCGAAGTTCGCAAAAAACCCCAGGCCGGTAGTCGGCTGGGTCGTTCGCGCATTTGCAAGAAATTTGCAAGAAAGAAGTTCGTGCAAAATTCGCAGCATGTTCAGGACAGTGGTTGGCCCCGTTGTAATTTGCAACGGTTAAGAGGGCCGTTCGCAGGGTGACACTACGGGCTTGCAGTGCCTATCGAGCTCCCAGAGCCCTGGGCCGCGAGGGGCGGGGGGGGCTCTCAGGTAGGGTTAGTGGCGGCCTCCACCAGGGCGTCCCCCGGCTAGCGCCTCTCAACGGCGTCATGGGTGTCCAAGGCAGTTTTATACCCCGGCACCACCGACTCGAAGGACAGCCCCCCCTCCTTCTGGCCAAGCAGCAGGCGCGTGTTGGCGGCCACTGCTGAGAGCTCCCCCTTCACCTTTTCTGCCTGGGCCTTCCACGCCTGGCTCCCCGCCATAAGGTCCTTCACACCGTTGCTCACCCCCCCCCCCCCGCCGCTGCCCCCCCCCCCCCTTCCGCTCCCCCCACCTCCTGCTGCTGCCCCGGCGTGGGCTTGGGTTTGCGGGCCTGCACCCGCAGCAGGTCCTGCTCCCGCTCCGCTGCCGTTGCCCGCCGCTCCGCCTCTTGCGCCCGCCGCTCTGCCTCCTGGAGCTTGCCCCGCAGGAGGAGAACCTCCTCCTCCGACGCCACCGCCCGCTTTTGCCACTCGGGCATGGCCCCCGCTTGCGCCGCCACCCACGCGTCCACGTGCGCTGCCGGCGGGGGCTTTGCAGCCCAGGGCCGGCCCCCCGACTTGGCGGGCCGTTTGCGGGCCTTGCGGGGCCGGTCCACCTTACCCCTGGACCCGCCGCTCCTGGAGCTTTGCATGGAGGAGGCATTGTCCCCCTCCCCCTCCCCCTCCTTTGCATCCACATCCACGACTCCCCCCACCTCCCCCAAATGCCGGCGCTGCTCCTCCTTTGCCCGGTCGAGCATTTGGAGCCAGTCGTAGCTCATGTGCTCCTCCGCCCGGTCCCCCCATCCCCTCACCCCCCTCACCGCCAACGCTGCCAACCACCTCAGCTGCCCCTCCGGCACCCCCGCCCTACCCTGCACGCAACAATCCATCCTCCAATGCCCTCCACGCAGCCGGTATGCGTAGAGGGCAATAATCCTCTCCCCCTCCTTACAACCTTCCCCGGGGTTGGGGTAGGTGATGGCGCAGGGGAACGACATTTTGAGGGGCGGCTCCCGCGCCGCACCTTGCGTCTCCACCTCGATCTCCCACCTGTGTGAATGTGAGGTATTCATTGTTTTCTACCCTGTATTCGCACGAAGTTCGCGCGAACTTCGCAACCGTGTGCTTCCAATTCGAGTATGCTAATTCACGTATTTCTCGCGAAGTTCCCGCGAATTTCACATGAATATTTACATTTTTCCATTTCATCTCATTTCGAGGAGCCCTGGCACTGCTGGCTGCCCGACCCCCTGGGCGGCCGTGGCCCCCCAGCAGCGATTCCGCCCGGCCGGGCACACGAGTACTGCTGCACAACCGGGCACGGGCGGCCACGTGTCCTTCGACGTGCCCTCGAGTTCGGCCGGCGCCGCGCCAGCAGACATCCGGCCGGCCGTTCCCGCGGCCCCCCCTCCAGCCCCGGGCCCCGACCCCGGGGTCGTCGCAAACCGTTGGCACGAACTGATGCCACGGCCTACCCATCGGACCCCCCCCCCATCGCCACCTTCTCCATGCTGCGGTCCCAGCCCCCGTTCGCATGGAAGGTGGACCTCCCGGGAAGGAAGCAGGCAAGGGAGGAGTTCGTGGCGACGACGTGCAGGTCACAGACGACGTCCCCTTCTTGGACTCCTTCGCCCGCTTCCACTCTGGCACAACGTGGAGCACCCGCCAAGCGGGGTCCGGGCGCGTGGGGGGCAGCGTAGCCCCAAGTGCCCATGTCACCTCCGCGTCCCCGTCCGTCAAGTCCGCCTTCACCACCTCCATCTCATGCGCCCCGTTCCACGCAAGGATTTCCCCCTCGCGAACGGTGACGGGGGAGATGCCGTGCGCGGAGCGGGAGAGGAACAGGGGATGGTGTGTGCACACCGGGGGGCCTAGTTGCACCTCAGGGGGGCTGAAGACATCGTCCACCACCTCCCGGCTTGCCAGCCCCACCCAAGCCTCCAATCCAACACCCAATAGCAACGGTTGCCCGAACGTGGGCACGTCCTCCCCCACCCCCCGTAAAAAGGAGGCCGAGGCAGTCCTTGAGCTCCAGGGGGGTAAGGGGGGTCCAGATGCGTCGTATTTGGCTTAACCCCCGGATGACGCCGATGGGGGGTCCACTGCGTAAACAGTGCCCCCTGCATCTGTTGCCCGGGGGGAGAGGGGAGCCCGTGGTGCGGGGCAGTGCTGACCAGGACGAGGACCTCCCCCTATTTGAGGAGGACCTCGTCCCACCTCTCCTTCGTGGCCTTCCCCAACGCCGTTCCCGCCTGCATGTTGAGGCGGTATTGGGGGGAGAGGGTCACGAAGGTGGAGATGTGGCAGCTGGAGGGGTGGCGGTCGGGGGGGGGAGGATGTCGGGGGCGGTGGGGACATCCGTGTGGGGGAGCTGGTCCCCCAACTCAGCACCCGACACGATGACCGAACACGGCAACTCAAACAAGTCTCCGAACGGATCGTGGACACCGTCTTGCATGGAGTTGATAAACTTTTTAATAAGGGCCCCAGCCAGCCCCGCGGTGTTGGAGGGTTTGGACTGGTACCGCTGGGGGAGGGTGGGGTTTTTCCTCTGCTCCTCCACCGGTTTCACATTGAACACCGGGTTAAAATGTTGAGGAACTTGGTTTCCCCCCCCCAAATTTTTTGCACCTTCCCCCAGGTGGTCTTGCATACCTCCGCGAGGAGAATATCGCGGTTGACTATGTAGCCCAGGCCGTCCACGAAGTTGCGAGCCATCGGGGGGGCTGGGCGGTCAGCCTTCACGGAGGGGTTAGCGGTGGCATACGAGGGGGGGTCCTGCAGGGCTGCCGTGCGCAAGAGGGGCCTGGGCGTAATGAAGGGGGGGGGTCCGCGATTCCCTGATACCAACCGAGCCCCTTCATCCTATGGAGAGTGGGCACAGTGATATCGGGGATGTGGTGGAGAGGGGGCACGGTCCGGTGGCTAGGCAAGATGCCCAGATCGTCCGACCATTGGGCCTGCACTCCGTGCCATTGAAAAGGAAGGTTAGAATGGTTAGCCTGCGGCTCACCGGCACGAAAATAGTTATTGATGGCAATCATGCCCATCCTCATGGGGCAGTGAACGAGGCCAATGGTGGGGTAGATGGCACAAAGGCCAGGCTTGGGCTTGCCCACGGTGTGCGTGGCCATGATTCCCAAAAGGCTCTCCGCCGTGGAGCGGGTGGGAATGAGCTGGACGGCCCGCAACCCCGCGAGGGCCACCTGCAACTCCCGAAAAAGGTGAGTGGCCCAACCTTTTTTCCCAAACCATCCCGCCCTTTCGGGGGTGCGCATGTCCACATGGATCAACTAGGGGGGGTTGGCCAACCCTTTCGCCCACCCCACCAACTCCTGCACTGCCAAGCCCCCCGTGTACGTGGCCTCCTCCAACGTGCCGGCGCGAAGGGCGATGCCCTGGTAGTGGTCCGGGGTGCGGTCGGCCGGGTCGGGGAGGGAGAGGGCCCCGATCTGGGACATGGGGATCGATTGCTTGGTGGACATGGTCACAGAAAAAGCCAAAGTGAGGTCTGACCAAAAGACATACGACAAGAACAACATGCTGATGCGAAAAGGAAAGCATATTCGCGCGAAGTTCGCGCGCAGTTCGCGCGCAGTTCGCGCGAATGTGAAGGCACATACGAATGCGAATTTAGTGGCGAATTTAGGTTGCGAATGCGAACGCGAATTCGAATTTTATTTGCGAAATTAAGCTACATTATGACCTTTTCAAGCTACAAATTGCGCCATACGAATTTTTATGAATTTCAGGTGAAGTAAGCACTGCAAACGGGCACAAAGACTGACAGAAAGACAGGGCACAACACGCAAAACGGGCTGAAAATCAGCAGAGTGAGTGTACTCATTCAAAAGTTCCGTTGACCGTGGGTACATCATTTTTGCAGAGGATGGAGAAGGTGTTCCATCCTTCGGTTTCTTATGTGCTTTGACTCGATGAAGGTGATCAACCGTAGCACTTTTTACTTGGTCACGCAACTATCTGGCTAGAAATTGTTGCCAATAGGCTCATTGCAACCTCCTCAGAAAGGGGGCTTCATAGATTGGTCACAACCCTAGGTGTTTTGGTTGTTCACGGTGATTAATGTACAACTTTGGTGATTTGCTACATGCCCCGGTGATCTCGGCACATATCCGGGGCATATGACCCGGGACGTCATCGCTACTGTATCCCGGGTCATATGCCCCGAACATGTGCCGATATCCTCGGCGGCATGCCACGGATATAATTACTAACCCTGATCGGTGTTCCACCAACGGAGGTCAAAGCCGCAGCAAGGTATGGCGTGAGCAGCAAATGGAGGTTTTGTACCTGTCCTTGTCCTTGGCCTCCCTCCCCGCGCCCCCCCGCCCCGCATCCTCCCATGGGTCCCTCAACCCCACCTCCCGCTGTACCCGGAAGTGATGATATTTGTCTTGATGCCAACCCATAAGGAAGAACCCCAAGGGTATAAGGAAGTGTCGGTGCAGGGGATTTTTCACCTGCATGTTGGGGTTTTGTCAACGCCACACGGTAGGGGGTGTTGGGGTAGTTTTCACCTCTTCTGTTCCGCCCGCGTTATCATTGCCTGTAGAATCACTTCGCACAGGTCAAAGCCAGGTAGGCCCATAGATAAGTGAAAACGCCACATGCCCCCCCTTTTGCGCCTATTTGGGGCTATTTGCGCCCTCCTCCCTAGCCGACACTAGACCCGGGTCTCTTAATTGTTTGCCTTAGAGCCAAAGGCCCGGGTCTCTTAAAGTGTACTTTTCCAAGTGACTCTTATATCGAGACCCATGCCTTATTGTGACGTGTTTTCGACCTCGCAGAAACAAGTTGCACCCAACAAGCCGACTTTGGGCTCAGGCACTAATGTCATCATACACAGTGGCCATTTCTTCTTCATGTGCATGGTTGATACAATGGTACAACTATTCTATGCAAGGACAGTTTTTGTTGTTCCATGACATTTTCACCAACGCTATGTCATGTGTTGGCCTATTTCTTGCAGCTGTGTAACACACTACCCTCGACATTCAATGTTATAGCATATGGTTACATCTGTTTGGGTGTGGGTTAAGGTTCAGCTTTGTCTCCTTTTGCAAGTGGGTCTCCTAAACTATACTTTTCCAAGTGGGCGGCAGCGTCTATGGATTGCCGTCACGTTCCCTGCCTTCGAGGGTCTCGTCGACTACACTTTGGAGATGCGGGGAGGGGGGGGGAGGAGGATCGGGGGCGCCCGCTAATAGGGTTACTGTTGCCCATATTAATACTATTAGTGTTGCTGCTGCTAGTAAGTCTTACAGTACTACGGTTGGCACGGCTGCGGTTGATACGGCTGTGGTTGGTACGGCAGATAGTAATCCGAAGTCTACAAAACTGTATGACGGAATGCGCGCAATGTGCCGGCCCAAGGGACACTCTGAGAGTTAACGCGTAGAATGCGTAGAAGGCGTGTGACGAGCACGGGGGGGGGGGGGGGCGACTCCGCGGGTCCTAGGGCGCCAAGTACCCCTGCCCCCCCACCCACCCCTAGGGGCCTTCGGCCAACAGTTAGTTGCCAAAGGTGTCGCCCTCAGGCGTCCATGGGCGCCCAAGGCGCCCGATGCTCCATGACCACCAAAGGTGCCCTAAGGAAAATTTTGTCCAATTTGCACCCCAACACTATCCTTAAACCCAACCTTGACTTTAACACCCACCCCCAGCCCTCATTCTACTCCTATCCCTACCCCCAACCCTAACCCTAACCCTAGCCGTGACCCTAGCCCTGTCCCTCACCCTAGGCTATGGTCAGAGTGAGTGTTGGGGTCCAAAATGGAGAGCAATCATGTTGCAAAAGCAGCCATGAACGGAATTGGCGGGATCTTGTTCAACCCAATCAACATGGCTGGCATTACCAAACCAGCTGGCTGCAAAGGTTAGGGTTACGTTTATGGTGATGCTATGGTTAGAGGGAGTGCAAGGGGAGGCAAGGGGAGCCTCTGACCCCCCCCCAACACCCCCAAATCGCCCCCCCTCGACCCCCCCCCCAACCGACCCTCCCGGAGTCCCCCCCCCCCATCGCCCCTCTTCCACCTCATGTACTCTTCGTACTCCCGGGTGCTCATGAGTCTCCGATCATTGCCAATTCCCAAGGACCCCCGCATCAGCATTATGGTGCTCCGTCCGCATGTATTGCAACAGGCCGACAACCTTCAACATCTCTGCATACTTGATGGCCATGCTCTCAAACGGCATGTGGATGCGGGCACCACCGCGCACACCACTAATGTCATAAAATCTCCTGACGGGCCGCTTCCGGTCGCGCCGCTCGAGCAAAGGAACACGTGCTTGCAGTGCGGTGAGCGCTCCCAACACCAAGCTTTCGGGCTTCACACTTTGTGGGGCTTTGGCATAAGGTTCATCCGACAAACGGCCTTGCATGCACCTTTGAACCATGCGGATAATGGAGGCGGCCGCCCTGTGCGGCGCGGTGGTGGGGAAATGTCTCCTGAAGTTCTTCTGGGCTGGGCTTTGGGTGGACAATTCTTTGTGCCACAACCGAGAACCGCATGGACTATCCGGGCTGCAGCCATGTACAACATCGTAATCGCCATTGCGAAATCGTGGCAATCTACGAGCAGTGGGACGGGCTACAGAGCGCGTAGCACGCGTGCGATGACAATCTGGCCCTAGGGATAGACAAAGAGGCCACACGGAAAGCGCGTACCACGCGGTTGACGACAAAACTAGCAGTTGCAAACATCAGCAGAGACAACACGGAAGACGCGGAAGACACGCGGAACATAAACCTTTATAGTGGTGCGGCTTGGTGCACAAGCATTCGTTGTACTGATGCACCACTCGTCCATGGCTTCACTCGCCTTGCAGAGTGTTCTCCAAAATGGTCACGCTGCGAGCACGTGTTTCACTTGCCTTGTGCTTTTCTTGCCGTGTTTGCCTCGTCGGCAAGGCGAGAAGGAGTCAACCATTGGTCTGCACGAGAAAGTGGGTCTTGGGACACTTCTTGGCTACCCGTTCCACGACGCCCTCCACCTTCGCTTGCCGTAGTGCGCTTTTCGTCTCAGCCACCTTCGCCGGTTCATCCTCTTCACTGTGAATGAGGTGCCGCTGCTACTGCTGGACCCACTGCTTGATCCATTGCCCAACCTGCTGCCGCTGCCACTGCCACTGCCGCTGCCACTAGGGCTCCTTGACCTCTATTTATTGTCCCCACTTGGGGAGGACCTCTCTAGGAAGGTGGACCGTGGTGCCTTCCGTGACTTCATCTTGGCCACTTTGGTTGTCCCTTTTGCTTTTGGTCCCTTGCTATGTTTTTCTTCTTCTTTGTCCCTTCCTTTTGCTCTTTTTTTGTCTTCTCCTTCCTTTTCTCCTTACTCATTTCCTTCCCCTTCTACACCCCATGCCCTGAGTCGCTAAGGGGTCTAAACCCCTCAAGGATTAACCGCAGCCCTTGTACATGAGTGTATAGCCCATGCGGTGAATCATTGAGGGTTCTCCACCCCTCGATGCTTCAGCCTAGCCCTTGTAACTGAGTGTACACCCCATGCAGCAAACCATGGAAGGGTCTACAGCCCTCCATGATTAACCCTAGCCCTTGCGAATGGATGTAGAGCCCATACGCTGAATGTTTGAGGGGTGGACACCCGTCAAGGATTCACTGTGGCCCCTATAGTAGGGTGTAGACCCATTGCGGTGAATCATGGAAGAGTCTACACCCCTCAAGGATTCACCGCAGCCCCTGCAGATGGGTGTACACGCCATGCGGTGAATCATTTAGGGGTCTACACCGCTCAAGGATTCACTGCAGCCCTTGTAGATTCGTGTAGACTACATGCGGTGAATGATTGAAGGCTCTACATTCTTGAAGGATTCAGTGCAGCCCCTTTAGATGGGTCTACATCCTTCAATGATTCACCGCAGCCCTTGTAGATGGGTGCTGACCTCAGATGGCGCATGATTGAGGGGTCTACACCCCTCAATGATTCACCGCACCCCTTGTAGATGGGTGTAGACCTCTTTTGCGGAATCCTTGAGGGCTCTATACCCTCCAATCCTTCACCGTAGCCGCTGTGGAAGGGTGTAGACCCCGTGCACTGAATCATGGCACGGTCTACCCCCCTCAAGGATTCACCACAGCCCTGTAAGATGAGTGTACAGCCCATGCTGTGAATCTTTGTGGGATCTACACCCCTCAAGGATTCACCGCAACCTCTATAGAAGGGTGTAGACCCCACGTGGTGAATCATTGAGGGGTCTACACCACTCAAGGATTCGTTGTAGCCCTGGTAGATGAGTGTGCACGACATGCAGTAAATCATTGAGTGGTCCACACCCCTCAAGGATGCACCGTAGCCTTTGTAGATGAGTGTACACCCCATGCGGTAAATCATTCACGGCTGTGTGCCCCTGAAGAATTCACCGCACCCCCTGTAGCTGGGTGTAGACCTCATGCGGTGACTCATTGACGGGTCTGGACCCCTCAATAATTCACCACAGCCCCTGTGCTGAATGTGTAAGCACCATGCGGTGAATCATGGAAGCATCCACATCCCTCAATCATTCACGGCTGCCTCTCTGGATTGTTGTAGATTTGATGTGGTGAATCTTTGAGGGGTCTACACTCTTTGATGATTCAGGGCAGCCCCTGCAGACGGCTTTAGAACTTATGCCGTGAACCATTGAGGGTTCTACACCCCTCATTGATTCACCGCAGCCCTTGTAGGTGAGTGTATACCCCATGAGGTGAATCATGGAAGCATCTACACCCCTATAAGATCCAACATAGGCCTTGTAGATCAGTGTACACGCCATGCGGTGATTCATGGAAGGGTGTACACCCTCCAATGATTTACTGAAGCCCTTGTAGACCAACACACCCCATGCCCTGCATCATTGAATGTTTTCTTACCCTGCAATGATTCAGCCCAGCCTCTGTACATGTGTGTACACCCCATGCGGTGCATGGCATTTGCGTTGGCGCCCCATGGGGCTCACAAAGAGCCCAAGATGACCCTCAACCAAACCCGGAGCCCAAATCTTTAACTCAACAGTTGGGATGCTAACAACAGCATGAATACCCCGTGAAAAACACACACACAATGACCTCAAATCGTCGTAATAGGGTCGGCAGCCCCTAAAGTTGGCCCATACACCCCTCCAAGCCCGTAGCACCCCTCACCCCGAGTCTTTTTGCCTTTGCTTTGGCCCCCTAGGGTACACAAAGAGCCCACAACGGCCGTCAACAGACCCGGCAGCTCGGGAGCACTACTCAAAGATGGCATATAGATAACAAGATAAAATCCCCCACCCCCCAGAAAAACACTGAAAATGGCCCTGATTCGGTGCAATAGGGTCGGCAACCCCTCAAGTTGGCATTGACAACCCGCCGTTGTGCGAGACTTTGGGTCACCAGCGCTATGGCACCAACCACAAACATATTGTTGTGGCTCAAAGGCACACAGAGATGTCAAGTAGGGTTTGTGTCACAAGCGCTAGGGCTGTGGCCGGCAACATATCGGTGTAGCTGGAGGGCACACACGGATGCTGCACACTGGATGAGAGGAATTTCCTTAGACGTGCGGGAGGGCTTGGACGAGAACCAACTGCCGCTGCTTAGTAGCACACAATAATGAAAGTAGTAGCAGCGGGAGTGGTTGAGTTTTGTGGCCTACAACGCTACCGCTGAGGCCGCGGAACAAAGCGATAGACCCCTCACTGATTCACCGCATCACATCTACACCCATCTGCAGTGGCTGCAGCGAATCCTTCAGGGGTGTAGACCCTTCCATGCTTCACCGGTCTACACCCTTCTATAGGGGCTGCGGTGAATCGTTGAAGGCGCAACGATTCACTACATGGGGTGTACACTCATCTACAACGGCTGTGGTGAATCCTTGAGGAGGCTAGACTGAAGTTTGGCCTGATGTCGGCTACTAGACACTTGGGACCCCTGAGGTCGCAGCAACGTTGTGGAGGAGGGAGACCTTACAGCAACTCGTGATTTGCATGCGGTGCATAAGGAGGGTGCCATAGCATTGTGCCCCTGCATGTACACCGAGCATGGCCTCGTGGCACCCACCATGTGCCATGGGGGCCCGTCTGTGAACTCTTGTGAGACTACCTCAGCATTGTGGCGTCGGCTAAAGCCGGCGCGAGTAGGTGCTCGCGGTGGCCGCGTATCAGCACTAGTGGGGTGGCCACGCAGTGTGAATGCCGCAGAGATGGGGGAGGTCTGGTGCTCATTGGTGCGTGCACTGCCGTTGGTGGACGAGTGGGCCTTGTGGACAGGGGGTACTCAATATCCCACCGGTGCAACAGGGCATTTTTACGGGGGGACTGAAGTTGTCCGCATGTGTACGGCCTCAAGTGACAGGTGGGCCCAAACCACTTTTCGGTGATTTGTTGCCCCCTCCCAAGATGATACTGGGGATTGAGGCACCGCCATGCAGCACTGTTGCCTCACATGGTACTGCACCTCGGTGAAACTCATTGTTACCTAAGGCAACTGCCCCAAAGGCGCCAACGCAACCACTGCCACATGTCCATGTGCAATCAAAAAGGCAACATTGCTTTGACAAAGCTCTCATGCAGGTCGCCCATGGGGTTGCACGTTGCCTAACCATTGACGGCCAAGCGCTGCATGAACAACGCAATGAGCCCATGAGTGAGGACAGCCTTATAGCAGCCTACACGCTAGGGCACCATTTCACAAGTAGCATGCGGGTGCCCATGCAGGGTCACACTAACGTGTCGATGCGTTGCAGCCCCTTTAGCCCAAAGGTACCAGACCATCACCCTAGGTGCCCT
Source organism: Eutreptiella sp. 'Long Island Sound 2002' (assembly GCA_964036045.1). Classification (NCBI taxonomy): domain Eukaryota; phylum Euglenozoa; class Euglenophyceae; order Eutreptiales; family Eutreptiaceae; genus Eutreptiella; species Eutreptiella sp. 'Long Island Sound 2002'. The sequence goes on from OZ038378.1 coordinate 64,237,001, forward strand.
CATGCAGCAGTGCGGGTTGTTGACAACCCCGGTGACCGAGATGAAAATTCAATATGGTTAATTTTGATTTTTAATATATGAACCCATTAATATATTAATCTCACAAATATTAAGAGGTTGAAGCTCAATGTTTTTGATTGGGTCATTTGTAACCCCCCCCCCCTTTTAATATCACGCGCGTGATATTATTTCGGTGCGTGATATTATTTTGGGCGTGATATTATTTTGACCACCCCCTGCCTGTCCACCAGATTTTTGTTGTGATCATTCCCGACTCTGAAGTTCCATTTCTTGCTAATGCTATTGAGGCCCGGCAGCACGATTAGCTTGTTGTTGAACATGTTTTTGAAGCTGAGACTGATGATGAGGTGTCGGACATTGAGGAGTACTCCACTGGGGATGACACTGACAGCGATGTTGAAAACGCAAGCCGAAACCCAAGGCAGGAGCACGCCAGCTATCTATGGCCAGTTTTCTCGCACCAAAATAACTATGTGTTTTGGCTGACAATCACGTTTCCCACAGTGTTTTGCCTTGCTGTCCGCGATGTGCCCAGGTGGCCAAAATGCATGCGTGATATTATTTTACTGGTCCAAAATATTATCATGCATGCGTGATATTCTTTCGGTGCGTGATAATAAAGGGGGGGGGGTTACCCATTTCTCCATGCACATATGAGGACCCATAATTGTTGCACAACGGTATAGTAGAGAGGTTCCGGTGTTGTGTTGGTGGGTGTCTTGGACACCCCCCTTCCGGTCGCTCGCATTCCCCCCCACTCCACACCACCATGTTCTCTTGTATAGCCCTTGTTGTGCCTTTCTCTCGGGACACCCTTACCGAGCTTAACACGACGCTTGTGCGTTTGAGTGGGGCCAAGAGTTTGCAGGACCCTTTGGTCTCCCAACTCCTTGGTGAGTGGGTGGCTTCATCTCCCTTGGCCCGGGCCCAATGTTCCGAGGCCACGGAGGTTGGCTACCCCTCCCTTATTCGCGACAAGCAAAAGGAGGAGGTGAAGCAATATGCCTCCCACCTCTTCCCGGCCCCGGACCTCATCGGCCTCCTCACGGACTTGCACGTCCCCAAGCTTGGCTTCCGGCGCGTGTCGGAATATATGAGCCGCCGGGGGTCGGCCTACACAGCCGCAACGGGCCTCCCGTTCCCCCGCACCATCCCCACTCGGGATACGTTCACAGACACGTGGAAGGAGTTGGTCAGCCCCCTTGACCTACGGCCACCCGCGTCCGTCCCCAATCCCCCCGCGAGTGGACGCTCTTGGCCGCTACCCTCATGGGCCCGCTACGTTTAATCACATCCATCGCTAGTGGACACCATCGATCGGACAAGGCCCCTCACCTTCATTGTGCGTGGGGATGCGTAACCGTGCGCCGGTGGTAGCTGGCCCCACACCCCCACTCCCCACAACCCCACACACCACACCTCCACGCACCACAGCCCACCCCCACGCACCACAATACCAAGAGGAGGGAGGGTGGCATTGCCAATGAAACATGAAGCGGCCCCTTTATCTGCTTTGGGGCATTCTACAACTTGCAACCTACCCACAATGAACACACACACACACACACACACAAACATACCTACAACCTTTTTCTCTTTGTTCAATGTCCACTGCTCGATGTTGAAACTGAAATCTGTGGAAACAAAGGGAATACCCTCTCAAACCTTAAGCGCAAGGGCAAGGGGAGGAGAGAGGAAGGAGCAAGGAGGGATGTGTGTGGGAGGGGTTGGGTGTGTGGGGGGGTGCCGACGACATTGTGTGTGGGTGTGTGTGTGTGTGTGTGTGTGTGTGTGTGTCCGTGCGTGTTTCTTCCCATTCCATACAAGAAAAGGTGCATTGATGCTGTATACTTTGTATGTAGAGCCCACTATGGGCCATCTAGAGGCGCCAATGAAGCGGTGCACTAGGGGGTAGTCATCCCAAATGGCTAGCTCACCGGGCACCCTAGGTGTTGCCCACTAGAACCCCTTGCGGTCATCAATAGACTGCAACACCTCCAAAAAAACCATGTGTTAATATTTGAGTTAAATTCACGAAAATAATATTAAGTTAATTTTTCAGTCGGCGTTACTATTAACCGAAATCTAGATATTAATCTCGAGAAATGAACGCAAAAATTAACAAACAACGAATGGGCCGCAAACCTTCAAGTCATCGGCCCGTATCGTTGCCAGTGCCGCCATGTCCTTGTCCCTGCACACGGCCATCCCTATCACCCACAAGTACGCAGGTGTGCGGCCCCGTGCGCCGTGGTTGAGGCCCCAATGGAGAGTTGTGGGTTTTGGGGCTGTGGTGTGTGGAGGTGTGATGTTCGGGGTTGTGGGGTGTGGGGCTGTGGTCCCCCCCCCCGAAAAGCACCATCAAATCTGTGTCTAAGCCCCGCAGTATGCAACCCCCCCACACCCCTAAAGACCCCCCGGAAGTCTCCCGCCCCCGCAGGGTGCCTGAAATGGTGAGGCCCAACAAGTATGCATGCCCCGTGGTGTGTGTGGTCGTGCGTTATGCACTTTTTTTCACGTTAATATTTGCGTTGCTTTCGTTTTTTTTTTCGAGATTAATGTTAACGCTCGCGTCGATTAATGATTAATGTGTATTCATTAATTTTTGGCTCGATGATATTAATTTCCACAAAGTAGTTAAGGGGGTCAAAAATTAACTGTTGGTTTTTTTTTTTTGGACTGCACACCCCAAAGTCCCACAGCCCCACACCACATACCCCAAACCCCCACAGCGGCACCCTCCACAGCCCCAAGCACTGCAGCCCCAAAGGGCACCGTGCCTCGTATAGGATGACCCCACAGCCCAACAACCCACAGCCCCAAACCCCACAGCCCCAAGCGCCACAATCCAAATTGTCACAGCACGGCACGCCGCATCCCCACACCCTACAACGCAACAAACCATAGCCCAACACACCACAACACCACACCCCACAGCCCCATGTGCCACTGCCCCACACAGCAAAACCGGACACACAACCCCATGCACCACAGCCCTTCACACCACAGCCCCAAACGCACCGCCTTACATCCGACCGCCCCACACCACGCAGCTCCACACCCCACAAGCACACCCCCAAGGCCCAAGCACCACAGCCCCAAACATGCCACAAGCACACACCGTGCACCAACACCCCACAACCCTACACCCCACAAGGCCACACCCCACAGCCCACACGCCGCAGCCCCACACACCACAACCCCACACGCCACCGCCCCACACACCCCAGCCCTATACACCACATCGCCGCACCCCACAAGGCCCTACACCCCCCGCCGGACACCCCAAAGGCCCACACACCACAAGCGCACACACCAAAGCCCCACAGTGCCCCCTTTGTTTCCGTTTAATCGTTTGACCGCCAGTGTTAATTTCTGGAGATTGATATTCAATTTTTGGACCCGCGTTCCAAATATTCGAAATTAACCTATAATATTAACTTAACAGAAATTAAAAAGTCATCCCAAAAACTAGTTATGCCCCCCAGTCCCTCGTGCACTCATTTTTGTGCACCCACAATACACCACAACCCACCACAGGGCTGCAATGCACCCCCACAGCACCTCCGGCGCGCCATGCAACAGCCCCACACACCAGAGCACCTTGACACCAAACCCCACACATGTCCACCACACACCCATATACCACAGCCGTACCCACCACAACCCCACACCACAACCCCACAGACCACAACCCTAGAAACCGGGGCCCCACACATCAAAATCCTAAAAACCACTCCCCCACACAGCACAGCCCCAAACATTACACGCCCACACACCACAGCCCTAGAAACCACACCGCGACGTACCATAGGCCCACACACCAAAGCCCCACGAACCCGCACACCCACACACCACAGCCCTAGTAACCATAACTCTAGACCCCATAGACCCAAACATCACACACCACAATACAAAGGGGGGAGGTGGCATTACCAATGAAACCTGAACTAGCCCCTTTATCTCCTTCGGGGCATTCTACAACCCAAAAACTAGCCACAATCGACACACATGCATGCTCACACACACACACACACGCACACATACCTACAACCTTTTTCTCCTTGCTCAAATTTCAACGAAATGTTTTCTTCAAAAAGCTAAACTTTGGAAAGAAAGGGCATACCCTCCCAAACCTTAGGCGCAAGGGCCGGGAGGAGGGAGGAAGGAGCAAGGAGGTGTGCGTGGCACAGATTGGTTGTGTCGGGGTGCCAATATCATTGCGTGTGTGTCTGTGTGTGTGTGTGTTTGTGACTGTGTATGTCCAGAACAAGAAGAAGGGGGGATATTCATTTTAGTATTATGCATGCCCCCTAGCATGTTTGGCTTGTTGTTGTGCATTTTTAAGGAGGTTTAATATTTGGAGAATAGGGTTAATATTTGTGAGATTAATACTCATGCTTGCGACTCATTAATTTTTAACTTTTCAAATATTAATGGCAAAATGAAAAACAAAAATAAAAGCTGAGAGCCGTTTTAACATTTTGAAACAACCACATGGCTAAGACCCCCCCACCAACCCCCGGAGAAAATGACACCCAAGCCCGTAAGGCAACCCATCGGGGTCATAATTTTCACGGCAACCCCCCTAACCCCCGTTAAAAAAAATGCAAACTTGAGATTAACGTGTTAATTTTTGGCCACATGTTAACTATAATGGGTTTAATCTAGGTCACTAGGGAACGCATGGAGGGATGATGGGGGCTACTTTCTGCCGAAAATATGTGCAGACCCTCCGCCGAAAAGGACAAAAGGACGTAGGGGAGATATGTAGGTGCAGACCATGTGTCAAGCCTGTGTAGACCAGCCGCCGAGACGGAAGGACAAGTAGGAGAGCCCGGAACAAGTAGGAGATATGTATTGGAGACCTTTCACCGAAAAGGACAAGTAGGGGATCTCTGCAGACCATCCGCCGAAAAGGACAAGTAGGTAATGGCCTGTGCAGACCATGCGCCGAAAAGCACGCCGAAGAGGACAAGTAGTAGAGCGGTGCAGACCCTCCGCCAAAAAGGACAAGTAGGAGAGACAGCAAGTAGGCAGGACAGATGTGTAACTAGACAAGGATGTGTAATGGCCTGTAGGAGACATGTGTGAACCCTTCGGAGAGATAGAGATGTGTCTGGAAAAACCTGTCTTCGGCGCCTTTCCATATGTGCCTTGCCCATTGGCAGATCCGCTTCTGGTACGCCATCGCGCATCATCCTTGCACGCTTGCTTTGAATTCTTCGGGAATCGAACCCACGAACACGGAACACAACTACATGTAGAAGACCACTAGACCAACCACGCAACGATACCACAGTACTGCAAATGTTGTTCATGAACTGATGACATTTGAGGACAACTGTAAACGCCTGTGCAGACCATCCGCCGAAAAGGACAAGTAGGACAATTGTGTAACCGAAAAGGACAAGTAGGACAAATCGCCTGAGCAGATGCACTTTCAATGCACTTTGCATTCAACATGCTGTTCTGGTGCAATGACGCTCTTTGCAAGGGAGGGATGGTTCAGGTTACGGCAACCAAACTGTGCAACGTTCGTCTGTGGATGAGTGGCTGTGGGCGTAGACTCCGGCGGCAGGGCTCCTTGGTTCGAACCCTGGCCTGGCCAACTCCATCAATAGCTCCAGCCGAGCACTAGCCACCTCGTTGTCGAACAGCCTCCGGCACAGGGATGGTGGCTCCAACAAGACCAGCCAAGCCCACGCTGGGACAGCCACAACGGTGTTTTTCAACACCACCATCCCTCCATGAAAAGGACAAGAGAGATGTGTCAAGCCTGAAAGCATGAAAAGGACAAGTTAGAGAGAAGCGTAATGGCCCGTGTAGACCATCCGCCGAAAGGACAGGTAGGAAAATTGTGTAAACGCCCTTAGCAGACCATCCGCCGAAAAGGACAAGTACGAGAGATGTGTGTAAACGCCTGTGCAAACCATCCGCCGAAAAGGACACGTGGGAGACATGTGTAAACGCCTCTGCAGACCGTCCGCGGAAAAGGACAACTAGGAGACATGTGTAAGCACCTGTGCAAACCATCCGCCGAAAAGGACAAGTGGGACACATGTGTAAACGCCTCTGCAGACCGTCCACCGAAAAGGACCAGTAGGAGACATGTGTAAACGCCTGTGCAGACCATCCGCCGAAAATTCCCTCCTGCATATGCATCAGTGCCATGAATTTGTTGTGAACCACGTCGTGTGGTACGTTAGCGGCAGTTGCACTTGGGAAGAAGCACTCCGGCATTTGTGCGGTCAAGGGCATGTGCATCGTGATGACGTGTGCCGTCTCTTGGAGCTGCCGAATGCTGATGCCGTTCCGCAGTGGCAAATCGAAGACGTCCTGCATGCGACGCAAGGCTGCCCAAGTGGCCTTACTGTACGCCACCGGATCTTGCGGCACGTGCCCAATGTAGCACCACCCCCCCCAAGTGCCCCCCCGCGTAGTAGTGTGGTGGAAGCACGGCATGAGTTGCGGTTGTCAAGTCGCCTGATGCAACGGTTGCGTGCCCCAGTCCCAGACCTCCCTTGGACTACGGGTAACCTGCACACGGAGGAGGCAATCCAGATTCCCAGTGTAGACCGACGGTTAAACAACGAGTCCCTGCTCCTACAAGTCTGCGGCCTTCTACTCAAATACCAAGGCCCAAGGCTTGTCCGCAACACCCCCCCCCCTTGTAGAAGCTTCCCTGCAGGTTGTATGGTTTTCTGATGGCTATGACCCCCGCGGCGGAAGCAACTACAATGTTAAGGTTGCCATCCTGGATTTGGATTCAGCTTTTTCATCCTGATGAGGGAGTGCCTTCTGCCACCTCCCTCCTAACATGGCGTGAACTACCTCGTGCTGACTGGGCGGCCTGGGTCGTGACTGGGCGCGTCCAGGAGATAAAAGAATTGCAGGCCACAACGTTGAGGCTTCCCGTTGTTGTCGCCGGCACGCGCCACGTTGTTCAGCTCAGGCTACAGTTGCGCTTCCTCAAGGCCGACCATCACCAGATGTGGTGTGAGCTGCAGAATGAACACGGTTGTTGCTCATGCTAATGGGATAGAAAGAAACATCTTGCCAACCTTTTCACTACGAGCTACTTTGTCCGTATGGCTGGCTTGTCGAACTTAGCCCAGGTACAGGCAGTGTACCTGTAGCCTGTACTACATTAAAGGCTTTGGCAGCCGAATAGTAGGGGTTGTGGGACGCACATTGCCCACTATCGAGCCGTGCATGTTTCTGTTGTTTGTGGTAGTTGTTGCTCGCCGCTATGAGCTAAAAATGGATCCACACACAAAACAGTGCGAATCCAAGACGCGCAGCCGCTTCCATTCAGGGTTGTCACTCACGGGGCGAGAGGTGCGCACAATGTTCCCAATGGTTGTGCAAAGAGGCAAATGCCCCCCCCCCCCCTCCATCACTTGTGTCTTAGCTTTTGTCATATTGTATCCTTGTTTTTGGGACCAAGCACATGCCACAATGTGTATGGTCCACACGGGGTAAAGGGCATGTGTATTTAACCCCCCTCATCACTGAGATGTGTGAGGGGGGGTAGCACACGCACATTGTACGCACATGGGATGACACACTTTTTTGACTACCCGCGTCTTCTTGTGCACGTTCAAGATGAGGGGGGGGAAGCATCGCTCGCAGTGGCCGAGCGCTTTGCCGGGATCACTAGCACGGAGAATTCCGAAAGTATCCGGGAGACCCTGCAGCATGAACATTACGTGCAGTTCCTGAAAAGGGTAAGAAAAAGAAATCCTGTGGAGCACTGGCACCCCGAGGTGCGGGCGATAATGCTGCAGCCTTGTACTGTTCTGGCCACTGAGTGTTGGCGTGACATGCTGGTGCGCATTTTCCAATGTGGTGTTGCAACTGGTGGTTGTTTCTGCGCAATGGACGTGGCCACAAAATCTGTCGAAATAAGGTTCCCTAGCTCAACGCAGCCAAGTGTTGATGTCTATTGCATCTGCGGCCTGTGCAGCACCCAGTTGGCCCGGGTGCGCCACTGGGTCCCTATTATCTGGGATGTGGTTGTTTCCTGGCCGGTTTTGGGTTCAGGCAGCCTTCGCACCTTCAGCTCCTGTAAAGACTGACGACACAAGAAAAAGCAGCCGCGCCCTGCCGTGGTCGAGGCTGCGGGTAGCGATTTTGCCCCTCCTGATACGTGCGAGGGCCTGCCTGCCCGACGAGTGATGCCAGTCCGCCAATGTCGGTAGGCCCAGCCAGTTGTGTTGGACCCTAGCGCTTCCGAGTTGGATGCACACAGCTCCTCATCCGATAGTAGTGACAGCTAGAGTGAAAGTAGTGGCAGTAGTGGCAGTGAGAGTTCACAAAGCAGTTGTAGCAGCAGCAGCGACAGCGACACCCAAAAAGCAGAGCCACAGTCACCACCTGTGCCCAAGCCCAACCCAAAGTCTGTTACTGTTCGTGGCACACTGGGTGCCACACGTCAACCACCCTGTCCCAAACCTAACCCAACGTCTGGGACACTGCGTGCCACACGTGGCCCGCAGGCACCACCTTGTCCCAAGCCTGCCTCACTGGCTGGCCCCATTTCTGGTGACCCCCCTGCCATGAGTTGCCACGGAATGGTGGATGTAGTGATGCAATCGACTGACGATAGCACCTCTCCTGCACCAATTTTAACGACCCAAAAAATTTCGGCACAGTGCTGATGCGTCCAAGCCGAAGCCCAAGCCGAAGCCAAAGCCATCACCAGAATATATCTATTTAGATTAACTACTATATTGCCCAACCACCGTTCTGCTGCACCACTGTCCATTTTATGGGGGGGGGGGGGCTGTCCATTTTATGGGGGGAGGGGGGGGGGAACCCGGCGCTCCGTGAGTTAGTCCCGCGATCGGGTACTTGTGATTGGGCACGCTTGGCCTTGGTAGCCGGGGCAGCTTCTCATTGAGGAGAGGCGGAGCAATGTACATAGTTGAAAATTTGTTGAAGTTTGATGCTTGTGTTCTCGTTTGCGTGTGTGCTTGCTAGGCCACTGAGGAGACGTCTGAATGTCACAACGAATGGTCCACTTGGGGCCTACTTTGGACCTTCCATTTCTGTTTGAGGAGTGGTTGTATGTCCAGAATTTCTTGCATGGCATCCACAAATATTTTTTGAAGTTTGGTGCTTGTGTGCGCGTTTGCGTGTGTGCTTGCTAGGCCACCCAGGAGACGTCTGAATGTCACAACAAATGGTCCCACTTGGGAGCGACAGACACTGATTCCCTCTTCCCACACAAGCAGCGGGCCTCGGCGCTGCACTGAGTACCTCCTAAGATTAAACATCACGAGCTGCTTTGTCGAAGTTTGGTGCTTGTGTGCTCGTGTGCGTGTGTGCTTGCTCGGCCACTTAAGGCCTACAGTTCCGCGTGTTCTGCAAGAGCTCTGCATATTCCCGTACAATCATTCACACGGTGGTCCATGTTGAACAAAACAAACGCAGCTTGTATCACCGTATTTATCGCACAAAAACATTGTCCACTTCTCTTTGAGGAGTGGCCGAGCATTGTATGAAATGATGTGTATTTTGTTCGGCGTCGCACTTTTTTGGCTCTGCGGTTTGTCCTTTGTGCCGTGGCATGCATGCGTCCCTCCGGACCGTACACTCTGCATGTTTCCCTTTGGACCATGCCTTAATGGGATGTGTGTGGTGCGCGCGTAATGCAGTGCACTGTTTGGCTTAGTGCTTGTGTGCTTGTGTGCTTGTGTGCTTGTGTGCGCGTTTGCTGTGCTATGGCATGGAGGTTTGTCTATTAAACGTGGCAAGTGGGCGAGTGGTCCCCATCTTGGGACGCAGGTCGTCGAGGCGCGCCCGCGCCTTGCCCATGTCCTTCTGTGTCTTTGCAGTTTGGTTGTTGAGGTCGGCCTTCTGTTGAGCGGTTAGCATCCGTGCTCTTGTCTTGTGCCTTAGTAACCCGGTGCTCCGTGAGTCAGTCCCACGGTCGGCAACTTGTGATTGGCCACGCTTGGCCATGGTAGCCGGGGCAGCTTCTCTTTGAGGAGTGGCGGAGCCATGTACATAGATGGCGTTCTTCACCAACGTGTTGCGGGTTCAAGAACCGCTTGAAAAAATACAGCAGGGTTTTCCGGCCGTGGGGGGCTTGTGCTATTGGTACACAGTTTGCTGGCAGGGGAGCGATTGCATGTGCGCTTCGAAAAAAGGTCGAGGGAGGGGGCACCACGGCGTACTTGGAATATTTACTTGGAAACAGGGACGGGGGAGTTGGTGCCACGGGGTGCCTGCGATATTGCTACCAACTTTTTGGGGAGCCCTGGGAAGGGGAGCGTGCGTGGAATATTTGCTTGGATAAAGGGACGGGGGAGTTGGTGCCACGGGGTGCCTGCGATATTGCTACCAACTTTTCGGGGAGCCCTGGGAAGGGGAACGTGCTTGGAATATTTGCTTGGAAATAGGGACGGGGGAGTTGGTGCCTCGTGGTGCCTCCGATATTGCTACCAACATTTCAACAAGCTTTGGGATGGAGGATGCTAGGAACGCTTTCGAGGAGGTCACCGTTGCTGCACATCTCATGCAAGCGATGGCAAAAAGCTAAGAATGCAGTGGAAAACCCCCTGCAAAATACAACCAGTGAAATGGAGCATTTTGGTCAGCAAAAGAACATTTCAAGGTAAGGGATTTTGCGACATGTGAGACAACATAATGAAAAGATTCAGGATTTTGACTCCCAAAAAGCAAGCGTTGTTTTTTTTTCCAACATTTTGACCAACACCCCCCCCCAAAAAAAGTGCGGTTTCAAGGGGGGGGGGGGGTTTGGGGGGGGGGGCAAAGCAAACAGACATGGGGGGATGCATTTATTTTACAAGGCGTTAAGCACTCACTTCAACATCTTATGGTAGGGTACACAAGTACACGCAAAGAGGGGGGTACGTGGTGTCTTCCCCTGTAAAGGGGCCTCCCTGCTTGCCTTTGATCGCACAACCTTTGGCGAGGCAATTGCATTGCCTCCGGCAAGTCCACCAGGCAAAGAATCTACCCAGAGCGATGCACACTCAAATGACCCGCAAACCAGTAGGTCGACCCTTTCCACCGCACCCAAAAAGATACCATGTAAATACAAAACGCTCACGTATCAAAAACGCCTAAAAATGCATACACTACCAAGACAGTTGTCCCACGCCGTCATACGAAAATGCTATGGGGTTGACACGTAGAAAAAACATTCAAACACAAAATGGCTTAAACCCAACAGTCTCCTCACTTTTGCCCCCTAAAACAGCAGTATTTTTTTTTCGACGTTGTTGACCCATAGCACCCTCAAAAGCAGGGGGGGGGGCAAACTAAATAGTCATTGGGTGGTGTGTTTGTTGGACAAAACAATCCTTTCACAACCCCTCATGGTTTGGTTCGGCCACACACCCGAAGACGGGGACATGCGGCTTTTTCCACTGTGAGTAGGCATGCCTCTCTTTAATTCAAGAACCCCTGCAAGGTGATTCTAATGCCTCCAGCACGTCCACGAGGCTGAGAATGTACCCGGAGAGATGCACAACCTAGTTAGCTGAAAACCAGCAGGTGGACCCTTCCCCCGACACGCAATATCCAAACTATGCAAACAATACGTGGGTCTCTAACACTGTGGCCTATAAAACACGGCCTTTGCCATCCTAGTAGGCATACAATGTCACAACATTTCAGCTTGCACCGCTTACAATGGGTACCACAGGAACACAAAGGTCGCCAAAAAGGACGAAATACCGAAAACGCCGAAAAACCGCATATACCCTAAAATCGCCTGTCCCATTCCGCTCTACATAACTCCAATGTAGTTGCGACGTGGAAAAATCATCATTTTTGACCCCCGAGAAGCACACATTGCACTTTCCCACATTATTGATCGACACCCCCACGAAAAAAGCGGGTATCAAATGGAAGGGGGGCGGGTATGCGGGCCACAAACCAAATACTCAGTGGGGGATGTGTTTGTTTGAGCAAACCATCATACCAATTGCTTGCGGTAGGCTACGCGAATGCACCCAAATATGGGGGTTTGTGGTGTCTTTTCGTGTAAGAGGGCCTTCTTGGCTTTAATGTAACAACCTCTGCTAGGTGATTGTGTTGCCTCCGGCACGTCCATGAGGTAGAGACACTATTCCAAGCTATGTACACTCAAATAGTCTGTAGCTTTGCCTAGGACGGGTAAAAGTCTGCGTGCTATTTCGATGGTTTGGATATTTCGTGTGGGGTAAAGGGTCGACCTACTGGTTTGCTGGTCACTTGAGACGTGCATTGCTCGGGGTAGATTTTTTGCTTGGTGGATGTAGCCGAGGCAATAGAATCACCTTGCATGGGTTGTGCAATCAAATGAAGGCAAGCTCGCTCATAGGGTAAGGCACCACATACCCCCGTGTTTCGGTGTATTCGCGTACCCTACGATATGGGCTGGAAGTGAGTGTTCCAACGTATGTAAACTCATTATTTTGTCCAATAAACACATCACCGGATTGCTATTCGGTTTGCGACCCCCAACGCATACACCCCCTTCACTCAAAACCCCCCTAATTTGGAGGTGTTTGCGGTTCAAAGATGCCGATAAAAACAACCCCTACTGTTTTAGGTCAAGCATCAAATGTTGTGAATCTTTGGTTGTTTTTGTTTTAGCCCAATGAGTCTTTTCAGGTTGGAACTCCATGGGATTTGTCTAAAACGGACGGGGACAAGCTTTTTATAATCTATGCGGCTTCCGGGCCTTTCCGGTATGTGGTTGTTTTTGGCTACTTCAATCACCACGTGGTACCCACTTAGGGTCGTGCAAGTGGAGATGTTGTGAGAGCATATGCCTACCAGGATGCCAACTGATACGTTTTGTAGTATCTAGCTATGCCGAGGGCAAATACACCAAAAGATGGGGGTATGCGGTTTCTTCGCCAATAAGCGGTGTGCCTATCTTGGATCCCAAAACCTTTGCAAGGTGATTGCATTGCCTCCGGCGCCGCCACCAAGCAAAGACTTGTCCCCTAGGAATTTACACTCAGGACGCCAATATTGCTAACATGACGAGAAAAAAACCTAGAAACTGCATGTATTGCAAAAACGTTTGCGCCACTCCGGTCTGCGCACGTCACATGTACTCCAACGTTTTTGGCAACCTTATTGAACCCTTGGTACCCACGCTAAATGGTGTAAGTGGCGATGCCATGACAGCATATGCCTACTGGGATGCCAAAGGACGTGTTTGTACTCTCCAGTGTTGCCTAACGTTGTTAAACACTCGTGTTCGTTTACATAAGTTGGGTCTGCGTTGTGGGGGAGAGGGTCCACCAATTGGTTTTTTGGTCAGTTGCGTGTGCACCGCTCGGGGTAGACTCTTTGCGTGGTGGATGCGGCGGAGGCAATACAACAGTAGAGGCCTTCACCATCACATCCACGTAGGCCCGGTGATATAGAACGACGCCACGTACGCCCGTCTTTGGCTCTGTTCGCGTACCCTCCTTTGTGGTGCGCGTGTTGAGCCCATTGTAAATTCTTTTTTTTTTGTTTGGCAAACACATCCCCCAATGACTTTTTGGTTTGGATCCCTGAACCCACTCAGCGCTTCCACCTCAAACCCCCATTTTTTTGGGACGGGGCTGTGGATCAAAAACGTCGGGGAAAAAAAACAATGCCCGCTTGATTTTGGGTAGTCAAAAATCATGAATCTTTTGCGTTAATCTATTTTCAGCCCAAACAGCTTTTTTAGGCTGGAACTCCATAAGATTTATGTATAGTGGGATGCGAGGTGGTCCTTAGGGAACGACATTTTTTTTTGCTGCGAAGAACTACCTTTGGGGACTCACCCGAAGGACCGCTAACTATCAACCCCCCACCGCGACAAACCGCCAACTGGCACCAACCGCCAACCGCCAAACGACGCCAGGCACTAGCGGCGACCAACGGCCAACGGCCAACTACCGCCAACCGCCACCAACGACGAATCCCCAACCCCCAACAACCACTCACCACCACCAACCGCTGTCAAGCGGTAGTCGCCACCGTCAATCGCAAACTATCACGAACCGCCAACCACCAATCGCCACCAGCATATCAATGTATGAGCTACACACGGTCTTCCTGCAAAAAGGCCTTTCAAGAACAGTTGTTTCCCCCTTATCAAAACCGCCTTGTTGGAGTGGGACAAGCATTTTTTGGTATACGCTTGTTTTTAGGCATTTTTGCTATGTCTGTGTTTTTGGCCACATTACTGCATTAGTGACCACGTGCTACTCACTGTTAGCGGTGCAAGTGGAGATGTTGTGACAACATATGTCTGCGAAGATGCCAAACGACGTGTTTTGTAGTCTCTAGCCTTGCCTGAAGTTGTTCAACAGCCGCGTGTTATTTAGATAGTTTGGGTACTGGGTGTGGGGGTAAAGATCCCATACTAGTTTGCTGGTCATTTGAGTGTGCATAGCTCGGGGAAGATTCTGTGCCTCGTGGGCATGCCGTCAGCAATAGAACCAGCTCGCAAAATTTCTTAGATCAAAGGCAGGCGGGTCCGCTTATAGGAGAACACACCACATACCCCCGTATTTCGGTGTGTTGGTGTACCCTACCACAAGGGGTTGAAGTGACTCTTTAACCCTTTGTAGAATCATTATTTTGTCAAATACACACATCCACCCTTGGGTATTTGGTTTGGACTCCCCAACCCACCCCCTAACCCTCCACTTGAGACGCCTCCCTCTTTTAGGGGAGTGTAGGGCAAAAATGCAAATAAACAACCAACCCATCTTTTTTCTTTCGGTCAAAAATCATAAATCTATTGGTTTTTTTCCATTTTGAACCCAAATATTTCTTTTAGGCCGGAACTCCAAAGTATGTGTGTGGAGTGGAGTGGGACAAGTGTTTTTATAGTACATGCGGTTTTTGGGAGTTTTTGCTGTGTTAGCTTTTTGGTGACCTTAGTGACCCCGTGGTACCCACTCTAAGGGTGGAAATAGAGATGTTGTGACAGCATGTGCCTACTAGGACGCCAAAGGACGTGTTTTGTCGTCTTGAGGTTGCTAGATCAAAGCCAAGCAACCCCGCTTATAGCAACGGACATCACATACCCTCGTCTTTGCGTGTGTTTGCGTACCCTACTATAAGGGGTTGAAGTGGGTGTTTGGCCCCTTGTGAAATCATTATTCTGTTTCGCAAACACATAAACCAAAGACTACTTGCCTTGGACGCCCCAACTCACCCCTCCCCTCCACTTGAAACCCCCCATTTGTTGAAGGGGGTGTGGGTCAAAATTGCCTGGAAAAAAAAGCCCCTAATTTTTTTGCAGTCAAAAATCATGAATGTTTTAGTTTTTGTCTACTTTGAGCCCCAATAGTTTTTTCGGGTCGGAATTCTATAGTATTTGCGTGGAGCAGAGCGGAATAAGCGTTTTTTTGCGTATGTGCGGTATTAGGTGTTTTTGCTACGTTAGCTTTTTTTGGCGCCCTTAGTGAGCCCGCGGTACTTACGGCAAGGGTGCAAATTGAGATGCTGTGACAACATATGCCCACTAGGACACCAAAGCACGTGTTTTGTCATCTCTAGCGTTCCCCAGCCGTTAAACACGTGCATGTTGTTGACATAGTTGGGATGTTGGGAGTTGGGGAGAGGGTTGACCTACTGGTTTGCTAGTCACTTGAGTGTGCATCCCATCGGGTAGACTCTTTATGTGGTGGACGTGCAGGGGGCAATGGAGTAAACCTTCTGCGATCAAAGTAAGGCAAGCCCGCTTATAGGGGAACACGACACATACCACCATCTTTGGGTGTATTTGCGTCCCCTACCATACGGGGTTGAAGTGAGTGTTTCACCCCTTGTAAGATCATTCTTTTGTCCCACAAACGCATCCTCCACCTTACTATTTGGTTTGTACCCCCCAACCCACCCTCCCGCTCCACTCGAAATCCCTTCTTTTTGATGGTGGCGCTCGTTGAAAATGTCCGGGAAAAAAACACAGCGACACATTTTTTTGGGGGTCAAAATCATGAATCTTTTTGTTTTTTTCTATTCTGAGCCGAAATACTTTTTTCAAGTTGGAACTGCTACGGATTGGTGTGGAGCAGAGTGGGACAAGTGTTTTTGTAGAGTATGTGTGTTAAGGGTTTTTGTGTACCTCCGGCGCACTTGGTAACGTGAAGTTGGGGCTCAGTTGGCGCTAAAACGGCTCATTCGGGGCTAAGTGGTGTTTTGCAAGGGGTTTCAGGTGGGAAGTTGTGGCTTTCGGGGTTGGGTTGGGGTTTTGCAACGTGCAAAAAGGGATACTAATCCCTAGTCCAAGAGGATTTGACCGGGGGTTTTTTTCGACGGCTCGGTTGACTGAGCACCCCGACTGAGCCGTCACTGAGCCGTCACTGAGCCGGCTCACTTAGTTCTCACTTCGCTCTCACTTAGCTCTCACTGAGCGCGCCAAATGACTCACTGAGAGCTCACTGAGCGCCCCCTGAGAGCTTATTGGGCGCTCACTCAAGGCTCAGTGAACATGCACGGGCACAAATCTTTCGTCATACGCAATGACTTGGTCCTTTGTCGCAATGCACTTTCCACAATCCTCCTCACCATGTTCTCTCTCCCCTTCCTCTCCCGCCGGGCACGTGACCAATTTGTGCACCGGCGTTGGAACCCCCTTTGCTTGGTCAGGGCCCTACTCTCCACCTCCCAACTTTCCTTGCGGAGCTTGTCATCTGGTGTGTGGTTATCCACCACACATTGCAAGCCTGACCTATCGTTCAGCAAGTTGACCCCCCCACTATTCCTAAGCAGCCGCTTCAGTCGCACATGGCTGGAGCAACTAAACTTTGCAATGCACCCCCACCGTGCAACATACGCATACATGTGGTCAATCAACGTGTGCGTCCACAAGGTCTTCCCGCATCACAAGTCAAGGTGCCTTGCCCCCATGATCAGTTGGCGTTGCAACAAGGCACGTGGTTCTGCACCACTCAAAAAGTTGTCCTTCCGGGCCACCTCGGCCATGGCAGCAAACGCCTCCCACCACTCTGTGCGCACATCAACCCATGGCCTGCCCCCCACCGGATGGTTCCCGATCACCGGTGCACCCAGCTGCAACAGCGGGCCCCATAGCTGGGCCTTGACAAAGTGCGCAGCAGCCCCAAGCTCAATGTGCACTTGTCCTTTGGCATTTGCCTTGTCCGCCCCCCACTTCCCAGGCCGCCCCTTGCGGGCCACTTTCGGTGCCCCGTTTAGAACCCCCTGTGCCATGGTAGCCGCACTCTTCTTAGATACTCCTCCATGGGTCACGAGCACCCGCACAATTCCATTGACCCCCGCAATGGCAACACACATGACTCCATGCGCACCAAAGTCAAGGACACGGCGGTCTGCCGGGATGTCACGAAACACCCCGGTTCGACGTACATGGCCCTTGTTTCCTTCCACGGCAACCTCTTGTCCCCCCAACTTGCGCAAAATTGTTTCGAGGTTTCCGCCGCAGCAGTGGCACACCATGGTCCCGGGGCTCTTCTTGGTGAAGCCGTCCCCGCCAGCCAGCATGATGTGGGCCTTGCCATCGGCCCGCATGAAGAATAGGGGGCTACGCGCCACCCCATCCGCATGCGGCAGTTGCAGGGCCGTAGCAGCGCGGTGCTAACTATCGAAGTCACACTCCGATTGTATGCTATACACCGTGGCCCACATCTCGCTACCTTCGAACAACCACCAACTAGCAAGTTGTGTGGGCCCACAACCCGGTGCGGCCACGGCACAGTGCACGTAGGCCCGATTCCACCGGTTGGTGCCCTCAACGCCGATGGTCACCCAAGTGTTGCGTTGTGCCCGTAGTTGCAAGGGTTCCGGTGTGCATACGGGTTGCGCTTCATACCAGTAGTGCTAGCCGCACAGCAATATTGCTGTACGTCCCTAGCATTTCGTACTCCCCCTCAAGGATATAAACCTGCTAGCTAGCGGGTTGGACGAGGTGCTTCAGCCACAGGGCCACTTCGCCCCAGCTCACGGTGCTTTCCAGGTCGGGCAGCAGGTAGGCCATGTCGCGGCGCAACATTTGGGAACTACGCATCCGCCAAAGCACGCGCAAGGCGTCCGACTTGTTGTTGGGGTTGGTGTCCGTGGGCCGGCTGTAGTCCTCGGGGACTAGCAGAATGCTACCATCGGGTTGCAGCTCAGCCCGATATTGCTCACATAGGGAGGCCGCCACCAGGGCCTCCAAATCCTCAAGCCGGGTTGCGCGTTGGCGCTGCGTCCCCACAAGGGAAAATGAACGTCCGGGTGGCATTTTGTGTAGTGCCTATGGTATAGGTGTAGTGCCACATGCGGTCCCCGTGCTTGCGGCACAATTAACTCTCTTGGTATCTCTTTGCTATCCCCCCCACGTGTTTCCCCTTGATTGTTGCCCCTTTCTAGCCCCCCTCCCCCTGGCACTTGCACGATCCACACCCTGCGTCGGGGTGGGGTAGTGGGGTTGCACCAAGGTGTTTGCCCCCCCCCCCCCCGGGGATGCCTCCAGGGTGTTTGTCCCATCGTGCCCCCCCCGTCGGGGATGCCGCCACGCATCATCCCCCCTCCCTGGGGGTGCCTCCAGGGTGTTTGCCCCATCCTTCCCTGTCACCCTCACTCCCCCTGTCCCCTCGCCTCCCCCCCCCCCCCTCGGGTGATGCCGTAATATGTGCCACAGCCCCCCCCCCCCCCACAGGCATGGCACTGAGCTTGTTTTCAGCTACTGGTCGTAGGTGGCATATCCCCCCCACAACGACTGCCCACAACCACTAGTTTGTGGCGGCCAACCATCGGAGGGCCCAGCCATCCACCCGAATGACAGCTCACGGAGCCGTTTGGCGCGCTCACTGCGCCGTTTCGCACGCTCACTAAGCGCTCAGTGAGCGCGCAAAACGGCGCCGTGAGCGCTCAGTGAGCGCGCCAAACGGCTCGGTGAGCTGTTAGTTGGATCTTCGTCACTTCAGGCCTACACACGGGCACTACACAGGCACCACACAAGAGGCCGAACGTGGTTGAATGCTACAAAATGGGGGTGTGCATTCGATCCCAACATACCACTGGGTCCCAATGTGGCTTTGATCAGGGTAGCGTTCTGCAAAAGGGGCACACAACAGGGTCGAAAGTGGTGGCCCCAGGCCTGCTTCAAAAATTTCACCTCTTTGGAGTGCCCCACAATGATGTTTTCAAAAAGGCATGCAACTGGATTTGGCAGACTAACAGAATGAAGCACGGCACGTTGACCTGTGGAAAGGAGGCACGCAGCAGGGTTCAAAGTGGTGGCCCCAGGCCTGCTTGAAAATTTTCAGCTCCGTGAAGTGCGCAACAGTAATGTTGTCAGATACATAGGAATTACATGCAACTGTAATTGGCAGACTGACAGAATGAATCACGGCACTTGCACCTGTGGAAAACATGCACAAAACAGGGCTGAAAGTGATGGCCCCAAGCTTGCTTGAAAAATTTGGGCTCTATGAACTGCGCAGCAATAATGTTTTCAGATACACATGAATCACATGCAACTGCAATTGGCAGACTGATGGAATGAATCATAGCACTCGGACCTTTGGAAAGCATGTTGAAATATGTGGCCCAGGCCCCCTAGAAAAAATTGGAGCACTATGAAGTGCTCAAGAACAATGTCCTCAAGTATATGTAGATGAACGTACAACTGCAATAGGCTGATTGGCTGACAGCCTGACGCGCTTGGAGCTGTGCAAAATATGCGGGAATTGGCCCGAGGCCTGCAGGAAACAAACCTCAGCATTGTGGACAGCTGAACAATACTGTCACCAACTATATACCAACCACGGAGCGTTGGGCCATTTCCCCGGCTGCAACCGCCCTTAGTGCGCACACAACCTTGCAAGTAGGGTTATGTGCGTGGCGGCATTGAGAGGCGAAAGGTGCAGGTTTCGGGGGTCAAGCGGCTACCACAACGCCGCAATTCCGGGGACAGATGACCCCGGACTGCCAACCACGGGATCTAGCTCCCACCTCGGCTACTGCTGAGCCGCCACCACCTCCGAGCGATACCGGCGGTCGGCGTTCTGCAGGCGGGTTGTCACTTCCGCGTCCACCTGCGGCAGGTTGTCCACGTTCAAGTCCGGCATCGTGGTTGTTTGAGCCAACCCTGCAGTGGTCTGCAGCTGCTGCCACGACGACCTGGCGTCGGCCATAAGCCGCGTGGCCAAGTGGCCGTACTCCAATAGTCCTCATGCTAGGAATAGCATGGACTGCGCGCTGAAGGTGGCGGCGGGTGCAACCGGAACCATTAACTGGAAGGGGCAAGCAGCCCCCGCCCCAAATTCACTGGGCTTCAAGCTCTTGGACCGTTGCAGCACCTCAAGGTGTGTCTCAGCGGCAGCTCCTTTGCGTTCAGCGACCACGAGCTTGGCCTGCAGGCCGTGCCGCTACCGCTTGACCGTGTCCAGCTCCTCCTTGAGACGGGTGGCTCCTTCTGCTGCCAGACGGGCACCATCCCGCTCATGGCCGAACTGGTCACGGTCGCGGCATGCCTCCCGGTACACGGCCATGGGCACTGTGTCCGGCGATCCACGGTAACGAACTGGGCTGCCGAGAGCCGCTTTTTGCGGTGCGGCTGCAGCTCCCTTGCCCGCAACAATAGCCGCCAGCTTTTCAGGGGGGGGGGGGGGGGTTGCCGCCCCTGGCTGCCCACGTTTTCCCTTTTCTGAACCCCAGTGTGGGCACTCCGGTCACTCCGCCCGCCTGCTTTGCACGCACCATCACTCCTCCCCCCCCTCCGTCACCTTCCCATCACTGACCACATCCGGGTCGATGACGTCCGGCCCCGGTGCGCTGGCACGGAAGGTGGCGGCGTGGTCGTGCATGGCCTACCACGCCTCCCAAAAAAACTCACCCCCTTTCACTTCCCATGACGCCACTTGCTTAAAAGGAATGGCGCCAGAGCAGGCCAGCAACCCCCCCCCCCCCCTCCGCCCCACAGCTAAGTCCAAACACCAGCGCTTGGACCCCAGGCGGTAAGCCAACCAGCGTACAAAAAAAAACCCCTTCCCACTCACCAGCCCACACTCATCGCTAACAGTCACCCTGCACGGCAGGTGCATCTGGGTGGACGTCCTTTGCTGCGGGGGGGTGCACGCGTCGAGGGTGACGCTCCAATACCACCTCTCGATGGAGTGCCGCGGTGCCCCTCGCGTTCACCGTCCGGTTCAGGAGGTATGCCGGGGCCGGCTGCTTGTTGCCCGGGGCAATGCTGAGCCCCAAGTAGCCCGCGCGTACATCACCGGCCCGGGGTGCCTGCACCAGGAGAAAAAAGGGACCGGGGATCCGATAGCTAGGTTGGCAAGTGATGGGCCCACAGGCCCCCTACCCTTGTCAACTGCCGCCGCCCCCTCGGCGCCCGTGGCTGTCACCATCGTGGGCCCCACTGCTGATGGCCCTGGTACCAGCTCCTTCATCACTGACACCAGTTGCAGTTGCCGTGGAGCAGAGGGCGTGAGGTAGAACTGCTGGCACCTTCGCTCAGCGCCGCGAACGTTACCGGGCGTTGACTCTATGTTTTACTGCCGTTTGCATCAACCACAGGCTGGTGCACGGGTAAGTGAGCCTGCAAATGTAGGGGGGGGGGGGGGGCTCCAAAAGTACCAGTTTCGATAAAGGTGCAAACGGCAGCATAGCACTCCAACGCCCTGGTCCAGTGTTCCACCCCAATGAGAGCTCACTGAGCCGTCAGTGAGAGCTAAATGGGCTCAGTGAGCACTCAGCGCGCCAGTTGGCGCGCTCAGAGAGCGCTCACTGCGCGGGCCAAATGGCGCAATGAGCGCGCAGTGAGTGCGCCAAACGGCTCAGTGAGCTCGCAGTTGCACCTCCAGACTAGCAACTGCAACGGGCAGCAGGATGCTAGAGCCGCCTCATCACAGCCCCATGCAGGCCATACACAGGCCCCACACAGGCCCCATACAGTCCCCATATAGGCCCCTTAAAGGCCAGCACCAGACTGGCACGGCCTGTGTAGGAGGCCCACTCGCGGGCCACCTTGTGCACATGTTAAGCTCACTCGTGGGGCATTACACGCATGACGCACATGCCCAAAGTAGCAAAGGACCCCCTTCCAGCCCAAAACCCCACAGGCCCACAGCCCCAAACCCTCCTTTCCAAAACACCCTGGTGCACCCCAACACCACACCACCGCACCACCACCACCCAGCCGCACCCACTACCAATACACCCCCCCCCCCAACACCCCGGTGTGAATCGTGCAGGGCAAGGGGAGAAATGAGGATGACCATGCCGCTGCAGATGCAGCGCATCCAAAGCGGGACCTCGGCACCCACATCGCTCCTTGTACAGCGCTTCTCCGGCCCGCGATGCAAGGAGAGGCCAAGCAGCAAAGCCTGCTGGGCAGAGATGGGGCGAGATGAGGGGGCCCAATACTGCTACACCACGGCGGCCTCCCCGGGTGCACTGTTACCCAGGTCGAGCCATGATGGCCCGCTCGTCCACAGGACGTCCCCTTCCTCCACGTAGACGTGGCACATGGGGTCGGCGGCGTCTAGGGAAGGCTTGGCCAGCAGCAACGGGTGGTATGGGCAGTCGGGGCCCGAGGGACCCACAGGGGCCACCCAGTCTTCCAGCTGCTCAAACCGCGGCAGACCAACCGCGCCATGCAGTCCCTCGCCGAAGGCGAAATACTGCCCCCTGTGGCTGAGAGCCTTGGGGTTGCGCAGCGGCCCGTCTCCTAGTGGCCGTGAAGCCAGCTCATCGTTGGCCCCTGGCAGAGGATCAAGGATGAACCGTTCCACGTCCATCCACTTGTGACGCTCGTTAGGGGTGAGGAAGCGGAAGAGAACAAACTTCCGAGGCGGCACTTTACGCACGTAGACTTCGTTGCTAAAAGGCCCGATTCATGGCGATTTCAACATCCGCTTCTTGCACCCAAAAAGAGCATATCAATTTTTCGGCCAACTCCACGTGTATTTTCATCGTGGGATACAACAACCTCGCCTTTTGTTGCTTCCGGAGCTGCACATATACACCCCCTATTCCGGGCCGAAAATTGTATCATTTAAAATTTTTGGGCACTGCAGTGCCCAAAAATTTGAAATGGCTTTTTTCAGTGGGTTCTCTAGTACAACTGTGTAGTCATCTCCACAAGTGATGTCCTACTGCAGCAGCGGGCATCAAAACTTGGCATACCCGTTACCAATGGGTGATCGCACGGCGGTGTTATACTCGGAAGGCCACGTACAATGTACCTTGCCCAATCACTTCCATTCCTGTCCAAATGTGCACTTGAAAATGGACTTCCACTACTTTTGGGCACTGCAGTGTCCAAAAAATTTAAAACTCTGCATTTCACTCCTATTGGTTCCCATAATGTAACACCTGACAAAGGACGTATGACTCATCGGACGTTGGTACTAATCCACTGCTCATTGGAAATATATTGCCGGTTGTCTGACTGCCACCTTGGAGTGTACCCAGGACTTCGAACGTCCACGTCCATTGGGGGATACATTGTTTGGATCTTCGCTAGCTGCTTTTGGCCTATGCCGCATCAGTTTGTTTTGTGATGGTGCCCATGTTTTCTTTGTCCCCTTACCTTTGCTGCTGCAAGCAGTACTTTTGTTCATGGATGCGGCTCCCTTCCTGCAGTTCCTTAGTTTGAAGGTGTATGCTTCAAAGGAGGATCTATCTGAGGTTGTGGGTAGGGATAAGGGTGCCGATGAGTTTTGTGCGTGGGTGTTAGATCTCCAGTTCGAGTGGAGAAGTAGGCGGTCCGTTGGTGAATACATCCAACAAAGGGATAGGCGTACCATTAATTGTGTGCCGGACCAATGGTTCCGTGTTGTTGAGCAAGAGGTTTTTCATATATGGTCTGTTCTACACAAGCGGTGTCGTCCACGTGCCAAGAGGGCTGTAGGTGTCCAACCCAAGAGTCGTGTGCAACGTAGGTGTTTGGCTCACATGGGTCAATGTTCTTACAATGTACCCTCCTTTGCTGTTCAAGGAGCAAGTGCGTGCACCAGTCTTTGGCAGACCTTGGAAGGTAAACCCGCTGTCCTATGGTTTGATAATTTTTATAGACGTAACTTCCGGCCTGTGCCTGGTAATGAGAACCGTTCCCTCAATTGTACAGCCGGTGCTATCATACTCTTGAAACGCCCTGTTGACGTTATGCCGTCTTTTCCTAGTCTCTCGGTTTTGCGGCAGAGGATTGGGTACACTGCAGATTTGGTGGTGCAGAGCCATAAAAACTTCATTGATGGCTTGCAAGGGTTGATGGACGACCCCATCTGCCTTCAACATGTTCGTTGTCCCTTGGACATACGACAGGCTAATGTTACCAGCCCAGCTTGGATCCCCTTTTTTGTCACAGACCTAACTGTGTCCGCCACTCCCGACCTTGTCTCCATTATTCACGGTCTCCAGGAGGTGCAGCAGCACACACAACACCGTCTCCCACTGTTGGTGGACGAAAACATACACTACCGCGTCCTTGAGCTCGTTTACAGCAATAGCTATGCTTGGTACAACGTGCCCTTGTTCATTACACGTACCCCAGTAGTGTATGGCACATGGCACCCATATAAATATTGTATAACCCTGTGCTACAGAAGATTCTTCCCTTTATTTACCTATTTCTCCTATGGTTCACTCAATTTGGGCACTGCAGTGCCCAACTTTCCGAAACTCATCTATATGGAGCGTATGATTCTGGTGCTCTTGCACTTGGCCCATAAGTGGCGCCAACCTTTGGAACAGAAGTTACAGACTCTGAGGGGTTTGCACTGACCGAGTAACCCTGATCACAACACACTTCTTGCACAGGTGCAAGGGTTGGTAACTCTGCTGTATGGTTACGTTCCGGCCCTGTTTATCATTGGGTCGCAAGTGCGGGATTGTCATTGGTCTGCACAGGGAGAGCAGCACGCTGCAGGGCCATTGCTGAGCCGTTGCCTACACGTCCTTGTGAGGCTCACCTTAGGGTATGAGGACAAGGTTGAATATGTGCGCACCATTGTTGTTGCTAGGTTGTTGTGGTCACAGTGGTTTGCCCGGTTACGTGGGGTGGCACACAGTTAGGAACCGTGTGAGGCCCTGTTGAGCCGTGTTGTGCACTTAATGGCACAACACCGTGGGAACTGTACGTTGCAATAGGTGCATGACCTGTTTATACTCACTCTTGTTGCTGGCGAGACCCCAAAGGACCTACAGTAGGTTAATGTTCCAAAGGGACTGCCACAACTGGTTGATCGTCGCTTCACCAGATTGATGGTGCGATTTGATGTTGGTGTTATACCCCCCTTGGTCTGGTCCAGCCAGAAGTCGAGCATCGTGCAAGACAGGTGGGATCCTGCCAAGATGGATTTTCCTTGTGCACTAGATACGGTGCTCACTGCAGAGCATTACCGAGATCTATGTGCCAAGACATTGCAAACACTTGTTGAACCTCGTCTTTTGGTGTTCATGGGAACTGCAGTGCCCAAATTCGATGCGACCCTAATTTTTGCATTGCAGTGCTCAACCCCTACACTCTGCGGCCGTTGACGGGGCTGCATGGCGACCAGATGGATGAAATACCGCTGTACATGGCTGGAGATGGGGCCAAGATCGCACGACTACATGCCAAGGCCAGACTGTTGAAGCGGGACCGCTTGTGGGAGATGCTTTACCTTCACCCGGACAACACGCTCATCCATCCTTCTCGACGTATGTTTATGGGGCGGCAGGGTCTGGCGCGATCGCTGTTGACCCCCCCCCCCCCGACACATGACGTAAGGCTGTTTCGATCCCAGTGGTACCAGTGTTCTCCTGTTCTAACAGTGAACGTGCATGAAATGCAAAGAGTCCGCAAACCGCTTGCAACGCCGCCGAGCGCCGCCAAATTGTCCCTGGGGAAATGGACCTGGAGTGCCGAAAATCCGTTAACCAGCTGGGATACCATCCAGAAAGCACCGCTGTGACATGATGAGGAATGGGCTGCCCTAAGGATTGCACTGGCGAGGCCTGTCAAGGAAACTGCAGTGACAGCGATTGATGGGGAGAAATCAACAACTATCTGGCTCAACAAGCGGCAGGATGGGACTCAAGCAACTGGAGCTCGGGCAGAGGCAATTGCGTTGGTCCATGGCAAGGCTATTCCGTATACGATTGCATTGAGGGAGTACAAACTAGTATGCAACCGTTAGGCATGAAAATGGGATCGATTTTGCATTGTTGGTCACTTTAGGCACTGCAGTGCCCATATGTAATGAAATGTGCTTTTGACAACAGGTCTTCATTGAGTGTACGTAGGAATAAATGGACGATATCCATCTGCTGGTGCTGAAGGTTCTTGGGAAGCGGGTGCCTGTGGCCATTGGTGGAATGGCGGCCAACGTTAAGTTTCTGGTTAATCAGTTGCGCGACTCTGAGGAGTGTGGAGGCTGGCAGTATATTATGACCTATTTTTTTGATCAGGCAGTCGGTCACCCGACCTATCGGTTCGCGGAGAGGACTATTTGCTTCTGTGTCCCAGACAAGTTTAGGGTGAAGTTCCCGAATATTTTCATTTGCGATCAGGGTGCATACGGCAGCACCATCATTGTGGCAGCGGCTGGTTCGCTGCTGCGTGTGCTTGGTATTGTTCCCCGACGAGACAGACAATCCAAGGATGAAGTGTGGCTCTTGCTTCGGACAGCGCCGGCTGTATTGCCAGCACAGCTTCCGTCCTGCCTTCCCGAGTCCCCGTGTCTGGGAGCTTGTTTCACTGGGCGCCAGGGTTTGTTTCACGAGTTCTGTAAACAGCTAGCGGCGTATGTGCAGGAGATGGACTGTGTCTACTTGGTTAATTGGGACGCTTGGATTCCAAGGATTAGGGACTGTATGCCAGTTGTGGTGCAGAGGCTGGGGGACGGGGAGGATGAGGAGGGGGGCAGACAATGTGGAGGAAGAGGAGGAGGAGGAGATCTTGTTGGTCGGAGGTGGTGACAGCAAGAAAAGGAGCACAACGAGCAAGAAGAACCCGTCCTCCGAGGACAGTGGGGATGAGGTTGATGGTCCCCCCAAAAGGCTAGCCAAAAAGGCCAAGGACAGTACCCCCCTCAATACGTTTCACGCCAAAGTGGGTCAGGTCAAGTGCAAGAAGGCTCCCCGAAGAAGAAGTAGACTGCATTGCGCGGTTATCACTGCCTGTGTCTATGTCAGTAGTTTTTTCGACACGATTTGCACACTGTCGCGCGTCCTGTTCTACGCAGGTGTGAGACTGGTGCCCTTTTTCATGTTTTGGTAATTTTGGGCGCTGAGTGCCCAAATTCATCGACTCGCCATTTTTTTACCCTTGTTGCGCCATTTCTTTTGCAGGCATTGTTGCCCTCATTTATTTTTGCATTGGTTGCACTGGCGGCGCCTCCATTGCTTGTTGGCACCACTGGTGGTGCATTGTTTCTCACGGTTCGCATACAATCATAGTGGCTGGGTGAGCAGCAGCGGTAACAAAAAACAAACCATGTGCTTGCCTGTCATCCTCCTTGCTTCATTTTTTAGGTTGCATTTGCGGCGTGGTTTGAAATGCACCAGCGGATGACTTGGAACAATTGGATTTTTCTTCGCAAGGACACTGCAGTGCCCACATTTGAAGGGAATACATGACTTTTAACTGGCACCTGTAGTACCCCCTACACATAGTCATTTTGGATAATTCACAGGTTTTTGGGGGTGTTCTCTGCAGAGCACAATTGCGCAATTTTCCAAAGTGGTTTTTCAGCCCCTGTTTTGGGGTGGTACCCATTTGGGAACTGTGGCAATTTTGCTCCGTGCGTATGGAGCCGCCTAAGAACTTCTTCCCCATCCCCGGCAGCGTGGCGAGACCCCGATGTCTGAGCGTGGAGGCAAAGAGAACCATGTCCCCACACGGAAACTGGAAGGTCTCGCCCCGCAGAGCGTCCCGCTCCCCCAAGTGGCTGCTCAAGTGCACCTCCAAATGATACTTGTCCGGGAGGACAAGCATCATTGAAAGATGCTCGTGCAGCCCACCCTTGCTAGTGAGCGTACCTGGCAACTTTTCGACGTCAGTATGCCACGTCTGCTCCTTAGCATCTTCCTCGGCGGCAATTGCCGAGCACTGCGTTGGGAAGAGATTCTTCATCTCGGGCCAGCAAGCACTGCACTGCTGACTAGCACGTTGCAAGGGGTCCCTTCCCAATGCAGAGATAACCTTGCCGGGCCGAGTAACCCAGCGCCGTGGCAGTTTGGGATTTGCAAAGCACTCCTGGCGAGAGTGTGCATTGGACAACAGATCCCAAGCTGCATCCGGCTGGGTGCCGCAGGAGTCGACGAGAATGCGGTACCGGTTCTCGCACTCCTTGGCCTTACCGCCCCCCCTAACCACCCGGAGCCCCAAGTCGCACAAGGACTCATCCGACTTAAGGTCATGAGCCGGGAGTTCATGTGAGAACACCGGGGCAGCAAGGGAGATATCGGGGGGAGGGGAGGCAGCACCGCGGAGGAACACAGACTCCTTGGTCCTGTATAGGGCAGGGGTGGTGTAGTCGGGCACCACATGGCACCACTCGGGAATGATGGGACAAACCGAAAGGCTTTCCCACCATTCGCCTGACACCACCCCAACCCCGAAAGGCAGGGCCTCAAGGAGTCCCTTCTTGGGTGCAACATGGCTGACACCAAGATCTGCATTCCAGCCGTGCTGCAGGTCTTTGGTCTCAGTGACCCGTGTCCCGAACTCGTGGGGGGTACCGATCAGCTTTCCTCGGGACTGCTGACACAAGAAAGGGGTAGCGTACGGCAGGAATAGCTTGATGCACCAGTCGCACCATTTGGTTGCACCGGTGCATCCAGCTTTTTCCAAGAAGGGTCACATCAGACACGGTTATGTGGACCACGTCCTGGGAAGGGGCGTGGAGCTGCTGGGCCCACAACGTCAAAGGCTTCAAGTGTGTCAAAGGCACCCCCGGGTACGCTGCCTCTGTGAAAGCGGTAGGTACCCGGGGGCGACTAAGGAAAGACGTGAGAGCCTTTCAAGCCGCTGGTTCCAGGTCTGGGGGGACATTAGACATGGTGTGATAGAGAGGACCTATGGGAGCGAGAAGGAATGGATGGATAGGCGGATAGGGGGGCGGAGGAGAGGCGGAAAGAGGGGGGAACCCTCTGAGTGAGCCCCCAATTAGCTCTCACCGAGCGCTGAGCGAGCGCTCCGTGAGCCATTTGGCGCGCTTAGTGAGAGCTAAATGAGAGCTAAGTGAGAGAGCTAAGCGAGCCGGCTGAGTGACGGCTCAGTGACGGCTCAGTCAAGCGCTCAGTCAATTGAGCCGTCGCCAAAAAAAGTACCGCCGCCCCTTGAACCTTGGCCAAGTGAGCATCCAAAACTTCTAAAAACATTAAATGCACATTACCTAGAATGCAAAAAGCACAACAAACAAGCACAAAGACATCGCAATGCACAACTCAGCCCCAAATGAGCCCCAACTTCACATTTCCACTTAGCCACCAGTGAGCCGCAGGTACATGCCATGTCGTTGTTTTTGATGACCTTAGAGGCCCCGTGGTACCCACTCTAAGGGGCCTAAGTGGAGATGTTGGATAGCATATGCCTACTTGGATGCTAGAGGCCGTGTGTTATTTACATGGTTTGGGTGTTGGGTGTGGGGGAGAGGGTGGACCTACTGGTCATTTGAGTGTGTGTCCCTCGGAGTAGATTCTTGACCTTGTGAATGTGCACGAGGCAATAGCATCACCTTGCATGCGTTCTGACATCAAAGCCAAGCAGGCCCAATTGTAGTGGAAGACACCACATACACCTCTCTTTGGGTGTATTCCACAACTGTACCACAAGGTGTTCAAGTGAGTGTTTAACCGCTTGTCAAATTATTATTTTGTCCCACAATCATATTCCCCGATGACTACTTGGTTTGGAATCCCCCAACCCACCCACCCACTCCAGTTCAAACACCTTTTTTTTGAGGGGGGTGTGGGTGAAAAATGTAGGGGGAAAAACCTACTTTCTTTTTCCGTCAAAAATCATGAATCTTCCAATTTTTTTCCATCAACAGTTTTTTCTGGTCGGAAGTCCATAGTATTTGTGTGGAGCGGACTGGGAGAAGTGTTTTTGTAGTATGTGTCGTTTTTGGCCGTTTTTGCTATCTTAGCTTTTTTGGCAACCCTGAGGAGCAAATCTAAAGGTGCAAAGGAAGATCTTGTGTCAACACATGCCTACTAGGATGCCAAAGCATGCGATTTGTCGTCTCCAGCCTTGCCTAGGGCTGTTACAGACATGCATTTTACTTACATATTTGGGATTTTGGGTATGGGGGAGAGGGCCGACCTAATTGTTTGCTGGTCACTTGAGTGTGTACCTTCGGGGCTAGACTCTATAACTAGTTGACGTGCCAGAGGCAATAGAATCACCTCGCAGAGGTTCTGAGATCAAAGCAAGGTAGGCCCACCTCTAGGGGAGCACACTACATACCCCCGTCTTTGGGTGTATTCGCATACCCTACCAGGGGTTGAAGTGAGTGTTTCACCCCTTATAAATCATTATTTTGTCCAGCAAACACATCCCTATGACAAGTTGGTTTGGATCCTCCAACCCACCCCCCAACACTCCACTTGAGACTCCCTTTTTTTGAGTCGGGTGTGGGCACCCCCGGCCGCCGGGGACGTTGTTGTCCGGATCGGTGGCGATAGGGCAGAGTGGAGAGCACGTGTGGAGGGCGACTGGAGGCGGATGGGGGAGGAAACCGACTGCGGGGGGCAGTGGGGGCGGGACCTGCTCATGCGTACACAGGAGACACATAATGAGCATGAACGAAGATGAGGTCAGCATGCGGAGCGGGGAATCTGCTGGCAGCCAAAGGACAATGAGTGACACGGTGAACACCGAAAGTGAAGCGCAGCGGAGAAGAACAGTGTGCGCGTGGGCGCAAGGAGAGCGCGCGTTGCAAGGGGAATGAGAAAGGATGCGAGCAGGTGTCGTGGCACAGAGTATGGAGGGCGACGGAATGGACTCCCTCTGGAGGGTGATGAATGTGATCGAAGGAGGCCAAGGTAGCCGCGAGAAGGCGAAAGAAGTGAGAGATAGGGTGGTTGCCACCGGCGAAGAGAG
Organism: Eutreptiella sp. 'Long Island Sound 2002'; assembly: GCA_964036045.1. Lineage (NCBI taxonomy): Eukaryota > Euglenozoa > Euglenophyceae > Eutreptiales > Eutreptiaceae > Eutreptiella > Eutreptiella sp. 'Long Island Sound 2002'. Next base: position 64,268,049 of record OZ038378.1, read on the forward strand.
GTGGAAAGCAGGGTAGCTGAAGGAGCCCCTGCCGCCGGGGGAAACCGGGTGGCAGGTGTACATGCAAAAGATGGTACAAGGGAGAAGGATGGGGGGGCCGCCGGAGGTGGAGGCTTGGGCAATGGGAGGTGGATACAAGGTGACGGTGTACAGGGAGACGAAGGATGGAGCGTACTACAGGAAGATTCAAGAGTACGGAGAGGAGAACGGCATGAATGCAGGAATCCTCCGGTACAAGACGAGGGTGTACGAGGTGGTGTGGGAGAAGGAAGGAAAAGTGCGAGGGATCGCAGCAGGAGAAGGAGGCGATGAAGACCAAAGGAGGGGTGCACTAGCTCGGGCAAGCGTGGGGAGCGAAAGAGGGCACATTGTGACGTCAAGCCATAGCAGGCCGGTGACGTGTGGCGCGGGGAGTGTGGGGAGTACGGAAGGGAACGACGTGGAACAGCAGCGCAAGGCGGCGTGGGCATGGAAGAGGCGAGAGGATGCTTTGGAGGGAGCGCGAGAAAGGACGGGGGACGGGGTGCTCGTGGAGTACATGGACGGGAAGGATGTCGACTCCCTATGGGCCGTGTTGTGTGCGCCGGAGGGCAGGCCGAGTAGTGAGGAAGAGTTGAAAAAGATAAGGCAAGGAGTGGCGACCAGGGTGGAGAGTAGACACAATTCGGGTACGATGGAGGAGTGCCTGCCACAGGAGGAAGTGTCATGGCAGAGGTACATTCACATAACGAGGCAAGGCAGAAGGATGGGAGGGCCACCGGAGGTGGAAGCATGGGCGACGGAGGGGGGATACAAATTGGCGGTGCACGGAGAAACGAAAAGCGGAAAGGGGTACAGGAAACTGGTTGAATATGGGGACGGAAGCGCACTGGACGCAGGAATCCTGTGAACCAGGCAACGGGTCTACGCGGTTCTGTGGGGGGTCAAGGGTCCCAGGAGTGACGCAGATGAAGTGGTGGCGGCGGTGCAACGGGTACTGGACGGTGCACAAGACGGGCACGAATGGCCCGACGAAATGCCGGAAAGGGCGAGGCGACATGTCATACTGGGGGATGGCAAACGCCTATATTGGGCACTCAGCACAGTGGAAGGGAAAGGTGGGCAAGCAGTGGCGGACAAGGTGCGCAAAGCGCCCACGGAAGGGGATGTGGCGCGGCCCCCGGAGTCGGGGTGGGCACGGCGGGTCATGCGGGACGCAGGAGTGCGGACATGGTAGCAGTACCTGGACAAAGTGCGCAAGGGGGAGATACGGGGAGGAGCGTCTGACGTTGGGAGGTGGGCGCAACGAAGAGGATGCAAAATAGCCTTATACCGGGAGTGGGGACCCAAGGGAGTGTATTGAAAGATGGCGGAGGTGGGTGAAGGAGGACGGGCGGCAGCAACGTTACTGTGGAGCAGTCGAGGAGGGGGACACTATGAGCCGCTGTGGCCGCTAGAAGAGGAGGAGGTGGCGGGCGGGGGGCAAGGGGATGGGAGCGAGACGGCGGACGTGGAGGAGGTGGAGCTGGAGGTGGAATTGGAAGCGGAGGGCCCGGGGTCTAGAGGTAGGCAAGGGGGACAGGCCGAGGAGCGGGTGTGGCAGGATGTGCACCAGGTGCAGATTCAGGGCGGAGGCGCGGGGTGGCGGTACCAGGGGCAAGAGTGTCCCATGCGGGACAGGAGGGAGGTGGGGGAGGGACCCGCACGTGACAGGAAGCTACGAGCCAGGTGGGAAGGAGTGCTAGGGGTGCAGGTGCAGACACTGGAGTATGAAGAGATACCGGGAGGTACGGGGAAGGGTGAATGGAACAGGAGGCGGGAGGGAGGGTCGGACATGTGGGTAACAGGAGGGGGAGAGGCTGTGTTACAGCTGCAGCAGAGGGATGACTTGGGAGCCGGATGGGGGGCAGAAAGAGCGATCCAAATGCCGACAGACGGAGCGGTGTGACTGGAGCCAGAGTGGAGGGTTAGGTACAGGGTGGCGGCGGGGGGACCGCGGTGGTGGGGGTGGCATATGACGTGGCGGGCGGACCAGGGAGAGGGAGTCCCAGTCAGGAAGGAGTGGGGAGGGCAGCTGCCAGGAGGAGGAAATGACGCAAGTGGGGTGCGCGCACACTTCTCAAGGGCAGCGTTGGCCCCGGCACCCACTACGCAGGGGCACAGGGGGCAAGAGGTGGTGTATGCTTTCCGGGAGAAGATGACGCTGAAGCCGGCCGAGGCCATCAAAATGGCGCTGGATGAAGGGGCGGCACGCATGGCCAACCGCACATACCATGTGCACCCGCACACAGGGGACACGTGGCATTACGCGTTCCCGGGGGAGGAAGGCATGGAGCGTATATCGCCACTGCCGGAATGTGAGAGATAGGGCAACGAGGTATCGGCCCTCATCAGGGTGGCAGAAGAATGGGTGCGGAAGGCGGGAGGAGCGGAGCAGGTGACGGGAGCGACGTGGACGGTGGGGGCCATCCGGCGCGCAAGGTACCGCAGGGGAGAATGGATGACACGGGAGGACACAAAGTTGATATTCCCCGTGGCAACGAAGGGGCCGGCCGCAGCGCACTGGAGGGGGCAAGCAGTCCGCATCCTCCTCCCGGATGACAGAGTGGGAGATAGGGGGACCTTGGAGGTCGAGGTACGCCACGGGCAAGGGGCAAGGTACCAGTACAATATACCGGTGCGTAGCGTCGTGGTCACCACGTCGGCGGCGGAAGGCATGGAATTTCGCATTGGGGTGAGCCAGGAAGGGCAAGCGGTACCGGTATACACCATGGGGCACTGGGAGGGACAGCCGGTGATCCAGTGGAAGTCGGAGCCCCCATGGGGGGAGCCGCTACATGCCGAGGTCCTCAAGGGGCTAGGGAGGACGGAGGGGGAGGACGCTGCGGAACTAGGCAAGGCGGAACAAGAGAAAGAGAAGCGCCAAAGGGAATCCGTGGCGGATGGGCTGGACATGCTGGGGGACGGAAGGGACAGAAAGGACGTGTTTCTGAGATGGGCACAGAGGCCGAGAGGGAAGGCGTCACCATGGCAGAACATCTTAATAGAAAATGGAGAGGCACATCCGGGACTGGAGGAGCGCATTAAGGGGTGTAGGGGTGAAGATGTGCGGCAGGCAGTGAGCAGGGCAAGGTACCACATGAAGGCCAGGCACGAGGCTGTGGAGGACAGGTGCAGGCCGGAATACACACTGGCCTGATGCATGTGCAGGCCGGACGGAATGTAAGAACTTAAGGGTGGAATTGTGGGATGAAGGTGCGGCAGCCCAGGAGACAAGGGCCAATGTGGCTGCAGATGGGAGAAGACGAAGGGGCACCACTGGTGTACTTCCACCACGTCAAGCACATGTGGGTGGGATATGCGGCGGCCGGAGCGGGATGACGGAGGAGGGGGTGGAGGCGGACGAGAGGCAGGCGAAGGCGCAGGTGCTTACGGCGCGGAAAGTGGAGCCTAAGCAGGCGGTGGTGTGCATGCAAATGCAGCGGGACACACAAGTCGCGGCGTGTGTGGACAGCACAAGCAGAACGGTGGATGTGTGGGGGCCGACAAGGCAGATGTTGGCGCTGGCGCCGTATGTTGCGGAAACAGTGCGCAGAAACAGAGGAATGGCCCGGGACTGGTACCCGGACATGGAAATGCACCGAGTCCGGAAGGTTATGGCCATGGTGGACTACGACGAGGCAATGGGGAGGACCAAGGGACACGCTGTACAAGTGGTGTCCTCGCAAGCGAGTGCCACAGGGGCTGCGGACCAAGGGGTCACAGACTTGGTGCAGGCCGGGCTCACATGGTGGGTCGTGGAACCCGGGGGGGACAAACGCACGGTGGTCGTGTATACTGCGGCCCCGTTAAAAAGGGTGGAACACCCGCTCATGCGATGGGTCGGGGAGCTGGAGGAAGTACGGGTAGAAAGAGCGGAGGAGATACATACGAGGGCCATCCTTAGAGCGTTGGAGTCGTAGATGGGCAGGTGCGCAGAAGCCGGGGAAGCGGAGGACATCAAGGAACAGTTCCGGTTGGCGCTCGAGTGGGTGGACAGCAGCATGGATGGGAACCAGCCGAGGTGGATAGTACCTCCGGGTGCGGAGGAAGGGACTAGGAGGGAGGCGCTGGCGAGGGCGACGAAGCTCGTGGAGGAGCTGCGAAAGCAAGGCCTGGAGGTGGAGGAACACCCTGAGGGAGGGAACCAAAGTAGGTGGACGGGATTGAGGAGGGGAAGGGGAGGACAGATGAGCCTCATCGTGAGGGACGGGGATGAGGGGGAACAGGGAGGCGGAGACGAACGACCAGCACAGGAGGAGGAAGGCCGGGAGCCGGGGCGGGAGGCGGACGTGCAGGTAGAACAAGAGGGGGAAAGAGAGGGGGTAGGGGAGGGGGAGGGAGCGGCGGTGGACAGAGGGCGGGAGAGTGTTGCGAGGGAAGGTGACAAAGGATGGGACAGGGGAGGGGAGGCACAAGGCGATAGGGAAGGGGACGGGAGCAATAGGAGAAGAGAGGAGGAAGAGCAGGAACCACCAGAGAGATTGCAGCGAGGGGCGGACGATGGGAGGCCAAAGAGGAAGACAGCGAGGGGCGTCAGATACGGAGAGGAAGGGAGCGAAGAGCCAGGAAAAGTGAGGGAAGGGGTGACAGTGTATGGCCCGTAAAAAGTGCGTGGGAAGTGGAGGATGTATGTGGGGACGGTGGAGGAGATGATCGTACAGAAGGATCGCACGGGGCATGAGACGAAGGCGGCCATCGTGCAGTCGGAGGATCAGGGGGAGGAGGACGAGGAGAGAATGCCGTACCCGGTGGAGAGATTACGGGTGTGCCAGCGAGGAACAGAGATGGAGATACAGGGGCAGCTGGTTCCGGAGCAGGAGGTGCGGGAGCTGGAAGGGGAGGAGGTGTCGGCCGGGAGGAAAAACAAGAAGAGGAAGTGACAATTAACGAAGTGCAGGGCGGCGGCGGTGACGAAGATACGCCCCGGGCGACGGCGCGGCGGAAAGGGCGGTGGGGAAGGGCGAGCCCCGATGGAGCGCGAAGAGGTGCGGAAAGATGGGGAGGGAAGGTGGCAACGCATGAAGTTGTACGCCCATAACGACCCGGCGGCACTGTATCGGGCGTACAAGGCGGCACGGTAGCAAATGAGGCTACATGAAGCCGACCCGGACGTGGTGGCGTACCAGGAGATACGGCTGCAAGGGAAGGACAACGTCGTGTGCACGCAGATGTACGACAAGGAGGGGCGAGAGTACCAGAGGGAGTGCGCACAAGGGCTGCCGCTGTTGGTGCGCAGAGGCCTCAGCGTCGTAGAACACAAGAAGGTGGGAGCGAGGGGGGGAAGGGCGGTGTATGATGTGGCGACGCAGCATGGGCAAGTGGTCGTCATCAACTGCCACGTCCCACATGGGAGGAGGGTCAAGGACTATGTGGCGCAGCCGAGGACGGAGTATGTCAAGGCGTTGGAGAGGGGGGCCGGTAATCGTGGTCAGGGACTTCAGCTACGATCCCCGGAGGAGAGGCACGGAGACGGAGGTGGACCGGGAAGTGCGGCTGTTTGTGGAGGAAATGCGGCTACACAATGTGTCATACAATGGAGCGCCAGGCCCCTCACACTACCCAGCTCCGGAAGGCAGCACGCCGTCAAGGACTGACGCGGTGTATGCGGACCTTAGGTGGGTCAGGGGGGTGATGGCGGGGTATATTCCTTTGGCTACCACGCGTAGAACACATAGCACGAAATTTTCTCGCGTTTTGCTTTTATCATTGTTTTGTGCTTCCGGGGGGGTTTCGAGGGTGCCCGACGCAATGGACCTATGTGTTTAGCTCAATTCAACCATTTTTTAGGAGAGAAGCACAATTGCCTCGTGCCTCCGCATCTGTCTTGGTGCTACGCATGCTGCGTGTGTTGGGCGTCCTGCGCCTTTCGGTCCCGTGCCTCTGAGTCTGCCTCTGGAAGTCTTCCTACGCGTTCTACGCGTTTTGCAGGGGTTAATTGCTCCACACCTATCATCCAACACCCGATTTTTTTTGTTTTGCCATGCTTGCACCCGTGTACTCTGCCACACACCTGCACTGGTTCCCAATGGAACTCAAACGTGCGTATTCGAATGACATTTGCCTCCTGCCTATGCCTTTCCCTTGGTGCTACATTGCCCGCGTGTGTTGGGTGCTTTGCGTGTTGTCATTTTTCGCTTCTGACGTTGCCTCTGGAGCCGTTGTACACGTGCTACGTGCTCTACAGCATGTTTTTGCCTTACCATTGTTAGGCCGCTTTGCTTTTATAGTGCAGGAGCCATGCCTGCACCCCTGTACCCCGCCACACTTTCTCAATGGTTGCAGAAGGGTGGGAAGCTGGGAGAGTGGAAGCATCTGGAGAAACTGAAGCACGACACCTTCGTTGTCTTTCAAATTAAACAAGCCGCGAGTATGCGTGTGTGTCTTTGTTTTCGTCTCGCTTCCCGCCTTGCACCGTTGTGCTCCTCACCCCCTTGTGTCGCAGCGGGGTGGCATGCCGGATGGGTCAATCGGAAGAAGAAAGGGGCCAAGGACCGGCAGGACAAAGAATTTTGGTTGACGAACCTCACAACGTATCAGGTGTACCACGTTCACGGGTTTGCGGTTCATGTGAGCATTATTTCGCGCTGCCTTTTGTCCCCTACGTGACATGGGCCGGGGAGCACGTGAAGGAGCGGCAGACGGCGGTGTGCACTGTTGCGGATTTCAAGTACAGTTGGTGCGTGTACAAGAATCCGAAGGTCGGGCACAAACCCCCCCGCGTTGTGCCGATGTTGACGAATGTGTGGTTTGCCCGAAAGGGACCACCTCAGCGGTGAAGCGGGCGCGAAGTGCACCCCGTGGTGGCGGCGTACCGCACACCGTCGCGCGGTGTCGATGGTGTGAACGAGATGGCCCTGCAGATGAGGCAGGTTGGCCGCCAAATGACATGGGCCCACGCGGTGCGTGCCTTCGTGCTTCCGGTACGCGGTTGTGAATGCGTTCGCAACTTGTCGGCAATTGGGACTTTGCAAGGAGACCACTAGTATTTGGGAGCGGCAATGTCAAGTGTTGCGGCGGCGGTACTTTGCCCACCCCCTCCGACAAGAGGTGCACGTGCCGCTGGCGACACAACGGCGGCGTGTGTGCCACTTTTGCAAGAGGGGAAGAACCGGTTATGAATGTACCGGTTGTGGAAAGGCGTTCCACATGTTGTGCTGTGCACTAGGACATAGCTATGGAGGTGTGCAAGGCGCACGGGACATGGAGGTAGACGAGGAGGACGAGGAGGTGTGGGAGGAGGACCATAAGGAGGACGAAGAGGACGGGGAGGACGAGGAGGACGAGGAGGACGAGGAGGGCGAGGAGGGCGAGGAGGACGAGGAGGACGAGGAGGGTGAGGAGGATGAGGAGGATGAGGGGGAAGAGGAGGATGAGGAGGATGAGGAGGACGAGGAGGATGAGGAGATTGAGGAGGATGAGGAAGATGAGGAGTAGTGTGCTGGAATGGGGGCCTTGAACGAGAGGGTCATGGAGGCGGAGCCTCTGCTATCCCTACCCATGGGACCAGTGCGAACCTTGGGGGACAACCGCGTAGGCTGGATATCCAGGTGTGAGGACGCGGCCCCTCCTCGATGTGCGCCCGTGTGCAAACCGACGTGCTGCGCGTTCTGTGCGTTCCGGTATTTCAATTCTGCACGTGCCTCTGGAGGCGTGTGTTCGGCGTGCTACGCGTTCCGTGTGCGTTACTTGGTCTGTACGTGTTGTCCGCGTTTTGCGCGCTCTACGCGTTTTCCAAACCTTACGTGCAACACCGTTGGCCACAAAAGCGCGCCTCCGGCCAAAAACGTACAGATGGTAGACAAAGGAATATGGTGGGGCCCGACGAAATGCAGGACAGGAAAGGGCATTGCCCCATGATGGTGACGGTGGGCGTGAAGGTTGGGGAACCAGGAGACGAAGAAGAAGAAGAACAGGGGACGAGGAGGGGGTCAATCTGCCGCCGTCGGTGAGGTGGCCGGACGAGGGGGACGACGACAGATGGAAGTAGTGGGTGCAACAAGTGCACGTCGAAATGAGGCGGGGGAGCCATGTGCATCAAGCCATGAGGAGAGCGGCAAAGGTGTGTGGGTTTAGTAGACAGGTGGGGGAGTCGCATGCACAGCCCAAGCTGCAACGACCAGTGGCCACACTGTGGAAGCACCAGCAAGAGGAAGTCGAGGCGAGGGCGCAGACAGAGGGTGCAGTGTGGCAGGAAGAGGTGGCACGGGCGAAGAAGAGGGTGCAGGCGGCAAGGACTTAGGCCACGCAAACTGCCCACCCCCGTGGCACACTTTTGCCCGGTTCTATACCGAAAAAGAGCAGTGTAAAAAACTCCCCTTTTTTGAACGTGTATTTTCGCGGCTGATGAAGTTAGGGGTTCAAAACACCCTTTCTACACTACTACTTCATGGTGATTGAAAATGCTGATCTCAAAAGTATGTTTCCCATGATTGCAGCTGGGGCCAGCACCTTCCTTGACGAAAAGTACCGGAGGGATGTCCCGCAATTACATTTGTTGGTGATATTCAATCGTGCACATGTTGGTTACTATAGTCACCGCGTATTGGACATGTCTTGTTACTTTGTATCTTTGGTATCAAGTTTATCATTGAAGCAGCTCGGGCCAGCACCTTTGCAAGCAATTTCACCTTTCCTAGGTTCTCTTTGGCATAAAGGTGCGGGTGCCAGCACCTGCTGACTCAAATGGTCTTCTCGAATCCCCCTTTGGCTCAAAGTAGCTGGTGCCAGCACCTTTCAATGCAATCGAGTCTCTAAGATGATGTTCCGGACTATGAGTGCTGGCACCAGCACCAACTCCATTGAGCAACCTGGTTAGTACCATTCCCATATCCATTCCACCGATGTTTATCTTCATCAGGTACGTGCATCTCATTGAAGGATAGGGAGTGTGCTGTGTTTTGCCACCATGTGCATCGTGTCTTTTACTTGCATCACCAGACTTTTGTAATGAAATTTTCCTACTCCGTTGTTCGGCATCTACTACGTACTAGACATTATTCAAATGGGTCTTCTTTATTACGTGATGCCCATGTTGGCGAGCCGGGGGTTCTGATGTTAGTGCACCTATTGGCACAGGTCCGCTGCAACCGTCGTACTCGTAAGACCGTACCTCAAATTGTTGTTGCAAGTAAGCAAAATAGGACGCCTCGTTGGTTGTCCGTTTTCACGAAACAGTTATATATGCTATGGTCTGTCCTGCACAAGGCTGCACGTCCAACTAGTATGGTATCACGGAAAGACACACTTACAGGTCAACCTTTGACGCAAGGTGTTCGCCGTGTTTTAGCAAATTGTGGTGTTGTTACCAATCGCCGTGTACCACTAACTGCCAAGGCTACCTCGGCTGCACAACAATTGTGGTCGTCCATGTCAAACCACCAAATGGCTATGTGGTTTGATAACTGGTGGTGGAAGAGGTCTACTACTTACCCAGAGCATCCCAATCCCAGCATGAACCTGACAGTGTTTGCAATGTTGCACACTACACACCTATGTCCCTTCCCTGGGCATCCGTCTTTGGTAACCGTGTTGGGACAGCTGGACTCAGCTGTGCATTCCACTGCTACTGCACTTCGCTCCTTGAACGATGTTACACGGGTTTCGCTTGATTCGAAGCCTGAGTTTATTCGTGTTCCCCTCGATATTAAACGGAACAACGTTAGGTCACTACAATTCCGGCCACTGTTGTTGACCGATTTGACTACCGGTGGGATCCTTGATTTGCTACACATTCTACAAGAGATCCAGGACATACAGCGGCACACTCGGCGCCCCATGCCCCTAATAATTGATATGAAAATACATTTTTATTTACTGCGTTTTTTGTACGGGGAGTCATATGTGCAGTACAATTTCCATGAGCATCTGTCCATGTTGCCTTGAATGTACGGTGCGTGGCACCCTTACAAACACACTGCCCTTGAGGTATACAAGGCCTTCTTTCCTATCTTTGCTGCCTTGGAAAACTGTAATTTGCAAGTGGGTGCCATGGTGTACCACCACCGTAAGCTGCTCCACATTGAGAAAGTGGTAGCAGCACTACTACTTGTAGGTAACTCTGTACGTGTACGTATTCAACGCAAATTTGAATGGTTGCAGCTGGCACCAGCATCTCTCTCATCAGTTCAAGTGGATACAGCTACCCGTTGGTTGCAAGGACTGCAGTCCTTGCTGTTTAGTTATGTCCCTGCGCTTTTTGCGTTAGGCGTACAGGTACGCAACTCCAATTGGTCAGGGCGACAACCAGGCACTGGTCAGGCAGCCCACGCAGTTTTGCAATGGAGCCTGTTGCTACATTTGTTTTTTACTGGCGACTGGGACGCCAAAACAGAATACGTTCGCAGTTTGAGTGTCACACTTGCAGTGTGGCAGGAGTGGATGAGTAATACCCTAGGTTGTCTCTTTGCTGAAGGGATTGGTGAGGCCCTGTTGTCCCAGCTCTCCGCCCGGGTCAAGCTCCATCCAACTGCACTATCGCAACCCGCTCTAATGGACTTGTTCCTCAGCATGCCACACCCGCGCATGGGCACCAAAACCCTTCGCGGCAAGCTACGCACTGGTCTGTGCGATCTTTTTCGAGCACGCCTCCGTCGCTTTATCGCCTGGTGTACCAGTCCCCGGCTTTTGTTTGCCCCATTTACTACAGCTAAAACCACTGCTTTTGTTGGCCTTCAACCTGAAGGACACACGTTTCCCAAGCCCATCCATGATTCTGTTAATGAGGCTGCTCTGCGAAAGGTTTTTCGCAGGAGTGTGCTGTTATTATTATCCAACCGGTCGCCTCCGGAAGGTGTTACTGAGTACTTGGATCAATGCAATTTTAGGAGAGACCCTGCAAAGGTTGCACAGCTCACTAGCCTAATGGAACGGTTCCGCACACGGAACACGCGCGGGAAAGGGGGGGGGAAGGGCAAGGGTAAGGGTGCCCCTGATGCTGATGATGCTGATGCTCCAGATCGGTTTGTGGGGGTAGAGGATGACCACATATCCGTGTCCAGTGCTGATTCCCTTGGCTCCTTGGGGCATCTGGTAGTTGATGTGGGTACCATGAGTGATGCCCCCCCCCCCCCCTGGTTTTGCTTCAAGAGGAAGACGAATTCAGTTTGCCTCCCAGTGACGAGGATGAGGGGGCAGTGTTCCAAGAATAACCCTCCGCCCCCCTGCCTAACTATAGGGTAGGGTTACGCTTGTCTGCATGAGTAGCTGGTGCCAGCATTCCCTCCTATTGTTCCCGGTTTCCTCGTTGCACGTTGCACACACACCGTTGTCTGTTGTCTGTCGCACTGTTTTTTGTTTGGTCTGTTTGGTCTGGATGCAATGGAATCAAAGTCTGGCACGTGTACTGACCAGTCACGGAAACATGATCATTTGAGACTGCCGTCTCCTTCCAGGGCTTTGGAACAAGTGCGCAATTTACCGGTGCCATGTCAGTAGTAGCGAAGCGGATGCCGCTATCGGGGATTAATTGACTCGATGTGCGCTGCCCTTCGTATGGACAGAGCCACTGACACACCGCTCAATTTGCGCCATTTTCTGCTGAAACTGCTGTTCCATTACCGATTTCTGTCGATTTGCCACACCATTTCCCTTCAAATGAGACTCTTCATCATAATGTCAGATGCAACCCCTGCTGAGGGTGCTGGTGCAATGTCACCTCTACCAATGACACCGTCAACGAACGGGGGATTCCTAAGCCAGTCTCAGGATGTGACGGCATCACAGCCAGTTCCAGCGCCAGGTGGTAAAGGAGGCAAGAAAGACAGTGCACTGAAGATCAAGCTCGCGGACCACTGTGAAAAAAAGGAGGTGGAAATACTCTTTGAGAAACTGCGATGGGCAGAGAAGATGCAGTTTGGGCAGATACGAAAGTGGTGTGAGGTTGAGGTACTGAACAAGGTCAAGGACCTGAAGGAGCGCCCGCCGACTACCCTTATCCGGATTGTAATATGGGGTGATGGAAGTATGCTGCCTTCTGTGCGCACAGTCTGCTGTTTCGTTACCAATAACGTTCGTCGGTGCTGGTGCCAGCATCGCTTGTCCAAAATTGCCGTTGATTTTGATCATTTGTGACCGGGTGCAATATCAGGTGGGATCTACTGGATACTGTCTGGCCAGCACATAGTGGAGGCTGCTCGGCGCGTGAAACTGGAGCTGGAGAAGCGAGACTTGCCCCCTCCCCGATGGTGTTCCCATTTCTTGGCGACTGTTGTGCGGCCTGAGACCCCGTTGACCATTCGTGAGTCCCTGGCAGGAATCAGTCAAGCCAACCAGACAGCACGAGCACCAACTTTGTGTGAGAGAGTTCAGCGACTGGTGGTGGAATACGAAAGGGATACCGAGGGGAACTTGACTGCCAGAGAGCACCTGACGAATTTGTGGGTGAAAGGTGGATTCAGCGCTCAAAATGGCACACTGGTGTGTGCCTGCCCGTCAGCACGTCCGTTTGTTTGTGGTTTCATCGCCCTATCAACGTACTCCGCCATGTGTTGCCCGGTGTGAATCCTGTGGTACCCCTTGTAGGCCAATATGATAAAGCAGTGGTCTCCTGTGGCTCTGTTGGTGAGTACTTGTGGACGTGAAGCAGTGTTTGCAGTGCAGACGCTGGAGGCCCGCGGTCATAGCATGACTGTGAATCAAATGCGTTGCTTCGAAGGACAGGTGCCCCCCGATATCCGGACAATCTGCAAGTTTATGGCTGACACGGCCAATGGTGGAGCACAGCTCAAGAAGATGGGAAAGCGATTGAAACTGGATCGGTTATGGAGTTGGCATCTGTGTCATCTTGAGAACCATCTCATCCATGAATCTCGCCGTATGTTTGCCCTCCCATAAGGATGCATCTGCGGTGGCTGTTCGATTGCAATTTGTTGTGAGAGGTGCGGGGGCCAGCACCCATCGTTCGGAAATGCCGTTTTGGTGCCTGCAAACACTGGGGTCTCAAAGTTTGTACTATGATTGCTAAGGTGGACTGGGTGAACGAGAAAAGTGTGAATCCCTCCTGGCAAGCCGAAGTGACTTGTATTTCAAGACATACACGTGGCGTTGGACAGAAGAGGACCCTTTTCCATCGTGGAAATACGTTGTCACTGCGCCGATTTGGAAGGATGTCAGCTATGTTGGTTTGCGAGAATCTTTGTCGAAACCACTGGTGTTACCAACCGTCCAGGCGAATCAGGACAATTTCTTCACCGTCGACCTGCACATGGGTGCCACTGAGGAGAATTCACTGGTGTGCTACCCCGGTTGCAAAGCGATTCACTGACGTTAGTGCTTGGCCTTCACTAGGAACTTCACTTGGAACATGAATGTGTTGCAGTTGGAAGGGGACTCGGACGGAAAACTACTGGTGCTGCCAGTTGCAATCGGCTCGGCCATCCCAGCAGCAGTGGCTGGTATCTCTTTTACAATGGTGTACATTGAGCCCCCCCGTGGCTTTACCTTGGGCATCGATGCATTGGTCAGTACAGGGCTGCAGCGTGGCGTTCTTGTTGTTGTTGCCGGTGAGCCTGGTGATTGTCGTGGCATTGTGGACAGTCTTCGTGAACAGCACCAAGATACGGGGTTCTATGCTATTAAGCTGTCATTGTACCACCTCAACAAGAAGTCACCACAATTTACAATGGGGTGTACTGAAGTGAATCTTCTCTCGAAACATCCGCTGCCACAAAAGGTATCTAGACCACATTGCGACCCTGGTTGTTCGGACACGCGCTCAAAAATCACAACAAAATGGTCGTTTCACCTCGTTGCAGCTGGGGCCAGCTCCTTTCATTGAAGAATTGCTTTTCCCCCCCCTTTAAGGTGCCTCGATACATTACTATGACGGATTTCCCAAGTGGGGGGTACTTGCCCGTGGAGATTGTTGGTTACTTGCCGACACTGGCTGGTGAAATGGTGGTGTACCAAGAAATATGGCTGCTGCTATTGTCCTCCTCCCACGCATTGCCCGGGGCCCTCACAGTTCGATTTCATATTCCTGTCCATGTGGTGGTTGGTATCCTCGGGGATACGGCAATTCAGGACTTTGTCACACATGCTATTGCTGGATGCAAGGAAGCTGATGGCCTGCCGAATATTGACTGGACTGGGGTGACAAATCTGATGCTCCATGGGGTACCCATTCATTGCAGGGCAAAATTCCGCAAGCTTGAGGACGTAGAACAGGGGGACGAGGATGAGGATGGAGAGGAACTGGCCGAGCATGAAGCAGAGCCGTTGGCCCAAAAGCCGAAGCCCAAAAAAACCGGTGCCAAGCGGAAGCAGGATGAGGAGAGCAGTAGTTCGAAACGTGCAACTCCAGGGAAGGCTACGAGCAATGGGGCACAGCGGTCTGCGACTGGCGGGGAGAAGTCCAATAGTGAAGGCGCCGCTGGTGATCCTGCTGACACTGTGAAACCCAAACGACTTGGATTTACCAATTGGACTGCCCGGATCAACAGGGCCGCTGCAGCAAAGAAGTAATCATGTTTCTTGATCCCATAAAGACTGGTCCAGTGCTTTGCACTACAGCGCCGTCAGTATTCGTCTTGCAGAGTCATGCACTTGTCCGTTGGTTTTGTTGTTACACAGTACTCACAATACCTCTGCTTGGTTTGCACCTACTATTTCTTTGTTTTCCTCAGGAAGTGCTGGCACCAGCTACTCTTTGCCCAATTGCTTGTCTTCATTGCCATTTTTCCAGGTGTTGGTGCTGGCCCCAGCTGCTCAGCTGGATTTTCATGTAAACAGCCCTGTCTTTGAGGTACAACAATTTACAGGTGAATTTTGCATATACTTCGCAGCGGTGACTCCTATGTATGGTTGTGTATGTGCATATGATACTACTAGTGTATTACAAAGCATACGATTCGAAGTTCCCAATGTGGAAATAGAGACACTGTGTCAGCGTGCTTGTTCGTGTCCACAGTTGAGGGGGGGGTCCAGAACAGCGTGATTTTACAGCTTTCTGTTTACATGGTGCAATAAGCCCTACATGTGCTTTTCCTCCGATATCACACCTTCAATCCACGAAATGGGAACTGGGTTCAATAGATGAAAATGACAGAAACGTGTTTGAGACCCCCCAAAAAGGCCCTGTTTTTGTGCCTACAATAAGACACCATCAAAATGAGCCCACAGACCCCCCCATCTGGTGCTGGCACCAGCACCAGACGAAGATGCTGGTCTGCCACCTATGCTTCCGTGAAGGTGGGCAGTTTGCGTGGCCTAAGAAGGAGGGCAGTGGAGGATGAGCATGAGAGGGTCTACTAGAAGGTGGTGGCAGAGCATGAGCGGTATATGGAGAGAGCAGTACCGTACAAGTCGCTGCGGTACATCCGGGAGCTCGCTGAGACTGGACAGCCGCAGGAGATCAAGGCAGTGAGGCTGCAGGATGGCAGGGTCAGGGGCAACAAACGGAAGGTGCTGGAGGAGGTGCCGAAAAGCTTCCGGGAACCGCACAACCACGGGCTCAGCGAAACCACGCGGAGGATGGTCCGGGCTTTGCCGAGGGTGTTCACGGAGGAGCAAAGCAAGGCCATACGCCGCAGCAGGGTGACACTGCAGAAAATAACGGAGGCGGTACGGGCTCTTAAGAGGAAAAAGAGCCCGGGGGTGGCCTTGGTGGCGGAGGCATACCAAAACCTCAGTGCGCGTAAACTGGATGGTCTTTTGGGGAGGGTCACGGAGGTGTTGTGCACAGGCGAGCCCCCAATGGAGTGGGGGGGCAAGGTGAGGCCCGTGTACAAGAAAGGGGATCACCTCAGGCCGGGGAACTGGAGGCCCATATGCTGTGCCGTCACGGAGGCCAAGCTGGTGTGGATGGTGCTCTTCGGGAGGATACAGCGGAGGCTGTATGCGTAAGGGTTCATACTGGACACCGTGTGGGGGTCCGTGCCGGGCAGGTCCACACAGAAAGCAAGCTTCCTGTATGACATGTACCTCCATAATGAGGACCTGGAGGCATTCATGGCGTCCGTGGACGTGAAGGGGGCGTTCCCCAACACGCCGCCCAGGCTCATAGAGGAGGTATGGCGGCAATTGGGGCTCCCGTACGGCGACTTCGTAGGGAAGTACCTACGCACAAGAAGGTACAAAGTCGCCACGGGGAAGGGCTGTACGGAGTGAGTGACCCTTGGTAGCGGTCTGCCACAGGGCGGGGTAGAGGGCCCATTCCTGTACATGCTAGCCATGCTCCCACTGATGAGTTGGATAGCACGGGAGTATCCACAGCTGGCGAGGACGCCACACACGGTGGAGAGGGTGGTATGGCGCTGGATGTAGGACACGGGGTGGCGTGGCTGGAGAGGGCGGAAGAGGCGTTGGTGCTGGGACATGTGCAGGCCATGGGGGCGGAAGGCATAAGGCTACCAGAAAATTGCTCAGGGGGTTCAGGACGATGATGGTCGTCCTCCGGAATCACCCCCTGTCGGTGCAGACAACCCTGTACTACCTCCGAGCAGTACTCAATGCGGCGATAGGGTACCTGGGGATGCACCTCCCGTACTGGAGGGGGCAGCTGAAGGAGGTGGAGGGGAAATGCGGAGGCTCATCAGGGGGTATAAGGGGATACCCACGGAGGTACCATGGTGTGTGTTGCGATCGCCGACGGCGTATTATGGGGAGGGGATGCTGACAGCGGGGGAGGCGTACAGGGCACATACGGCAAGAACGCTGAACAGGATGTGCCACAATCAGGAGGAGGTGGTGCGCAGAGTGGGCTACCATGCGGTCGCGGAAGTGCAGAAGGAGGAGAACATGTGCCCACACTTTGTGTGGCACCGACGGTGGCGGTTGGCGGCGGGGAAGAGAGAGCGCATGTGGCGCGTCCTACAGGCGGTGTTGCCGGGGGAGGAGCACATGTTGGCGACCAACAGGACGTGCGGCAGGCGTGGACCGGTCCTGGTGCTGGACACGGACTTCAGACGAGCGGCACATGGAACCGTACGGTGGGTAATGAAGGAAGGAGTGAGTTTGGAGCTGATGCAGTGCGCAGGAAGGATATGAAGGAGTACCGGAAAGCAGGGCTGCATCACGCGGAGTTCTATAGAGACCACGGGGTCGTGGAGTGGGGTGTATACAAGTGGATGATGAGGCGAGCGAGAGGGCAAGAAACATTCGCCAGGTTGGACAGGCGGATGCAGAAGATTTGGAAAGAATGGGTGGCGCAATGGGGGATCACGAGGAAGAAACCACGACGCGGGAGAGGGGCAGGGGCAGTGCAAGAGAAGATGCTGGACAGGGGAGAAAGAGAAAAGGCAAGTCCGGGCATACTGTTGTGTGCACCGCTGGGACTCAAGGGGCCGAGGGGGAAGGTACAAAAGTACGAGCGGGCATTGGTACGATGTCCATGCGGATATGTTCCGGAGAGACAACATCCCGGTGGGGGCAGGGCGGGGGGACCAATGCTGGAGATGCACAAAGGAGGCGGGGCAGGTATCGTGGCCGGTCCTGAGAATGACGGCATGGGCGTTCCCGACCGCGACCATGCGCACTACGGACGTCAGGGGACAGTGGTGGGGACCGCTGCTAAGGCTGCCCAGGGAGGTGCAGGAGGACGAGGAGGCCCAAGGGGACATGGAGGTTTGGTGGGGGAAGGTGCAGGTGGGGAAAAGGACGGGAGTCCAGATGGGCTGGGACCCGGTGAGGGGGCTGCGGGAAGAGGATGATGGGGTGGTGGTGAGCTTCCGGATGACGGACACGGGCCAACTTGAGGAGGAGGCGCCCATAGTGCCCGTGGGCCACAAGTGTGGAGAAAGCGCGAGGAGGATCAGGCTGACGGTGCACGGGTTGCCGGCGGACAGGGTATGGTACCTGGTTCTCGTACAGGCGTACTTGGAGCAGGGCAGGGCGAAAGGGGACAGGGCATGGTGTCACGGGGTAGTAGTGACGAACGGCTGGAAGGCAAGGACGGACAATAAGTGGGCGGTGCACCGGGGTGTGAAAGAACTAAGCGTTGAGGCGGGAGTGCGGGAGTATGACATCGGCCGTCACACGGTGTACTGCCACTACCCGAGGGGGGTGGTGCGCATACCGGAGCCCACGGAGGGTGGGGTGGTGGTTTTTCCGGACGGGTCCGGGGTGGAAGGGCAGCCGCCCAAGGCGGGGGCGGCGGTTGTACAGGTCAAGGGGGTAGGACAAGAGACGGAAAGCATCGTTGACAAAGTGGTGTACGGGGCGGCGTCCCATGGAGAGGTGCAAACGGTGGCGGATGTAGTTGGGAAGCTAGGAGAGGACATGAAAGAGGTGTGGATGGTGGTGGACCCGGAGGCGGACATGGCGTTCCTCAGGAGACTAGCCACCAGGCCACTACATGAAGCCGTGGGCACGGGATTGGCGTCGCAGGTATACACGATATCGCACGGGCTGGAGATGAGGAAAGTGCCCCTTGTCATACACATGGTGAAGCAGGAGTCGCATCGAGGGGGCGTAGGGAATCATGAGGCGGATGGAGCGGCAAAAGCAGTGGATAAGCAGCAGGAACCGGAGTGGAGGGTGCCAGAGAGGGGGGATCACCTCCACTTGATACATATACCTCCAAGGGTGGGGGACGAGGAGAGAGCCAGATGGGTAGTGGAGGAGGACAGGGGCAGACGGGAGCTACGAGTGTACCCACACCGAGTGCACATGCTGGCTCACGTGCGAGGGGGGCGGAAGTGGTAGAGCTGAGCAGGTACTTGGAGGGCAAGGTGGGACAGCAGGTCCACTTCCCCAACGCGATGAGGCCGGAAACGCTGCCGAAAAGACGGCAAACCAAGCGGCTGCAAGCAGTCACGGGTCAGGTGCCAGTGCGAGAGACGATCATGAGGTGGTACAGGCATAGGGGTATGGATCTGGCGGAGGAGTACATGCGATGCCACTGTGGTGGCGAGCTGGAAACGTACGAGCACTTCATGCGATGTGAGCGGTATGAGGGGACGGACGGGCAGTTGGTAAGGGATCAGGACATCCCGCTGCTCAACAAGGGTGAGAGAGGAAGAAGAGAGATGGAGAGGGAGCTGGGGAAAGAAGGGCATCGCAAGGGGTTGTGGCACATGGTGATCGTGAGATCGCTTTGGAGGGGGCTCCAGGAGCATACGGTGGCGTCGGAAGTCATGGCCCACAGGCTGTTGAGGCGTACAGTGGAACATCTACAGGA
Organism: Eutreptiella sp. 'Long Island Sound 2002'; assembly: GCA_964036045.1. NCBI lineage: Eukaryota > Euglenozoa > Euglenophyceae > Eutreptiales > Eutreptiaceae > Eutreptiella > Eutreptiella sp. 'Long Island Sound 2002'. The sequence goes on from OZ038378.1 coordinate 64,287,184, forward strand.
GCGCATGGCGTGCAGGGAGGCGCAGTTGGAGGCACGGGCAGAGGACATGCGAGACCCGGTCACCAAACGAGTGGAGATGGCGTTCATCAGGTACAACCCGCAAGTCACCATGATGGAAGTGCGGCCACAGCCGCACTGGCGGCTACGCCAGTCGGAGGGAGCGCGAGATGAGGAGGAACAAGAGGGCGACGAGCAGAGGGAGCGCCTGATGGCGCGCAGGCAGAAGAGAGTCCGGCACGTATGAGAGCAGGGGGGAACAAGAGGCGAGGCGGAGGTAAGGTGGGGCCCAGTAGGGAGACAGCTGGTGGCGGGTCGCCCAGGGCCGGGGGGAGCGGGGGCGAAGGGTCACCCAACACTGGGACTGCAACATCTGGGACGGGGGGTGGTCCGAGCCACCGGGCGAGAGCGGCCGGCACGGAAGGCACAAACACAGAGGTGGCCCACTGGATTGGAACATCCAGGGGAAATGCTCTGCCCCCCCGGACTGGAACATCCGGGGCAAGTGGCGTGGGACCAGAGCACTCGGGGAGAGCACCGGCCTGGTTCCGCTGGAGATGGGGTACGCGCGAAAGAGGCCGCAGGGGAAGGCTGAATGCAACGGTAGACGCGGGAACACGCACCGTGGGAAGAATGGAGGCGAGGGAGAAGGCGGGTGAGCAGGAGTGTCGGGGACGGAGCAGGGCGCGCGAAGGCGACCGTCAGTTGGGGGACCGTCCGGAAGACTAGGGACGCGGTGGTGTATATGGCACAGGGAGAAGGCCGGGGACAGCGGGAGGAGCATCCAGTGCGGTGGAGCAGGAGGAACAGGTAGAACAAGTGGCACACGCCTCAGGCGTCGCAAGGCAGGGCGGGAGGGGAAACAGGCACCAGGACAGAGGGCAAGCAGTTGCAGACCCCGGGCAAGCAGAAAGGGGCCGAGCGGCACGTTGGTGGCCCGGCGGACGCAGTGGCGGCGGGGTCAAGAGCCGGGGTCGGCTGGCACAGGGCACGACGGAGGAGCAGCCTAGAGGGCCGGGGGGGCGCAAGCCAGCAAGTTGGAGCATACAACGGGGCGCGAAGACAAGAGGCAGGACGAGACCGTCAAGTACGTGCTTTTGGGGGCGGGTGGCGGACTAGGACAGGGCAACGGTATGCCGAGATGTGGATGTAGGCGGGGACCGAAGCGCCGGTGGGCCGCAGGCCAAGAGCACAGCACACGTAGGGCGCGCGAACCACGTCGCAGCGAGTACCACCACGTGCGGGGAGCGAGTAGAGGAGGGAGATGACGGCAAGGCTAGGGACACGATGCCATGTGTTGCAGAAAGATGTCCCACACGCCAGACCCGAAGTCCAGCTCGTCGTCGGCGGCGGCCGCCACGCCGCCACCAGAGACGGTGAGAGGGTTCGGGGGGCCGGGGTTCGTGGGGGTGAGGGTCAACGTGGCCCGAATGCAGGCGGCCCCACCCCCGCTGCCCCCCTCGGCGACGCACTTGGCGTCGTCCACCGTGGTGTCGTCGCCCCCGTCTCCGGAGAGTCCGGAGACATTGCAGCAGGAGGGTCGGCGATCCAAAGGGTAGGGGCGGCAGGGAGAGGCCACGGCAGGGACATGGGTGGCAGGGGACAAGGGAGGACAAGCGGCCGCAAGGGGCGAGGGGGCGGAGGTGGCAGCGGGGGAAGCTGGCGGGAAGGGGGAGGAGCGGGGGGAGCCCGCGGCGGTGAACCCGCGGGCGGACCCGTTCAACTTGGCGGAGAGCGACAGGCTGGGCGGGTCGGTGGTCGCCGACATCCTCGTGGTGTCCGAGGAGCACCGGGAGGGGACGAGGAGGATGGCGGTGGCAGGGGGCCAGAGGCAGCCGCCGGCACCCAATGTGCCGGCGGCTGCCATGAAGTTGATCCTCCCAGCGGTGCGGAGGAAGGAGGAGGGCAAAGGCAGGCGAGGGCGGACAGGGGCGGGAGTGGCAGAAGGCGGGGACAGCGGGGTGCGCACAGGAGGACAGGAGCAGAAGGGCAAGGGAGGGAAGGGAGAAGTGGGGGCGCCAGGGGCCAAGAAGGCGGCAGGGCACCAGGAGAGGAAAGGGGGAAAAGGAGGAGGACAAGGGCATCAATGGCCGCAACCCCAACACTCGTTTAGGCAGCTGCCGCCGGGGTCACCCCCACAGGTCCGCGCAGGGGTGCGGGCAGAGGAGGAGAGGGAGGCGCACCGCCAGCAGACGGCGCGCTACGAGGCGCTGGCGCGCATGGAGCATGAGCGCCGTCACCACCAACCCCCGAACCCGGGGCCCGAAACCATCTACCGGCTGGAAATGGGGTCAGGGAGGGGAAGGTAGGAGCGGCAGGGTGAGCAGGAGGGGACAGGAGGAGGGCACGGCAGCCAACCCACTCGCAGACCACAGGGAGGGGAAGGACAGGCTGGGCGGAGCGGCGATGCAGCGGCGGGGTACCACGGCCATCGGGAGGGACGACAAGAGAGTGGGAGGCGGCGAAGCGGGCAGGCAGGAGCGAGGGGTACAGGGCCCAGGGAGGAAAGCCGAAAGAACAGGCACAGTGAACAAGGTGCGCGAGGGATAGGAGAGGGGCACGGAGGGCTACACGGGCGGGGACAAGGGAAGACAGGACAACAGGGAGCAGGCAGCAAGGGGCAACGGAAAGCAGGGCAAGCAGGCAAGGGGCAAGTGAAGGTAGGTGGCGGTGGGTACATGGGGTCGCCTGTATTCCCCGGGAAGGAAATAGGTCGATGGTGGGGGAGTGTCGTCCCACGTGCCATCCCGCCGTTTCCGCACCCACCGTATCGTGCGGTAGGGACGGTGTACCCACCCCCACCGGCGTAACCCGGGTCTACTGCCGCCAGCGCCCGTGCGGTGGCACCCGCAGGCCGGCGGGGCGATTGGGGGGCACAGGGAGGGAAGGGACAGGAGCACAGGAGGGCATGGGAGAGGATGGGGGAGGAGGAGAGGAGGCTGCGGGAGAGGGAAGCACGGGTGATGGGAGAGGCGGCCAGGGCGGCGGAGGGATGGGCGAACCGGCAGGGCACACCAAGGGGAGGGGAGGCGCAGGCGGTCGAGGAGCTGCAGAGAGCGTGGGCGGATCTTCGGAGAAGGCTGGAGAGGGTGGAGAGGGCAGAGAGGGAAGGCGAGCGGCCCAGGGAACAGGCGGTCGGAGGGTCGTCCCCCGCTGCAGCCATTCAGGCAGCCGGCTATTCTGCCGGAAGTGGAGAGGGAGATGCACGAAAGGGCTTGGAGGAGGATTAGGGCTGAGGCAGCGAGGCTGGCGGAGAGGGACAGGGAGGTGGCGGAGCGGGAACACAGGGTGAGGGAGGAGGAGGAGGCGGTGGCCCGCGGGGCGCACCGAGTCATCCCGGACCCGGAGGGGGACACCCCCCCACGGATGTGGAGGGACGGTCGCCGTCTAGGAAGAGGGCAAGAGGGGAGGAAGGAGAGGCTAGGCAAGCGCAAGGAAAGCGACGCCGGGTGGAGGAGCGGGGAGCAAGGGAAGCAACAAGGGCGCCATAGCCCACCAACTCCAGCCCAGAACCGACGCCGACGGCCTGGGGTTCGGAGTCACCACCGCCGCGGCGGTATGCGCGGCATCCGGCGCAGAGAGAGCCGGGGATAGTCCGGGGGTGGAGGGCGGGGGACGTGGCGGAGTTGGTCCGCTACGTGAAGTGGGCAGGGAGGACGAGAGGGGGACAGGAGAGGCGAGGGACCCGCCCGTTCTTCGACGTGGTCCGCCGGGCGGGGAGGCCGCGGGACCAGGGGCCAGAGATGGAGGAGGGCAGGTGAGGGAGGATGGTGGGAGAGGCGCTCCCGGGGGTGGACCTGGAGTGTCCTAAGGAACGGGGGAGAAAGCCCAGGGTGCGGATGCTAAGGCAGCTGTTGCAGAGGGAGGGGTGGTACTGAGGGGGACACGGGAGGGACGATGGCGAGTCGTAGGGCGGGGCAGGAGAGGGTCTACATGGGCGACAAGATGCAGAGCCAGGCCTACGGAGGGTGCAGGGAGGACAAAAGGGCGTGGACTGCGGGCTCCAGGCAGGGTGGGCTCGAGATGTTGACACATGAGAGGTGGTCGTGGACGGGCGGAGGGGAAGCATGGGGCAGGGAACGAGCACGGGGACACGGTGGGCCAAGAGGTGGCGGGGACGATGGATGGCCAGCATGGCAGAGGGAGACGAGGGGATGAACGTCGGGAGCATGGAGCCCAGAAGACGGGCCGGGCGCCGGATCAGCGGCAGCAGAGGCTGTGACATTGGGGTACGGGATCGCCGGCAGATGCGGGCATCGCGGCCGGGCAGCGGGGTGAAGGCCAGCGGTGCAAGCCAGTCTGAGTGCCAGACCCCAGGGGATACGCGAGGCGTGTGGAGCGACAGTGGAGAAGTCAGGGTCCGCATCGGGGACCGGAGCGAAGGAGGCGTACAATGACGCAACAAGGGGAAGGCGGCGGGTGGGGCACCGGAAGGAGCACCGGGGCAGCCATCTCAGCCCCGGCCACAACGCCCCCACGGAGGGCGGGCGCACAACGGGGATCCGACAGATGCGAAGCTGGCGGCCGGGTGGAACAACGCGCGATGTGTGTGGTATTCCACGGGAATCCCGCCCCGAGAACTAGAGGCGCTGCACCCGTCAGGTGGAGATCGGAGCAAGCACCCCGCCCTGCAGGAGTGGCGAACAACCGGAGGAGCCGGTGTTCCGACACACTGGCGCTGGGATCCGGGCTGGCTACACGGCGCGCGGCAGTTTCACCCGGCGTTCTCACGATCGGTGCCGAGAGACTTCATAATGGCGCCACTGTAGGGCTGACCTCCCTGGATTGCGGAATACCCACTGCAGGGAGACCAGCGTGGTGGTGCTGCGGAGGTGCCGTTGGGCTTACGGGTGGCCGGCGCTCTGAGGACTCGGCCACAGCCGGCCTGGGATGTGCTCAGCCGGAGGCTCCGTGGGCCACACGGCGAAGTCGTGCCACACGACGCACACCCACATTGGTGGGCCAGCGCGAGAGGCCTCCGGGTACGACCTGACTCCAGGCGGAAGGGTAGGGGCATCGGCATAGGGCATAGGTGGTACCCGCGAGTGGACTACTCGGGAGGGTGTACAGCACGGGCACTGATAGCAGGCGGTAATTTCCTGACGGAGATGGGCAAGCGACGCCCCTCCGTGTGACGAAGGGTTGGGACGAGGTGGGGTGGTGGGTATAGGAGAGAGGACGTGGCACAGAGAGAGGGGTAAGGGCGGCAGCGCAAGGGTTTAGAAGAGGGGAGCAGGGGACACACGCAGGGCGCGCGTGAGCGGCGACGAGCGCGGCACGAGAGGCACAAAGGGGAAGAAGCAGGCGTGGACGCGGGACACGGCCGCGCGCCGAGGGAGGGGCGTAGGGGGCGAACAGCGGCAATCAGGTGCACCACATCGCCAACAGAGCAACGCCATGCCAATAACCCACATTGAGCCGTACGGGCCGCCCCGCCCCACCATCAGGGAACTGATGGAGGGGAGGCCGGCGGGGGTGGACGACGGGGGAATCCCCCCGAAGGGGTACCTGGGGAGGCCGCCCAAGTCGGCCTACAGGACGGAGGATCGGGCGCAGGCGGAGAGACGCGTGAGGGTGCGAGATACAGCCCTGGCGCGGAGAGGAGCAGCGCAGCGCACACGGGGCACAAGAGCAGCAGTAAGGGGGACGGGCGAGAGACAGGCGACGGGGGTAGGGCGGGGGATAGTATGCACGAAATCGCCCCCCCCTACCCCCCCCCCTACCTACCCCCCCCCCTACCCCCCCCTACCTCCCTCCGCAGGGAACCCATAACGCCTCAGGAGAGGCGATGTGTTTACACGGCATTATCACAAATTCCATAGGTACAGGACGACAACAGACAGTGAAGAGAACCAGAGACGTGGTGCGCACAAGTGCGACAAGCAAGCGAACAAACAATCAAGATACACAACAGCAAGAAAAGGAACACAAACACAGGCAAAAGGAAATAAGACCAGGCGCATGAACCTGGCACCTGATATGGCGGCGCAAAGACCTGCCATAGTAAGGAGGCATTAAGACCCGAGAGATGAAACGGGCAGGCATACCACAGGGCACACAACACAAACCAACACACACCGGCCCAGCGCAACAACACTGGTATGTTACTCAGGACGCACAAGCGGAAGCTGGCGATCCGGTAACAAGGCCAAGAGGCAGCGATTCGAACACCGCAATGGTGGAGTCGACGCGCATGAGCAGCCAAGCGGCAGCCCGCGAACGGCGTGATCATGGCCCAGAAAGCCGAAAAATTCAATGACAGACCGCAGATGCCATAGAGAGAATGAGAGACAATCATAATACACACGATAAACATATGGATACACACACAGAGGGGAAAAGCACAAAGCATAGGGGGCAAGAAACAACAAGGGGCACCACGCAACCCCACACCCTCGTACAGATCCACATGGCGTCGGTCCCAGGGTCCCCAGGACAGCTCGCCAAAGTCCTCACACTGAATACATTTGTCCAGTGGGGAGACACTGAAGTGCGCCAGGGAAAAGAACTATCTCAATAGAAATCAGTGGACGATGAAGAAAGATGGGTGGACCTGGCGGTTGCCATGCATGAAGGGGCGGTGCCTCCCAAACTACTGGCACTTCCCACCATACCAAAGGAGGGACTCACGGACACAGCCAGGGCTGCCATGGCCCTAAGGGACGAACAGGTATGTGTCCAATCCTACCACGCAGCGCTGGAGGCCATCACGGAAGAGCAAGTCACGGAGCTCCAAAGAACAATGAAATGTGTAGGAGCGGACATGCAGACATTGGAAGGATTGGGAGATCACCACCAGCTGGCGGTAGCACAAGAAGTCCAAAGGATGGCCAAAGGAGAAGGGAGTAAAGTGATCGGCAACAAACACCTCCAAGTGGGAAGAGAACAAAGTACGCACCAAGCATGGAAGAAGCACATAGCCAACGTGGCGCGCATGGCTGGATTTGTGGCAAAAAAGCCTGAGGCGGACAAGCCACGAAACAAGAAGCCAGCGGTGGAGCCCGAAGATGAAAGGGACATATACATCCAGCGACTTCTTGATGAACAAGCAGAGCTGATAACACAATTGGAAGAGCAAAAGAACAAGCGCCAGACAAGGGCATTGCCGAGCAAAGAGGAGCTGACAGCAAAGCTGAAGCAAGTAGAAAAGGCGGCGGCAAAAGCACAGAAGGATCAACAAAAAGAAAGACTACGACAGCAATTGGCGGCGATGGAGGAAGACAGCTCTGAATCTGAGGATGAGACAGACCGCTTGATGAGACTGCTGCAGAGCAAAAAGGAGAAGCACAAGGCCAAGGACTAAGATCAAACGGGCGATGTGGGGAAAAAGAAAGGGAGCGAAAAAGAGAAAGAAACGGATATGAGGCGAATGATCCGCAACCTGAAGCGCAAACGAGAGCCGGATGAGGATGAAGAAGACAGCGAGGACAACAAATACGTGGACATCACGGAGGACCAGCAAGCGCTGAAGGTGATACAGCTGACAGGAATACGCTGCAGCAACCCCAACCGAGTGGCACAATTCATCAATGAAAAGTTCAAATTCCACAACCTGGCGGACATGTGGCCGGCGCTATGTGCTGTGGTGGATGGCAGAAGTGAAAGACCGCTGCTGCTGGCGGTGGATGCGGCCAGCTATGAGACATACATGGGAGGAAGAACGATGCGGCAAGCAGCCCTCAAAGGAGTGGCCATGTCCATGAAAGTAGAAGAGTGCCGATGGGGTACAGTGACATGCCACATAGCCAAGGATCAAGCCACACCGGTAACGAGAACAAGGCCAAGCAAAGGAGGAGACCCGGCGATCAACATCACGTCAGCACGTCTCAATGGGACCCTGGGCCGACTTGTTATCCTCACAATGGCGCCACACACACCCACAACACCGTTCATATCTATATGGGGGATGGGGGAACAAGAACGCACAGGGGGACCAGTCATGTTTGATATGCACATAGACGAGCACATGCTGAGACAGGCAGCGCAATATAAAGGGATGTGGGTACAGAAGGGTGGCACCAGGGCCTACACAGCGGAGGCAGCGAATGCAGGCAACAAGCCAAAGCACACCATGCAAGTAGGGGGGAGCCGGCCACTGCACCCAGGGGTACTGGACACCCCGGGAATGTCCATGGCATGGGAGTATCGTCGCACCACGAGTGGGCGGCCACAAATGGGCCAAACCCTGAAACAACCACATGGACCAGTGGTGAACCCCCGCATGCACCCGTGGATGATCACGGGCAATGAACGCACACAGGTGGCACACAGGGTGGCTATAACCACTCTGGGGCTGGAATGGCACATGAACCCAGACGGTGTCAGCAGGCACTGGAAGAGCATCCAGCAACGAGGTCGGCCACAACACATTACACTCACAGCACAAGCACACAGGGCGGAGACAGTGCACACAGTAGAGTCAGAGGACATGGAGTTCGGGGGAGCCATGTTTCGCCTACAAATGTCCCACGATTGGTGGAGACACTATGGAGTGCAAAGATACACTGCACAGGGGATCATGGGAACGGCAGGGGAATGGGTGCTGCCAGCATATGATGTATTTGTACTACAATGGACCATCCTGCGCAAAAGAGTGTGGCGCAGAAAAGATGGTGGTAAAGGAAGGAAATGTGCACAGGTATGGGCTAGCATGAAAGGCAATGAGACAGCCTTGTTTGAAGAGTGGGCCAGGGCCTGGGGCACAAAGGAGGAGGACATATCCACAATGGAACCGTGATGCACAATAACACACATCGATGGGCACACCATTTGCAGTGCATACCTGCACCCACAAACACAACTGCCCCAGATGCACTATACGACATCCATATGGAGTGGGATGCCTAAGATACTGTCACAAGGGCGGGGAGGGAAGGTAACCATAACAGGTATGTTTGTCAATGCGCAAAGCATGACGGCAAGCAAATGGCAAGAGACAAAGACAGTGGCACTACGGAACAGAGCCACCCTTGTGGCGGTGGTGGAAATATGGGGGGTGGAGACCGAGACCCCCTGTTCATGGGGTACAAGAGGCGAATATCCAAGCACATGGGGATCGGGAAGGGGATTGGGGTGTGGATGCATACAAATAGGGTCACGCACATGGAGAAAGTGCATGACGAAAGATGGGCCATGGCTGTGTTGGCACGAATGGCACACCACACCATACTGCTCATAGTAGTGCACATGCCACAACGCAATGCACCAGGTGACTACGCCAAGTGCCTGCAAACACTCACGGCAGTGTACGCATTGCATGCATATGCGCAATGTATCATATGTGGTGATTGGAACAGATATGTCCCCACACACACACCCACAGCACAGTGGATGCAGGACAGAAGAATGTACGCGCACACCACAGGACAAGAGGCGAGAGACCATAAAGACTGGGTGATCACGTCCCAGGCCATGGAGCCGGATGTGGTGCACTACAGTGAGGGAGTGGCGGACCATCCGCTGGTGCAATTTAAGATGAGGGTAGGGAGGGGGTGGGACAGTGACACCGCACCGGTGGGACACAAGCCCACAGGAGTCAATGCGTGGGGGCCGGGGGACAGACACAGTTGGGGCACGGTGATGGAGTGTATCAGTGGGGCAGGACTCACCGTGCAGCAATGGGTGGCCATGTACCGGGAGGTAGTGGCCGCGGTGGATGAACTACGGATGCAAAGGCAAGCAGAACAATCCATCAGAGAGGCCATGCAACAGGAGAGTCAAGGGGGGGGAGGGGGGACGGGGAATTGGGTGGATGGGCCGGGGGTGCTCACCATGCTCCATGATAAGGTATGGCTGGCTAAAATGCAAGAACGCCATGTCCTGGAACAGATACAGCAAACGAGGGCCACCACCAAAATCCTGAGGATCAAGAAAGCAAGCAAACTGGTCCACCTCACCAGGGTATGGGACACCACGGCACACACAGTGGCCACGGGAGAGAAAGTGAAGGAGGCGGTGGCGAAAGAGGCACAGCGAAAAAACACTCTGCCAACAGCCAGCCCAAGTGTGGAATGGGTCAGCAGGCACACACCAACGGGAGAAGACAGGGGATGCTATGACAAAGTGACCAGAGTAGAGAGGGCCAGGGTGACAGAAGAGTCAGCAGGTGAGGTGAGACACACGCTGGGGTACCCCATGCAGTATGGTGAGGGCAGGGAGCTGGCAAGGGCGCAACGCTACCTAACGGTAGCGGCGGATGGAGTGGCGGCAGGGCTGTCCATCCACGCAGAGCTGGCATACCAGCACATGCAGGCGAGGGTTCTGCTAACCCCCATTGACAAACTGCCAGCAGAATGCACCAGATTTTTGCACCTGCCTTTTGAAAAACAGCCAGGTATCGTTTGAAACAAACACACACGACCCATCATGTTGGGATCGGCAATACCCAGACAGGGGCAGAAGCTGCTCCTCATGAGGAGCCAGAGGTACAACACCCCGGAGGACCTGCACATGTTGCAGCATGCGATCCTAAAGGGCCTGAACTGCCAGCACTTGCGGCGGCTAACCTACACCAGCATCTTCACACAGCTAAGGGACACAGGGGAAATCCTCTTAATGTTCGTGGACCTCGACCATGGGTATGGGCAGACAGACAGAGAACTTCTGACCAAACAGGTGGCGCAAGGAGGGAATCTGCAATGGACGTGGAGGCAACAGAGCCAATTGTATGCACACATCACAACCTACGTGGTGACGGCCATGGGCCTTTCCATGGCATACTCAGTGACGGGGGGACTGGTACAGGGTGGGGGCATGGACCCCTATTTTTACATCTGGAATTCTCTGTTTCTGGCAGGACCAGGGATTGGGGAGGGGGGGATCTCACTGAAACTGTGGGAGTCCATGGCACGCCTACACATACAGTGTGTGGTGGATGATACCACACTATGGGGGGCCACGACGCAAGGCCTACAACACAGCGTGAACAGAACCATAGCAGTGCTCAAAGCCATGAATGCGGCGTGCAACCCCGACAAGTTTGGCCTCATCCATTATGCATACCACAACCACAAAATCACACCACAGGCCTCCACCATCCAAGTGGAAGGAACCACGGTACACGCGGCCAAGCGTACCAAGTACATCAAATTCCTGGGGGGCAATGGAAATTTGCTCACGGCAGCGGGGGAAGACATCCAGGGAATAAGGAAACATGCACGCCACATCACAGCACAGGCATGCAGGCATGTACCCTCGCTGGCCATATTGAAGGCCCTAGTGGCCGGATGCATACTGGCCAGATAGCTATACAAGCGCGGTGTGGGCTGGCCGCAGCGTGTCAATGGGAGGGGGCATGCAGGGGAAACCGAGACAGTACTAGGCATCATGTGCAACACCATGCGGCGAACACTATACCTACCTCTGAAAACCACCAAGCAATTTTTTGTGCATGCAAAAGGCTTGGCGGTGACACCACCACTGCAAGCATTTTGGGAAAACAATCTGATGGACATGTACAAAACAGCGAATGCCAAACACCAATGGGTCAGGGAAACCACCCAAATGGCAATCATCCGGCCGTGGGGAGGAATGGGAACGCTGCGGGGGGTGGATACAGACTATGACAAGGTATACCGCTGGTGCACGGAGCACCAATGGAAACCGGTGATACACCATGAGGGAGCACAGTGTGACACATGGGAATGTCATGCAAGCGTGAAAAGCATACCACACACAGTACTAGTAGTAGTGGGGGATGTGAGTGGCAAACAAGGAGAGACGATATGGGGCCTGGGGGCAGTGGCCAGTGACCTGCATGGCACCATAGTATGGGAAGGGCAAGCATGGATGGATCTCATGCATGGCAGCACAGATGTATTGGAAGACACTGCAGTGGTGGAGGCATGCAGGGCGATACACAGGGCGACGAGCACGAGAGGGGAGAGCGTCGACCTGGTGCTGGCCTTTTGTGACAACAAAGGGGCGGCAACAGCCCTGGCACACCACACACTCACACACAGGGGGGGCAACCTCATGGATCGCACAGTGTGTGACTTCTACGACCTGGCACAAAGCATGCCACTCAGAATGGGATGGTGCCCAGCACAGCACGACACACAGTTACAAGGCGTGCTAGCCATGGCCAATAAGGCAGCGGACACCAGGGCCAAACGAGCACAAAGACACAGGGAGGGCAGCCACTGGACCATGCCGCAGGCATGGGTGGCAGGGCACACATTCGCATGGTACCACAAAGGGCGTAGGGTGATTGGCATAAAGCGCATGGTCAGGGATAGCATGGTGCAGGCGGGAGACTCAGTGCCGTCAGAACAGGGGTACACACCAATGGAGCATTTGCAGGAAAGAAGAGAGGATGCCAGCCTACGACACCAGTGGGCTCAGTGTACATTTCGCCATCCCAGAGACCAGGCAAGTGTCCTGTTGGCGGCATTTTTTGAAAACACCAGGGACATGTACATAGACACGGAAGGACACGGAGAATGTGAAGCGTGTAAGGGAACATATGCATGCAGAGTGACACATGCACACCAGAGATGCCCCAACCTGTGGCACAGTGTCGTACAGGGCATGGGGGCTATTGCGCGAGTGTGCAGAGAACACACCAAGCGGGGGGTACAAATACGCCAACTGTGGGGGGGGGTACAGCTCACGGGACAGGGCACCACAGTGCTACTGCTATGTGTACCGCCTAAACACAGCTGGTGGTATGAGCAAAGCATGCACACAGAGGGTATCACCCTGTGGCCCATGTACACAGCGTCGGTACCCAGCACGGATGTGGTGGCAGCGATGCAAGTGCTCAGTGTGGGGCCTGCACGCCACCTATGTTTACGCATCATGCACACACAAGGCATGTATATATGGCATACAACGACTGCAGACACAGAGCTGTGGAGAGAGTATTGGGCCCTGCCTGCAGGGCAACACTACGCGGCTATGATGCATACAGATGACAGGTGCAGGTACCAGGAAGGGCAGGGGCAAGAGACCACCATCCCAGCACCACTACTATGGGCATTGCTTGCAGCAGTATGGGGAACTAAAGTGCGGCTGGCAGCAAAGGGGGTACAGAACATGCGGCTGTGCAGCATCCAACATGCAGCGTGGGGTTCCCACAAAAGGATAGGAAGCCTGCCCCTAGGGGGCTTACAAAGGGTAACGGCGCCACCCTTTGGGATGGGCCTGTGCTACATAGCTATCACCAAGGAAGGAGTTACACCACAGCAGAGGCAGTGGTATGAGAGGGCGGAAGCCCAATGCAGGGTGATGCGACGAGTAGTATGGGGGGGACACGGTGCATACATGGTCATATGCCTAACCGGGGGGGCCCAGGCGACAGAATGGGCCCATGCAGTGCAACAGGCGATTGACCGTGTGCAGATGACCTAACCTCACTGTCCTGTAGGTGGCAAGGGAGGAGCCAAACGACACCTCCAGTATCCGCAAGCAAGAATGTGGGGCCCCACACCATGGGGCAACCAGGGAAAAGGGAAGGGTAAAGGGTGGCAATGCTGGAAGCAATGGTGAAAGCAGCGCACATGCACAGGCAATGAGCCAGTACGTGGATGCATGGAAGAATGAATGAATGCGACCGCTCAGTGCGTGCTCCACTGCATGTGCCGGGTAAGGGATGAGGAGGCAAAGCAGTGATAAGCCGAGGAAACACAGCACAAGCAACGGGCCCTGGGCAGACGGTGTAGCGCACCGGAACAAGCGCAGTGCATCCATCCATCCATCCATCCATCCCCCCCTACCCCCCCCCCCTACCTCCCCCCCCTACCTCCCCCCCCCTACCTCCCCCCCCTACATTCAGCTCGCTTCGCTCGACAGACGGCTCGCTTCGCTCGACGCGGGGGCCAGCCCCCGCACCCCCCTTAAATAACATGACTCCTGCGGTGGCCACAGGCCGCCTTTTGTGTGTACCGCCTTGTGTGTGCACCACCTTCTGTATGCACCGCCTTGCCTGTGGCCCCTTAAAAAGCAAGACTCCTGCGGTGGCCACAGGCCGCCTTTTGTGTGTTCCGCCTTGTGTGTGCACCGCCTTTTGTGTGCACCGCCTTGCCTGTGGCCCCTTAAATAACAAGACTCCTGCGACGGCCACAGATCGCCTTTTGTGTGTTCCGCCTTATGTGTGCACCGCCTTCTGTATGCACCGCCTTGCCTGTGGCCCCTTAAATAACAAGACTCCTGCGGTGGCCACAGGCCGCCTTTTGTGTGTTCCGCCTTGTGTGTGCACCGCCTTCTGTATGTACCGCCTTGCCTGTGGCCCCTAAAATAACATGGCTCCTGCGGTGGCCACAGACCGCCTTTTGTGTGTTCCGCCTTGTGTATGCCCCGCCTTGTGGGTGCACCGCCTTCTGTGTGTATGATCCTACCCCCCCCCCTCCCCCCGAACCCACCCCATCCCCCCCCTACCTCCCCCCCCTGAGGCACCGCCCCGCCCTCCACCCCCACCACAGCCGCTTCGCTCAGGACGAGTACCTCTCCCCCCGCGAGACGGGGGAGGGCTCCAGGGTAACTTCCACGCGTAGCCCCACCCTCCTCCACGCGCGCCCCCCCCCCCCTCCACTCCACAGCGCCTTCCCCCCCCCCCCCTCGGTCGTTGTCGGCACACGCCCGGCCAGCGTGACGCCGGCCGACTGCTCCCTTGCGCCCTGCCCAGGGAGAGCGTGTCTGGCAATTTCTCCCGCCGGCACGTGCTGGGTGCCTTCACAACAACAACAACAACAACTCCCCCCCCTACCCTCCCCCTACCTCCCCCCCCTATCCCCCCCTACCCCCCCCTACCTCCAAGGTAGGGGGGGGCGACTTCGTGGGATATGTGATAGTATGCACGAAGTCGCCCCCCCCCTACCTCCCCGCCCCTACCTACCCCCCCCTACCCCCCCCCCTACCTCCCCCTCCTACCTCCCCCCCCTACCTCCCCCCCACTACCTCCCCCCCCTACCTTCGGCTCGCTTCGCTCAACAGACGGCTCGCTTCGCTCGACGCGGGGGCCAGCCCCCGCACCCCCCTTAAATAACAAGACTCCTGCGTTGGCTACATACCGCCTTTTGTGCGTTGCGCCTTGTGTGTGCACCGCCTTCTGTGTGTAGCGCCTTGCCTATGGCCCCTTATGTAACAAGACTCCTGCGGTGGCCACAGGCCGCCTTTTGTGCGTTCCGCCTTGTGTGTGCACCGCCTTCTGTATGTACCGCCTTGCCTGTGGCCCCTTAAATAACAAGATTCCTGCGGTGGCCACAGATTGCATTTTGTGTGGTCCGCCTTGTGTATGCCCCGCCTTGTGTGTGCACCGCCTTCTGTGTGTATGATCCTACCCCCCCCCCCTCCCCCCGAACCCACCCCATCCCCCCCATACCCCCCCCCTACCTTCTCAGCCCCCCCCCCCCCCTACCTGCCCCACCCTGAACCCCGGGACGGCCGTGAGGTGTCCGTAGAGGTGAGGGCTGACCCCGAGGCCCCCGGGTCAAGGGCCGGAGTACACGTAGGTTCACGCGTGAGCGGGACCTGCGGTAACGTAGAAACGGTCGCCCCTTGGCCTC
Organism: Eutreptiella sp. 'Long Island Sound 2002'; assembly: GCA_964036045.1. Taxonomy (NCBI): domain Eukaryota; phylum Euglenozoa; class Euglenophyceae; order Eutreptiales; family Eutreptiaceae; genus Eutreptiella; species Eutreptiella sp. 'Long Island Sound 2002'. The sequence goes on from OZ038378.1 coordinate 64,302,684, forward strand.
CGGCCGCGGATGGACGACAACCAAGTGCATCCGGGAGCCGAGTGGGTACTCCAGCCCGTGAGGGATGGGGAGTGGTGGAATGTGGCTGAGAGCAATGCTGCGCTGTCTGCGACGGCTATCCACAGTAAACCCGCCCGCAGGCGCCCTAAAGGCTGCGCTGGGGGGGGGAAGACCAGAGGATTCTTCGACGAGGGACCGGAAGGCGCGCCCGCGAGGGCAGCGGCTGAAGGGAACCTACCACTGGTCATGCCCCAAGGGAACCTGGTACAAGTTCTCGGCCGTGAGGTGAGACGCCAGGGGAACTGATGGTGGAGAGCTCCCCTTCCCGCCAAAGGCGGCCACCATATAAAACAAACAAGGGGACGTCAGAAGAGGCTGCGGACGCGGCCGCCCTTACTTACTTACTTACTTAGGGGGGTGTGGGTGAAAAATGTAGGGGGAAAAAACCTGCTTTCTTTTTCCGTCAAAAATCATGAATCTTCCAATTTTTTTCCATCAACAGTTTTTTCCGGTCGGAACTCCATAGTATTTGTGTGGAGCGGACTGGGAGAAGTGTTTTTGTAGTATGTGTCGTTTTTGGCCGTTTTTGCTATCTTAGCTTTTTTGGCAACCCTGAGGAGCAAATCTAAAGGTGCAAATGAAGATCTTGTGTCAACACATGCCTACTAGGATGCCAAAGCATGCGATTTGTCGTCTCCGGCCTTGCCTAGGGCCGTTAAAGACATGCATTTTATTTACATATTTGGGATTTTGGGTGTGGGGGAGAGGACCGACCTAATTGTTTGCTGGTCACTTGAGTGTGTACCTTCGGGGCTAGACTCTATAACTAGTTGACGTGCCAGAGGCAATAGAATCACCTCGCAGAGGTTCTGAGATCAAAGCAAGGTAGGCCCACCTCTAGGGGAGCACACTACATACCCCCGTCTTTGGGTGTATTCGCGTACCCTACCAGGGGTTGAAGTGAGTGTTTAACCCCTTATAAATCATTATTTTGTCCAACAAACACATCCCCTTATGACAAGTTGGTTTGGACCCTCCGACCCACCCCCCACCACTACTTGAAACCCCCTTTTTTTGAGTCGGGTGTGGGTCAAAAATTTTGAAAAACAACCCATGCAATTTTTTAGGTGTCAAAAATCATGAATCGTTTACCCGAAATAGTTTTCTTAGGTTGGAACTCCATAGTATTTGTCCTGAGCGGAGTGAGACAAGTGTTTTTGTAGTATATGCCGTTTTTAGGCGTTTTCCCCATGTCAGCTTTTTTGGCGACCTTAGTCACCCTGTGGTACCCCCTCTAAGGTTGCAAATGGAGATGCCATGAAAACATATGCCTACTAGGATGCCAAAGGACGTGTTCTGTCGTCTCTAGCCTTGCCTAGGGCCATTGAACACCAGTGTGTTGTTTACATAGTTTGGATGTTGGGTGTGGGGGAGAGGGTCACATAGTTTGGATGTTGGGTGCGGGGGAGAGGGTCGACCTACTGGTTTGCTAGTGACTTGAGTGTGCATCGCTCAGGGTAGATTCTTTGCCTGGTGGACGTCCCGGAGGCAATACAATCACCTCGCAGAGTTTCACACATCAAAGCAATGCACGCCCGCTTGTGGGGGACCCCCCACATACCCGTGTCTTTGGGTGTATTCACGTCCCCTACGATTACGGGTTGAAGTGGGTGTTTAACCCCTTGTGAAATCATTGATTTGTCCAACAAAAGGATTCTCCCAACGACTATTTGCACCCCAATGCACCCCCCCCCCCCCTCCTCCACTTGAAACCCCCCATTTTTTTGAGGGGGGGGTGGGTCAAAAATGTAGAAAAAACAACCCATCCATTTTTTTTCTGGGTCAAAACTCATCAATCTTTGGTTTTTTTCCATTTTGAGCCCAACTAGTTTTTTCAGGTTGGAACTCCATAGGATTTGTGTGGAGATGAGTGGGACAAGTGTTTTTGTACTACATGCGGTTTCTAGGTGTTTTTGCTATGCTGGCGTTTTTGGTGACCTTAGTGACCGCGTGGAACCCACTCGACTGGTGCAAGTGGAGATGTTGTGACAGCATATGCCTGCTAGGATGCCAAAGGACGTGTTTTGTAGTCTGTAGTCTTGCTTAGGGCCATTAAAGACCCGCGTGTTATTTACATAGTTTGGGTATTGGGTGTGGGGAAAAGGGCCGATCTACTTGTTTTCTTGAGTGTGCATCGCTCGGGGTCGATTCTTTGCTTGGTGGACGTGCCAGAGGCAATAGAATCAGCTCGCAGAGTTTCTTAGATCAAAGCCAGGCAGGTCCGCTGATTGGGGAACACACCACATACCCCCGTCTTTGGGTGCATTCGCGTACCTACCATCAGGGGTTTGGCCACTTGTAATACCATTATTTTGTCCAACAAACACACCCCCAATCACTATTTGGTTTGGACCCCCCAACCCACCGCCCAACCCTTCACTTGAAACCCCTCCCTTTTTTGAGGGGGGTGTGGGTCAAAAATGTAGAAAAAAAACGCCTGCTGTTTTGGGGGGTCAAAAGTCATGAATCTTTTCGTTCTTTTTTGTCTTTTGTGCCCACATAGTTTTTTCAGGTCGGAACTCCATAGGATTTGTGTGGAGCGGAGTGGGACAAGTGTTTTCTAGTATATGCGGTTTTTGGGCGTTTTTGCTATGCTGGCGTTTTTGGTGACCTTAGCGACCCCGTGGAACCCACTCGACGGGTGCAAGTGGAGATGTTGTGACAGCATATGCCTACTAGGATGCCAAAGCTCGTATTTTGTAGTCTCTAGCCTTGCCTAGGGCCATTAAAGACCCGCATGTTATTTACATAGTTTGGGTATTGGGTGTGGGTGAAAGGGTCAACCTACTGGTTTGCCGGTCATTTGAGTGTGCATCGCTCGGGGTAGATTCTTTGCTTGGTGGACGTGCCGGAGGCAATAGAATCAGCTCGCAGAGTTTCTTAGCTCAAAGCCAGGCGGGTCCGCTTATAGGGGTAGACGCCACATACCCCCCCCGTCTTTGGGTGCATTCGCGTACCCTTTCATTGTGGTTTGGCCCCATAAAATCATTATTTTGTCCAACAAACACACCCCCAATGACTATTTGGTTTGGACCCCCCAACGCCCCCCCCCCCCCCCCTCCTCTTGAAACCTCCCTTTTTTTTTCTTTGAGGGGGGTGTGGGTCAAAAATATCGAAAAAACCAACTGCTGGTTTTTTTGGGGGGGTTGAAAATCATGAATCTTTTGGCTTTTTCCTATTTTGAGCCCAAATAGTTTCTTTAGGTGGGAACTCCATAGGATTTGTGTAGAGCGGGGCGGGACAAGTGTTTTGTAGTATATGCGGTTTTTAGGTGTTTTTGCCATGTCGGCGTTTTTGATGACATTGATGAATGTGTGGTACCCACTCCAAGGGTGCAAGTGGGAATGTTGTGACAGCATATGCCTACTAGGATGCCAAAGGACGTGTTTTGTAGTCTGTAGCCTGCCTGGGGCCGTTAAAGACCTGCGTGTCATTTACATAGTTTGGGTATTGGGTGTGGGGGACACGGTCAACCTACTAGTTTTCTGGTCACTGGAGTGTGCATCGCTCGGGGTAGATTCTTTGCCTGGTGGACATGCCGTAGGCAATAGAACCACCTCGCAGAGTTTCTTAGATCAAAGCCAGCCAGGTCCGCGTATATGCAAAATGCCACTTCACAGTGGTAAATTTGCGGAAGATGTTCCCTCAACGCACTTGTTGCGTCCTCAGAATGTGCAATCAATGCGTCATCAATCAAACTATTCAAGAAATTGTTGGCAAGCAACGGGGTCTCAATCTCAAACTTACTAACAGTCCGCTAGGCCCACGGAGGGGCGGCGTTCATCCCCACTGTAAATCCTACCTTTGCAGGAAAATTCTTACACCTGGGTTTAGAAAACCTGTATGATGATGATTGAAATTCAACACCACCAGGCCCAATCAAGCTGAATTCACAAGAAACGTTGGGGAAAGAAAGGGCAATTGTTCAACTGTCTCATCACACTCCTCAAGAGCAATTGGACAGAACACATCTTGTAAGAATATTCACAATCAGAAATACCCCCTTCATCTTGGCGCGCCAAGGTCCCGAGCCATGATTGCCACTTGGCAAACACATTCACCAAGTGGTCTCAGGTGATTCCAGCGTACAATGAACTAAACTCAAACACCGAAAATGCCACAATGTGCACACCTCGGCCTTTTCGCATCTCAATATGTGTGTGTACCCTCGATAGCAGATCATGGGTATCACACACTGCCGATCAAAGCAAAACCTCAACTGTACATTCCTACAGAACCAATTTCCTCTTGAGCCAACAAAGAGATGTTCTTTTGGTGACCATCCTGCAAGCGTGAGAGAAAAGAGAAAATTCATACACAGTCACAACTTAGAAAGCAACCTATGAACGACTCAAATGCAAGGGTCATTTGGCATGAACCAAAATGCGCATGGCACACAAAAGTGCAACACATTATCACCCCGATGTAGCTTGCCATTTGCGTCATTGGCCAGGTCTAGGTCCTGGATTGAAAGTAATCATCTTTCCCCACTCAACCATCGTAATTCCACGTGCAGCTCTGTCCGCTGATAAAACTGCCAGCTCCTGACTTCCATGGGAAAGATTATGCATCCCACAAACCACGTCCTCTATGTTTCCCCCATATCACCCTTTGGTTCACTAAGGCACATTTCATCGCAGAGGGTGGCACTAGTCGGCGCAAGGGACAAATTCGACGACTACTATTTCACTAGTGCAAAAGCAAGAGGATCCAAAAGCAAGAGGAGGGGATTTCGTTGGATGGAATGTTGAGTGCGTCATGCGTTGAGCCATTTGTGAGGATTTACCCCTCACCCCCTTCACTACAACGTATGTTTCAACACGCCACCTCACAAGCTAAAGTTGCACGACACAAGTTTCCCTCATTGTCTCCATTGCTCTACCCCTACCTCCTATGTAGGTCACATTTAATGTTATGTTTGAATGGCAAGGTCACCCCCCCTAGACCCCTCTTGTCCCCAAACCCCCAAACTCCTCCCCCTCCTCCCCTTCTACGTCTAAGTCATCCAAATGCCAGAATGTTGCAATGTGAAAAAAGTTGCTGTGATGCAAAGGTGTGGGATGGTTCTTGTGGGATGCTAATTGCTATTACTATGCCGCCACCATGCTGCGAGGATAGGGATATTCAGAAAAATGTGCATGATGAATACAGTGCCTTTGATGATGAGGGTGTCATTCCAGAGGACGCTGAGTGTTCGACTCGTGCATCGGTTTCATCCTCAGCAACAACAACGACAACATCATCATCACCATCATCAGCCGCAACAACAGCAGCAGCACCGTCACCTTAAAACAGCTCATCCCTGGACTTGAGTTTTGAGTTTTGAGTTTTTTGCATTTGCTCAATTATGTCTCCTCTGCAACGATTTGTATGTGGGATGACATCCTTCAACTTTGCGCAACTTGGTGGCAAGCAAGACCGCCCTCCCCCCAACCTCTTCACACAGACCCTTGGATCCAAACCCTCCACCCTCATTGAAGCACAGCATAGGTCACATCTATCACTCCATTCTGCCGTGTACCAACCATCTAGCATGCTGTTCTGTTATATAAGTTGCTTTTCTCCACCCTCTAGCCCCTTGGTCCACGAACACAGCGCCTCTCCCAATCTGCACATGCCGGCCATCTCCATTTCTCCATCTTTGCCTTTCTCCTCGTCATATTTTGCTGAGCCATCAGACGGTGTTGATGTGCGTTTGTGTGTGCACGTGCATGATCGTCTCAACTCTCTCTCTCTCTCCCTCCCTCTCTCTCCCTCCCTCCCTCTCTCTCTCTCTCTCTCTCTGTGTGTGTGTGTGTGTGTTGGTCACCCGCTTTCCCCGCCCTCTTTCTCTCGCTTCTAGTTGTTGCGTTCTGCAAGAGTTCAGGGTATTGCCGAATGAGGAACAGAATGATGTGATTCAAGCAGTCTGGTCTCCGAATGTAGTTCTGGTGAATCGGCGGCAGAATATATACCAACTGAAGGACCCGAAAATTCCATTATTTAACAAGGCAGCCACTTTTGATGGCAAGCCGCACCTTTCCAGGCCTGTCTATTGCACCCCGAAGCTGCACAAAATGGTGGAATCCTGTTGCGAAGAGGTTGTGGCTCATTTCCATGGTGCGGACACCCGCAGTGTACTGAGCCGTATGGTACTTCACCTCAAAGTGGACCAAAAAAGCAAGTATCTGTTACCCTGTCTCACACGATCAAAGTTTGCAGCAATACTGCACTTGTTGCCTGTTGCCTGCCGCCGGAGCTGTGCAGGCTGTGCTGGCTGCTGTCGGTGCCACAATTCGACAGGAATGCGCGCTGATCATGGTGTTACCTTGGACTGTTATGATAAATTTGGCAGGGTTCAGCGGCGCAGGTCACAGCGGCAGAATGGGATTGTGATTTGGGAGGTTCATGTTTAGGAGCTAAAGCCTCAAGTCAGGAGTAGCGTTCGCACTGAGCTGGTGGTTGAAATTCGGATCAATGGTATGCCCAGAGATTGAAACTCAGAAGCGGTCAGCATTTTGACAACCAGGCTTGTGAGCTTGCACCCAAAGTCGCAAGCACACTAACGGGACAGCACGTTTCCTGCAGATGGGTGCCATGGCTGAGGTGGTTGATGCAGTTTCATCCATTGCGGTTATCTTCAGGGTCTGGCTTTTGAACTGTGCATCGTCTCGTGTGGTCCCGGTTTCACAAAAGGGGCTGTCCGGATGCCCGAGCATGGCTTTGGACTTGAATTATCCCCTGCTACATAACGACGAGCAGCCCCATACCTCAACGTCTGAAGAGGTGTGCTTCGGTGCTTGTACTCTCCGTGTCCTTCTCCTTCAGAATATGGAGCAGAGTTTTGGATTGGCTCCCAACACGCACTCCAAAAAAGCCTCTGCAGGAGCGCCGTATCTTTTCCCCGAAAGCACCCTGCATTGGCCTTCCAATGAGTCGTCGTCATGTGTGGGGGGCTCGCTGTCGCAGTCAAGTGCAACAGCTGCCCCGAAGACTATTTCAGGGTCTGCCCACAGTGGGGCTGGCCGCAGCAGACGGATGATTGGGCGCCCTTTCAGCAGACCAGCCTTAGAATGGGGATGAGACTGTGATGACAGAGAGCACGAAGTAACAAGAGAACTTGGCCAGTCCTGGTGGGCGGAAACTTAAACGTCTGGTTAGAGTCCCCCGGTTACTTGACCACCCGGCGGTTCTTGACCTTGTGGGAGCAATGTGGCCTCGTACAGGCAGGCCATCTAGGGGAAGTCGATGGCCAGGCGAAGCGCGAGGCCCGCAAACCAGACTCCTTCCTCTTGAGTTCCCCTTTGGTCCCATGGGCCATTCAGGAGAGCCCGCACTTGGTGCCTGGGCAGTCTGCTGGGCTCCGACCACGTGCCAGTCTTCTTGTGCATCCTGCTAGCGATGGAAGTCAAAGACAGGGTCACCAAGCAGGCCTACTCCCACACCTAGGGTTGGCTCCATGATATTTCACCCGACTCCGAGGGAGTGCGGGGTGTGGGGCGCATCAAAGCCTGGCCCATACACACGACCACCAAAACCCGTATTTGCTACAAAAACTTTTGTCCCACTCCGCTCTACACAAATACTATGGAGTTCCGACCTGAAAAAGCTATTTTGGCTCCAAATAGGAAAATACCAAAAGATTCATGATTTTTGACCCCTTCAAAAGCCGGGGTTGTTTTTTTCAACATTCTTGAACCACAATCCCTGGAAAATAGGGTGGTATCAAGTGAAGGGCGTGGGTGGGTTGGGGGGCCCAAACCAAATAGTCATTAGGGGATGTGTTTATTGGACAAAACAATGATTTCACAAGGGGTTAAACACTCACTTCAAGCCTTTATGGTAGGGTACGCGAATACACCCAAAGACGGGGGTATGTGGCGTTTTCCCCTATGAGTAGGCCCGCCTCTCTTTAATCTAAGGACCCCTCCAAGGTGATTCTAATGCCTCCGGCACGTCCACGAGGCAAATAATCTACCCTGAGCGATGCAGACGCGAGTGACCAGAAAACCAGTAGGTGGACCCTTTCCCGAACACCCAATACCCAAACCATGTAAACAGCACCCTACCATAAGTATTCGCCTACCCTACCATAAGGGGTTGAAGTGAGTGTTGAACCCCTTGTAAAATCATTATTCTATCCCATAAACGCATCCACCAATGACTAGTTGATTTGGACCCCCAAACCCACCCAGCCCCTCCACTTGAAACCCCCCTTTTTTGACGGGGTTGTGGGTCCAAAATGTCGAAAAAAACAACGCCTGCGTTTTTGGGTGTCGAAAATCATGAATCTTTAGGTTGATTCCTATACTGAGCCCAAATAGTTTTTTTCAGGTCGTAACCCCACAGGATTTGTGTAGAGCGGAGTGGGACAAGCGTTTTTTTGTATATGCGGTTTTTAGGCGCTTTTGCTACGTCGGCATTTTTGGCGACCTTAGTGATCCCGTGGTACCCATTCTAACGGTGCAAGTGGAGATGATGTGACAGCACATGTCTACCAGGATGCCAAAGGACGTGTTTTGACCAGCCAAAACTAAGAGGGTGGCTTGGGCCCTCAAAGGACGAGTCGTCCAGGGGGTAAATCGTCACACACTAATTATTGGACCCCCCTACCCCCCTCCAATAATTAGCGTGTGGCCCCTAGAGGCCTCCCATGGGGGTAAATGGTCGTGCGCTAATTATTGGACCCTCCCTATCCCACCCTCCAATCATGAGAACGTGGCTGATAGAGGCCCCTTACCCCCCCTCCAATAATTAGCACGTGCCCCGTAGAGGCCTCCCAAGGGGGCAAATGGCCATGCGCTAATTGTTGAACCCCCCCCCCCCTATCCCCCTCCAATAATTCGCTTATTTCGAAAAGGATTTTATTGCGCGGGGGTAATGCATTTTTGCACCCTGCCTTTTGGTCCCAGGTTGTCAGGATGTTGCCGCATCATTCTGCCTTCCTCTCTGTGGCAGGTCCTTGAGCAGCAGGGCATGTTGCTCGATCAACTCCTTCAGGAATCGTATGGCATGGTGGATTCTTGTTTCCCATCCTGCGGTCAATGGGCCATTCGGCAACAAGCTGCGGCAGACAGTCGGGGCATCCCTGGGACGCCCCCAGCATCCCCCAATCCAGGTCTGATCTGCAGCAGAAGCAAATTTGGTTGTCGTTGCTTCCGTTTGTGCCAAATTTGGAGAAGCCGTGCACAACGATACACGGTGACAGGGGGTCACATAGAGGGCATATGTCCGGATGCGGCCTTGACACTTCCCCGCGTTTTTCAGCGTTATGAGCCACTCACGATGTGTTCAAAGGCATTGCCCACAACCCATCAGCAGTGAGGTTAATGTGTTCCACGGGTACATGCCGCCATGGAATGGACTCACTGTAGCCTAATCTTATCTGGACAAACCCCTGAAAAATTGATTCAAACGAACTAATTCTGCAGCTTCAGAAGGTGTCCCTTTGAAATCGGGGGCTTCTGTGGCACGTTAGCGGCAGCGACAGTTCGGGTGGAAAATTTGTATGCGCCCATGGCAAGTAACATAACGGGGCAGTAAGCAAACAATGTACTTTCCAACAAGAACGAGAATATGTACCATCTCTATCAAGACTAAGGATCAGGGGGGTACCCCCTGAGCTGCAGTCCTTTACCCCTGCCGCCACCACCCCGCCCCCAAAATGCCCACAACCCACAAAGCCGAGGAGGCATGGTCCGTATGTGATGCCTTTGTGCCAGCCTCACTGGGCCGAAGAGGGAAAGGAATGGGTGGGGCGCGAGTGTGTGGCAACAGACGGACGTTCTGCGGTGCAAAATTCCAGACAACAGTCCAGGAGAATGCAGGAAAACTGGCAAACGTGCAGACCTGCGCATATGCTAAAATGTGTTGCTCACCCTGGACCCTAAGAAGGGATGTAAAACCTCGACAGGGTAAACCCAGCTCGGTAATGAAGACTTGCGACTAGGACTGAGCTGGGTCCTAGTCTTGCCAAATGCATAGCCAATCAACGTGGAAGACAAACGGCTTGCATTGGATATGGTCCTGCACGTTTAGGACAATCATCCTGGAAAATGGCTCCAAAAATGTGTGGCGCGGGCTCGGCCATACAGGATCAAGGGGGCTACACGAGTGGCAACGCTTCAGAGGATGCCAGCACTGCGGCCCGCGTGCGCTCCTCGTTGGGTTGCATCCCACTAGGATCCTCCATTTTTAGGTCCAGGAAGTCCGAAGACTCCGTACCTGAAGCTCACGCCCGCTCGCAGCCACCCAGAGACTGCGTCGCCACGTTCCCCAATGTCTCCGGCTTCCCCATATTCACCAGCGGCCGTGGGGGGCATGCAGAAGGAAGGGGCGGTTTTGGTTGCTTGTTTGAAGGACCTTCTGAAGCCCAAACACCGGAGGGGCTTGAGGCACAACGGCCCCCACTGCCCCTCTGACCAAGGTGTGACACAACCATGCTTCATGCTTCTGTGGTGTGAAGGGCTGGTAGCACTGGTAGCGCCATAAGGAGTTGTCTTTGGGACGCCTCTTAAGTCCAGTTGACTGAGTTGGTTTGAACCATTGGATCGCATTGCATCGGATTGTTCACCGCTGCATCGTTGGGTCGGCCTCGGGAAACTGATGCTGGCGTTCTGGACCAAACCATTTGGAAGGATATCAGGGACCTCCATTCAGCCATTTCACTTTTTGGGAAGGGAAGGAATCTCAGGCCTCTTTGGCAACATCAAAGGGTGCGCGTGCGCACCGCTGCAGTAAACCTCCACAACCCACAAAAATCCCCCGTCATGGTGGTGTCCCAATTTTTGTCAAAATATCTTCCACGGACAATTGTGCCGCAAACTCGCGTCCGAGTTCTTGGTTTTTGCCTCCAAGGCTCTGAGTCCACTGCTGCTGGGCTGTGCAAATCGGTCCTGGAAACTCGGTACACAGGGTGCGTTGGAACGACTGCTCCTAATGTTCGGTGGACGTTACTCAACTGTTTGCGGGTGCAGTGCCGTGATTACCTGAAAGGATTTTAAATTCAGGTGTGACCATGGCCTTGCCTCCCTTGTGTGCCAACAGTGTATTAACCCAAGGGGGTGGATGGGTTGGCGCATTTGGCACCGGGGGTGCAAGACAGGGGTTGACGCATGCCTCTGAACCGGGACCCAAATCAACTGCACCACAGGTTAGGATTCGAACCCTGCCATTGAGCGCAGGGAGGGCGTTTCCCCACCGGGCAAACTGTCCATTGCTCTTGATGCCCGCACCTGTGCTGTGACATACTGAGGGGCTGGGGTGATAGGCAATCTGCTGTGCATTCTGCACTACTCAAATTTCCTGTCAAACCTCTTGTGCAGTATGAACGGTCCACTGAATGAAAGCGTGGCAGCCCAAGCTCTTGGGCCCTGCCACATGGGGATGCGTGTGTGCAGGGCACGCGCGCTGGTCTGGAACCCTTCAGTGGATCACAAAGAGGCCTCCAACACAAAGCATGCATTAGACAACGCTTCGTCAGACACTGCCAGCTGACGGTTTACAAACAACAAAATTGACGAGCCTCGCCCGCAAACAGTTGCACACTGGACACCCAAGAATTCAAGTTTCCCTGTTTCGGGTCGCAGTGCACCAGCCAACAGTTGAGTAGTGGCTGCTATCGTGGACTGCCCTGTAGTCTGCATGGCACTGTTTGTGGGCCCTCGAAGCAGGGTTATTTTGGAGAACCCGAGCGAACGCCGCCAAGCTAACTTGCTTGCGCGGGTCCCCACCGCAACCTTGTATGGAGGCCTCACAAACAGTGCCATGTGGGTTACAGGCTATGGTGCCGTACTTTGGGGTGTGTGGCGCATTCGGTGTAAGGGGAGGGGGGAGGTTTGGCACATTGTGAGCACAGAAGGGGCAGGGGGGCTTTTGGTGCACACTAGGGTTTCTCACTGATTCGTACATGAATAACGACGAATAACGACAAACAGCGGCCAATGACAGCAGAAGCATGTGTTCCGAACAACGACAAATAACGACGAACAATGACGATTCAAACTATCACACAACTCAGCGAGGTTTAGCCATAACTCACGTTTTGCGGTCACTCTTGGTGCTCCCCCGCCCCCCCCTTTTTCTCCGAGTTATGACACCGCAGCACGCCATTCAGCCTAACGATGCCCCTGTGGCCAAGCCTGCAGCAAAAGCACGCAAACGTGGCCGGCACGTGACCGTGCTGAAGCGTGCTGCAGAGTACCTAGATGACATGGAGGCTGGTGATGAGAAGATGATGTGCAAGCATTGTGGAATTCTAGTTCAATAACCAGTGAAGAGGTTTGTTGTGAATCACGTGAAGTCGCAAATGCACAAACGGAGAAAGAAGGGGTGTTTTGCGACAAATTTGAAATCAGGGCCGGTAGCAAACCTGAAATCAGACCTAGGGAAGTCGGAGGCATCACCTTCTGTAGGTTGCCATAACGTTGTTTTGCAATGGTGACGTCGAGCAGAGGTTCTCCATGGAGTGAGTGACACATTCTGTTGCATCTTCCATGAACAAGAAACCACAAGTTGTCACGCCAATCAATAATTCCACGTTGTTTGGTGTGGCTGCTTTGCCCCATAGTTCCATGTTTTTGTTGTCTTTTGGTTGTACACATGGCACGGTGTTGCTAGCATTGGACTATGTGTATGTTGTAATATGTGTAATTTTTTTTGGAGTAAATGCGTGTAACAAAAAAAAATGTCACATCTTGGAATTCTTTTTGTTGTTGTTTTTTTGTTGCATGCTTTGACTTTTTTTTTACACGCAACTACCGCAAGAAAAATTACACGACTTGATAATTTCTTGGACGCTTTTTTACCGCAAAAAAATTACACGATTTTACCGCAAACTAATACACAATTTGACTAAAAACAACAAAATGCATGCATATAGCACATCTGCCCCCTTGTGGGCCTTTTCTGATTTTGTCCCCCGCTTTGAAGTGTTGAGAGCCCCCGTGACAGCAAAGGTTATATAGCTACCAGGCCCACATATGGGCCTTTTCTGATTTTGTCCCCCGTTACACAAGTTGGTATAACAAGGTACAACTGGTATACAACTCCTAGCATGCCACAATGTACCGCCTGCTGAGCGCGAGCTTCCATTCAGAAGCAATAGATTGCCAACGGGCAATTCAATTTCAAAAGGGTTTATTTTCAACAAGACGGAGATCAAAATCACTAAGCATGGGGTGCACCGCAAGAAGGTGTACGTGAGAGGCACCCCCTTCTAGCGCACTTTTTGCATGTCCACCAAAGTCTCACCACCAGGTGTGGATGGAAAAAGGATCGGGGTCAATCAATACAAGGTTACACCCCTCTTCGTGGTTTATGTTCACTCTTGCTTGAAGTGGTCCATTCCCCCGGATTTTCCACACACACACCTCTCTTGTTGGAAGGAGGGTTCTAGCATCTCGTCTGCACGGTTTGTGCACTCTTCGTCCACCTTTTTTGCACCATCCATTCGACTCTAGAACCCCCTACACCCTTTTTGCACACCCTTTGTGCGATGGAACCCCGTTTCTGCAGCCTTTCTGCGGCGGAGGGGGGGGTTCAAATCTCGTTTCTCAAGCGTACATGTGGTGCCTTGTTCAATTTGGGCCCCCAGCCCGCCTTTCCACGCCCGCGGAGAGGGGGAGGGGCCCCCTCCGCACAAGTAACCGGCCATATCCAACCCCCTATGATAGGGAACACTCTAACGTCGAGATTTCGGTCTTATCACCCTTGCCCTCAAAATGACCGCCTCGATGAGAAATCTAAGACAATCACCTTTCGTTTGCTCCATTCATGCCGCTTTTGACGAGTTAGCAAGGTTTTAAGCTGCTTTTCAACCAATCTCCATGAAAATGGTGCTGAAGTGTGCACACGTTGCTACGCGCTGATTTGACCAATGCTATGGCCCCTTAAAATGACCGCCTCACAACGAAACGTTAGGAAATAAACTTTGTTTGCTAAATTTGGTGCTGTTTTGCGGATTTAGGGCCATTTTTATGGTTTTTGGAGCAGCTTTTGGCTGTTGTTTGACCGTTTTGGGAATTACCCACATGGATACATTGACACAAAATGACAATCTCCCGGCTACTAAGGACATCAAACACGGCTTGCTAGGCTTGGTTGATGAGGGGTGTGCTCCTCATCAACCAAGCCTGGCATGTGGCCGAACGGCCACATGAGTTTTTTGCATGTTTTTGCGCGCATTTTTTGGTGGCATTTCACATGATGCATTTACATCGTCAACAGCATGCTTTACGAGGATGCTATTTGTTGTAGTCTCGCACACTCTAGACCACCGCCTTCATCCCCTTGTTCTTCTTTCCTTTGTGGCCTCGCCAAGGAAAAGGCTTTTACCGGGCCGCTCGGTGTCGCAACCCCAAGTGTCTCAATGTTCCGAATATGCGTGAGACCGCATCATGAAAGGCCCAGCAGGCGAACGCACCACCCACGCATGTTGTTTTTGACAACAAGTTTAAAAGGCTTGTGCCTCTTTTCGGCAGGCATCCTGCCGAACACTCTGATTGGCAGGCATCGTGCCGAACACATAAAGGTTACAATATTTTTGGAACACCACTCAACAATGAGCCAATGCTAAGTGGACCCATGCATGGGGTTAACTTGCAACCCAATTTGAGCAATGCTTCAAAAATTTTTTGCGGCGGTGAGCCTTGGCCCCTTGCACTTGACCATTTGTCAATGGCATCGTTTACTTTCACAAGGGGTAAAGGCTATGCATATTGCGCAACAACACTTCAATAACTGTCCACAAAATGACACCGGCGAACATGGCTTTTAGAAAATGGTTCTTGAGGCCATTCAAAATCCGAACATGGGCTTGAGGTCAGTCAAGAGCAACGTGGAGGTGCTGATATCAAACCTCCTTGCTTTAGTAGTCCTTTGGAAAAGCCTGTCGGGAGGAGCCACATGCTTTACATCCGCTAGAAGGGTACACCAAAAATGGGGGAAATCACCGGCGATTGGCCACACTCCAACAACACCCAACGTCAAGTTGGCAACACCTTCTGCTAGGCGCATGTTGAAAACATTGGTTAGCCTACAACCTGCGTGTGCAAAATCCCCAAAGAGAATGCACAAACTTCTAAGAAACGGCCCCCACTAAATTTTGTTCACCGTGTCCTTTATCGCAACCAAGCCACATCCATTAGGGCAACCCCATCCAGAATTTCCCCCCACCGTTCATCACCGGCATTAGTTTCCAATCCCCCATCACTTTACATTGAAAATTTTTGGGCTGTTTATTCACGCGGAAAGATCAATTTTCTTGAATATGGATGGTTTGGGCATTTAGGGCCGTATCCTCATCTAAGGCCTGCAGCCATGCAGCGTCACCAAGGCCGTCCATACACACCCACATCACCCATTTATGGATGTCCCCAGCAGCAGAAAGCGCTGACGCTTAGCAATTTACAAAAACATCCATCTTAGTGACGGATGTGTGCCTCAATGCCGTTGCATTGGGGCATATTAATCCGTAAATCTTCTCAGTTTCCATTTGAAGTTCCGCTAGGGTGTCAGCTATCTTAAGCTCCGTGAAAATGAGGTCTCTAATGTTGTTGTCGCTGCACATCGCCGCTGGATCATGTTGGAGCCATTCATTGTGTAGGTTGTGATGGACTATGGTGTGAACCTTTTGCGTGCTTCTGCAAGATCACCACAGGTGCATCCCCGCAAAAGGGCCAATATATGGCATATGGACTACTTTAATCTACGAACCGGTGGCCCCAAGTGCAATTGCGCCCACTACATGAGGGTCCTCATCGTCGCAATGCCCGGGGAAACGGATGAAACAAACCCCCACCACCCTCAACGACAACTACTACTGAATCCACTATAAGTTCCCGCATGATGGTCTCTATGTGGTGCTCCCGTTGCGCCCATGCCTTCGGCTTGAAGGCGGTGTATGACTTGAGCAGTGGGATATTGCCCAAAAGTGCGGAGATGGCCTTTACAATGGTTTCTTTGACAAATCGGACAATTGGAATTGTTGCAACCCCCTGCTCGAACCCACTGGTAGAACCCGGTCTCCGCTGCAACCCTTGCTTGAATCCCTTCCACCGCTCCAAGCCCCTTGCTAGAACCCTCTTCCAGCGTACGATTCCAACGTTGAAACCCGTTCCAATAACCCTTCAAGCACTGGGACGCCAACTCGTTTTCCAACTTGAACTCGAAATATGACCAGCCCCTAGGTTTAGGCACAAGCACAGCGAGACGCACAAGTTGGTTGGTCACTGAGCCAACAATGTTCATTGGACTCTTGGTCAACAATCACCACTGGTTCCACTCCGAAACCCGGGGCTCCACCCCTCCACTTGAATCGATTCCCAAATTATAGACATTAGATTTGCAGCTCATTGTGAATAACAGTCATAGGATTTTGGTTCAACGAATGCATGCAAGCGTGTAGGACGGAAATCGCAGTGTTGTCCGCAAGGGGTAGACTACGTAAAGCCACCCCCTCGTACCACCACCTTGTTAACCTTGTTAAGTTGGTATAACAAGTTGGTATATACCTTGTATACCAGTTGAAGCGTTGGGGACCCCCCAAACGGCAAAGGTTATATAGCCACCAGGCCCACATTTGGGCCACGTCTAATTTAGTCCCCCGGTTCAAAGTGTTGGGGACCCCCCCAGATGGTAGGGTTTATGTAGCCAGGAGGCTCACATTTGGGCGAGTTGTGGTTTTGTCCCGCGCTCTTATACGTTGGGGACCCCACGGACGGCAGGCGATATGTAGCCACCAGGCCCACATTTGGTCCATTTCTGATTTGGTCCCCCGCTGTGAAGCGTTGGGGACCACCTTGACGGCAAGGGTTATGAGGCCCCCGGGCCCACTTGTGGGCCACTTCAGATTTTTTCCCCCGCTTTGAAGCGTCATGGACCCGGCCAGACATCAGGAGCTATGTAACCACCAGGCCGGCATTTGGGCGACTTCGGATTTTGTCCTGCGCTCCAAAACGTTGGGGACCCCGGGCGGCAGGGGTTATGTAGCCTCCAGGCCCACGTTTGGGCAAGTTCCAATTTTCTCTTGCGCTCCGAAGCATTGGATGATCCCAAACGGCAAGGGTTATGAAGCCAACGGGACCTCTTGTGGGCCACTTCTCGTTTGGTCCCGCTGTGAAGCGTTGGGGACCCCCAGACGGCATGGCCCAAATGTGGGCCTGGTGGCTGCATAACCCCTGCCGTCTTGGGGGGTCCCCAACGCTTCACAGCTAGAGACAAAATCAGAAGTGGCCTAAATGAGGTTCTGGTGGCTACATAACCCATGCCGTCTGCGGGATCACCAACACTTCACACCAAGATACAACATCAGAAGTGGCCAAAATGTGGACCCGGCAGCTACATAACCCATGCTTTCTGGGGGTTCCCAAACACTTCAAAGCGGGGTAGAAAATCCGAAGAGGCCAAAATGTGGGCCCGGTGGCTACATGACGTTTGCTGTTTGGTGGGTTCCTAACGCTTCAGAGCGGGGGACAAAATCACAATTGGCCAAAATGTGGGCATAACCCACTTCCAGCTTTATCCCTTGCTCTGAAGCGTTGGGGACCCCCCATACGGCAACGGAGAAGTAGCCCCTAGGCCCACCTTTGGGCCGCTTTTGATTTTGTCCCCCGCTTTGAAGCGTTGGGGACCCCCGAGACGGCAAGGGTTATGTAGCCACCAAGCCCCCATTTTGGGCAATTCTGATGTTGTATCCTCGTGTGAAGTGTTGGGGTCCCCCTGGACGGAAGGGGTTCTGCAGGCACCAGGCCCACATTTTGGCCTTTTCTGATTTTGTCTCCCACTAATATGTAGCTACCATGCCCAAATTTGGGCCACTTCTAATTTTGTCACGTGCTGTGAAGTGTTGGACGACCCCAAACGGGAAGGGTTAGGAAACTGCCAGGACCACTTTTGGGCCCTTTCCGATTTTATTCCCTTTTGTGAAGCGTTGGGGACCCCCTAGACAGCAGAGGTCATTTAGCCACTAGGCCCACATTTGGCCCATTTGTGATGTTGTCTCCCGATGGGAAGCATTGGGGACCCCGCGAGACGACAACAGTTATATAGCCACTAGGCCCACATTTGGGCCATTTCAGATTTTGACCCCCGTTGTGAAGTATTGGGGGCCCAAAAGGAAGAAATTATGTATCCACGACACCCACATTTGGGCCACCTTTGATGTTTTCTCCCGTTGTGAAGTGTTGGCGCCCCCCGAGACAACAGGGGTTATGTACTCACTAGGCCCACATTTAGGCCACTTCAGATTTTGTCCCCCTCCACGAAGCGTCTGTGGCCCTAGACGGCAGAGATTATGTATCCACGACGCCCACATTTGGGCCACCTTTGATGTTTTTCTGCCGCTGTGAAGCGTTGGCGACCCCCCAAGACGACAAGGATTATGTAGCCACTAGGCCCACATTTAGGCCACTTCAGATTTTGTCCCCCTCCACGAAGCGCTTGGGGCTCCCGGACAGCAGAAATTATGTATCCACGCGGCCCACATTTGGGCAAGTTCCGATGTTGTTTCCTGCTGTGAAGCATTGGGGAACCCTAGATGATATGGGCAATGTAGCCACCAAGCCCGCATTGGGCGACTTGTGATTTGCACCCCCTCTGCGAAATCTTGGCAACCCCCCAAAGGGCATGGGTTATGTGGCCAGCGGGCCCACGTTTGGACCGGTCTTTGATTTTGTCCCCAGCTCTAGAACGTTGGGGACCCCCCAAGACGGCGGGGGGTTTGTAGCCATGAGGCCGAAATTTTGGCCACTTGAGATTTTTTCCCGCGCTATAAAGCGTTGGGGGCCCGAGACGTCAGAGGTTCTGTCGCCACGAGGCCCACGCTTGGGCCACTTCTGATTTGCTCCCCCGCTCTGAAGTGTTGGGGATCCCCCTAGATGGCAGAGGTTATGTAGCCACAAGGCCCACATTTGGGCCATTTCTGATGTTGTTTGCAGCTGTGAAGCGTTGGGGACCGCATAGATGGCATGGGTAATGTAGCCAGCAACGCCACATTTGCACTTTTTTTGATTTTGTCGTCCGCCCTTAGGGGTTGGGGACCCCCGAGATGGCATGGGTTGTGTAGCCACCATGCCCACGTTTGGGCTTTTTTTTATCTTGTCCTCTTCTTTCAAGCATTGGGGACACCCTCTAGACGGCGTGGGTTATGTAACCACCAGGCCCACATTTGCACCAAGTTTGATATTGTCCTAAGCTCTATAGTGTTGGGGGCGGGGGTTATGTAGCCATGAGGCCGATATTTGCGCCACTCGAGATTTTTTCCCGCGCTGTGAAGCGTTGGAGGCCCCACATGGCACAGGTTATGTAGCCACGAGGCCCACAATTGGGCCCCTCCGGATTTACTTCCTCGCTCCAAAGTGTTGGGGATCCCCTTAGACGGTAGAGGTTATGTGGCCACTAGGTGCACATTTGGGCCATTTCTAATGTTTTGTGCAGTCGTGAAGCGTGGGGGACCCCCTAGATGGCATGGGTAATGCAACAAACAATCCCACATTTGCACCTCTTTTCATTTCGTCCTCCATTTTTAAGTGTTGGGGGACCCCCGTGATAGCATGGGTTATGTAGCCACCAAGCCCCAAATTCGGCCTTTTTTTATTTTGTCCTCCGCTCTTAAGCGTTGGGGACACCCTCGAGACGGCATGCGTTATGTAGCCCTCGGGCCCAAATTCGGGTCTTTTCATATTTTGTCCCCCGTTGTGAAGCGTTGGGGCCCCCAAACGGCGGAGGTGATGTACCCATTAGGCCCACATCTCAGTTGCTCCTTGGCTTTGCAGCGTTGGGGATCCCCCCAAACGGCAAAGGTTATGTAGCCACCAGGTGCTCTTTTGCACCAAGTTCCATTTTTGGTCCGAAAACGGCTCCTTTTCAAGGCATTTTGGGATTTTGCATGCGCCAAAACGCGTGACCATGGGCTCAAAATGGGCCAAAAACACTTGTTTGAGCATCCCAAATGGTCGAGGATCAATGTTGCAAAAACGCGTTTTTGAGTCATTTTGGACCGGTTCAGCGCATGGCCCGCACCACATCTCTGCCCGATCTCACGATGGAGGATATACCCGCCAATTCCCACGTCGCTTCTTCACGGTGTCACACAAGCGGATCGCCGGTACACCTCATCCCGTGTTACCGCAGCGTAACACATTGGATGGACAAACCCGGTGATGGGCAATGCTAGCCAGGTCGGCCTCAGCACGCCTGACCTGTGGAAAAAGCAACAGTGACTGGGATGGAGTAGATGAACGGCGGCCACTTTGGCTGTTTGAACGAAGGGGAGGCCCCGAAGTGTAATTGCCTCGTCATGTGGGCCCACAAGGCCCAGCATCTCGTCTGGCTGAGAGGCTAGTGAGTGGTTTGTCTGTTTGAAAGAAGGGGTGCCCTGCCTTAGTGCACTCGACTCTGTTTGAAAGAAGGGGTGGCCCCCCTCAGTGGACTTGACTCTTTTTGAAAGAAGCCAATGCCTCGCCCTGTGCTGTACCACCTGTGGAATGAGGGCAATGGGAACAAAGGCTACGGGAACAAAATAAATAGCAGCGAACCTTGAGTGAAAGTTCACTGCAAGTTTGCTACAAGCTGTGGCTCCTTCAGTGAGCGCTCACTGGACATGTAGTGAGCGTTCCCTGCACGCTCACTGAAGGCACTAGAACTTATAGTGAGCCTGGAGATAGCTTGCAGTGATCTTGCAGCAACCGTCGGGGTTATATTTTGAGGTGCAAATGGGCACTAGTGTTGACATTACCCCCCTTCCCCCTACTACACAGTCTGTGCCATATGCCCCAAGCCTTGAAAACAAATTTTTGGGGACCGGTCCCGCGCCCAAACCGATAGCCCCCCACCCCCCCCCAAAAAAAACAGAAGCTTGGAATGTCTAGCCCTGGACTTGCTCAGCTCCCCCCCCCGCCCCCGCGCCAACAAACACTGCCAACCACCCGTTGCAAACAGCAACCCCCCCCCCATCCACATGGAAAACAATACCTCTAGCCGCCGTGAATGCAAAACAAGTACCTTAAGCCCCCCCCGCCCCTCGGAGGCTGCCAAAGGCAGCTATGCGCACCCGAGCAGCATCCCCCACATGCATGTGCCCTCCAAACACACCGTGACGTGCATCCAAACATTCAAACAGGTATACGATACGTTTCCTTTGAAGTGTGCGGGTGGGTAGGACCTCCTTTAGGAAACGATGCCCCTATTTGTCCTAGAGTGTTGCCATCTTGCCCGTTGGTGGCCCATTTTCACAAGACACCTCGGCCCGTCACCACAAGCGACGGCTAGGTGACTTGGAGGTGGTGGTGGCTGCCTGGCTAGCCGAGCGCTATGAAGCGCAACTCCAACAAGACGGTAGCATACTGCTGCACAATGGTAGCACACATCAAGCCCAAACCTCCAAAAAATCAGAGTCAAATGGAGGTGCCAGCAGACAACCTACCCCAAACACAACTCAAAAACCTACACACCCAAGTCCATCACCGGCAAAACCTTCAAGAAGAGTTCCTAAGTCCAAAAGAACTACTATGCCAGCACGACATCAACCCTCAAGCCAAGCACCATATCGTCTGCAACCACATCCACCCCAAGGAGGGCGCGGAAAGTCCACAAATAGAGACAATAACCACTCATCAAGAAAAAGGACAACCCCAAAAAGCAAGGGGCCACATTCCAAGAGACAATGTGCGAGGGGCAACGAGCAACGGGGTAGTCGCAAACGCCCTCAACCAGACCAAGATCCAGCAGCACCATCAAACGAACCCCCCCGGTCACGTCCTCAAACGGAGCGTGCCCCCGTGGATCATTTGGCTTTAACGAACAGAGAAATCGCCGAGTGGTCTACCCGGATCATAAATGAGAATCCCAATCTTCGCCGACGAAAGGCACATGCCTTGCACTTCTTGGGTGCCCAAGATGCAACCGCAGTAAAGGGGCTATACCGCTCTTCATCTCTATCTTTATCCGGACAAGAACATGACCGACCCAATGGCGACGGAGAGATGCAAAATGTTGAGTGCGGCCAAAGATTTGTTTGACTAGCCCATTAGTCAGATTGCCACACTTAATGTGTCAGATGGTGCTTCACAAATGGACTTGGAAACCAAGTGTACTGTTAACCGAGTTACCTTCGTTTCCTCTCCAAGTCCGATTTCTGGGTGGCAAGGTGTTCCTTCGCGTAAGGATTTTTGCCAACAAGCTACCAACAACCACATGCATTTAGCACCACCACTTCCATTTGCCCCGATAATATGAAAGGGCAACCGTAATGTCTACCATTGGCCCCCTTTCCACAACGTTCTTTGCTTCATATGTTGACCAAGCGCGAAGTCCACCACACACCACTTGTGTCTTCTGAGAGTAATGTGCTACACCCCCTTCCTACCTTCGGCCATTTTTTTTTGGCAAACGCGTAGAAAGTGTCCCAAGTAACCACTCTTGGTCTTAGGTCCTTCCCTAGAAAGTGTCCCAAGGAACCACTCTTGGTCCTAGGCCCTTCCCTAGAAAGTGTTCCAGGTAGCCACTCTTGGTCTTAGGTCCTTCCCCAAAAAGTCGTCCCTAGTTGCAACAGGTACAACAGGTCGTGGGCCCTTCCCTTCCCTTCCCCTCCGTGCCTCGCATTTTTTTTGGGGGGGAGAAGGCTTGTGCAAGTGGGGTGTACGCGGGGAGGGGTGATGTACCTTCATGATGGTGTGGTCCGAAGCCACCGCCCCGAGTTGCCATGGCCACACATCCACTTGCCTTCCAACCCCCCCTATATATGTGTGCGTATTGTAAAGCTAACCCCTTGTCCACCTCACGAGCCTACCCCCCTGAGGTTCGCAGTACGGCTGCGAATACCCAAGATGATGCTACCCTCCCCTGTATTGGGGTGAGGGACAGTGCGAACTGTCGGATCACACCTTGGCCGCATAGCCAACCGTTCGGAGGTGACCGACAAAGGTGGTGGATCTGGGTCCACCAAGGGGGGGGGGGGGGAAGCTCTCCGCTTTTCACATTCCACACACCATAGGACGTGGTGAGAAACAAACCTGCCTTTCTTTTGGGTCACCTCAGACCAATAGCCACATGCGGCTTGGGAGAGGGGTCTAGATTAAGGGATATATATATATATATATATATATATATATATATATATATATATATATATATATATATATATATATATATATATATATATATATATATATATATATATATATATATATATATATATATATATATATATATATATACACATATACTTATATATATATTACTACACCCCTCTCCCATATATATATATATATATATATATATATATGTATATATATATATATATATATATATATATATATATATATACACATATACATATATATATATATATATATTACTACACCCCTCTCCCATATATATATATATATATATATATATATATGTATATATATATATATATATATATATATATATATACATATACATACATACATATATATATATATATATATATATATATATATATATATATATATATATACATATACATATATATATATATATATATATATATATATATATATATAGTCATAGTCATAGTCATAGTCATAGTCATAACCACTTATCATGCCGTCTACTGGAGTTACCGGGCATCTCGCCCCGAAAGGTGGTTCCTCCCTTGCTCGATCCCGTGGGTCCCAGGGCTACCTGAGGTGGCCCACGGCATGACACAGGACCAAGAGGACCGGGGATACCGGCCAACCAGGCTTTGGGGGTAGTGGCAACTGCAGAGCTTTAGCAATAGCAACGGCGAGGGACGCTAGTCCGTTGGATCGCCGGGGGTAAAGGGGCAAGGCAGAGCAACGCAGCAGCATAGCAACAAGCAGAAAGCAAGGGCGCCTCCTATGGGTACAACGCAAAAACCAATTTACAAAGCAGCACGCAAGCGGCGAAGCAAGAATTGGCCCTTCGCGGTATGCCTACGTCCGCCACCGTTGAGACGTCCACCATCCCTGACCCCATGTAATCCACTGCCAGCTGGGACATGCAAAAGCCCGTTGATACATAGCTAGGGTTTCTGGGGGGCTCCAGCCTAGCCTGGCCCTCAGCCTGCATTGCCCCCTGGTCCTCATAGCGTACGTCGCGAACCCAATGTAGGCCCCCTCCAGTACTGTACAGAAGCAGACGGTAGCAACTCTGGGCTCTCCGTAGCTCATAGTCGTACCCACACCCAAGATATATACAGGGCCGGTACCCCATGTCCAAGATCATAACCCTAGCGGCTTTGTGGTACCTGTACATGCCCACATATAACATACCACGAGGGTCCATAAGGGGGACGCCGGCCGTCCCATGGCGTGAGAGGCGCAACTCGTGAATATCGCTGGCTGGGACTCACGCTGGCGGGTGCCGTAGCTTGATTATCGACCCCCTGCAGGGGTACCCACCAGAGGTTCGCCCCGGGCCGTGGTAACCAGGTTCACCTCGTGTGGCCCACATACATTGCCGTGACGCCTACCCTTGACCCTTACCTGCAATGATTGGCCAGCTCCCGTGGTTGCGCCATCTCCGCCACAGCAGCTTCCAGGCCGCAGGTTCCGCACCCAGAGACGACGTGTCGTGCCTACTTATAGCATCGGCCCCCGCGTCACCCCCTGGACCTCTTTCTCAGTTTGTACAATACTTCACGAGCCGCTCAGGTACGTACCCAGCAGGAGCATTCTGCGACTCAGGCCACCAGGTAGGCAACACATATATACATGGTGGCCTCAAACGTGGCGCTACGCCGCCGTGGAGCACCGCCGCCGGCCCGTACCGCCACCCCGCCATATTGCCGTCGCCAACTGTGAACTGTGAACGCACGCATCACCGTGACCGCAAGCCGTGCGCCCAGTTGAGACGGTCAGGCTATGTACATGCCCGCAGGCACTGTCCCTCTAGTTTGGTCACGTGGCCAGGGGATGCCCCAATACTCCCCCTGAGTTGTTTAAGGGGTGAGGGGGACACCCTAGTACCGCCAAGCGACCCCTTGATACCCCATACGGCTCCCCAGTACCGCCGCGCATCCCCAGTACTCCCACCATACTGACGCCAGTACTGCCATGCGTACCCCTCTATCCCCATTACACATTCCTCAGTGCCGCCCTGTACCGTCCAGGACTCCCATCACACCATCTCCCGTACCGCCGCGTGTTCCCCAGTACACCCACCATGCGGTCCACCGTTCCACCACGCCGTCCCCATCACCCATCCTCACTTCGCCGCTCTCGGGGCCTTCAAGCGGCCCTTCTATCCCCCTGCGCTGAACTTGGGGCGAGGGGGCGCCTCCCCACCCGCACCGATCCCCCCTCGGGGTCATGGGCAGGCCCAACGCCCCTTCAGCCGTATCAGGCGCCATCCGCCTTTTGCTCCCCATCCAGCTCACTGCAACGCTGGAGGCGCTGCAGCTCTTTCTCGCTTCCACGCCGACTCAACAACCCTCCGAGTAACCCGAGGAATCACCCTCGTGACTGCCGTAACCGGACCGCCGGTAGAGACCCCGGTGCCATGGGAATACCCTACAGGGGTTTGGGCCTTATTACCCTGGTCGGGACGACCCATGACACGCCACTGTAGTATGTGGCGACCCGGGGCAGGCGGGCGAAGTACTACATGGTCTATCGAACCTCGTGCACGGGGGCAGCACGGCTCACTATCAGGCCGGCACCACCTGTCACATCGCGTTGGCCGTCATACGCCGCCCGCCGTCGCCGCACACCCAGGCGGAGAGGATACTGCTTCCCACGAGCCGCCACCACTGTCGTGCCCAGTAAAGGGACGGTGGCAAGCGCACCCATACCTCCCATACCCTGTCAAGCAGCATGACCCCCGGCTCCCATAGCCTCTCCACCACATCTTCTGTGATGCCACAACCAAAGAATTCGCGAGTCACCATCTAGTGCTGCCCACCATAGCAGTAGGGGCAAGGCCGCGGTCGGTGCACCGGGGCACCGTACCCCATCTACCCGGACGCCCCTCACGTAACCCTCAATCGCCTTCCAGGCACTTGCCGACAGCTGCCCAGAGTGACGCAGCGCCCACCTGGCTTTGGGCCACCGTCTACCGGCGCGCTCCCAACACGACCCCCAGAGCGGGGCGGAGGCACACTGTTGTACCCAAACCGGTGCCGTCTCCCCGCACCCGCAGCACCGCAGCGTGAGCACCGACCGCGTTGGGACGCAGCCGCCTCCACAGCACTGCGACGACACATCCTCCCACACATCTGAGCACGCCTCGTGGTGGCGAAGCAGAACACCCGCCAGCGCGCGTGCAGCGGCACAATTGAGCACGCTCCGTCTCGCTTCTTCCCATGTGGACGCTGGGCTCAGAATTCGCCGTCCGCTCGACATCATCGGAAGGCTCTCTAGTAGCCGGGGCCATCGCACCACCTTGAGGCCGCGTGCGCCGTTCGTCAGGAGCTCCCAGCCATAGTCCTGTACGATCTCCCCGATGACATCTACTCCGGCCAGCCCTGGGCCCCTGGCGGACGCGAGAACCATGCGTTGTCCTCCCGACCCCGACGACCGCCTTCAGACTCAAGGCATCTATCGTGTGACGGGCGTCGGCAGCCTCGTTGTCATCTCCCTCAGGCAGAGAAAACACCGCCTCCGTGATGTGGCCTTGCGCATTGTCCCCCTGGATCCGTGCAAGCTGCTTGGACCCCACTAGGACGGCCATGGACCGCTGCCCCGTCGCTGCTGGGATGACTCTCCGCAGGTGCCGGTCATACAGCCACAACGCTTGCACGTCCAGCATAGTGGCCACTGCCAGAACCGGGAGGTTGCACACAGGCTACTGGAGGACCTGCAGCACCTCACGAGGCCAGCCCATGATATTTCCAACAGCAGGATGGTGTGCAAACACCTGGAGCCATGGTTCACTTTGGTCGTCAGGGCCCCGCACCATGGTACCATGTACCGTGGCCCAAGACTGTGCAAACACCATACCGGACCGCTCCCGGAATGCAGGATAGTCCTGGACCACCCAGGACTCGATCCGCTGGCTGAAGGCCTGTGCCGCCGCCGCCATCCAATGGGGGAACGAGGACATGGCCTCCTCGTACGTGATGTACGACCAGGACACCAGCAGCGCATGCAGCGGCGCCCTTTGAAAGGTCGCCTGCAGGTTGCCGGGGAAGCCGTCGAACGGGTTCCACGGCGGCCGCTGCTGGACCCTCCCCGCCGGCGGACAGAAGGGGGTGTCCCCCCGCAGGAACGCGTACACGGCCCTCCTTCGATATTGCATCGGCGGCCGCATGATCTGAGTGAGCCGATGGTTCCTCCGGGCGTACACATCTTCCCCAATCTGGATCATGTCCTCCACGAAGAGCTTGGCCTTTGCAGGGCCCATGGATGACGCTGCCCGCAGCGTCGCGAAGAGCCGCTTCAGGTCCCCGGGGAGGACACGCGCCATCAGGGACTCCGTCCGCCCGCAGCCGTGCTCTTTCCAAGCCAAGAACTCCACCGCCCTGTCCGTCAGGGGAAGCTCCGCAGTGAACTCCTCCACGCGCCCACACAGGAACCGCGCCACCTCCTCGTCTCGCGCACACAGCAAGCGCATGTGGCCAATGTCCTCCTTGGGCCCCCCACAGAAGATACAGGGTTGGGCTGGGACCACCGCACGGGTTAGTTTTTGCCTCCACCGCCGCATGTTTTGCATGGTGGACAAGCGGGTTCCTGTGTGTTGGCCCGTGGTGCACCGCTCCCAGGGGCAATGCCTCACAGGCACCAACCAGCGGGCCCTGGTTCGTGCTGCCAATGAGCGCCACTCCATCTCCCTGACGTGCTGCATGGCCTGCATGGATGGTACATGCGGCTCGAGCTCCCCATTGTCACTAGGCACCAACAGGACTGTGTCTTTCTTTGGCAAAACGAGATGAATAGGCAAGGCCATCGCGCAGGCCGCGGCGAAGTCCGGCTCTTCAAGCGGGACTGCCGCCAAGTGCGAGCTGTGCCTCACCACCCATTGATGCGGCCCCCCGATTCTGCGCCCCAGCCGCCGCAGTCCCTCCACTATCCAATTCAACGCATGCTCGTGGACCACATGTGAGGTCGGCCCCTTGATGCCGCGGTAAAGGTACTCCTGTGCCCTGCGTAGGTGCGCCCCAATGATGGAGGCATCCACTACGTGCACCGAGCAGTCTGACCGGCGTGTGTGCAGCAGGTACGGCGCCGCGCCGATGATCTCCGCCTCAGGGACCGTGCCACGGATGGCACACGTCCATGTGGCGGTGGCCCCGTCCTCCTGGGGAGACGCGTCAGACGACGTGACCTTGGTCGCCGCCGGCACCCAGCAGTACCGTTGGGGTTCCAGCCACGCCACATCTGAGTGGGGGCTCTGCACTACCTTCCCCAGGGACGCCGCACTGGAGGCCGTGAGCTCCGGGGACAGGGCAGCCTTCTGCTGATACACCGCATGGGGCAGCCAGGTCCCATCGCACCCGCAAACAGACTGAATGGCGTCAAGGGCCGTGGTATACTCTGCCCCCCACACCGCCGTGGAGCTGGTACGCTGGTGCAGCACCACAGCCCTGTTCCACCGCCCCTCCGTCGCGCAAGGAGGTGACGGCGACATGCGGATCATGCAGCACGTTGGCCATCCGGACCACCTCCGGGACCGAGAAGGCATCGGCATCCGGGACGGGGCTAGCTGGTAGCAGGAGGACGATTTCCCACTCGTCGCACCCACGCACCGCTGCGCACGCGCTCCAAACTGCGGGCTGCCCGTGCACAACCCACAGGGGCGAGGGGTCTATGCCACCCCCAGCATGTGGCGTGAGCAGGGGCACCGACGCCCGATCGTCCTATTGACGGTCACCGTCAAAAACATCCCCCAGCAGGAAAATGAGGGCGGCCAGCGGGACAAACGGCATAGATGGCCCCGGGTTCTCCGGGTCCCAGTCGTCATCCCTGTACTTGCCTACCTAGTATGCGTCCCCCGCAGCGGAACGTCTAGTGCGCTTGCTGGCCTTTTTACGGCGCACCGTGTGTATCAGACGATGAGTCAAGGGCCTGGGCATCTGTGGCTGGAAGACGTCGCGGAGTCCCGTGAACCACACGTGGTCCAGTTGAGTGGGCCCAACCCCCGTGTGATGAAGGTGCAGATGGTCCTGGTGACACTCCTGGAGCCGAACGGCCCAGTGCCCGGGCTCATGGCACGGGAGGCGGGCGTGCAGAAGGTCATTCTCGGGATCAGTGAGGGACAGCACCGCCGCGTCCATACGCGGCCCGGACAGTACGCAGATGTCCCTACCCTTGAAGGTGTAGGATCGGGACGCCCACCTCCGCCCTGCCCCCTGCACCTGCGGCAGATGGGCGTGTACGCACGTGTACACTGACGACGGCATGAGTATTCCCACTCGCAACATCCCCATCGCTCGGAGCACCCTGTCCACCTATTTGCTCCCCGCATGCGTGGCGAACGACGTGCAGGGTGCCAGGAACTACCCGCATACACCGTATTGCAAGTGCATGTCTCAGAGCACGGCTCGCAGCTCAGTCCGGATTGTAGCCGACCGATGGTGCGTGAGCTCAGCTAGGGTCGCCGCGACGGAGTCGCCGCATATGACCCGGACATACGCGAGTCTTAATCCATGACCAAACCGCACCTCCACGTTGGACAGGTCCTTGGGCAAGTTTTGAACTGCAGGGCCGCAGCCTTGATGGCAGCATTGAGTTTTACCACCGTCGCCGCCGCATCTGACATGTGCGGCGCCGCATACTGCATGACGCCGCCAACCACATCCGCCATTACCTCATGGGGCACGGACGCCGGACCCAGTGTGTTCTTGCACCAGCCCAGGAGAGCCTCACACCGGAGCACATGTTTCTCCTTCATGGATGCTATCCCCCTCGGATCAAGGCGCTGACCCAAGTAGGGCACCGTTCCCTTAGCCTGTAAGCAAATCCAGGGGCCGCCGCATTACCCGGGTTCAGGCATACCATGATCGAGGGGATGCGAGCAGTAGTGGCATACGCACACTTGCTGACGTTGAGGGTCATGCCCGGCAGAGGAGGAGGACAGGAGGCCCACGAGGGCGGGTCATCGACTGGACTCCTTCCTGCTAAACTGGCCGCTGGTCCCGTGGGCGGCGCGTGAGCGCCTGGCGCCGGGACGGTCCCATGCGTCGCTGGGGTCGGATCATGGCCCCGTGGTCCTTGACATCCCGCTGGCGGTGGCCGGCAAAGAGAGGGTCACCAGGATGGCCTACTCGCACGCCCAAGGCAAGCTGCATGCCATACGCCCGGACTCCCCGGGGGTTCGTGAGGCGGCGGTAGTGGTACTGCAGAAGGCCTGCGAGGATCGGACGCTGCGGGCCTGGGCCTCGTCGGACCAGGACACCGCCACCATGGGCATGTCGGAGGTGCAAGCGGTCTTCGACCTGCTCTACGCCTTCCGCGATGACGTGTCCAAGGTCACGGGAGTGCGCATGTCGTCGGGCATGGACCCGCAGTACCCGTATGGGCAAGCGGAGACGGAGGCGTCTCTGGCCCAGGTCCTCTCGGATCAGCAAGCCCTGGGCTGGTGCGCCCATAAGCTGTGGCAACGAGACGCGGCAACGGCCGGGCTCCACTCCCAGGAAGCGGTTGCCTTGCTGCGGCACCTCCGACAAGTGGACCCCTACCTGTCCCATGCCACGGTAGAGGACCTGCGCGCCGCGTTGGATCAGCAGCTCCACCAGCTAGAGACTCGCGTGGAGGAGCTGCGGGGTGTCCTTAGGAGCAACAGGCGCAGGTTCATAAAGGACTATTGGCGGGGCAAGGTACCGGACCTGCAGCTCTGATGGACAGCGATAC
This sequence comes from Eutreptiella sp. 'Long Island Sound 2002', assembly GCA_964036045.1. Lineage (NCBI taxonomy): Eukaryota > Euglenozoa > Euglenophyceae > Eutreptiales > Eutreptiaceae > Eutreptiella > Eutreptiella sp. 'Long Island Sound 2002'. The sequence goes on from OZ038378.1 coordinate 64,333,514, forward strand.
GGGGGGGCCATCAACGTGGTGAAGTATGCCCCGTCAGGCATGTGGTCCGTGCGCGTCCGGGAGTTAGAGAAGGTGCTCATGGAGGCCTCGGACGTCATCGGCGAGGTCCAGAGGTACTGGGAGGCGCTCTACGCCAAGCGGCCAGTGAACCTGCCGGCCTTCGAGCGGCTGGATCCGGGCCCACATCCCTCGGGGGGTGCCGGAGGAATGGAGGTCGGTGCAGGACTACACCCTGCAGGACCTCAAAGACGCCGTGAAGCAGGCCGTGGCAGACGACAAGGCTCGGGGGTCCAACCGAGTCACGGCTGCCCTCATAGCGGAGCTGCCTCAGCCGGTGCAGGGGCTCCTGGTGCACGCGTACAGGGCCATCCTGCGGGGTGCGGACGTCCCCGAATCCCGAGGCTCTTATCTGGCTAATGCCCACGGGCACGGCCAAAGGCAACCTGGACGAGTACAGGCCAATAGCGCTAGGGCAGCAAGACATGTGGATACTCATGACCCCCCTCATGGGGAGGTTCACGGCCGTCCTGGCACGCAAGGGACAGGCTGCGGACTGGCAGTTTCGGGCCATGCCAGGCTCCACGGCGGCTGCCCCGGTGTTCCTGGCCCAGCGCAGGCTGCAGCGCGGGCAAGAGGAGAACCACGTCTTGGCCTTGTGTCAAAGGCATTTGACACAGCACCGCATGGGGCGCTGGCGCTCCTCCTGCGCCTCATGGGAGTCCCGGAGGAGCTCATCAGGCTCTTGCACACCCTGAGCTGCGGGTCTCTTGTGCGCATCGTCACTTCGCACGGCCCAACGCCGAGCATTCGGCTCCACAGGGGCCTGCGGCAAAGCAGCGCGGAGAGCGCTGTGCTCTACCTTCTCCTCTTGGAACCTCTCCTGAGGAGCCTTGCCTGCAAGGCGCGGGGAGATACTCGCCATGCTGTCCCGCCCCTGGTGCAAGCGTGCTGTGATGACCTCCTGTTGATAGCGCACTCCTTGCCGCAATTCCCGGAGTACGCGGCAGCGATTGCACAGTACCTCACGGACATGGGCATGTCCCTCAACATCAACAACTGCGCCTATGCCAATACTGCTCGCATCCCTTCGATCATGGTGTGCCTAAACCCGGGGAACGCGGCAGCCCCATGGGTGTGCTTACGCGCCAAGGGCACGGTGCTCTACTTGGGCCTACGCCTTGATCCCAGGGGGATAGCAACCATGAAGGAGAAACACGTACTCCGGTGTGAAGCTCCGCTTGGCTGGTGCAAGAACACGCTGCAGCCGGCGTCGGTACCCCATGAGGTGATGGCGGCTGTGGTTGGAGGCATCGTGCGGTACGCGGCGCCGTACCTGTCTGACACGGCGGAGGCAGTGGTCAAGCTGAATGCTGCCATCAAGGCTGCGGCCCTGCAATTCGAGAAGCTGCCCAAGGACCTGTCCAACGTGGCGGTGCGGTCTGGTCATGGATTACGGCTGGCGGACGTCCAGGTTATCTGCCGCGACTCCGTCGTAGCGACCCTGGCTCAACTCACGCACCACCGGTCGACGGCGGTCCGGACGGAGCTGCGAGCCATGCTTCGAGACATGCACTTGCAGTACGGAGTGTGCGGACGATTCCTGGTGCCCTCCGCGTCATTCGCCATGCACGGTGGCAGTACGTGGGTGGACAGAGTACTCCGGGCGATGGGGACATTGCGTGTAGGACTCCTCATGCCGTCGTCAGTGTACTCGTGTGCGCACGCCCATCTGCCGCAGTTGCAGTCGGCGGGACGGAAGTGGGCATCCCAGTCCTACACCTTCAAAGGTAGAGACATCTGCGTTCTCTCGGGGCCCCGCACGGACGCGGCGGTACAGTCCCTGACTGACCCCGTAAATGACCTCCTGCATTCGCGGCTCCCCTGTCCTGTGCCTGGGCAGTGGGCCGTCCAGCTCCAGGAGTGTCATGAGGACCACCTGCACCTTCCTCACGCGGGAGTGGGGCCCAATCAGCTGGACCACGTGTGGTTCACGGGGCTCCGCGACGTCTTCGGGCAGCAGTTGCCTGGTCCATTGACTCACCGTCTAATTCACCCGGTGCGCCGCAAGAAGACCAGCAAACGCACTAGGCAGTCCGCTATAGGGGACGTGTATGTGGTGGGCGGGTACAGGGAGGAAGGATGGGACCCGGCAAACCCGGGGCAGTCCATGCCGTTCGTCCCGCTAGCCGCCCTCCTGTTCCTGCTGGGGGATGTCTTTGAAGGTTACCGACAGCAAAACGATCCGGCGTCTGTCCCCCTGCTCACGCCACATGCCGGGGGCGGCATCAACCCGTCACCCCTGCGGGTTGTGCACGGGCGGCTCGCATTTTCCAGGGCGTGTGCGGCGGTGCACGGGTGCAGCGAGTGGGCAATCGTCCTTCTGTTGCCAGCAGGCCCCGTCTCGAACGCTGATGAGTGCTCGGTCCCGGAGGTGGTTCGGATGTCCAACGTGCCACAAGATCCACATGTCGCCGTCACGTCGTTGCGTGACGGCGGGGCGGTGGAAGGGGGCTCTGTGGTGGTGTACCAGCTCTCCTGCTCAACGACGGTGTGGGGAGCAGAGTATACCACGGCCCTTGACGCCATCAAGTCGGTCTGCGGATGCGACCTGGCCTGGAGGCCACATGCTGTGTATCACTCGAAGCCGGTTCTGTCCCCGGAGCTCACGGCCTCCAGCGCGGCGTCCCTAGGAAAAGTTACACAGAGCCCCCACTCAGACGTGGTGTGGCTGGAACCCCGCCGGTACTGTTGGGTGCCGGTGGCGACCAAAGTCACGTCGTCTGACGCGTCGCCCCAGGGAGATGAGGCCACCAATGTGGCGGTGGCCAGCCATGGGAGCCCCACGTGGACGGGTGCCATCTACGGCACGGTCCCGGAGGCGGAGATCATCGGCGCGGCGGCATACCTGTTGCACACGCCCCCGTTAGCGTGCACGGTGCACGTGGTGGATGTCTCCATCGTTGGAGCGCACCTACGCAGGGTACAGGAGACCCTCTACCGTGGCATCAAGGGGCCGACCTCGCATGTGGTCAACCAGCACGCACTGAGTTGGATAGTGGAGGGGCTGTGGCGGCTACCACGCAGAGTGGGGGGGCCACACCATTGGGTGGTGCGGCAGAGCTCGCACTTGGCGGCAGTCCCGCTTGAGGCGCCGGACTGTGCCGCAGCCCGTGCAATGGCCCCGCCTGTTCATCTCGTCCTGCCCAAGGAGCACGCCATCCTCTTGGTGCATGGAGATGATGGAGAGCTCGAGCCGCGTGTGCCCTCCATGCAAGGCCTTCAGCTCGTCAGGGAGATGGAGTGGCGCTCGCTGGCGGCGCGCACCAAGGCCCACACGCCACTGGCTGGCGCCTGCGAGGCGGTGCCCCTGGGAGCTGTGCACCACGGCCCAACGCACAGAAATATGCCGCGGGCACGTGACGGTCGCTTATCCACCATGCAAGTCATGCGACGGTGGAGGCGGAAGCTCACGCGTGTGGCAATACCGGCCCACCCCTTTATCTTTTGTGGGGGGCCGGAGGAGGACATTGGCCACATGCGCTTGCTGTGTACACGAGACCAGGAGGTGGCACGAGTCCTGTGCAGGTATGTGGTGGAGTTCACGGCGGAGCTTCCCCTGACGGATAGGGCGGTGGAGTTCTTGGCGTGGAGGGAGCACGGCTGCAGGTGGACGGAATCCCTGATGGCGGGTGTCATCCCCAGGGACCTGAAGCGGCAGTTCGCGGCAGTGCGGGCGGCGTCGTCCCGGGGCCCTGCGAAGGCCAAGCTCTTTGTGGAGGACATGGTCCAAGTTGGGGAAGATGTGTATGCCCGCAGGAACCATCGGCTCACCGAGATCATGCAGCTGCCGATGCAAGATCGAAGGAGCGCGGTGTACGCGTTCCTGCGAGGTGATACACCCTTCTGCCCGCCGGCAGGGAGGGTCCGACGGCATCCGCCATGGAACCCGTTCGACGGCCTCCCTAGCGACCTGCAGGCGACCTTTCAGAGGGCACCGCTGCATGCGCTGTTGGTGCCCAGGTCGTACATCGCGCACGAGGAGGCCCTGTCCTTGTTCCCTCACTGGATGGCGGCGGTTGCGCAAGCCTACAGCCAGTGGATCGGTTGCTGGATAACTCGGGACTTCCCGGCATTCCGGGAGTGGTCCCGCGTGGTATCGGCGCAGTCGTGGGCCACGGTGAGTGGTACCAAGGTGAGGGGCCCTGACAGCCAGAGTGATCCCTGGCTCCAGGTGTACGCAGACCATCCGGCTGTGGGGAATGTCATGGGCTGGCCTCGCGAGGTGCTGCCGGTCTTTCAGCAGCCTGTGTGCAGCCTCCCAGTTCTGGCGGTGGCTGTCGTGCTCGACGTGGGGACGTTGTGGCTGTATGACCGGCAGCTGCGACGAGCCATTCCGGCAGTCACGGAGCGGCGGTCCATGGCCGTGTTGGTGGGCTCCAAGCAGCTGGCAGGGATGCAGGGTGCCGACGCGCAAGGCCACGTCACGGAGGCCATGTTCTTTCTGCCTGAGGAGGACGACCACGTGGCTACCGATGCCCGTCACACCCTCGATACCCTGGGCCTAATGGCGGTCGTTGAGGCTCGGGCGGGAGGACAACGCTTGGTTCTCGCGTCCGCCAGGGGCCCGGGGCTGGACGGGGTTAATGTCATCGGTGAGATCGTGCGGGACTATGGTTGGGAGCTCCTGAAACATGGCACACACAGCCCCAAAGTAGCACGGCGGCCTACCGGTGATGCCCAACGGACAACCGATAATCCGCCCGGCGTCCACGTGGGATGAAGCGAGGCGCAGCCTGCTCAGTTGTGCCACTGCACGCGCGCTAGCAGGTGCTTTGCTCTGTCTTCAGGAAGCGTGGTGTGATGTGTGGCAGGACCTGTGGTCGCAGTGTTGTGATGGTAGCTGCGTTCCGTTGCGGTCCGTGCTCCCACAACAATGCCACGGGTGCAGAGAGACGGCGTCGGTTTGGGTTCATCAATGTGCCTCCGTCCCACTGTGCGGGACGTGTCGGGAGCGTGCCAGTAGGGGGTGGCCTAAGGCGAGGTGGGCGCTGCGGCATTCTGGACAGATGTCCTCAAGTGCCTGGAAGGCAATCCAGGGTGACCTGAAGAGCGTCCGGGTGGAAGGGGTGAGGTGCCCCGATGCGCCGACGGCAGCCCTGCCCCTACTGCTGTGGTGGGCAGCTCTGGAGGGCGACTCACGGGCTCTTTGGTTGTGGCATCACGGAGGAAATGGTGACAGCGCGGTGGGGGCCGGGGGTAATGCAGCTTGATAGGGTATGGGAAACGTAGGTGCGCTTGCCACCATCCCTATGCTGGACGCAGCGGCGGGGGTGGCACATGAGAAGCAGTGCCCTCATCGCCTGAGTGTGCGGTGACGGCAGACGGGGTATGCCGGCCAACGCGATGTGACAGGTCGTGCCGGCCTGATGGTGAGCCGTACTGCCCCCGTGCATGAGGGTCGGACAGGGATGCTTCACCCGCCTGCCCCGGGTCGCCGCGTACAACAGTGAGGTGTCATGGGTCGTCCCGACCTGGGTAATAAGGCCCAAACCCCTGTAGGGTATTCTCATGACACCGGGGTCTCTACTGGCGGCCCGGCTACGGTAGTTCTTGGGGTAGTTGCTCGGGATACTCCGAGGGTACAGAGGTTTGTGTGGGGGCGGGCGACAACGCTACCGGCGCTGCGGTGCATGCGTTGCGACGCCCCCTAGGCGCGTTGCACAGGGTTGCGGGAGCAGCCTGCAGGCCCCGGAAACGGCAAAGTGTGCAAAGAGGATTGCGACGGCGTGATGGTCAGGTGGACCGTATGCTGGGCGTACTTGGGATGGCGTGGCGGTCTCGGAGGTGCTATCATGAGGGGTACTCGGAGTTGCGGATGACGGTGTACGGTCACGGGGGTATGCGTGGCGGCACTGGGAGGTGCAGTCTTGAGGGGTACGCGGAGTTGCAGGTGACGGTGTACTGGGTTCACGGGGGTATGCGTGGCAGTACTGGGGTCCGTATGGTGGGAGTACCGGGGACACGCGGCGGTACTGGGGAGCCGTACTGTGGGGGTAAGGCGGAGTCGCATGGCGGTACTGGGGTGTCTCCCTGACCCCTCTAACAACTCAAGGGGATTGCAGGGGCATCCCCTGGCCCCGTTAACAAACTAGAGGGACCGTGCTTGAGGGCATGTACATAGTCTAACCGTTTGACCACGGCCTTGCGGTTGCGGTGGTGCGTGCGGTGGCGGCTCGTAAGTGGCATCGGCGTAGCGACGGCGGTACTACACGGCGGCGTAGCACCGAGTATGCGGTCGCCTCTATATACGTGTAATCTACATAGTCTTCACGACAACAGCTTACTCCGGGGGGGCGCCTGTCCGGTCGGCTAGAGGCGACATGCAGAGTGGTCCAGGGGGGTGACGCGCGGGCCAATGCTATAAGTAGGCTCGCCACGTCGTCGGTGGGGGCCGAACCTGCGGCCTGGCCGCTGCTGTGGCGGAAGAGGCGCAACCACGGGAGCTGGCCAATTAGTACAGGTAAGGGTCAAGGGTAGGCGCCAGGGCAATGTATGCGGGCCAGATGAGGTAGACCTGGTTACCACGGCCTGGGGCGAGCCTCTGGTGGGTACCCCTGCAGGGGGTGAATAATCAAGCTACGGCACCCACGAGCCCGAATCCCAGCTAGCGATATTCACGGGTTGCGCCACTCCCGTCGCGGGGCGGCCGGCGTCCCCCCCTGTAGACCCTTGTTATATTATACGTGGGCAAGCGGGTGCCTCGAAGCTGATTGGGTACTGGCCCCTGACATGGAGTGCCGGCACGGTATATATCTGGGGTGTGGGTGCGGCTCACGGCCACGGAGAAGGTAGAGTTGCTACCATGTTTCTGTACTATACTGTGGGATTGGTGTGGTGGGTCGGCGGCGTACATTATGGGGACATGGAGGCGATGAAGGCTTAGGGCCAGGCTAGGCTGGAGCCTCTCAGAAATCCTGGCTATGCTTCTACGGGTTATTGCATGCTGGCAGTGGGTCACGTGGAATCAGGGGTGGTGGTTAATTACGAGTACGCAGCTGGCAGTGGATTACGTGGGGTCACGGGTGGTGGTCGTCTCCACGGTGGCGGGGGTACGCGAACAAAGAGGGGTCCGCTCTTGCTTCGCCGCATGCGTGCTGCTTTGTACCTTGGTTGCTGCTTTGCGCCCATAGGAGACGCCCTTGCTTTCTGCTTGTTGCTGTGCTGCTGCGTTGCTGAGCCTTGCCCCTTTACCCCCGGCGAACAAACGGGCGAGCGTCCGTCGCCGTTGCTAATGCTAACGCTTTGCAGTTGCCACTGCCCGCAAAGCCTGGTTGGCCGGTATCCCGGGTCCTTTGGGTCCTCCGTCATGCTGTGGGCCACCTCAGGCAGCCCTGGGACCCACGGGATCGAGCGAGGCAGGAACCACCTGTCGGCGCGAGATGCCCGGTAACTCCAGTAGACGGCATGATAAGTGGTTATGACTATGACTATGACTATATATATATATGTATATATGTGTGTGTGTGTGTGTGTGTGTGTGTGTGTGTGTGTGTGTGTGTATATGGGCGTTTTCAGGGGGGGGGGGGGGGTTGGAACCATCCACTAACTGGGGTTTTTGCATTGTCGGCTGATTTCTCGGAATATGTTGTTCCGTTGTTAGGGGTATGTTATACTTTTTCGGAAAGCCATTGAAATGGGGTTTTCGGAGATGTATGGGTTGGGGGGGGGGGTAGGGGACCATATTTTTGAGAATTTTGGCCGCTAGTGTGGACGATTTGGGTTTTTTTACCCTGTTATGGTCTGGTAGCAGATTGGCTGTACAGCATTGCATCTAAAATGCGTCAAAAACGGGGTTTACCCAAATTGATCGTGGACCATTTGGGGTGCACAAACAAGTGAAATGAGCCAATTTCAAGCCCGACGTGGGCCTTTTTTGGCCCCCGTAAGGTCCCAAAAGCGTTGAAAATGCGACATTGTACATAATTTGTAGCCAGCCCTTCTTGGCCTCACGCAAATATGCTAAAGGTCGTCACAAACCATCGCGGGTCCACCTTGGTGGAATTCTTCCAAGTCACACTGCCAAAGATTGCCAATCTTTGGGGTTCCCGCCCCTTCGCCTTTTGTGGGCGTGCCCCTCAACCCGAGCCATGGATGTGGCTAGAGAGCCAAGCGGTGCATGTGGCACATGTGTTTTCAATGATGAGGATGCCCTCTTTTTCTGACCCTCAAAACAACGATGGTTGAAGGAACAACCTATTAAGGTGTATCGGGCCATTAATGGTGTTGCAGTCGCCCAATGGAAAGCCACATTGCGTCAGATTGCGGAAGGGACCTCCATTACATGGGATAAATTTGTCGCCGTTCTCCGCATGCACCGTGTGACAGCAGATGGTTGTACTTGTGCTAACTGTTTCGCATTCGCAATGTGTGAGGGTGTTTTGTTGTGGCACCTCATAAAGGGACCGGGGTTAAATTACCCTCCCGGTATTTATGGGACATTCTTGCCCACTACCGTTTTAAGTTGCACCGTATTGAGCGCAAGGTTACGGTATGTGCTGCGCCATCAAAAAAGGTCCGCACATGAGATTCACGGAAACTTGCATCACTGGAAAAAAAGGCGCCTACAAAAAGGTCGCCGTAAGGTGGTGGCTGGTAGTGATGCCGATAGCGACACTGATGTCCCCACGCTTTCTGCGGACAGCTGGACTACCTGCCCCCTTGAGAAGGCACCCAATGATGGTGAGGCTGAGTCTACTACTCTTGCTGTGCCCCAAAAAGTTGATAGCATGGAGGTGCATCGGAAGAATTGGCATTGCCTAAACCTCTTTTGGCCCCCTTACGTGTGTGGCCAATGTCACAAGGCTGTGTACCTATGGGGCATGCATTGTGAAGGGGTTGGCTTTTGCTTGCTCGCTTTGGTGTGTCCAATATGTGGTAGGGCCCACCCTAACACAGAGAAGTGACTGTTTCAAAATTGGTGTTAGGAGGTAGACGTTGAGGAGGTTTTGACCGCCACGCTCCCAAAGGAATCCGTGTCTGGTGACGAGGAGTTGGACCTCCTTTCTAATCCTCTTCTAGCTTCTCCCCCGGGGAAGGATGGGAGGAAAATGAGGTCTAGTCATCTGATTAGGAGGTGGGCCTCTTTGCGCCTCCTCCTACCACCCCTGTGCCACGGCAGAAGGTGAAGGAAAAGAAGGCTTTACCAAGTGACCCCCTTGTGCCACAGAAGAAGGTGAAGGAAAAGAAGGCCTTGCCAAGTGCGTCCCCTATCGACCCTCCAACTTCAAAAAGGCGTACTCAAGGTACCATCCCGAGCGAATCAACCCCTTTGGGGGTGGGAGATTGGTTGACGGACAAGGATATCTTGTGTGGGTTGAACCAAGAGCTCTACCACATGGAAATCGATGAACCATATGTGTGGACTCTTGTGGTTGCTTATATCAAGAGAGTGTCCAGGTGGATGCCAATGGTTGAATTTGGTTCCACATTGGCTCCTGGTGCCGTTGCCACACTTTTGTGGTCGATAGCAATTACCAAGAAGGGTTGTACTGGTTTGTGTGTGCCTACGATTGTCGCGCCCGGTTGGAATGCTTCATTGTTTGGGTTTGAGAACCCTTGAGCTCCATTCATTTGATCCGTCCTTTCTTATCGGCGCTCAAGAAGCTTTGCTTAACCACTAAGCACCTTGCCTTAGGATTCCAAAAGGACGGTTGGTTTTCTAGTTTTCAAAGCTTGCACATCACAAACTTGGTGGTGGATCATCGGGGTTATTCTTCGGATGTTCCCCTCACCCCAATGGGTCCGGGTTTTGTCAACTATGTGTTGAGCATTGTTAATGCTAATCGTGCTGTGCAGGTTGTTGAACCTGCTGGTGATGATGAAGGGCGTGACCGGGCTTCCTTGCCCTCCTGAGCCCCCCCACCCCTCAAGCACCCAAGTTGAAGGTGCACTTTCGGGGATCGAGGAGAGTGTTCACGCCACCTTCGGCCCTCTCAAGGATGCCGAGCAAAGCGTGGAAGCCCTGGAGGCCAAGGCGCACCCTTCCATGCCCACTCTTGCGAAAGAGGAGTCCCAAGGTCCTCATCTGTGGAGAGTGGCACAAGGTGCCGGATGGCTACCCAAAAGATGCATCGGGCCAGCCAGCGTGTGACCAGTAGTTCATCAATGAGCTGGCCACGCAGCTGGTAGCTGTGGCTTGTCGGCTGAACACCCGTCGTGGCGCAAAGCCCAGTCCAGCGACACAAAAGCTAACCTCATCTACGAGTGTGCATTCTACAACAACTTGTAGCGGGTGCATGTTGTGTAGCCTGATATTTTCCTCGGCATATTAGGTGTACCAATGGTGGTGCAGATAAGCATGCTATTATATTGGCTCCATCCTAGTGCCTTGGTGGCCTACAGTGGTGCCACTAACGTTGGCCATGGCCCTGTCAGGACTCTTTTCTTGAGCCTGGTTTTGTCCCCAGTGCCGGCACACTGATGTTGGCCATGGCCTTGTCAAGACTCTTTTCTTGAGCCTGATTTTGTTTCTAGTGCCAATGACACCATGTGATACTATCTTATGTTGGCTGAGTCCCAACTAATTGGTGGCCACACGGGGTGCTTGGTGCTTTGTGGACTTGGTGTCCCATCGTTAAGGTTGCTATGGGGTGCCGTACAGAACCGGCATTTGTACATATTGGGCTGGGAATGCAAAAGTTGCATTTCTTTCAATTTTTTAATTTTTTTTTATACCTTACACGATTTACCGCAAAAAAAAATTACGCGACTTACCGCAAAAAAAAATTACACGACTTGATGATTTTTTTGAACACAAGTTTCATTTTTCACCTGCAATATGCTCACAAAGTGTGTGGTTCATAGCGTCATTTTGTCTTTGCACCAAGATGGATTCACCACCAAACCCTGCAAATTGCCTTTTGGTTGCATGACAAATAACAATGAACAACAGCGATTCAGTGGGAAACCCTGTGCACACACACACATACAGCCTTGCACCAACCCTCTGCCCGCCACTCCCTCTTGCAACCTCTATTGGCGCACAAATATCGTCAAAGATATGAAGGTCTTTGCGAGATGGTGTTGTCCGCAATGTTTTTTTTTCCGAAACGACCTCATCACTCTGTGCTAACCCTTGGCATGTGTCGTGCCACACGCTGTGTGTTCCCGCTGCCAGTCCCGGCTCCGTATTGCGTTTCATTGCAGCTCTGTAACGCACATTGCACACCCACAACTTCACATGCACAAACCGTTGATTTGTGGGTCAGAGGGAATGTGGGTGTTGCCATGGAGGAACATGCACCGGTTTACAGGCACCCCCGAAAATGGAGTCAAATAGACCACCCGTCGGGCTGTGTTGCGCTGCCATTTCCACACGTTGCCTCAGGAGATCATTCCCCAAAGCGCACGGCCTCCCCACTGCCCCGCGCCCACAGCACGCAACATGAAATTGACCTGCAAAACCCCCCGGAAGGGGATCTGGAGGCATTGCAGTGGCTGGGCCAAGTGGCCGTCAACCAGACGGTAGACGATGGGACCAAGTTGCAGTTGCTGCTGCAGGTCATGAAGGGCCGTGAGGGCCTAAGAGACCACAGCAAACTGATCCGGGCCCCCCAGAGCCAATGGCAGCCGCGCCACAAAGCATCCGAAGTGGCTGAGGTCCCGCACCTGCCACCGTCGGTTGCCTGGTCGGGATCCCTGCGACCCCAGTCGGTTACAAGGAACACGCAGAACACCCAGAGTGAAATCCGAATGCTGCTGGACTGGGTGTGTGCGGTTGCATTTTGGGTGAGGGTGTTGATGGCTGCGCACCGATGCAAAAGTGCTCCGGGGGCAGTCACAAGTGGTTGTCACCTCTCCAAGTAGCAATGGCGGTCAGATTGGATTTTTCATTAGCACTCGCACTAACAACTGACAGACGTGTTGAACAAGTACCGCCATAGAAGGCAGCAAAGCTGCATCACATACAGAGGAACTGTTACTCCCTGTTCCTATCATCATAGCTTGCACTTCAGTAGATCATGGCTGATTTGTACTGACTATCCCAGGGGCCCGCTTCAACACTTGAAACCAAGCAAACAGGAGCACTCTAACAGGACGGAGTGGCAGAAAGGGACGAAGGTGAAAGGGACAAAGGTGTGGTGCAGCATCAGGGTATGACGAGGGCTCTTTGCGTGAAGGTGAGAGGGGCAGTTTGTCATGAGTGTCTTTGCGGATCTACAGATGGAGGACCTGCTGTACCAAGCGTATTCCCATGAAAACCTCGAGACAACGAAGCATCCCAAAGAGCCTTTCAGTCTGTTCACTCATGGGCAGCTGAATGCGTTGAAGAAGAAGATTTTCGCTGCTAGAGACCCGGGAGGTGGTATGTAGCAGAGGTTTTTCAGTTCGAGGGATCAAAAAGGCACCGGGCATAGGGGGCACAGGGGTGGACATGTATCAATTTCCAAGGGCACACAGTGCCACAGCATTGATGCCACACGGTCAGGTTGGATGGAAATTTCCGAAAGATTGGTGCCCCACGTGTGCGCTCTGCACTTCCGAGCCTTAAATGCCCTCTTTTGGCAGCTTTTAGGGCCATTGTTCACAAAGAAGAGGTTGAAAGTTTCTGACCTACTTTTCTGACCTTTATCCAGAACCGAGAGCTGTATAATGTCAGAACCCTTGTTCGTTGGACCATCATTCTGACATGTTTGTGAACTGTGATGCCTCTGATGCCCTGGATATTTTTGAAACCTCTGATGCTGCTAATGTTTCTAATGCCCCTAACACCCCTAATGCGCCCTGTGCTTGATACCTTGGATGCCTTGGAAACCTGTGATACCTCTGATACCTCTAATCCCTAAAATGCCCCCTAATATCCCCAATGTCTGCTATGCCGTTGATACCTCTCACACCTCTAACACCTCGCCTCAGTCAACCCAATGACCTCCCTTCCTGCCGCCCCCCACCCCTCCAGCGCCTTTGGGCTCAAGATAGTGCAGCTAGGTCGAGCCCTTGAGGCCACCTATTCTTCGCTATGGGGACCTCAAGATGGCAGGGGTTATGCAGGCACATTGATTCCCCCTCATCCCTGGGACCAAGATGGCAAGGGGGATGAGAGGCAGCTGTGAGCAGCTGTTGGGCAATTGGCTCGTGGTGTTGTGGCAGCTAACAAACGTCTCATACGCTACTCCAACTCAGATGATGAAGGGGGTCATAGACACATCAGTAGATGTATTTCACATCAGTGGATGTATTTCACTACGAGTCATAAAACATACCAAGCCCATGAACAAAATCCTGAAAAGAAAAATCATCGCAGGGCTCTACCACAAGAGAAGACCGTACACAATTGTTTTTCACGGGGATTTCTATAATGCAGACATCCTGACCCTAGTGGGAACATGCCACCTCTCTTCATACAGTGGAGGCATCCATTGTCAGGTGGATGAGCTGCAACATGACCCGCCCACCCCTGCATCCCCAAATACCCCCACTGTGGGGGTCTGTCGTTAAACCTAGTAAAAAAATTTTTTTCACTGGGTTCTGAAACCTAGTAAAAAAAGTTTTTTTTTTACTATGTTTCAAAACCTAGTAAAAAAACGTTTTTTTTCTTACTAGGTTTCAAAACCTCCAAAAACAAAAGAACTAGGCTGTAGAACTTTCGGGCAACTTGTTGGCCACTTCTGATCTTGTCCCCCGCTTTGAGGGGCTTTTTTCCACTGGCCTCGTGAGGCAGGGTGGTCCTTTAGGACCAATTTTTTTTTGTTAAGGACCGCCATTAAGGACCCCCACTATTGGATTTTTTGTCCAGGAGCCCGATGCGGGCCACTTTTGTTTCCCTTCCCTTCTGTAGTGGACCCCCGAGAACGCGGGGGTGACATAGCACTTCCGCCCTCTTTTGGGCCCCCGAGAAGGGAGGGGTGAGGCAGCTACTTCTGATTTTGTTCCCCTTTGTTGGGGAACACTTCTGCTTTTGCTCCCCTTTGTTGGGGATCCCCGAGAATGCCATTTTGCCTCCCACCTTCTTTCTTTTTTTTTTTTGACTCCCATGCTTTGTTGCGTGGCCCCTCGAGTTGGGGTTAGGGACTCACAATCCGCAACTGGGAATTTTGCTTGAACTAGTAGAGGGCGAAAAAATGGGTTTTCACCCCATGTGTCTATACTCAAAATACTCAGTTTTTTCAGGAGAACCAAATAATGGATGAAAACCAAATTGGACCAAATATCAATACCACCCCTGTGCAAACACACATCAGAGATGGCTCATACTCCAGTAGGTAAAGCAGTGCCTTTGCAAGTGGAAGGTCATGGGTTCAAACCCCATTGGGGGTAATCAGCAGACCCCTAGGCTGAGTCATAGACATCATGGGAAATTTTTTGTTTTTGTTTTTTTGTTTTTTTTGTGTTTTGATTTTGTCCCCTTTGTTGGGGATCATCGAGAATGCAGGGGTGACGTAGCATTTCCGCCCACTTGTGGGCCCTCCAGAAGGCAGGGGTTAGGTAGCCAATTCTGATTTTGTCCCCCTTTGCAACCCCCCCCTCTCTCCTCCAAAGGGTTTCGAAACATACATGAACTCCTTCTTCACAACATGCATGGTTTGGCCTGGGTGGGGCGCCATTGGCAACAGTGGCCGGGAATTGACCTAGTAAGGAAAACTTTTTTTCAAAATTTGGCTTTTTTTACCGAGTAAAAAAAAAACTTTTTCAAAAAAAATTTTAAAATTTTTTTCAAAAAGGTTTCACTACATTTTACTAGGTTTTGCTGGGTGCATACTAGGTTTCACCAAATGCCCCCGCTGTGGCCACCAGCTAACCCTTCTCCTCCTTTGGGCCCTTTGTGCCCCAAGATAGTGCATTGGTCACCGCACTGGTGGAACCAGTAAGCTTTTATTATAACCCTTTTTTAGGGTCTACGGTTAGGTTTGGAACCATTGAGGCTGGACTTCGGCTTTGCTTCCTCTAATACCTCTGATGCCTCTGACACCTGTGACACTTTTGATACCTTCGATACCGCCAACAACTCCGATACCTCTGATGCCTCTGATACACCCCAAATGTGTGATACATTTAATGCATCTGATACCTTTTATACTTTTGATACCTTTGATACTTTTAATACCTGCAATGCCTTTGATACCTGTGACACCTCTGATGCCTCAGATAAATTGTAAACGTGGGATACATTTGACACATCTGATGCCTGCGATACCTCTAATAGTCCTAGATACCTCTGATGATTATGATATCTCCAACACCTCTGATGCCTCTGATGCCTCTTATACAACCTTAATGTGATAAATATGATGCATCTGATACTGATACCGCTGATGCCTCTAATACCTCCAATGCCTTTGATACATCCTAAATGTATGATGCATTTGATGCATCTGATAGTGTTGATACCTTTGATATCGTGATGCCTCATGAACCTTGAATACCTCTGACCCAGTTATGTTCCTAACACCTCTTGCACCTCCGATACCTCCAATACCTCCAATACTTCCAATGCCCCAACACCCCTGATATCCCTGATACATCTGAATGTACCTGATGTTTCTGGGGCCTCAAATACCTCTGACCTTTTTGACATGTCTGATATATCTGATACTCATGACCTTTGACGCCTCCTGTGCCCTCTTCTGATATCTTGAATACATCTGATTTTTCTGATACGTCTGATAACCCAGATGCCTCAGATGCCTCTCATGCCTCATATGCCTCAGATGCCCCGAATCCTGATACATCTGATGCATCTGTTACCTCTGATACCTCTGATATCAGGATAGGGGAACCTTGAAAGCGACCAAAGGGAGTTGAACGCATTTGGAACACGCTCGTTGTCTAAGTATTTATTTTCATTGAAGGCGTTTGGACGGCCCATCTCATTAGATTGGAGAGGTCAAGGGCTGCACATGTGAGGAAGTCGGACATTTATTCTGGTTTACAGTATTCGCCACTTTGTCAATTACAAGTCACTCTACTGAACCCAGCTTCCCTGGCCAACCGGCAATGACTTCCCTACTGTATGCCTGGATCACAGTGCTTCCTTGGTCGTGGTGGTTTGGCCTCATGCTTGCTTCTTTGGATGTGCGGCCTTTGTTTCCAGAGGTTGATTGAAATCTGAGTTTTCCAAGAAATGGGACTGAAATGGTATCTGAATTGGTATCCCCCTCCCCTGTTGCAAACGCCGCCCTCCTGCCGCGCAGCCGATGCACCTGTGTGATGGTCGCACCCG
This sequence comes from Eutreptiella sp. 'Long Island Sound 2002', assembly GCA_964036045.1. Lineage (NCBI taxonomy): Eukaryota > Euglenozoa > Euglenophyceae > Eutreptiales > Eutreptiaceae > Eutreptiella > Eutreptiella sp. 'Long Island Sound 2002'. The sequence continues at coordinate 64,349,733 of OZ038378.1, forward strand.
GTGTGAACATGTGCTCATTCTCTCTTTCAGCCAACAAACGAAGCAGCAGCAAACCTTGGAGCACCGCAAAAGCCGAAATGTTCGCCGATCTGGATTCAGGTGTGTACACTGCCGACAGTCTATGTTGGTACGCATGTTGGAATGCAGTTTGGTACCTGATGGTGCGCAAAGAGCAGATCAAGGCTTGCGCTGTCATTTTTTTTTGGGGGGGGGGGTTGCGTTGTACCGTGGCGTACATCAGGGCTGTTTTCAAGCAGGTTTCCAGATAGATTTGTTTTTCAAAGGACAGCTCTCTGTCAACAATTATGAAAACAGCTCTCAACGACCGCTCAATCAGATGCCAATTTCTATTGGTTAATTGCCAACAGGCTCGCAAATCACCTCAAAGAGAGGTTGCTAGATCAAACGCAGGTGCGGATGTCATATCCCACCCCCCTTTGGGGGGGGTTATTTGCACAGCATACCCCCATGTGTGAAATCCGCTGCATCACCCTTTTTAAGACCATCGAAATTATCCTGCAATGAATTTTTTCGATTTAGATCTACCCTCTCCCCCCTGTTACCTGGGTGCGGCTTTTTGAGGGCAGGGGGGGTTCAAAAGTTGGTTGGCCTATACAGGGGAGCTGGGTTTTTACCAGGGGAGAATTTTGCAGAGAAAACTTCGCTGTTAAGAAAGGTGGCGAAATTTTGGCGGAACAGTCCCATCCTTCGCCACAGCTGCAGGGATTGTGTATTCTAAGAAGAGCCAAGCGCGGTTATGAACACGTCTGAGCCAACCATTTTTTTTTTTTGAGCAGATGCATGAATCCGATGATCTGGTAATTGGTGCTGGAGGTGCTGGCTTCTTTTTTGAAGGCATCAACAATTCTTAATGCTGATTTAGAGGCAACAATGTACGGTTTTCCTTCTCTCTGCAACCTCCTCAGCTTGGTCCACAGGGGCATCCTCAGATGCATCATCCTGCAACACCGAAGGGGGGACGGAGTTAAATCACTCTCAGGTGGGCGGAGCATCATGCTGATGATGTAAGTTGGGGGTCATGCAGGACCTATTGAGCAGTCCCAGCAGCAAATAGAGGTGTATCCCTTGGACATGAAATATGAAGAAAGGGAATATTTCATGTGTGCCACTGGTCCTTGGTCCTGCTTTCTCCGGCTCAAAGAGATGAACGCATTCTGCACAAAGTCAATTGTTCCACCCTTAGACCGCGATCCACCAAAATAAAAAATAGTTCCATGTCTTGTTGTTGTACCCAATCTGCCTACGGTGATGCTTTGTACCACCTGCATGTGCTTGGTGTTTTCAACAGGCTTTCCATGGACATACTTGGTGCCCACAAATCTGTGTCCCAAATGCTGCAGATGGTCTCGTTGAAAATTTGGCGCATTTTGCATCCACGTTGCCACGGAAGGAAACAAAGCGCAATTCATACAAAACAAAACCATGCGCAAATTGGAACGAGCAACAACGTGAGGATGTTGCATTACTTTATCTTCGGAAAAGATGGACGGTCGAGAGTAGTCGTATGGTGCACCGTGTCCACCATGCAACACATTGCGAGACTAGGCAGACAAGTATGCAATGCAAGGCAAAGTGATCGGACGTCCACCAAAGTTAAAACCCATGAAAACTGCAACCGTGGTGAAGTATTTCAGTGGAACGCGGTCCAAGGGTGTGGTAATTGACTCAGAGGCGCCTCTCGTCATGGCAAAACACGTTTTGAACACAATGCGGGACGCTTGACTGGATTGTAACACCCCCGAGAGGTCCGGGAGGACGCGCATACCCGTGCAAACGGGGCGACAGGGGTGGGGCAAGGCGCAGGACTTGTTCCTCCTGCCACCCCGCCGCCGCCGTCTTGGTGAGGGTAGGTCATACCAAACCCATACCCAAAGTTGGCCCTGTCACTGACCCATGACCTGCTATGTGTACTCTCAATGGACACTTGGTGGAACTTCAGTCACAAGTTAAAAAAAAAAGTTTTGAACACAACCTGGGAATCAAGTGCTTTGGATGCAACATATTTCAAAGAATCTCTTGCCGGATATCTCAAGTGTCGCCATGGCTGGAGGCGGTGCAGAGGGGATATAGATCGCTGCCCTGCCACACTTGCAGATACCATTGAGGATAACAATTGGCGACGGTTTGTGCGGGACATTTTTGAAAATTTGGCTGCCCATGGGATCCCCATGCCATCACAGCACACTAATATCTTTTTGGATACCACGATGGCTTTCAATGAAACACCCCTTTGTATAGCAAAAGGGCGGTTATGAGTTTTGTCATGTGCAAAATGTGTTCCTCTCTTTGAGCAAGAAAAGCAAATGGTTAGCGCTAGACCAGTCACAAATGCTTGTGGTGCTCTTGTTTACTTATTTCCAAGGGCAAGTGTGGATGATGTCACCCGCATTTCAACAACAAAACAAAGGCAGTTATGCATCCATGCATTCATCATGATCATGCTATGAAAAAGATTTAGACACGTGAAACATTCATGCAGTTTTGCAAGGATTTTGACTACACCCTGATGGACGTGAAGAAGCAAGTTTCTCTCTTGTCGGACCTCCCATCAGTTCTTTTGGTGGACGATGTGTCCAACCATATTAATCATTAGGACACATGTAAAAATGAGTCCCCTACATGTTTTCATATTTATCATGTGCAAGGGATGCACCTCTATTTGCTATCCGGACTGCCAAATGGATTCCACCTGCTCAACTTTGCTTAGGAGGCCCATAGTGCCCCCTATCGTTTTAGCGAAAAAAGGGGTGATAGGTGGTTTTTTGCATGTGCTAGAACCGGGGTGCAAATTTGCATTTCTGCATCAGGCTGGGCTCTGCACAGCGCAGACCAGGTGTGTAAGTCATTTTAGGCCCCAATGTTACACATTTTAGATCTCTGGGCTCTGCAGAGCCCAAGCTACAAGTTATTCCCTTTATGCCCACCCCCGTTACAACAATTGGCTCATGTATGCAGTGGTCAAGTGGCCACGCAACATGGCGCTGGGTGAAGTGGTATACCTTTCCGGAAGCTCTAACATAGTCAGCCTAAACATTGTCCCCGATTCGGTGGTCAGCGGGAACAGGAATCAAGGATACAACTCCTGCATACATGACTGGTAGGCAATGATCAAAGACATGTGTCACACCAAGCACTGCATCATCTAGATGGAAGTGCCAAAATCACGCCTATATTAGGAGTTTCCAACAACCTGGGCTCTGCAGAGGCCAGCATTCATATACTTGCTCCTAAGGGGTGCTTATTAGGGTTTGTCTGTTGACTCGGCTCTGCAGAGCCCAGACCTTCACAATGTCCCATTTTGACCCCTTGTTGTGTGACATAATAGCACTATGACACTTTGAAGCTTATTCTACATGTGGTCTGCTCTTATAATTTTCTATGCCATTCTGATGTGTTGCTCTTGTATCTTGATGCACAATGTTGCCACCGTGGTCTTGTGTAAGTATCACAGTTAGCAGTTGTTAAGGTGTGATTTACAACAAGCCTTAGACCGTTTGCACGGAGGTGTAGCTGGAGCTTGGTGATGTGATGTTTGTGTTGTTGTGGTGTATCTGATTCTATTGGAGTTTCAGGTCACATTGTTTGCAATATACCCTAATGTGTTGTAGTTGACTTTTGTGCATACTGTGCAGTGCTATTATAATTACTATGTGGTCGTATGTCCCATATATTTAGTACATCTAATTTGCTATTTTCTTTTTACAACAGCCATGGTTAATTTTCCACATGTTAGACGTACGGAGGTGGATGTACCGGGTGCCGGCTAGGCTACCGAAGGAGATGAGGTTGTAGGACCTATACCCTTACCGGTCCCATCGACCGGAGAAACGGCAGCGCGTGCTGCAGCTACGCTCGCCTTGTAAGAAGCAATTATGTTTACGGGGTCGGCACCCCCATCCCCACCGCGGCCACCAAAGTTTGTCCCAAAGGACCAGCCAACCCCACCAAAGGCCTCCCTCAATGACCCATTGACTCCGAAGACAATGTGGCCAAGCACGATGGTTCGTACAATACATCTCGGCGCTTCACGCGCGGTTCCGTTTCACATTGCGGAAACCCCATGCGCACCCCCTTTGTCACATGGCAGCAAGGGGATCGGATATGCCGATCCCATGTTCTGTCACGCAGCGAGGGGCGTGCTGCATTGATCTTGGATACACTTAATCCAGAATCACGCCCCCTTGTTGAGTCGCTTTTCTATCCCCGTATCCCACCTCCTCGGCTACTTCCTCCCCCGGATGCCGACCAACCCACACTTGCACAGATTGATGGGCACAGCTCCGATCGCCATCACATACAGTCCCTTCAACCACTTGTGGAAGCAGACCACACGGGTGGGCAGTCAAAATACAGCTTGTTGCCACTAGTGCCTGTACCACATAGAAGCACCCCCCCTGCCTTCAGTTGCACTTCAATCAACTCCAGTCGTAGGCGTTCAGTTCGTGCCCCGGTGCCCCTGCCTGATAATGCGATACCCCCAAGGAGTTCCCTCCTGCACGCCCCCGGCGCAATTCTCTCTTGCCCACTGCCGCTGTTGCGGACAACCAACGGACCCGGAGGTACTCACTGCTGCCACATGTGCATGTAGCATTGTCGCCGGGTGTCGCTCAATCTGCATCCCCACAACCAGCTACCGTCCCAGTAAAGAGAGATGGTCAGTATCGGTCACGGAGGTCATTACTACGTGATGTGCCACCGGCAAAATACCGGAAAACTATGTGATCTTTGCATCCATTAAGTGTTTGGCCTAGTTCCCAAATGTGTGTTATGCACCCCATAATTATCACTTTTAGGCCTGCACCAAATGCTACTTTTACACCTTCTTAGTTACTTGCTCGTGGCTCCCTATGTCCCCTATGTCTATTACACGGCTCGCCATTACAAATTTTTCGGGTGATGGGCTCTGCAGAGCCCAGCCTTTTTGAAAAACCTAATTTCATGTCTTCTGTGCATGCTATCTGCAATGCAAGCCCGCACATCTTTTACCTCACCTGTGAATTCAATCCCCACTTTGCACGGTATGTGCTAGTCCACGCCTATTGCTAGTGTCCTGTTCTGGTTACCCCCTTTTCCAGCTGTGCCACCTAGACTGTCTTCTCACTATGGCACCGGTTTCTATGGTGTTGCATGTCAGCTACATGCGGTCTCTTTGTAAGAAAGAATGGCGCATTGGTCGCCAAATGATATTGTCGACTGTGCGCTATGCTGTGGTGGAGAAATTCCTATAATTGTGTGCGGGTGTACATGTTAACAAGCGGTCGCGCATTACCCTTGACCGCATTCGCAAGGCGGTGGCACGAAAACAATGGCCGCGTTCGCTAACCAATTTTTCCAAGAAGGCTCATTATGTATGGCTGGGTATGCGTCGCATGGCGTTGCCACAAGGTGCCGTCCCCAGTGGTGAGAGCACCATTGCTCTCATGCGGGCAGACAGCCGCAAGCTGGTGCACGCAGGTCTCACCAAGCCATCCCGGACGTCTATTGCAGACTAGGCGGCATTGCAGGTATGCACACTGTGGCGTAGCATTGTCCGGCGTGATATTGTGGTGGCAACTGGTGGCATGCCCAGTCTTGGGCCAATCCTGTGGAACCCAATGTCTGTCTAGATGTCACAGCAAAAGCGGTGTTGCACACAACCCCCCTTCCCCTTTCTTTTGGTCACCCGAGTCTGCAACACCTAGTGGACAAGGTTGACACAGTGGCCATGGCACTTGTTCAACAGCACAAAGAAAAGTTGAAGGTGTTGAAGGTGTGCACTGATATGTGCAATGCACCCATTTCTCAGAGAACCATCCATGCCCCCCTCGATCTTGCTTGGGAGGCCGGTAGACAACAACTCTTTTGGCAACCATTTGCCATATATGAGTCTGTTACATGTCACAACCAACAGCTCTTCGATCTGCGCGGTATGCTATGCAGTACCCAACAACAACGTCAGAATCGGATGGCATTGCTCGTTGATTGCAATGTCCACTACCGGGTGCTCAAATTTTTGAGCCGTACATCAACCATTGACTGGAATTTTCCGAATTGGTTGCGGGCTATCTCGTTAATTTACGGCCTGTGGCACCCCTACAAACATGTTTGCAATATCATCTGGCGTAAAATCTTTCTTTTCTTTTCATACATCACCGCTCCCGTGTTTCGGGCCGGTGCGCGCACATATAACCACCCCAAACTCATTGTCATAGAGAAAACTATCGCCGCGCTCCTTCTCGCAGCCTCAGACATACGGGCACAACTTCGGCAAAAACGTACGCTGTTTGAGGGACGTGCCGACCAAGCAACCCTCATCACACGGGATGGGTTGCACATCCTTCCGGGCTTGGAATCCCTCCTTAACCGTTACGTCCCAGCCATCTTTGTAGTGGGACACTTAGTGCGTACTTGCACTTGGGCGGGGCGCGCCGAGGGGTCGGGAATGGTAGCCACGTGTGTACTTCAGCGCTGTGTAAGTCTACTCGTTGACCTTGCAGGTCGAGCTTCAGCGAAAATGGAGTATGTCCGCACCATATGCCGCGCACTTTTGTACAATACGCAATGGCACGACGACACGCCCGGTGCCGCCCACTTCGAGGAATGTTGTGAGGCCCTGCTCGCAAAATTGCGGGAACGGTGCAAGCAGCACCCCGACAAGCACACGGCGGGTGAGGCTGGTGACCTTTTCCGCACCATGCCCCCCCCCCCCCCGTCAACAGGCACGTGCAACGGAGTCCCTCTCCGAAAGCGTCTATGTAGAGGTGCGGGACAGGGTATGGGCACTGATGTGTGACGCAGGACGGGAGGAGCATCCCACTGTGCGATGGTCCAATCAGTGTGGTTGAGGCAGAAAGAGACACCACACATGTGTTCCCCAAAAACGGAACCGGGGGTATGCTAACTGTTGCGTTCATGAATTCTATTCTAAAGCGTTTTCTGCGCACCCTTGTAGGTGGACAAGGGCTTCTGGATGATTCCATGGATTACATGCCGCAACATATCCCACTTAGGTCACATGTGAACCGGCGCGAGGCCCAGGTAGCTATAGAAGCAGTTGGGTTCATACCAATTACAATGGAGCACATTGTTCCCCCACTGCCAAAAGCAATGTTGATTGATCATGTGCGTGCCCCCCTCTGAGGATGGTGTACCTGTGATCCGGGCCAGGGATGCTGTAGATGTTGACGCCCTCTCTGATGGACCTGTACCTGTTATGCTCAGTGAGGATTTGCGTGAATTCGACGTGATAGATTCAGACTGAGCACGGGGGGGGGGGTGGCAATAGACCCCCCCCCCGACAGCCCAATCAGCATTTTGATGTGTACACCCCTATTATTGCGTTACCCCAAATGTCTGGGCTCTACAGAGCCCAGCTTTGTCTGACACTGAGTTTTGAGGGGTTGTATCACTGGTTCTTGTTGCTCTTTGCCCTACAGAGCCCAACCTGGCACCATTGCCCAATATGTGCCCACATCTAGTCATTTTTTATTCCCCTAAATCCCACCGGGGACTCCACGTGATACGGTAAAGAGTGCAGTCAAACGTTTGCTCACGTTGTGGGTGTCACAATGGCTGTGTGACCCCAACTACCATCATGGGTAAAGGCTCCGTGTTGTTAGGCTTTTGATGTTGTACTCGAAGCCGAAAGTGTAGACGATGTTCCGCCTGGCCCAAGAGTCATTTACTGACCCTCCTCCCTAAGTTTTATAGGATGACACATCTTAGGATGCCCCACAGAAATAGGATGAGGGGGCTCAAGAGGGAGTTGTTGTTCACGAGGCACGCCTCCCCACTTGCAAGTGTGTGCAACAATCTGAGAGGCTCAAGTACCACTAGAGGAGCGCACGCGGAAAAGAATGAAAGCTTTAGTTGTTGACTTCCAGTCAACCTCCGCTCCTGTTTCTATCTCTAGTGGTGCCGCGGCATCACGCAGTGTGATTGAATACATAGATGGGGATGACACTCGCAATGACAGTGACATTGACACTGAGAGTCACGTCGACGGTGAGTATGACGGCACAAGTAGCAATTGCAGTTGTAGTGATAGTCACAAAGCCGATCGCCTTGCCAATGCTAGTGCCCGTGCTACCACTATCAACATACGAAACACCACATTTGATCTCCCCATTTTTGTTGCGACCAAGGCAACTCCATGTGCTGTTGTGAAACCCAAGGTGATGTTTCAAATCTTTTTGCAATTGCTGAGGTATTCACATTATGCAATACCAGTTGCATTTGCATGCATGAAAGAGCGCACTCATATCGTTGTGGCAACACTTAGAAGCGTGGTGTTTTGGAATGCCATGCATTAAGGGTTGTTGATGCGTTGGAAAAGAAGGCAGCAACTCTGGCACCAATTTAAGGATCAGTGGCACCAGATTTCATGAAGCTCCGCAACAAACGGTAGGCTTAGGCTCGTTTGTAGGCACACTCGGATCCTCTTGGAAAACACAATTTTGGGACCATGTTGTGGCAACATGTTGCAATTTCGGACTCTTTGTTTCGGTTGGTATGAAACCATCGGAGATTGCTTCATGACGTCCACCCCCTTTAGCCACCCTTGCGTGTCGATCTAGACATAGGCCCAGCGCAAGTTTTTTTCTTCTTTTACGACCCCCTGACCGACGAGGGGGTTCCCAAGACGATCTCCATGTTTCCAAAACTGGGCCCCCTATGGGCACTGGCAAGCCAAGACTTGGCCGTTCTAAGGGTGGCATGGGTTTGTGAAGAAGTCACGATTTCTTGGTAACCTCCAATAACCCCCCGGTACCCTTGGGCCGTTTTTGGCTCATCATTTGGTGGCAATTGAAGTATGTATAATTGTAGCAAACTGTAGGGAGCCATGTATCACCAGCGTGGCCCTCCTAGTGCTGATGAATGGCACCCCCCTAGCTTTCCTCAAACTCATCTAATTATAGAATGACCTACGCCAAGAGCCGAGGCACCAACCCTGAGGCTCAACCCCGAGCCCACCAACCCGCCGGCCGTCACCCGGCTCCACCCCAGGTTTGCAACCATTAGACCCAACACTTTTTTGGCCGGTTTGCATTGTGGTTGGCAAAATTTCGTGAGCCAAAAGTGTATGATTTCCCAAAAGCTCATTTAGCCTCGACATTGCTCGGCCGTGTTTGGCGTGCTTTGTTGAAGGCAATCCAACTTGATAGGAAATCGGCACGCAAGAGTTCATGCACAACATCAATGAGGCCTTTTTTTTGGAGATGACTACCTTGTGGTCGTTCCTCAATAATGTTCCCACACATGTCCGAATCGGGTAGGGGGAATCTCCCACAACAGTTGAGTTGCACGCTCTGCTTTTATTGTGCCTTCACAAGTTGGTTTTCGTGTGCATGTGTGCATGTGCAGAAGGAGTGCGGCACGACAATTCCAGTATCCAAACGTTGCAAATCTTCATGCTCTCCACATGTACCCTTGGTGCGCGTTTGAACCCCAAGGTTGTTCCCGACCAGATGGGAACAATTCCTGCCGGAACTATTTCTTTGGAAACACCACTAGAACAAGTGTCACAGGCCAGGTAACCACATCCATCACCATGAGTTTCCAAGTTCGTAAATGATGTTTTTTGTCTCTTTCTTGCATGTGTAACGTGTCCAAGGCTTGTCTTTCCCATCGGTGCCATGTTGACATATTGTGGGCCGTTGTTGCCACCTTCCACTAGGTGTACACATTTCAAACTTTTCGTATCCATTGGCGGCCTGCTTTTCCTTGTAGTTCAGACACAGCGTTGTATGACTTTTCAACGGTGGCGCACCCGTTTTCCCGTTTGATTTGTGCATTGTTGCCATGCCAAGGGTCCCATTTTGGTATTTGTTCCTTGCTCGAATGCTCGGTGGGTTCGCAGGCATCTTCTCCTTGTGGTAAGTATTGCCAAGTTCTGCTGCGTAGTTCATTGTTGTAGCTTCATCATGCCTAGATCGCAAACCCGCGTTGGGCAACTAACCACCCACCTCTTCCATTTGGCTAGTGCTGTTAGCCTCCAGGAAGGGGATCTTGTTGGGGAGCTCATAGCGGAACGGGCCATCTCCTCTCCACACGCCCGCCGCCAATTTGCGGTGGCCGTGCGCTTGGCCCAACCAAGCTGTGTCCGAGATATACAGCAGGGGGCAATCACCAAGTACACCAATCACCAAGAAGGTGATTTCGATCCAGACTTTGTTGCTTGTGTGAACCGCTTGGCGCACGCTCTCGGAAGTGTACACCCTCCGGGGGCTGAAGTACACCGCGACCACGGGCCTTCCATTCGCCCGTCCGATTTGCCTTGAGAGGGCTTTCCAGCAGCGCTGGCAAGATCTACTGGCCCCCTTGGAGCTGGCCCCCCCGGTGAGCACTTCGCATCCCAAGGCCACGGGCATCAGTTGGCCGTGGGCATCTCGGCTGCGCTACATTGCTAGCCAACCCCCGTTGTGCCGCATGATCCATTTGGTCGTTCCCCCTAATTTTCATTGTCAGGGGGGATGGCTACCCCTGCGCAGGCGGGGAGTGGTCCCAATGGTCTGTGTCCATCGCCAACATGGGCCTTTGGGGATGAATTCCCGCCTGTGTGTGGGTCATCGGCCTCGCAATCTTCGGGGACAAAGCGATGGCGACCCTAGCAACCCTTTGGGAAGACAATATTAAGGTGTGCCGCGTACACACCGTGTTGTTCCGGCGACGTTCCGATATTTTGTTGCGGCGACGTTCCGGCGACGTTCAAGTGTTTCGTTGGAACCGCCACCGGAACAATCTGGTTCCAACAAAATTGATGTTTTTTTCTTAGGCCATCTAGGAGGTCGTGGACCCCCACCGGGTGGTCTTCAATTCCCGTCAGGAAGCGGCCGATGCCTGGCTCGGTGGTGATTCCCCGTGGGTGCGCCGCATTATCAGGATCACACCGGCTGCACAAGTGGGGTCACTATACAACGAGGGGATTTGGGACTCCGACGCCGCTGTGTGGCGGAGCAAAGACGTTGTCCGGACCACCGAGTCGGACCACGCACAGCGGACGTCCTTCTTGTTGGGAACACCATCGCTGAAGGCCGCCGGTTGTTCCGTGCAACCAGTGGTGGTCATTGCCCGGTGCCGCGTTGTCATGTGCATTCTGCACTGTTGCATGGCGATGGGCCGGTTGCAAATGACCAACATTGAGCGGTTGGCGGAAGAACGGCTGGCCGGGGGCGATGAGGTGTCCCGTGCGGCGATTCAGGCGGTATTGCATGAGCATCGCACTGGGTGCCGCCTAGGCAAGGATTGTTCCCCGGATGGTGAGGAGACGTCACACCTGTTTGCGGCCTGGCCCGATGTTGAGTTGTTGCTGTTGGTTGGGCCGGAGGAGCCCCTCTATAGGGCCCTGATGGGGATGGCGAAGCTTTTGAAGGACCCGTACCACACCTATCAGGTGGGTACGCGTCCCCAATGCCGGGCGGCGCCAGCTGCCTTCCGGGAGCATTGTGCTCCTATGGAGGAGGATGCAGATCGGGTATTGAATGACATTGTCGAAAGCCTTAACCGCTTCCTGAAGCAGGCTTTCAACGAACACAGTGCCCGGGGCGGTGGCCGGCAAACGGCTACTGGGACCGCCGCGCTGCGGTTGCTCGCAGGCATCCATTGACTCGAACGCCGACGCACTGCGGCAAGTATTGCAATGCGTTTTCTTGTACTTTCACATTTATCCCCACCAACATGACGCTGCTGGACATGTGCCTTGTGTTCCCAAGGCTGCACTAGAGACCAACCCCTCTGCACCACCCCGTTCCTCAGCTCTCTTCTTTCTTCTGCCCCTATCCATGGCCGCGCCCGTCAGCGGAGATATGATGCAAATGATGTTGGCGCTTCTGAAGGCCACCAAGAATATTCAGGTTTGCAAATGGGGTCGGGCTTGGGTGCGGTTTTGGGTTCGGGTGCCGGTTTGGGCTTGGGTGGGGGTTTGGGCTTGGGTTTGGGCTTGGGCTTGGGTGTGGGTTTGTGTCTGGGTTTTGGCTGGGGGTTGGGTGTGCGTTTAGGTGCGGGTTTTGGTTTGGGCCTAGGTTCGGGTTTGGGTTTGGTTTTATGCTTTGGCGCGCTTTGCGCGCAGTGGAAATCAGTGCGTTGGGTTTGTGTGTTTTGTGTGTTGCCCTGCTCCCCTCGCTCCCCCCTGTGTCCCTTTCGCTCTTTGCCCCCGTAGGAATTGGATGAACCGACCTTCAAGCTCCGCGCTTGGGACCAATTTGCATTTGATTTCATGAAAAAAAATTTAAAAAAAGTTTAGGTATGTGTGCCTTCCCTTCACAGGCCCATGCCCATAAAGGGGCTAGGATTCTTTGTTGTGGATGGGAAGGGGAAAACCCGAGAACCCCCCGGTTATTGTGCTTGCCCCATGCCCATAAAGGGGCTAGGATCGTTTGTTGTGGATGGGAAGGGGAGAACCCGAGAACCCCCCGGTTATTGTGCCATTTGTAGTAGATCCCCCCCCCCCCCCCCACGGGGCCGTAGTGCAAGTAGTGCGCCCTGTGCGTTCGCGGAACCGTGTGTATTTTCCACTCTTCGGGCGACGTTCCAACAACCTGTTCTGGCGACGTTTGGGCGACGTTCCAGGGAACACTGGAACGTCGCCGAAACGTCGCCGGGACAGGTTGTTGGAACACCGCCGGAACAAGGTGTGTGGGTAGGGTTGACCTCTCTCGCGCATCCTTGTCTGCAGGACGGGATGTCCGAGACCGAGGCCCTAGGGGCAGCACTGGCTGCGCCACCCACGCCAGCCCCACAGAGGGCACAGGGGGCCACGCGCTCCGAGCCACGCGGCAGCTTTGCGCAGGCTTCGCCAGCCCCTCCCCCACCTCAGGGCGCTCCCAAGCGTCCTCCGTGGGCAACTCCCGCTCACCGGCCACTGGAGCCACCACGGCGTGCCCCACAAGGGGCCGCGCCAGTCGCGCCTCTCCAAGCGCATCGCCCCCAGTTGCGCGAGCCCTCGACTGGGAGCTCAATGAGTAAGGGGGGGGGGGTTCGGGAGCAAGCCGTGGTTTTGCGGGAGTTGCAAGAGGCGAGGGGCAATGTCGAAAGCCTCCGCCGCCGGGTGAAAAAATGGGCAGGGAAATTGGCGGAATGCCGGGTGCGTGGGGACCTAACCGGGGGGGGGGGGGGGGGGCAAGCGAGAGGGTTTAGGAGGGGGACCGGCGGGTAAGGGAGGTGCACAAGGCGGTGGAGGTGCTTGAAAGAGAGTTGAAGGGCATGGGTGGGGGGGTGCAGGTGAAACAGGAAGGGGGGGGCAACGACGATAAGATTGTGGAGCTGGGTGAGGTGGTGGTGGATGAGAAGGACGAAGAGCGGAGGGCTAACCCGGGGGTTAAGAGAGAGGAAGAAGAGGGGGGGGGGAGGGGAAGGGGAGGGGGATGACGCCAGCGGCGTTTTGCACATTACGGAATGGATGCGCAACCGATTTGGCTCATCCTTGGCAGCAAAAGCCGCCAGTTTTCCCTGGACAAGGGAGATGGTAGGCCCCAACCCCCCCCCCCCCCCCTCCCTGGACGCCTGTGTCCTACGAGTCCCCCAACCCACCATTTACACGCTCTGTTGGCTACTGCAGCGCTTCCTGCACAAGCAGCTGCACTGCAAGCAGCAGCGCGATTGCCGCTGGCGCCGGGAGGACGGGTCCGCGCCGGGGGGGATCCCGGTGTCTTGGGTGACCGGGCCGGAGACAGGGCGCACGGCACCCCTCCCCAACGACTGGCACCCCAGCAAGGCGCAGGGGGGCAAATTTGTAACCGCGGGCTCTGTCAATGCGGGGAGTTTTCATTGGCACCTCATTTTTGAGCGTTGGGCCGACCACGGCCTTGGCGAGGTGAGGGCGACGCCCCGCAAGCACACCGTCATCTTTCGGGCCAATTGGACCCGAATCCTCCGCGACGGCGTCTATCTGGTCGAGGAAGAAGGCAAATACCATGGCTTCGTTGTTGGCCAAACTCTGTCGCGGCCTGGTGCCCTACGCGTCAAGTGTGAGGACGACGCGCAGCGGCACCAACAATCCGCCGTTCGGGCAGTGCTGCCGGAGCGTGAGCGCACGCCGACCTCACAATTGCGGCAAGCGTTGGCGGCGATCAAGGAGAATTTGGACACGCCGTGCGGGTATGCCCCCCCCAAGCATGTGCACATGGCCACTAGGGCCCAAAAAATGCACATGGTTGGCGTGCCGGTGCATTGTTCCGGCGACGTTCCAACAACCTGTTCTTGCGACGTTCCAATCTGTCACCAAAAAACGTTTGAAAAATCTTTTGAACGTCGCCGGAACAGCTTATTGGAACGTCGCTGGAACACTCATCTTGGCTATCCTCCATGTAGGTGGAGGACATCCAGATCAACCCGTCAGACCCGCGCGCCTTTCGGGTGATTATTCGCTGGCCAGGAAGTGATCCACGGCCCATCTACTTGGGTACCTTGCTTCGGCAGTTGCACTTGCAGCCCGTCGCCGTGCTCGAGTTCCTCACGGCCATGACGGACTACGTGGCAGCTCGCGGCAGCGTTCTCGCGACGCGCATCGAGGGGTGGGGCAGCATTGGCGACCTGTCCCCAGCGCCGCCGCACTGCCAACAAGTGGCCGCACAGGCCCCCCCCCTCGCCCGCGTGTGCACCGCCCGTTCAACCCCAGCCCCCGAACCCCCGCCCAGCTCCCCAAACAGCACCCAAACCCAAACCCAAACCCCAACGCCCCCCCCAAGCGGCAACCCAAGAGCGCCCCCAAACCACCCCCCCAAAAAAAGGAAGAGGCTCCCGGAGGAGTCCTCCAGCGAGGAGTCTTCAGCGACTCCTCAACGGACTCCTCCTCGGGGTCCACCACCGACTCCTCAGTGTCCGAGGAGCCCCAGCCCCGCCCCCCGGCCAAGGAGCCCACCCCCCCCGAACCCCCTCGCAAGGCTCCCAAGATAGCCGCCCCCCCCCCCTCCAACCCCAACCCAAGTCGAAGGCCAAGCCAAAGGCAAGAGGGGGGGGGGTTGCAAATACAAAGCGGGGGAGCAAGTGTATGTCGTTTTTCGCGACAATGGGGAGTGGGGAATCGAGTAGGGCAAGGAGCCCCTTGCCGCGGGTGGCCCCCCCGGGGTTGGGGAGACGTGGATCTCCTTCCCCAAAGACCCCGAACTCTTCGCTATCCCGAGAGCGTCGGTTTGGAAGACCAAGACGCAGGCGAAGAGGTTCCTCGGCAAGATGATGGCGGCCGAGGAGAAGGACAAGGAGGACGACACGGACGCGGACGAGGAGAACGGCGGGGACGAGGGCAACGACGGGGACGGGGACGTGGGAGACGAAGGGGATGGACCGGGGGCAGGTTTGGGTGCTACCGGGGCCAACCTGGAAGGGGGCGTCGGGGAAGAGGTCGAAGGGGTGGAGGGGGAAAGGATTGAGGTCGAAGGGGTGGAAGGTGAAGGGGTGGTGGGAGAAGGGGTGGAGGGTGAAGGGGTGGTGGGTGAAGGGGTGGAGGGTAAAGGGGTGGTGGGTGAAGGGGTGGTGGTCGGTGAGGGAGATGGGGGGGATAGTGGGGCGGGTGACAAGAGTTCGGGGGCGCCCGCCGGGCCCCCGACCACGCAGGACTTTTAGGTGAGACAAAGAGACTAACCCGATGGGCCCCCGGGGGCACCTTACACAACAATGTATGTTACCATTTTACCCTTCCTTGTGCTTTGCTCTTATTGGAGATTGCTTGTTCCGGCGACGTTCAAATAACTTGTTCCAACGGTGTTCCAATGGTGTTCTAACAAAAACTGTTTTTGAAAACAAGTTTTTTTCACGTGGCAACGCTCCGGGCAACAAATAAGCATACCAGCGGGGACCCCCAAGGCTAGCAAACAACATATTTTGCCACCACGTACGGGTAGGCTTGGTTTGGGGGCAAACAAATTTCGAACTTTTTTTGTTCCGGCCAGATAGCCTAGAACACTGGAACAATTTGGTTGGAACAACCTTGGGGTTCAAACGCGCACCAAGGGTAGTGCTGCTACAAACCACCCAAGGCCCTCGCATGTTTTTTTGAGACAAGTGTGTGCAGCTTTTTTCACTTCCGGATATTTCTTGGGCTTGTCTTCTTTCTTGTTCTTCGTGCATGCTTTTCAAATTTGGATGCAGCAAAGTGGTCTGTTTGTCGCATAATGTTCTCAGTTTTGTTATGCTTGCACTTCTGCTCCAACATCACAATGCAAACAAAGGTGTACTAGGGGGTTGTATTTATGGGGGGTCTCTTCACGCTTGGCGTAGTCTTGCCTCGTTCATAGGCAGCCTAGTGATCCAAACGCATTTTAATTGCCATGCAATATAGCAAAGAGATGATTTTCTATTATGTGCCATTCCCAAATGTAGTGGACGCTGCTTTGTCATCGCGTGGGAAGAATATGTGAGTGCCAATCACACCCCCCAACTATCTTTCAAAATTTGGGGGGGGGGGGGGGGGGGCAGTGGGGGGGGGGGTCCAGCCGGGGTTAGGGGGGGGGATCTGGTCGGGGTCATGGGGGCGTCCAGCCAGGGCTGAGGGGGGGGGGGGGTTAGGGTTAGGGTTAGGGTCACCGAGCTGGTGGAACCAGTTTTCGTTTTATAACCCTTTTTAGTGTCTAGGGTGGACCTACCAGGTTTAGCCGCAAGCAAGCAAGCAAGCAACAAGCAAGCAGCATGCGCGAAATGGGGAAAAATCAGAATTCGGTGTGGTGGTTAAGATTAGGCTGAAATTTTGGTGGATGATACCTATGGGTGTGAGGTACAATCACACAAAGTTTGAGCAAGATACTCAACGGTGGCGGCCGGGAACAGGATTCGCAAGTGGCGGACGTCAACTCAAAAACTGTAGTTTAGGGCCAAAAACAGCCATTTTTGGGCCAAAAAGCCCTTGGAGTACATTCAAAATGGCCAAACGAAGGGAAACGGTGGGTACACTACACGTGCGGCTTGACTTCCCCGTGTCAACGAGCTCTTTGCGGCCCTCTAACTCCATGATATGTCCCGGAAGCAGCCCAAAAAGGCCCCTATAAGCTCCAAATGCTGACAGTCACAAACCAAGAATGGGCCATATATTTGGCTACATGGCTCAAAATGTGATTCCGAGGGCACCTACCCCACGCGCAAACCCCCAATTTTTGTGGTTTCCAGCCCTCAAAATTACCCAAACGGACGCGTAGACCCCAATACGTAGGCCCACTAGGCTGTAGCAAGGTGCAAGCTCAAGCCCAAACAGGTGGGTGCCCAAATTGGTCAACAGGGTCCCGTAGGGGTAAAAGGATGACTTTTCTCAAAAAATGATCCTAGACCATGTGCGAAGCTAAAACAAGTGTTTTTGGACTGTTTTGAGCTTGCGGTGGCCCATTTTGGTCCTCCGAAAATCCCAAAATGCTTTGAAAATTGGTTGGTTTGGGACCAAAAATGGGTGAAAAATGGGTCATAAGCGCGTTTTTCCAAACCTCATCCTAGACCATTTGGGGTGCACCAACGCGTGAAATGGGCCCATTTTGAGCCCATTTTGGGGCATTTTGGCCCCTCGGAACTCCAAAAAGCCTCCAAATTGGGCCTCGTGGTGATGGGGCTCATGTGCAAGCTAATTTCACTTTGTCAAGAGCCATCAATGTGTGAATCATTCTTGATGTCCCTCACCAGTCATAGCTGATGTTCCCTCGTCCACCAGCTCGGTCCCAATATTCAGTCTTGATTAGCCCTAGGGTTAGGATTAGGGTTACGGTTAGGGTTAGGGCCAGCGTTAGGGTAAGGGCTAGGGTCACCGAGGTGGTGGAACCAGTCTTGGTTTTATAACCCTTTTTCGTGTCCAGGGTGGACCTACTAGGTTTAGCGGCAAGCAAGCAAGCAAGCAGCAAGCAAGCAAGCAGCACGCGCGAAATGGGGGAAAATCAGAATTCGGTCGTGGCGCCTTAGATTCGGCTGGAATTTTGGTGGATCATACCTATGGGTGTGACGTACAATCACACAAAGTTTGAGCAAGATACTCAACGGTGGCGGCCGGGAACAGGATTCGCAAGTGGCAGACCTCAGTTTCAAAAACTGCAGTTTAGGGCCAAAAACCGCCATTTTTGGGCCAAAAAAGCCTTGGAACACATTCAAAACGGCCAAACGAAGAGAAACAGTGGGTACACTACACGTGCGGCTTGACTTCCCCGTGTCAACGAGCTCTTTGCGGCCCTCTAACTCCATGATATGTCCCGGAAACGGCCCAAAAAGGCCCCCAGAAGCTCCAAATGCTGACAGCCACAAACCAAGAATAGGCCATATCTTTGGTTACATGGCTCAAAATGCGATTCCGAGGGCACCTAGTCCACCCGCAACCCCCCACTTTTTGTGGGTTCCACCCCTGAGAACTGCCCGAACGGACGCCTAGACCCCAATACCTAGGCCCACTAGGCTGCAGCAAGCTGCAAGCTCAAGCCCAAACAGGTGGGTGCCCAAATTGGTCAACAGGGTCCCGTAGGGGTAAAAAGATGACTTTTCTCAAAAAATGATCCCAGACCATGTGCAACGCTAAAACAAGTGTTTTTGGAGCGTTTTGAGCTTGTGGTGGCCCATTTTTTTAGACGGCCCAAGTTGCCCACCCCGGTAAATCAGCCCAAAACACCCAAAAAGGGCCATTTTGGCCGGTGGGAAATTTCATAGCCTGCTTTTTTGTTTTTCAAACGCGTACCTGAATTGGACTGCTTGATAGCCTTTTTTTTTGGTTCTCATATCCACGCACACAAAGCCAGGTGACTGCGCATGGTCAATTTTTACGCTTCAGTGAACAAGTTTTGCTTTGTGATGTGTTATCTTTGTCCACCTATGTACCTTTCACTTGGAATTTCGAAAAGTGTCTAGAACCAGACACTCTTTGAAATTCCACCCCTGTCACAACGAGTTTTTGAGGTTGCAGTCTCTGGTTCCAGACAAACTAAACAATTTTCAACCTTTCAGGGGGGGGTCACCGGGTGTCTGTCCGGAGTGTCATACGTCCTATGTACACCCCAATAACATGGAGAATGTGTCTGGTTCCAGACATTTTGCTGAAGTTCCGTGATTAAGATCCTCATTTGAGTGAACAGTGTCCGGTTTCCGACACTCTCCACCAATTGTCTGGTCACTGAGAAGGTCTGTTTCGTTGTTGTTCACTATTTCGTTTAGTCTGGTTCTGTTCCACTGTTGATGAGCCAGGTGATCAGTGCTGTGACAGATCCCTTTGGTCTCCTGCGTGACTTCTTACTTGGAGCGAAGTATGGTACACCGCTGGAGCTCTTGGATGCCGCTTTCTGCCATGAGGAACCAGGTGCAGCCCTGCTTGTGGAGTTCTGCGCACAGATGAGGGTCAAAAGGCGAACCGGACGCAGTATGGCAACGTTGATCAAAGCTTATGGGTAAACACCGTGGCCAAGGTGGTATGGAGTGTTTGCACGCAAAGTGTACACAATGATGCAACTGTGTCGGAATATGGCTCTGCCAAAGGAAAAGGCTGTTGGCTCAATGATAAGTGCATCCAGGGGGATGCGGAGACAATTGTCACATGCAGGTCTTGCCGCAGGCCGGTTACCGCCTTTGGGGCAACAAGCATGCCAGAACGAACGCCATCTGGAGATCAAGTGCAGGGAAGTAGGTGGTTGTGCAGTTTGACAACAGGTATCGCAGACGGTACTGCAGTGACCTGGTCCGACCCGATTGCTGTCTGAACGTCACTGCCATATCAGTGTTGCATACAACTGCGATTCCTATGTACACAGGTTTCCCTACACTTGATGATCTTCTCCAACGCATCCCGCAAACACCACAGACCATAGCAGCCAGTTTCTGGGAGTTCCCACAAACGGTGGACGCTTTGAGGCGAGATCCACTAGAGGCCCGATACGTACGGGTGCCACTAGATGTGGACCGGGACAACATTCGTTCACTCCAATGGAACGCCCGGACGCTAGCTGACGTGGTCTCCAGCTCCAACGAGGACTTGCTCCACATCATGGAACAATGCCTAGCCATTCAGGTTCACACACGCCACGTCATGCCCCTTCTGATGGATGAAAATATATTCTACAGACTCGCCAAGTTCATCTACAGTCGCACGTACAACCCCTTTAAGTTGTCTGAGCACTATGCCACTCTCCCGATGCTGTATGGCCCCTGGCACCCTTATAAGTATGTGTGTACCATGATCCACCGTAAGTTCTTCCCCATATTTGGCTACCTTGGGCAGCAAGTGCCCGCGGTAGATGAAGAGGTCATGTGTCACCCGAAGCTGTTGCACATTGAGAAGCAATTTTGTGCCCTACTGTTAGCCACACCCAACGTTGAGGACCGCATTGTACACAAGGAGACTTCAATTATGCAGTTTCCAGAGGCATCCCGCAAGCTACCACTCGTATGGTTGACTGGACTGAAGAACCTCCTGCACTTCTACGTTCTGGCTGCGTTCCTCCTTGGAAACTTGGTTCGTGACTGCAACTTGGATGGTCGACCAGCAGGGACAGGCCGTACGGCCCGCAAAGTATTGGAGTTGAGTTTGGTATTGATTGTAGCCTTGACGATGGATATTGACTGTAAAGTCCCCTACGTATGCACCCTTTGTGTCGCCCTTCTGTTGTGGTTACCCTGGAATGACGGCGTCCCGGGCTGTTGTTATGCCGAGGAGCCACTGGAGGCCATGTTGAGTCGTCTCGGATCTTAGTGCCGCACATACCCCCAGATGAAGACTTTTGACCAGACATTGGACGTGTTTTTGAGCATGGCACCACCAAAGCGCGGGGAAAAGAAGACGCGGGGCCAAATCCGCAGTGGATTGGTTGCGATCATGTCGTCACGGCTACGCAGGTTCCTGTTGGCCATTACAACGAACCGCATGGTCCATGTTGAATGGGACAGTGGAAAGAAGGCAGCATTCACCGCTGTCCCTGAGGACTTGAAATTCCCAGGGCAACCACTGGACAACGGCGGTGTGGCCTTGTACCAGAGACTGTTGACTAGATCACTCTCCACATTGACACGCGCAGCGCGTTCGCCCAACGGTGAGGTCTCACGGTTGTTGAGAACCATTGTTCCAAGCAGAGACTCCCGCGAGCATGCAGGCCGAGATGAACAGGCTCAGCGGGTGCGGGACGCAGCAATTGCGGTAGCACATGATGACAATGAGGCCCCGGAAGCTGCAATTGTCTCGGATTCAAGTTCACACCGGTCCGTGGGGGATTTGATAGTGGACGTGGACGCACAAGATGATGAACCACCATCTGTTGTCCTACTGCAAGAAATGGAGGGGTATGAGGTTGTGAGTCCGCAGGATGACTCAATGGACCGCTGACACCCCGCCAAAGTGGCCTCGGCACGTCAAAGGTGTGTGTCTGGAACTGGACACAGGGCTGGAGTTGGTTACCATAGCAGCATCGGGGTACTCCCGCAGGGGCCACTAATGTCAACCAACGCAGTGCTGGAGTGATGAGATGCGCGCGTACGTGCACTGTTGCATTGCTGTACATCCCTATTTCACCGAAAAACCACAACATGTGACCCTGACCAACCGAATACCCGGCTTAGGACGCCACCATGCATGTGTGTCTGGAACCAGACACCAACTGTTTGTACCCCCTCTAGTGCCCAAAGAAGTATTGTAGCCATCTGGTACCGGACAATTAATTATTTTTCACCCATATCATCTGCTGAAGTCAAGGTGTTGTGTCTGGAACCAGACAGACTGTGTGTTGTGCCCTCCATTGCCTGCAACGTCATCTGCTCTATTCTAGGAAATGCTACAATGACATTGGGTAGCAAGCTAATTCGGAATTGGACTGCACATGTGTCTAGAAACAGACACTGACTGTTTATGCCCTGTCAATTGCCAGAACAGTACATAGTTGTCTGGAACCTGACATTAAATTGTTTCACACCGGTCTCACACTTCAAAAGCAGATTGGTGTGTCTGGAACCAGACAGACTGTGTTTTTTACACACCTGTGTATTGCACATGATGTGGTCTGAGTGTGAAAACGGTATGCTCACGTCGGGAAGCCTGGAAAGTTAGAATCACATTGCTAAAAGGCCCGCCTTTGTGTCATTTTGCGTCTTGCGCCCAGTTGGTTCCAACATGTCTGATATTTCACAAGGTAGCATTGAACCCTCTGCAGACCCCTCAATTGATCTGGCATCCCAACTCAGTGCCGTGGACGATGCCCCCCGCAAGCACAAGCGGAAACGTGGTGACACAGCAAAGGGGAAAGATGCTCAAGTGAAACTTGGTGACCATATCGAACACCAGGAGGTCCTGCTGCCCCTCAGCAGACTGCAATGGGACAAAAAAAGGGAGCATGGCCAAATCAGAGTGCTGGATGAAGATCTTGTCCAGGACAAGTTGACAGAACTACGCAGGAATCCACCGGTTGCAGCCAAAATCCGAATCATAGTGTGGCGTGACGCAGTGGGGCAGTACTGGATCTTATCGGGGCAGCATAATGCCGAGGCCTGTCGACGAATGTCACGGGAGTACATGAATGCCCACTTGGAACCGCCAACATGGTCAGTGCAATCTCTTGCTCAAGTGGTTCGTACGGCTGTCTCTGTGCACATACGGGAGTCAATCGCTGGCACGTCACAGGTATATCGACTGTGACAGTGCACTGCAACACTGCATGCCCACACCAGTGAAATATCCTGCGCATGTGACGCCCATCTCGACGTGCCCCTTCTCCTGCGTGACCGGCCGCTTCGTTGGGGGGGGGGGGGGGGTAACTGCTGTGACCATCCGTCACATCAAGGGCTGTGCAGTCTACCACGACCCTGCCGAAGCTGTCTACACGGATGGAACTCATGCTTGTTGAGCTGGACGGAAAGTAAAGGAGAAATCCATACGAGAACACCTGGGAGTGCTGTACGTGAAGGGTGGCTATACACTAAGGAGGGGACACTCGTATGCCTGGTGTTGCATAGGGTGGCAGTAAAGGAACTATGTGCACATGCGTCCCTGGCCAGGACAGTTTTCCCATGCAGCAACGAAGGCTGTCACAGTTGTGTGGAACCAGACACTTGATGTATTTTTATCCCTGTCAAAGCCTGTGCCAGGACCTCCATGCTTGGAACCAAACAACAACTCATTGATGCGGCCTGTCAAAGCATAATTCTCCGTGTGTGTGTTTGGAACCAGACAAAACTTCTTTTTATCCCTGTCAAAGCCTGTACCTCGACCTCCATGTCTGGAACCAAACAACATTTCACTGATGCGGCCTGTCAAAGCACAATTCCTCCTGATTGTGTCTGGAACCAGACACTACTTTTTTTATCCCTGTGAAAGCCTGTACCTCGACCACGATGTCTGGAGCCAGACAACATTTCACTGATGCGGCCTGTCAGCTATGGGTATAGTAACGAAATGGGCTATCAGACTTCAGACTTCAGACTTTTATGGACCACCCCCCCCAACCCCCAACACCCAAGCCCCCCATGATAGACCCCCCCCCCCAATATCAGACTAGTGGACAAGTGGAAAATGGGAAAATATGGAACCTCGGAAAACGTTCAACATGGGGGAAAGCATAGTACCCCCCCCCCCCCTGTTTCAAATCATAAAAGTGCCCCCCCCCCCACCAGACACATAGGATCTTCACTTCAGGAAAATGGGGATAAAAGGGCAGTACCCCCCCCCCCCCACCCCCACAGAGACACGGGAACTTCACTTCAGCAAAATGGTGGGTTGGGGAAAATATGCCTGCGTGTGTGCATGTCATGTTGTTTGCTCTCCTTTCGCTTGCAGCGGTAGGTAAGGTGAGTAAGCCCAGGAGGGGCCACCCCCTGGTAGAGTCATCATGTTTGAGATTGACATTGTGGTAGGTAAGGTGAGTGAGCCCAGGAGGGGCCACCCCTTGGTAGAGTCATCGCGGCTGTGTCTCCTGTGCATTCACATAGCGCATTAAAGGGTAGGCCACGCGTGGTGCGCTCGGTAAACCCTTGTTTAGGTTACCCAGGGGCTCCGCCCTACGTTCTATAAGAGAACGGGCGGAGTTCCTTAAGCTTGCTTTCTTGGAAGGACCTGTTTTGGGACAGCGTATTGTTTTCCACTCGAGGACCCGTATAATACGGCGAGGGTGGTTAGGTTCCTCGGCCCAAAACAGTGACTGCATGTGAACCTCTCAGGTGGTGTAGGTCAGGGTGATTGATGCACTTTGCTGTCTTCGACAGCACAATTTTTTGCCCAGCAAAAAGGGCGCTGATCACACCAAAGAAATGGGGAACCACCGAAGAAGATGTTGAACGACTCCGCCATGAACCACACGTACTCACGCTGCGCCGCAGTGCACTCCTTCTCTCCAAGCCCTGGCAGGGGTACGCGTAATGGCGTCCCTGTCAGGCCACAGCAGCTTAGCAGCGCTGTGTGTTGCTTGCTTCTCTCACAGGAAGGCCAGTAGGGCCTACGACTTCGTTGACAGCAGCACCAAGTAGCGTGTGCGTGTAGGAGTGGAAGGCCTGGATGACGTCATCCTTCGAAGGCTGGGTCCACATTAGGGTGTGTAGGACCTACAGTGTGTGTGTCACTGTCCTGCCAGTTTCCTGGAAATTTAACAGGGTTTTCGGTGGGCAGTGGCAGTGGTAGCCTAGGTTTTGGCCACATAGCAAACAGGCGTTTTCATGCCTCATAGCTTTTGGCCACCCCTCCCCTGCAGTAGGTAGGTAGTTAGACAAAACCAATACCTTGGCGTTAGCGCTAGGCATTCCCCAAGGTTTTCTCGTGCCAGCACAGAAATTGGGCACCTAGGGGCGGAGAGACGTGGGGCGTACCCCATCGCACCGTGTAAAGACATCCGCCGGGTTTAGCAAAGGTGCAGAAGTGGGTATAATTAGCACACCATTTCTGCAGCTTGCTCCAGGACATCAGGCTAGCACACTCACACAGACATTTTGCTGTTCTTTCAATGTGATTGTGTAGAACACCCTGGAGGTGTTCAGGTTGTGTGTGGTCTAGGCCTTGGCGCCTACAACCATATACCCCTTCAGTGATGATGCTGCCAACAGCTGAGAAGGGGGTTTGACATGTTTGTTGCTGCATCCGATCAGAATGTGCTCATTATGCAGAACATCCTTGAGGTGTTTTAGCTGTGTCTGGTCTAGGCCCTCGCGCCTACGACCACAGACCCCTTCGATGAAGAATGTGCTGACAACATGCACAAGTCCCACTGTCATCCAAAAAAAAACCCGAGAAGGGGCTCTGTTTTGTGTGTATTGGTGGTTGACAACTTGGAGGTAATTCGTTTTGATTTCACTTGGTCCTGATCTCCTGGTATATGTAATTGTTGCATGTTGTGGCTGTTACTGAGACAAAGGGAAATGCGTGTATTGCATTGGAGACGCGTGTGCACTGAGCCTCTTCTACACATAGGGCACTCTTTTGTTACCTACCTCCCCCTTGAGGCGAGGAAGTCTGTCTTGGGTCTAGACCACTGCGTCTCTGACCCAGACATCGGAGTTGGGCGTGCCCCACCACCCGCTGCGTGCCGCAGTTTGCCATGTCGTCTAGCCCCCTTAGCGTGGCCTCTTCCGTCCCCTCCAGCCCTTCGTTTCCGGAATGTGGTTGGGGGGATCTGCCGGAGCTATTGCGGTTTGGAGACCAACCCCCCTCGCCACCGTGGGACTCTGATGCTGAGAAGTGTCTCAGCGAACTAGCCTCGCCTCAGCCTCCATTGCCAACACTGCCCCCCTCTCCCCCTTCACCAGCAACCTCTCCAACGCCAGTAAGTCCTCCACCGAGACCCCACGTTACCTCAACTCCATACCTGGTAGCCCTGGAATCCGTGGGGGAGGCCCTGACGTGCACTGCCGTTCCACCGCCATCCCCCCCACAACCCCCCAAGTACGTACCCAAGGACCCCCCCACCCCCCCCAAACCCAATGTTCACGGGCCCTACAGTGCCAAAACATTGCAGCTCATCCGGGAGAATCACGGGGGTGGGGTTCAGTATTTCGTGGACGGGGTGCTGAACCGCCGTGCGATCGGTTTGCGGTTCAGCAGCCCAAGAAAAACCCCTTGCGGGTGTGGCAGGAGGGCATGCGAATTAGCCGTTCGCATTTCCTTTCGAGGGACGAGGAGCATGCAGCAGTGGTGCTTGAAATCGTGTCCGATACCCCAAAACCCCCCCGTATCCCCAAGCCGGCCCCACAACCTGTGCCTCGTCGGCCACTACCCCTCCAGCAAGTTATCAGGTGACACTGACCCAGTATAGCAGGCACCGCCGCTCCTCACTCCTCCCATTGGCTCCCGCCCCGAAGCGGCCGTGCCCCACCCCGCAGTACGGTTCATTGCTCCAGCGCCGTGCGTCTCAGTCCGCCCCCCCGCCGGAGAGGCCGCAGTTTGGGTCATTGTTGCCTGCGGAGCCCCCCCCGCAACGTCCACAGACTTCGCGGAAACGTTCCAATTTCCAGCTCTTCGGCAAGTGTGCACCGGGCGTCTCTTACACATAGGGCACTCTTTTATTTCCAACCTCCCCCTTGAGGCGAGGAAGTGCGTCTTGGGTCTAGATATCGCGTCTCTGACCCAGACATCTGAGTTGGGCCTGCCCGCCCCGAAGCGGCCGTGCCCCACCCCATCTCTCACCCACTGCATGCCGCTGAGCCGCAGGAGTTCGCCTTCTGTCCCCGGCCACAGCGCCCCAACCAGGGTCGTCGTTCCCCTCCGTACCCACCCACTGCGGGCCGCTGAGCCGCAGGAGTTCGCCCTCGGTCTCCGGCCACAGCGCCCCGACCAGGGTCGTTGTTCCTCTCCGTACCCACCCACTGCGGGTAGCCGAGCCGCAGGAGTTCGCCCTCGGTCCCCGGTCACAGCGCCCGGACCAGGGTCGTCTTTCAACCCCCAACTCACCTACTGCAGGCCTCTGAGCCGCAGGAGTTCGCTCTCGGTCCCCGGCCACAGCGCCCCGACCCAGACAACATGCCAAACGGAGGGCAAACACAGCCCCATGGCCATTGGCAAGGCAAAGGCCCTAAGCACGGCAAAGGCAAAGGCCCACAGCAAGGCAAAGGCCCACAGCATGGCAAAGGGTATGGCCTTGCCCAAGGCAAAGGCCCTCAGCAAGGCAAAGGCCATGGCCCTTAGCAAGGCAAAGGGCATGGCCCTGCACAAGGCAAAGGCACACAGCAAGGCAAAGGGCATGGCCCTGCGCAAGGCAAAGGCCCCCAGCAAGGCACAAGCAAAGGCCAAGCCCATCCACAAGGCAAAGGCCATGGCCCCCCACGAGGCAAAGGTCGGCCCCCCCCACAAGGCACAGGCCAAGGCCCGCCGCAAGGCAAAGGTCAGGCCCCACCACAAGGCACAGGCCAAGGCCCGCCGCAAGCCAAAGACAAGGCCCGGACCTTTGCGGAAACCCTTGCCCACGTGGACTATGACATCGACACGAACCCAACCGATGGATTCACCACCCGTTGGGCTGATCGCGATGCGTATGTCCACAAGGCATCCTTGGTGCACACCGTGCATGAGATCAGCGCTGCCCGGAGGTGGGCATGGGAGCAAGGTGCCCAGAGGGAGCTTTGGTTTGAGAGGGTTGAGACGCTGAAGGAGGACAAGCATGGCAACATGGTCAAGGTAATAGAATGGTCTGCCGAGCTCGAAGTTTGGGGCAACTACGAGCTGACCGATGGGGATCTCATCCATGGATGGGACATGAAGTGGCTAGATGTCGCCACCCTTCACGTGGCACCAAACCCGGACTGGATTGGCAAGGTGCAAGGTGATGGCACCTCCGGTGACATGGTGACCATTGTTTGTGCGAACAAACCGCCCATCTTGCACATCCGCAGGTGGTGGTGCTGTGTCGTGCCTGACAAGGCAGCGTTCCGGTCATTGCGTGAGGAGATACGGACGGGGGAGGCCTGGAACGCGTTGCTCAATGCCACCCGGCAAGAACCACGGCTGTCTAATAGCCTCCCTGCCGCGGACCAGCAGATCCTGCGTCACCTTGTGGAGCATCATAACCTGAACCCCTCCCAAGCCTTGGCTGTCCGGCAATGTGTGGATGAGGGTGCTGTTGTCTCCTCCAGGAAGTCGGAGACCCTGGTGGCCTGCATCAAGGCAATGATGTGGCAGCAGGGGTACTTCGACCCATGCATCCCGAATCCCAAGGCGCCAGATTCGATACACACTGGCAGGAAAGGGGGGGGGGCACCAACCGACAACCCCCCTCGGGCATTCATCTTGGTCACCGCCCCAACAAACGCACAGGGCGACACCTTGATGCTGCGGGTGATCCAATCGGCAAAACAGGATCTTGTCTTCTCAAAGGCGGTCCTGAAGGACCACCCCGTGCCCTGGATGCGGTTCCGAGCTGCAAGGGGCCGGACCCCCCCAGGTTTGGAGCCGTACAACCAAACAACAGTCCAAGAGACGTTGGCCAATCATCCGGACTGCAATGGCACATTGCAGTGTGCCCTCAACAGCTGCCGGGTTCTCTTTGCAACAGCTGGTATGGTCGCCACACGGCGGAAGTTGTTGCTACAGGGTGACCCACAAACTCGGTTCGCATTCAGCTTCGTGGATGAGTCCTCGAGGCATAGCATCCCAGTGGGTCTGGAGTTGGCAGCTTTTGGGGCACAGTGCATGTTTTGTGGGGAATATGGTCAACTGCGCCCATACAGTGCCATCACTCTTCTTGCAGCTGCAGCGAAAGCGGAAGGGGATAAAAAGGGGAAAGGGGGCAAGGTGACGGCTCAACATATTGCATGGCCGCAGTCCGAGCATTTTGCTAACCTCAATGTGCACCTTGACCAGGGAACAGGGCTGCAGTATGGTGACTCGCAGCGCTTCGCCACAAGTAGTGTGTTGCAGTTTGTCCTGTACCGTACAAGGTGTACTGCGTGTGTCCTAACCCAGCAATTCCGCATGGACGTGCCTTTGGCAACAGTGGTGCGTGGGCTGTTCACGGGGGGGTCCTTGGGCTAGTACCCCGCCTCGGCCCCAGCATTACCCCCCCCGCTGTTGGGAGGGCAACGCATCCGCATAGTCAGCACAAAAAATTCTGAGTGGAGATCGGAGCTGACACGGTACGGGATGTCGGACGCCCGGGTGGGGTTATTGAGAAGGGAGGTTGGCAGAGCATGGGAGAGCCTTGTCATGGACGAGGTCATGCGCCATCAGGGGAACACGAGCAAGGAGGAGGCCTGGCTGGTGCTGCACTTTCTGGAGCATGCACAGAATGCAAATGCGTAACCCCCCAAGTAAGTGGCAATCGTCACCACACACTATGCGCAGATGCTATGGCTACAGCACTGTGTGTGGGAGGCAGGGCGCAGGCTGCATGGGGACCAGGCATATGAGTGTGTGTAGATGATCGTCACCTTGGACCGGTACCAGGGTCTGCAGGCTCCGGTTGTCCTTGCCTCCTCGGTCTCCTCGGAGCCGGGGATCATGAAGGACGTGGTGCGGGCAAACACACTAACCAGCAGGGCCCAATCCGAGCTGCATCTTTTCGGGGGCTTTCTCGGTTGGGAGGAGTCCCCCCTCACTGCGGGTTAGTTGAGTGGGCTGAGGGTGATGGCTGCCGAACTGCAGAATTTCCCTTCCCCAGACGACGTACAGAAGGTGCGGCTCCCGGGGGTTATGTACCAACAGCCCACCTTTGCCCAAAAAGAGGTGGGCGTCATCTACAAGTTCAAGGGGGGGGGGTTGGGGGTGGTGGGGCAGTGGCTTTGGAAACCGTGGAGGAAGCATGCCAAAGCCCTTGACCCCTGGGGATTCTCCGCCCCCCAGAGTGACCAATTGTTGGACTGGGAGCGGATCATGGCCAACAAGAGGGTTGGGACACTGGAGATGCGGGTGCGCCTGGAAGTGGGGGACGTAGAACCAAAGCACCTCGGGGTGACCCTCCCCGATTTCACGGAGTGGGCATTGCCCTACATCCTCATCAGGGATGAGGACACAGACTGGGCAGGGTGGCATGACATTGACGGGTTGGAGAGAGTGTGCCACACACAAGATTTGGCGGACCACGAGCAAAGGCCGGTGCAGTTTCTCGTGACCAAGCCCTTCCGCGACGCCCAAACCTATCCCGACCCCCCCCGGTCATCTGGCTACCGCACTGTGTCTCTGCCTGTGTGGCAGAATGCCTACAAGCACGTGGACACGGTAGGCTTCCTGGGCGATGACTTTTGCACACCCTTGGGGGTGTATGTGGCGTCTTTGCTCCATGGGGTGAGAGAGTGTGAGGGAGGGTGCCCCACATGCTGTTCACCGTGGACATGCCCAGCACTGTGGTTGGAAGCCATTGCCGGATCGTGTGAAGCGGTATGTCCTTGGCATGGTTGCACCGGCAGAGAAGCCTACAGGATCAATTGGTCTTCGGTTCGGACCGCAAAAATCATGACATGACCCTGGCTCTGTGGAACATTGGACAGCCTAATCAAGACTGAATATTGGGACCGAGCTGGTGGGGGAGGGAACATTAGATATGAATGGTGAGGGACACCAATGAGTTACACATTGAAGGCCGTTGACAAAGTGGAATCAGCTTGCAAGTGATCCCCTTCACCACAAGGCCCACTTTCAAGGCTTTTGTGGACTTGTGAGGGGCCAAAATGCCCCAAAATGGCTCAAAATAGGCTCATTTCACCCGTTTGTGCACCCCAAATGGTCTAGAATGAGTTTTGGAAAAATGCGTTTTTGACCCATTTTTGACCCATTTTTGGTCCCAAAACAGCACATCTTCAAGGCATTTTGGGATTTTCGGAGGACCAAAATGGGCCACCCCAAGCTCAAAACAGTCCAAAAACACTTGTTTTAGCATCACACATGATCTAGGATCATTTTTGAGAAACGTCATATTTCTGCCCCTATTGGACCCTATTGACCCATTTGGGCACCCACTTGTTTGGGCTTGAGCTTGTAGCTTGCCGCAGCCTACTCGGCTTGGGTACGGGGGTCTAGGCGTCCATTTGGGCAATTTTGAGGGGTGGAAACCACAAAACGAGGGGGGTTGCGGGTGGATTAGGTGCCCTCGGAATCGCGTTTTGAGCCATGTAGCCAAAGATATGGCCTATTCTTGGTTTGTGGCTGTCGCCAGCCAATCTGCACAAAATTTGGGGCTTGTGGGGGCCTTTTTGGGCCGTTTCCGGGACATATGGTGGAGTTAGAGGGCCGCAAATGGCTCGTTGACACATAAAAGTCAAGCCGCACATGGAGTGCACCCACCCTTTCCCTTTCCTTGGCCGTTTTGAATGGGTTCTAGGGCTCTTTTGGCCCAAAAATGGCTGTTTTTGGCCCTAAATTGCAGTTTTTGAAACTGAGGTCCGCCACTTGCGACACCCATTCCTGGCCGCCACCGTTGAGTTTCTGGCTCAAACTTCGTGTGGTTGTCCCTCACACCCATAGGTATCATCCACCAAAATTTCAGCCGAATGTGAAGCACCACGACGGATGTCTGATTTTTCCCCATTTCGCGCGTGCTGCTTGCTGCTTGTTGCTGCTTGCTGCTTGCTGCTTGTTGCTGCTGCTGCTAAACCTGGTAGGTCCACCCTAGACCCTAAAAAGGGTTATAAAACCAAGACTGGTTCCACCAGCTCGGTGAACCCTAACCCTAACCCTATCAAGACTGAATATTGGGACCGAGCTGGTGGGGGAAGGAACATTAGATATGAATGGTGAGGGACACCAATGAGTCACACATTGAAGGCCGTTGACAAAGTGGAATCAGCTTGCAAGTGATCCTCTTCACCACAAGGCCCACTTTCAAGGCTTTTGCGGACTTGTGAGGGGCCAAAATGCCCCAAAATGGCCTCAAAATGGGCTCATTTCACCCGCTTGTGCACCCCAAATGGTGTGGGATGAGTTTTGGAAAAATGCGTTTTTGACCCATTTTCAACCCATTTTTGGGCCCAAAACAGCGCATCTTCAAGGCATTTTGGGATTTTCGGAGGACCAAAATGGGCCACCACAAGCTCAAAACAGTCCAAAAACACTTGCTTTAGCATCACACATGGTCTAGGATCATTTTTGAGAAAAGTCATTTTTCTGCCCCATTGGACCATATTGACCCATTTGGGCACCCACCTGTTTGGGCTTGAGCTTGCAGCTTGCCGCAGCCTAGTGGGCCTGGGTACCGGGGTTCTAGGCGTCCATTTGGGCAATTTTGAGGCGTGGAAACCACAAAAAGTGGGGGGTTGCGGGTGGACTAGGTGCCCTCGGAATCGCGTTTTCAGCCATGTAGCCAAAGATATGGCCTGCTCTTGGTTTGTGGCTGTCGCCCGCCAATCTGCACAAAATTTGGGGCTTGTGGGGGCCTTTTTGGGCAGTTTCTGGGACATATGGTGGAGTTAGAGGGCCGCAAAGGGCTCGTTGACATGGGAAAGTCAAGCCGCACATGGAGTGTACCCACACTTCCCCTTTGTTTGGCCGTTTTGAATGGGTTCTAGGGCTGTTTTGGCCCAAAAATGGCTGTTTTTGGCCCTAAACTGCAGCTTTTGAAACTGAGGTCCGCCACTTGCGACACCCGTTCCCGGCCGCCACCGTTGAGTTTCTGGCTCATACTTTGTGTGGTTGTCCCTCACACCCATAGGTATCATCCACCAAAATTTCAGCCGAATGTGAAGCACCACGACGGAGTCCTGATTTTTCCCCATTTCGCGCGTGCTGCTTGCTGCTTGTTGCTGCTTGCTGCTTGCTGCTTGTTGCTGCTGCTGCTAAACCTGGTAGGTCCACCCTAGACCCTAAAAAGGGTTATAAAACCAAAACTGGTTCCACCAGCTCGGTGAACCCTAACCCTAACCAAGTGTGGCGCATGTGGAGGTGTGCGTGGGACATCGGACGTTGAGAATGGATGGTACATGGAACGTCATGGGTTGCCGGCCACAATCTGAGGGTCTCTGTTGTCCGCCTCTCGTCTATGTGCAGTGTTTGCTTCCGTGCTTCAGGGCGTCATGAACCAAGTCAGGGGCTCTACAGAAACCCCCCCCCCTCCCCCGATTCTTGACGTACCAAGGGCCCCCATGAGCTGACCCAAGTTGGTGTGATGTCCTTGCCTTGGCGCAACGACTTGCACCCCTAGAACGTATGACAAGCTATGTGGGACATTTTGGCAGTGCGTGGAACAGCAAGGTGTCGCCATGGAATAATTTGCACCTCCATGAACGTTGTTTGATCACTCCATGAATATTCACGAATTATTATTCATGCCCCTCCGTGAATTATTTATGCCCCTCCGTGAATTATTTCACCCCTCCGTGAATCATTTATGCCCCTCCGTGAATTATTTGGGCCCTCCGTGAATTATTTATGCCCCTCCGTGAATTATTTATGTTCCTCCGTGAATTATTTGGGCCCTCCGTGAATTATTTATGCCCCTCCGTGAATTATATGGCCCCTCCGTGAATTTTTTATGCGCCTCCGTGAATTATTTTGGGCCCTCCGTGAATTATTTATGCCCCTCCGTGAATTATTTGGCCCCTCCGTGAATTATTTATGCCCCTCCGTGAATTATTTGATGCCTCCGTGAATTATTTATGCCCCTCCGTGAATTATTTCACCCCTCCGTGAATTATTTATGCCCCTCCGTGAATTATTTGATGCCTCTGTGACTTATTTGTGCCCCTCCGTGAATTATTTGATGCCTCCGTGAATTATTTATGCCCCTCCGTGAATTATTTGATGCCTCCGTGAATTATTTATGCCCCTCCGTGAATTATGTCACCCCTCCGTGAATTATTTATGCCCCTCTGTGAATTATTTGATGCCTCCGTGAATTATTTATGCCCCTCCGTGAATTATTTCACCCCTCCGTGAATTATTTATGCCCCCCCGTGAATTATTTCACCCCTCTGTCAATTTTTTATGCCCCTCCGTGAATTATTTGATGCCTCCGTGAATTATTTATGCCCCTCCGTGAATTATTTCACCCTCCGTGAATTATTTATGCCCCTCCGTGAATTATTTGGCCCCTCCGTGAATTATTTATGCCCCTCCGTGAATTATTTCACCCCTCCGTGAATTATTTATGCACCTCCGTGAATTATTTGATGCCTCAGTGAATTTTTTCACCCCTCCGTGAATTATTTATGCCCCTCCGTGAATTATTTATGCCCCTCCGTGAATTATTTCACCCCTTCGTCAATTATTTATGCCCCTACGTGAATTATTTGATGCCTCCGTGGAATCTTTATGCCGCTGCGTGAATTATTTCACCCCTCCGTGAATTGTTTATGCCCCTCCGTGAATTATTTGATGCCTCCGTGAATTATTTATGCCCCTCCGTGAATTATTTCACCCCTCCGTGAATTATTTATGCCCCTCCGTGAATTATTTCACCCCTCTGTCAATTTTTTATGCCCCTCCGTGAATTATTTGATGCCTCCGTGAATTATTTATGCCCCTCCGTGAATTATTTCACCCCTCCGTGAATTATTTATGCCCCTCCGTGAATTATTTGGCCCCTCCGTGAATTATTTATGCCCCTCCGTGAATTATTTCACCCCTCCGTGAATTATTTATGCACCTCCGTGAATTATTTGATGCCTCAGTGAATTTTTTCACCCCTCCGTGAATTATTTATGCCCCTCCGTGAATTATTTATGCCCCTCCGTGAATTATTTCACCCCTTCGTCAATTATTTATGCCCCTACGTGAATTATTTGATGCCTCCGTGGAATCTTTATGCCGCTGCGTGAATTATTTCACCCCTCCGTGAATTGTTTATGCCCCTCCGTGAATTATTTGATGCCTCCGTGAATTATTTATGCCCCTGCGTGAATTATTTCACCCCTCCGTGAATTATTTATGCCCCTCCGTGAATTATTTGATGCCTCCGCGAATTATTTATGCCCCTCCCTGAATTATTTGATGCCTCCGTGAATTATTTATGCCCCTCCGTGAATTATTTGATGCCTCCGTGAATTATTTATGCCCCTCAGCGAATTATTTGATGCCTCCGTGAATTATTTATGCCCCTCCGTGAATTATTTGGGCCCTCCGTGAATTGTTTATGCCCCTCCGTGAATTATTTGATGCCTCCGTGAATTATTTGATGCCTCCGTGAATTATTTATGCCCCTCCGTGAATTATTTGATGCCTCCCTGAATTATTTATGCCCCTCCGTGAATTATTTGATGCCTCCGTGAATTATTTATGCCCCTCCCTGAATTATTTCACCCCTCCGTGAATTATTTATGCCCCTCCGTGAATTATTTGATGCCTCCGTGAATTATTTATGCCCCTCCGTGAATTATTTGATGCCTCCGTGAATTATTTATGCCCCTCCGTGAATTATTTCACCCCTCCGTGAATCATTTATGCCCCTCCGTGAATTATTTGAGCCCTCCGTGAATTATTTTTGCCCCTACGTGAATTTTTTGATGCCTCCGTGAATTATTTATCCCCCTCCGTGATTTATTTGATGCCTCCGTGATTTTTTTATGCCCCTCCGTGAATTATTTGATGCCTCCGTGAATTCTTTATGCCCCTCCGTGAATTATTTGATGCCTCCGTGAATTATTTATGCCCCTCTGTGAATTATTTGGGCCCTCCATGAATTGTTTATGCCCCTCCGTGAATTGTTTATGCCCCTCCGTGAATTATTTCACCCCTCCGTGAATTATTTGATGCCTCCGTGAATTATTTGATGCCTCCGTGAATTATTTATGCCCCTCCGTGAATTATTTGGGCCCTCCATGAATTATTTATGCCCCTCCGTGAATTATTTGGGCCCTCCGTGAATTCTTTACGCCCCTCCGTGAATTGTTTGGGCCCTCCGTGAATTATTTATGCCCCTCCGTGAATTATTTCACCCCTCCGTGAATTATTTATGCCCCTCCGTGAATTATTTGGGCCCTCTGTGAATTATCTGTGCCCCTCCGTGAATTATTTCACCCCTCCGTGAATTATTTATGCCCCTCCGTGAATTATTTCACCCCTCCGTAAATTGTTTATGCCCCTCCGTGAATTCTTTGATGCCTCCGTGAATTATTTATGCCCCTCCGTGAATTATTTGGGCCCTCCGTGCATTGTTTATGCCCCTCCGTGAATTATTTCACCCCTCCGTGAATTATTTATGCCCCTCCGTGAATTATTTGGGCCCTCGGTGAATTGTTTATGCCCCTCCATGAATTATTTGGGCCCTCCGTGAATTATTTATGCCCCTCCATGAATTATTTGGGCCCTCCGTGAATTGTTTATGCCCCTCCGTGAATTATTTGATGCCTCCGTGAATTATTTGATGCCTCCCTGAATCATTTATGCCCCTCTGTGAATTATTTGGGCCCTCCGTGAATCATTTATGCCCCTCCATGAATTATTTGGGCCCTCCGTGAATCATTTATGCCCCTCCGTGAATTGTTTGGGCCCTCGGTGAATTATTTATGCCCCTCCGTGAATTTTTTCACCCCTGTGTGAATTATTTATGCCCCTCCGTGAATTATTTGGGCCCTATGTGAATTTTTTATGCCCCTCCGTGAATTATTTGATGCCTCTGCGAATTTTTTATGCCCTTCCGTGAATTATTTGATGCCTCCGTGAATTATTTATGCCCCTCCGTGAATTATTTGGGCCCTCCGTGAATTGTATATGCCCCTTCGTGAATTATTTCACCCCTCCGTGAATTATTTATGCCCCTCCGTGAATTATTTGGGCCCTCCGTGAGTTGTTTATGCCCCTCCATGAATTATTTGGGCCCTCCGTGAATTATTTATGCCCCTCCGTGAATTATTTGGGCCCTCCGTGAATTGTTTATGCCCCTCCGTGAATTAATTGATGCCTCCGTGAATTATTTGATGCCTCCGTGAATTATTTATGCCCCTGCGTGAATTATTTATGCCCCTCCGTGAATTATTTGGGCCCTCCGTGAATCATTTATGCCCCTCCGTGAATTGTTTGGGCCCTCCGTGAATTATTCATGCCCCTGCGTGAATTATTTCACCCCTCCGTGAATTATTTATGCCTCTCCGTGAATTATTTGGGCCCTCAGTGAATTATTTATGCCCCTCCGTGAATTATTTCACCCCTCGGTGAAGTATTTATGCCCCTCCGTGAATTATTTGGGCCCTCCGTGACTTGTTTCTGCCCCTCCGTGAATTATTTGGGCCCTCCGTGAATTATTTATGCCCCTCCGTGAATTATTTGGGCCCTCCGTGAATTGTTTATGCCCCTCCGTGAATTATTTGATGCCTACGTGAATTCTTTATGCCCCTCCGTGAATTATTTGATGCCTCCGTGAATTATTTATGCCCCTCTGTGAATTATTTGGGCCCTCCATGAATTGTTTATGCCCCTCCGTGAATTATTTATGCCCCTCCGTGAATTATTTGGGCCCTCCGTGAATTGTTTATGCCCCTCCGTGAATTATTTGATGCCTCCGTGAATTGTTTGATGCCTCCGTGAATTATTTATGCCCCTCCGTGAATTATTTATGCCCCTCCGTGAATTATTTCACCCCTCCGTGAATTATTTATGCCTCTCCGTGAATTATTTGGGCCCTCCGTGAATTATTTATGCCCCTCCGTGAATTATTTCACCCCTCCGTGAATTATTTATGCCTCTCCGTGAATTATTTGGGCCCTCCGTGAATTATTTATGCCCCTCCGTGAATTATTTCACCCCTCCGTGAATTATTTATGCCCCTCCGTGAATTATTTGGGCCCTCCGTGAATTGTTTATGCCCCTCCGTGAATTATTTGGGCCCTCCGTGAATTATTTATGCCCCTCCGTGAATTATTTGGGCCCTCCGTGAATTGTTTATGCCCCTCCGTGAATTATTTGATGCCTCCGTGAATTATTTGATGCCTCCCTGAATCATTTATGCCCCTCTGTGAATTATTTGGGCCCTCCGTGAATCATTTATGCCCCCCAGTGAATTATTTGGGCCCTCCGTGAATTCTTTACGCGCCTCCGTGAATTTATTGGGCCCTCCGTGAATTATTTATGCCCCTCGGTGAATTATTTCCCCTCTCCGTGAATTATTTATGCCCCTCCGTGAATTATTTGGGCCCTCCGTGAATTGTTTATGCCCCTCCGTGAATTTTTTGGGCCCTCCGTGAATTATTTATGCCCCCCCGTAAATTTTTTGGGCCCTCCGTGAATTCTTTACGCCCCTCCGTGAATTGTTTGGGCCCTCCGTGAATTATTTATGCCCCTCGGTGAATTCTTTCACCCCTCCGTGAATTATTTATGCCCCTCCGTGAATTATTTGGGCCCTCCGTGAATTGTTTATGCCCCTCCGTGAATTATGTCACCCCTCCGTGAATTATTTATGCCCCTCCGTGAATTATTTCACCGCTCCGTGAATTATTTATGCCCCTCCGTGAATTATTTGATGCCTCCGTGAATTATTTATGCCCCCCCGTGAATTATTTGGGCCCTCCGTGAATTGTTTATGCCCCTCCGTGAATTATTTGGGCCCTCCGTGAATTATTTATGCCCCTCCGTGAATTATTTGGGCCCTCCGTGAATTGTTTATGCCCCTCCGTGAATTATTTGATGCCTCCGTGAATTATTTGATGCCTCCCTGAATTATTTATGCCCCTCCGTGAATTATTTGGGCCCTCCGTGAATTATTTATGCCCCTCCGTGAATTATTTCGGCCCTCCGTGAATTATTTATGCCCCTCCGTGAATTATTTGGGCCCTCCGTGAATTGTTTATGCCCCTTCGTGAATTATTTCACCCCTCCGTGAATTATTTATGCCCCTCCGTGAATTATTTGGGCCCTCCGTGAGTTGTTTATGCCCCTCCATGAATTATTTGGGCCCTCCGTGAATTATTTGTGCCCCTCCGTGAATTATTTGGGCCCTCCGTGAATGGTTTATGCCCCTCCGTGAATTTTTTGATGCCTCCGTGAATTATTTGATGCCTCCGTGAATTATTTATGCCCCTCCGTGAATTATCTATGCCCCTCCGTGAATTATTTGGGCCCTCCGTGAATCATTTATGCCCCTCCGTGAATTGTTTGGGCCCTCCGTCAATTATTCATGCCCCTGCGTGAATTATTTCACCCCTCCGTGAATTATTTATGCCCCTCCGTGAATTATTTGGGCCCTCCGTGAATTGTTTATGCCCCTCCGTGAATTATTTGGGCCCTCCGTGAATTATTTATGCCCCTCCGTGAATTATTTGGGCCCTCCGTGAATTGTTTATGCCCCCCCGTGAATTGTTTCAACCCTCCGTGAATTATTTATGCCCCTCCGTGAATTATTTGGGCCCTCCGTGAATTGTTTATGCCCCTCCGTGAATTGTCTATGCCTCTCCGTGAATTATTTGGGCCCTCCGTGAATTATTTATGCCCCTCCGTGAATTATTTCACCCCTCCGTGAATTATTTATGCCCCTCCGTGAATTATTTGGGCCCTCCGTGAATTGTTTATGCCCCTCCGTGAATTATTTGGGCCCTCCGTGAATTATTTATGCCCCTCCGTGAATTATTTGGGCCCTCCGTGAATTGTTTATGCCCCTCCGTGAATTGTTTCAACCCGCCGTGAATTATTTATGCCCCTCCGTGAATTATTTGGGCCCTCCGTGAATTGTTTATGCCCCTCCGTGAATTGTTTATGCCCCTCCGTGAAATATTTATGCCCCTCCGTGAATTATTTGGGCCCTCCGTGAATTATTTCTGCCCCTCCGTGAATTATTTCACCCCTCCGTGAATTATTTATGCCCCTCCGTGAATTTTTTGGGCCCTCCGTGAATTATTTATGCCCCTCCGTGAATTGTTTATGCCCCTCCGTGAATTATTTGATGCCTCCGTGAATGATTTGATGCCTCCGTGAATTATTTATGCCCCTCCGTGAATTACTTGGGCCCTCCGTGAATTATTTATGCCCCTCGGTGAATTATTTGAGCCCTCCGTGAGTTGTTTATGC
Organism: Eutreptiella sp. 'Long Island Sound 2002'; assembly: GCA_964036045.1. Lineage (NCBI taxonomy): Eukaryota > Euglenozoa > Euglenophyceae > Eutreptiales > Eutreptiaceae > Eutreptiella > Eutreptiella sp. 'Long Island Sound 2002'. The sequence goes on from OZ038378.1 coordinate 64,389,487, forward strand.
CCCTCCATGAATTATTTGGGCCCTCCGTGAATTATTTATGCCCCTCCGTGAATTATTTGGGCCCTCCGTGAATTGTTTATGCCCCTCCGTGAATTATTTGATGCCTCCGTGAATTATTTGATGCCTCCGTGAATTATTTATGCCCCTCCGTGAATTATTTATGCCCCTCCGTGAATTATTTGGGCCCTCCGTGAATCATTTATGCCCCTCCGTGAATTGTTTGGGCCCTCCGTGAATTATTCATGCCCCTGCGTGAATTATTTCACCCCTCCGTGAATTATTTATGCCTCTCCGTGAATTATTTGGGCCCTCCGTGAATTATTTATGCCCCTCCGTGAATTATTTCACCCCTCCGTGAATTATTTATGCCCCTCCGTGAATTATTTGGGCCCTCCGTGAATTGTTTATGCCCCTCCGTGAATTATTTGGGCCCTCCGTGAATTATTCGGGCCCTCCGTGAATTGTTTATGCCCCTCTGTGAATTATTTCACCCCTCCGTGAATTATTTGGGCCCTCCGTGAATTATTTGGGCCCTCCGTGAATTATTTCGGCCCTCCGTGAATTGTTTATGCCCGTCCGTGAATTGTTTATGCCCCTCCGTGAATTGTTTATGCCCCTCCGTAAATCTTTTGATGCCTCCGTGAATGATTTGATGCCTCCGTGAATTATTTGTGCCCCTCCGTGAATTACTTGGGCCCTCCGTGAAATATTTCACCGCTCTTCGTGCAGACTTTGTTACGACCTTTCTGCCACTAACTTCACCAGTCAGGTGAAGAAGTTGTCTCCGGTCTTGACCATAGCGTCTACGACCCAGATACCTGGACCTCACCTGTGCTAGCCTCTGAGCTTTAGGACTTGCCCCTTGGTCTCTGGCCGCAGCGCCTCAACCACGGGCATCCCGCATCCCCCAACCCACCTACTGCTGGCCCTTGAGCCACAGAAGTTGGCCCTTGGTCCCGGGCCACAGCGCCGCGACCACGGTCATTAGCCGTCCCCCCACCCACACACTGCAGGCCACCGAGCCGGAGGAGTTGGCCATTGGTCCTTGGCCGCCGCACCTCGACCTTGGTCGTCGTCCATACCCCACCACAACCACTGCAGCCTGCCGAGCCGCAGGAGTTCGCCCCTGGTCCTTGGCCGCCGCGCCTCGACCTGGGTCATCATCCGTCCCTCACCCCTACCCAGTTACTGCTAGCCCTTTAGGCGCAGAAGTCTGCCCTTGGTCCCCGGCCGTTGCGCCTCGACTAGGGACTACGTTTATACCACGCGGTGGCATCAAGTGGGCCCGCGCAGGAACCCAAGGAGGAAGCAGCCTACCACTTCAAGTATCGGGGTCCGGGACCAGATTGTCCTCCTGAGTTGTGGTCACCAACAAGTGCCCATCGAACTGCACCTTATGGACCACGCAAGAGGCCACAACCTTTAACCGTGGTGAGGCAGCCTCCTACAAATGGCCCAACATCCTGAATGGCCCCCATGGGACACCATGGAAGCTGCCCAGATGAAAATGGGATTCCGTCTAGCCCTCGGCGAGGCAGGGTGGCATGCCCCACCAGAACAGGAGGCCATCTATTACAGTAAGTTGGCAATGTACATGGCGACATGTTCCCTTCATGTCGTCCATACCCATGGACTTGCAGCACTGTGCCGCCTGATGTACAGCCAAGAGGGCAGTCCAAAGTGCACGCGGGAGGATGGAGGTGTTGTTGTGGAGTACCAGAAGGTAGCCTCAGGCCTCTAGGACCGGATAAAAAAGTATCAGCAAGACCGTGGGAAAGTGGGGAGTCGACGAGGGGCCATTGGTGGACACCCCATGAGCGTTAGCAAAGTTGCTTGGCTAGAGGCATGGAATGACATTGTGTATGCCTTGCCACTTGTGGACTCATGGCCTTTCTGGAGAGGGGAGACCAAGTACCCCACACCCACTGTGGAGAGGATGTATGTGGAGAACGTATGGAGAGTACCCTTGGGCACAATGCAGTACTTTTGGCCATAGGCAGCAAGTGCAGCACGGCCATTCACAAGTGATTTGGTGGCATCTGCGAGCCGCCGGAACTCACTGTTGCCGGCCAACGGGGAGGGATCGAAAGCACAGGGGACCCGAGGATCCGGGGGTGGTCGACAGAGAGTTTCAGCGCCAGCCGGTGGCACAGGTCCCACTGGCCAGGGGCCCCTGGATCTGGGGGTAGTCGACGGAGCTCCCTATTGCCCGAAAGCTCAACGTCCACTTGCAGTCCTGGACCTCAACCCAGCGTCCCACCCAATCCAGCACCTATGACGGTGCGGCTGACGAGACAGCAACAGTTCGACCAAGCACTGATGACAACGTGCCATGGCATTGCCCGGTGTGTCCGCATTGCGATGCAAGGCTTGGGGGAGCAACGGCGGGAGCCCCTGTCAGAGGAGAGCCTGGTGGCTGCCTATACATTGGAACGCCACTTTGCAGAGTCCATGCGGATTCCCATGCCAGAGAGTAGCGATATGATACTGAGGTGCACCCCTTTCAGCCCCGAGGTACCCCGCAACCACTTGGGATACCTCCGTGCTGGTGTCCGTGTGGTGAATAATGCATGGAATGATGCGGGGGAGGAGGCCATGGAGCTTCTATTGGAAGCCATGGCAGACGCTGGGGTGCAACCCCCCCCCCCCCAGGACCCCCGACACCTTACCATGATCCCCCCAGAGGTGATCCAAGCCAGTCCGACGTCCCAGCCTGTGCGCTGCGACTCGGATCGCAAGATGCATCTGTCGGTGTCCCTGATGACAACGGTACACACAACGATGCATGTGCTATGCACCTGGAAGGGGGCACAAAGGAGGCCATAGGCACAGCTGGCACCCTTGGTGAAGCACAGCAACCCCCCCCCCCCCCTGCCTCAACTCCTATGAGTGCTAACCAGGATCCCCGCAGAGGTCATCCAAGTGCGTCCAACGTCCCAGCCTGTGCGCTGCGATGTGGACCCCTAGGTGCACCCGAAGTTGCGGGTGTTCATGCTGACGATGAGAACCAGGGCCGAGAGGTAATGGAGAACGTAGGGCCAGGTGCTGCAGAAGAATGCCTCACGCCACACCCCGGTTGCGGTGCTGAGTCACTCTCTGATCAGGGATCCCCTGTGCCCCTAGCACAACGCCCACCACAGGTTTCATTGAGTGGGCAAGATAGTGAAATGTCATCCCCAAATATGGATGGCAGTATGGGGACGGCATGCACTGTCGTGGCACCTAGTCAGTCCAGCACGGATGCCCCAGAGCCATGTAACAGCCCCCCCTCAGGCAAGAAAGCAATGCCTAGGGATCCCAACCCCATGCCTGCTGCAAAGCGTGTGCAGCTAGCGGCGGATGGGGCCGCAGCAATTGACTGTGACAATCCTAACCAGAAGGTTGAGGTGGATAAAATCAAGGCTCCTGCCAGTAGGGAGCTGCCTACCATCCGGCAACTGACGTTACGGTTGGCACGTGATGAGTATGTCGTTGGTGCATGTTTTTTTTACGCAACTGCCCTCAGCCTCCATGCGCTCCGCAGTGAGACCCCCTTAACTGGAGTGGACCTCCGAGTCCAGGCAACCCCAATGTACAGGGAACGGTGTGGGATAGAGGTTAAGGAGAGTGCTCTAAGTGTTTGTAGGGCCCTGGAAGCGAATAATTGGGAAGGGAAGCCCTTGGGGGGAAGGCCCGACCATTTTCGACATCTCGCCCACCACGTCGATGGGAAGGTTGTGTTGTTGCGTACAAACACACACAAAATAATGGATTCAAGGTTTGGCCCGGACACTGCTGTGACGTCTGCTGCAGTTTGGAGTCCGGGCCTGGAGAAGCCAAAGTGTACCATACAATCCAGGAGATGGAGGAAGCCTGTGAACAAGCATGCGTGATCGTCGTTGGTGAGGCTGAACGTGATGGGCTGCGGCCGGGAGGACATTACCGGGGCGCCGGCTACGACCGCTCGTTGCAGGTAGCACCTTTGTGTGTCTTGCATGGCATAATGGGGACATTGCTGTACACTAGAGAGACGTTAGGGCAGTTCTCCTTGCGAAGGTTGCAGTTGGGTGTCGGTGGGAGCAAAGGACATACAACGAAAGGGGATTGTCGCCGGTCGCGGCTTGTGCAACGGGGACAGGAGCATGGCCTCCTTGTGATGATGGTGAACCGCATTGCAAGGAAGTCGGTACCAAAGTGGTTCACATGGACTCCAATACAGCTGTCATGCAATGAGACGACAGCTCCCCATCAACATCGTTTTGATAGTACCCCGTGGTCAGCAATGTTCTCCACGGGGCGGCACGTGGGTGGTGAGATCTGGGTGGAAGAGGGAGGCGTTCGCAGTGGTCCGCATGGCAGACCACGGAGAAGGCAGTGCCGAGATGGCATTAGCCGTCCGGGGCATAGGTACCGTGTCGATAGGCAACCTGTAGTTGTTCGCACTGGGGCATGGCATGCTACTTGCCCATGGAAGGGGGATAGGTGATTGGTGGTGCTGTACGGCCGTGGAGAGTGGCAAAGTTTGCCTGCTTCGCACCGCAAGTTCTTGCAGCAACATGCCTTCCGCCTGCCTGCAGCTTAGTGGCGGTCCGCAAGGTGGAGCACGGCAACGGCCATGTGGCATGGCGAACCCCCCAAGTCACAATTGGTGTTGGCTTGGTACAACGTTGCAATGCCTCCTGCTAGCCTCTGGGGGACAGGAGGCCTTCCATGATGAGTGCCCACATGATGTGGCGGTGTGGCCTACATGTTGGGGTGACATTGTGGCAGGTATGACAGGTGCTGTGTACCGTCCACATGCCGTTGCACGCCTGTTGGCGGATGAGGGACAGCTAACTGTTACTGTGTGCCAATGTAGTGGTCGGTGTCAATGTGTCAGGAGGGTTCCCAAGTTTGAGTGGATGGCGCAGTCCGAGATGGCTGAGTGTTGGAAGCACATGGTACCAAAACTGGTTCGTGCTGGTGTTCGTTCTCTGTCTGACTGCTTGTCTCATGAGCAATGGTGGCAGCGGTGCCCAGTGTGTGACGTGAAAGTCCACCAGGCTGGAGGTGAGTTGGGAATGCCCGCCCAAGTGTTGCATGTTACTAACCAGGGCCAGAGCGTGCGGGTGCGAATGAGGGAGGGAATGAGGGGCCGTTCGTTGGGCCGCCCTTCAAACGCCCCCCCATGTGGCTGTGGGGGGGATCTCCAGGAGGCCATTGTACTATCGTCACTAGTGTTCAACAAGTGGGCTCCACTCCATGTCCACAATCAACAGCTTCATAGCTTGACGGTGGATCATGAGTTTGTGGATATCAATGGGTACCATTGGTCCCTGCGGGCCATGGTGCTACATGTTGGACCAACTAGGGAGCAAGGGCACTTTATTGCTCACATTTTAGTTCGCGATGTGTGGTGGTTGTGTGATGATGCGTCCGTGAGCAGGGGACGGCCCCAGGCCACTTCACGAAAGGTGACATTCCTATTGTATGAGCGTACTCCCACGGAGATGGTGGGTCTGTCACAGGGCGGTTCACAAAGCAATCGTGGTGTACGTGATGGCCCCTCTCAGTCTGCAGCAACAACTGTCGACAGGCATGCCCGGAGCATGCCAAGTATCACCCCGTTGCGAGCCATGGCGCTGGCAACAGGTGACATAGAGTCTACCAACCACATTTGGGACGCACAACCCTCCCCCTCACCGTTTGCAACACCAACTGTCAATAGGCATGCCCCGAGCGTGCCAAGTAACACCCAGTTGCCAGCCATGGCGCTGCCAACGGGTGACCCCGGATATGCCACACATGTGGGGGATGTGCAGCCCACCCCCGAGTTTATTGAAGCTGTGGCAAAGCTTGTACAAAAGCAAAGGGTACGGGTGAAACAGCATCTGCAGGTCCGTGTGCAAGCCCACCAGGCTCATCTCCGGGCACGTCATGAGAAGGAGTGGGATGAGAGGCATGCAGGTCAGGGCATGTCGCACCGGTCTGTTTCCGAGTCCATAGACCAGGATAGAGCCCGATCTGCTGCATTGGCAGCAACGGGGAGCAATGCTTTTTCTGTGATGATGGAGGCAGCCCGCAGGCAATAGACAGCAGGGCCAAAGACACTGCAAGCGTTTGTGGATGAGCATTGGCAGTTGCAGTTCGCTGTTCAAGGGGGTGTAATGTGCATATGTTGTTCATGGGCTGCTGAAACGGATTTGCCTAGGGTGAAGCGGCCACCGAAGGCTGCTACAGCCTTGGTGAATGGAACATATGGCATGGGCATGCGTATGATGATCGCTACACCAAAGGGATGGCGTAAAGATGTCCTGGAGGGTCACCTTGGTGTGTCACGTGGCACGACCAGCAGCCGCAAGAAAATTGATAATCCTGGCCGCCACCACTTGGCCGCCGAGGAGAGTTTCCGGGTGCATTGTGCAGAACGTTTTCGGGCATCGTGCCCCAGTGCATCTGCATGTGCAGTCAATGTGGCAGAGAGGAGCATTGTGTTCATTAGGGGTGAGGGCATGGACCTCGGTGTACCTATGAGCGATGCGGTGGCAACCATTTTGTCGCGCTTGGTGGAGGTGTACATTGGCCTCCGCATGTGCACATCCATCCGTGCAATCAGTGAACACATTCTTCTGCATTGTGCGTTGACCTCCGAACCGGGCCATCATGCCTCTCGGCGATGGATAGTTGAGAGGGCCATGGTCGCAATGCATGGCGCCATGCAAGATGGTGTGTCAGAGACCTTGCAAAGGGCATTGTTCATTGCCTTGTAGTCGGATGGATCTGACCGGCAACGGCATCGCATAAATGAGTATGCCATCCTGCTCCTCTTTTCAGGCACTGGGCCGGGGGGAATGTGTGAGGTGTTCCTTGGTGTGGTGGTTGTGGCTTCAGGGGAGGCACAAGAGGTGACCGCACAGGTGGAGGCAGTGCTGCTGTCCTGGATGCCTGATCGTGCCTGGTGGGCTCAGAAGGTTGTGGCTTTTGCGGTGGATGGTGCCTCTAACCTTGGTGTGCGTGGTGCCACTGCAAGGCAAGCTGTTGATGTGTCGGCAATGGAGCACAATGTGTTTGCCATGCTTGTGAATTTGCTCTCTTGCTAACCCCCTTGGGTGAGCCAATCCCACGCCGCATGCATCCGCACTCTCAAGCATTGTATCACAATCCTCTTCGAGGAACAACAAATAGTATCACACCGACTCCCCCCAGCAGTGTTCCCGAAACGCATCAGCAACAGGTCAGCAAGAAGGGCGTGGCACAACCGGAATTGGCGAGTACAAAGTGCGTCGCAACGTTCGCAGGCCCACAACTGCTTGTCACGCGGAATCCTCCTCGACATATGCAAGCAGGGGCGAAATGTGCTCCGAGGCCCAGAACAAGTTGTGGGCCTCCTCCACGTCCGGTGCCTTATGCACTATAGATGGTCCCCCACATCTTTGGGCGTAAATGGTTGTCAAAGTTCTGCGCAACTTGATTACCGTGTTCAAACCCTGTGTGGCATAACATGTTTTTTGGCCAAATTATTCTTTGCCATGCTTCACCGGCATTCTATCCTTGCCTTCAGCTTCCATGACTTTGCAGAACACCAAAATAGACAAGCGACTCGCCGCACGACGGTGAAAGACACCTGCACCTTTTGGAAACACCCCCCAAAGCCGAACGTTGGACTCTTCTGCCAAGGACCGTCACGCTGTGCACAGTGAGAGCGAATGAAGGAAAAATTGCAAGGAAATTGTAGGAAATTGCGGTAAATTGCAGATTGCAAGATTGTTGTGCTTGGGTAATTGATTGGCCACGGGGGGGCGGCCGGGCCCGGTCCTTGTATGCAACCCCCCCTAGCCTCCCCCCCCCCCTGAGTTTTGAAACATAGTGGTGCCGGGTCGGCCACCAACAAGTGTCTCTAGAGAAAATTGTTTGGCGCCGAAGGCCCCCAACTTTGTTTTATACTATGTGTTTGTACTCAAAATACTCAACAATTTGTAGAGAATTCATATTTGTGTTACAACAACAAGAAGGAGGGCTAGAGGAGGGCTGCAGACCCTAACAGCAACCACAACCCGAGCCCTAACCCTAATCAAGACTGAATATTGGGACTCAGTTGGTGGGCGGGGGAACATCAGCTCTGACTGGTGAGGGACATCAAGAATGATTCACACATTGATGGCCCTTGACAAAGTGAAATCAGCTTGCACGTGAACCCCATCACTACGAGGCCCATTTTCAAGGCTTTTTGGAGTTCCGAGGGGCCAAAATGCCCCAAAACGGGCTCAAAATGGGCCCATTTCACCCGTTGGTGCACCGCAAATGGTCTAGGATGAGGTTTGGAAAAATGCGCTTATGCCCCATTTTTCACCCATTTTTGGTCCCAAACCAGCCCATTTTCAAGGCATTTTGGGATTTTTGGAGGACCAAAATCTTAGACGGCCCAAGTTGCCCCCCCCCCCCCCCCAAAACGCGCCCCCGAAAAAAATGTCGCACATGATGGTCATCAAAAATGCATCCTACACGGGTGAAATTTTAGCAACAAGCAGCGCACGTCTGTTTCCGCTCGTTTTTGACTACCCCCATATACGTTTTTGGCACTTTGCGCACAACACCAACTTGAGGCCGGGCCGTGTGAAATATGGGAAAAACAGTCAAATTCTGAGGAGGAACCCCACGGAATGCATGTGTGTATCTCACGGTTCAATCTCACTGCACCAGCGGAGGCACTACTCGTCGACGCATACCATTTTCATCAAAATTTGTTCTGCAGACAGTGAAATACTGAAGTTTGTCTGCAAACAGACAGATCTCACCAAAACCTGCTGCACAGGAACGGACACACGACGCTTAACCTGGTGAAAAATTGTTGCATTCCACAAAAAGAACTTTGGTCCGCACCCAAATGACATAAAAAAGTGACAAGGGAGTGTCAGTCTCGTGTTCGGGAAGGGGAAAATGCCAAAACAGGCCACTGGGACCCAGACCGCAGACTGGCACGCCAACAGGGTGCCATAGTGTTTATATGTTATGAATAGATATCGTGGTCACTGAGCAGGCTTACAACAACCGTGTGCAACCAACAGCAACTACAACAGAGCACGTTTAATTCTTTTTGGAGCCATTGAACCGGTCCTTCCATGCCTGAAACCCAATCTTGGCCTTCTTGGAAGCAGACGACTGAGAATCGGTTCCCGCAGCTGCAGACTCGTCAGGAGGTGATGCCCGGGCTTTTTTGTTGCCTTTGCCTTTTGACTGTGATCCGGAGGCTCTGTTCTCGACGATCGTCTCCTTTGCGTGTGCGACCACCTTTTTTGCTAGGGCCCCGTGACTGCTTTGGTGTACCATACACCACGTTCTCTGGGGTGGCGCCCACCTCTTCCACTTCCTCCTCAGACCGTGCTCTCCCTCTGCGTTCTCAGGCACACAGCTGCGGTCAACACGGCAACGGTCCGCAAAATTTTCAAACACTGCATTCTAGGGAATAGGGCTCAGCCCATCAGCGATGCGTAAATTGCTGCATACGAGGGCACCAACGTCTGCAATAGACTCCTGCTCCGTGGGCAAACCCAAAACCACACTGATGGCTACCGGCATGCGCACTGCCAGACTGCAAGCCGGCTGTACGGAACTATTGATGACCAAGAACCACAGGGCACTTGCTTCTGAGGGTACTACATCCGCCAGGTGGTGCATGATAAATCCAACAACCTCCGTACACAGCTAGTTCACCATTGGACCACGAGAAAACGCAAAGTAGCGAGGCACCTGTATAACGGAACAGTGAGTATGAGACCCCCACCGCTCAAGCTGAACTGGCCCATGTTGTCTGGTTCCAGTCAGTTTCCCACAATTTACCTTTCTCAGGACGCATTCTGCCTCATACGTGTCTGGTTCCAGTCAGACTTTAAGATTCAACGGTGCACCCAACGTGACCATGGTAGCAGGCAGCAGGTAGCAACAGCAGAAAGCAATACCTTCTTGGGTAGCGGATCTTTGGAAACAATCGATAGCTCAATGAATCCCATAGAGTCCTGCTGTGTGACACATCCCAGAATAAAGCAGGCCACGCAAATTGTTGTCAACCCCTCGTTGTCGTGCAACTTTCGGAGACCATCTAGCACTCCCACGACGTCACAAGCGGAGGCAACAATGAGAACAAGCGTCCCAGACACCAAATTGCGGTTGACAACGGAATGAATGCCTTGCATATGTCCCTTTGGAACTTCAACAATGATCAGGCAATACGGCATGTGGGCCACCGTAGAGTGCAGCGGCGTACCACATGCCATCCTAGTGATATGCATGACCCCATCCAGGGACTTGCTGTCAGTCACCCCCGCCTCTGGGGCCTCAGATCCGATGTTCACGGTGATGAAGTTGAGATCAACAGCGATCTGGACCTCACGGTTCACTAGGGGACGTTTCAAGGCATCACGGAGGGGAGCATATGTGGGGTCATTCCAGATTGCAGCAGTGACGACATACTTCCAGGGGGGCCAGCAGTTCTTTTCACACCACTTCAAATTGTACGTCTTGAAGGTGACATGGGTCTTCGACAAGAGATTCTGTTCACAGCGGGCCCGTTCTGCAAGCGTTTTGCGACTTGGGTCAACCAGGTCGTTGTCCGGGTGGCAGAGATGATGTTCCCACAGACGTGCAGCCTTCAGTTGCTTTGCCTTTTTTGCAATCATTGGCAGTGACACATTGCTGGAGCCCATGTACTGCGTAACCTCCTCGAGGTCTGGTGGGATGAGGCCTTCCATGCACTTCGGAAAATGTAACTTTACTGGCAATCCACGCTTCTCCGATCCATCGACGGCAGCCGCAGCCTTATCCCCCATCACTTGCACCCAGGCGGCAATCGGAAACCAGGCTTTTCTGACAGTGTCCTGCATAGCGGACAGGGGTGTTAGCAGACACAACAGGAGGAATTCTGCTTTGACAGGTCGCAGCTATGGGTATAAAGTCTGAAGTCTGAAGTCTGATTTGGCATGTCGTGTTGCGGACCCACCATTAGAGCACATCCAAGTAAAAGTCTGATACAAGTGCGCCCCCCTCCCCCCCCCCCCACACACACAAGAATTTGAGTTCAAGAAAATGGTTACAGCAGTGCAGACCCCCCCCCCAAGACACATAGCAACCTCAGAGGAAAATGGGGATAAAAGTGCAATACCCCACCCCCCACAGACACACAGGCACTTCACCTCGGTAAAATGGTGCGTTAGGGAAAATAGGTTGGAATGGAAAATGTGGACAAGGGAAAACTAGAAAAAATCTCATACAAGCCCCCCCCCCCCAAAAAAAAACACACACAACCACGCAGTTCAAGAAAATGATGGGTTGGGTTGGGGAAAAAAGGGGGTTTGAAAATCCGGAAAAGGCAATTTTGGGAACAATGTGGCACAAGTACCCACCCCCCCCCCCCTCCCTGCCCCAAAAAAAAACACCTACCTCTTGAAAAATGGGGCGTTGGGGAAAATGTGGAAAAAGGGAAAACCAAGGGAAATGGGAAAACCGTACTAATGCTTGCTAATGTATGAATGGACCTGCAGAGAAGGAGAACATGGGGATTGGCACAGCAGGCATGCAAAAGCACAATACCACTGCAACCCCAACACTGTCATTCATCAATGAGTCCGTCCATGTCATCCACCGGCACTTGGGAACATGGTTGTGAGCTGCTGGGAGGTGCAGCAGAACGGGTAACACAATCCGTTGGGGGGACCCAGTCACAGTCCATCTGGGCTAGCAAAGGCAACACCTCTTGCATAGCAAGTTCTCGGGCTTCTCCCCGGGTCTTGCTATTTGGCACCTTCACACCCATGCTTGCCAAGCAATCACAGATGCGAGCGCGTGTCCAGTCACGCAATGTGCCTGATTTGGCAGCACATACCAACTTGGCCCGTGCACGGGCCAAGGCACGCTTTGGGTTGGACTTCCGTGGTGCCACTGCCTCCTCTTCACTGTTATTTTCAGCAGCCGCAGCTGCATCATCCACAACCTGCACCACTGCCTCACCACACGGTCTTGGATCCTGGACGAAGCACGTATGGCAAACCAGACATGTGTTGCACCAGATGCGCACAGATTGCCTGCACACTGCACAGTCCATGCCCCTTCGGAAAGTGAAGAAGTCATGGTTGCCGCCATGCTGAGTAGGACTACCATCTGGTTCGACCAAAGTGCCCTCAGTGTGCTCAGACGGGGCTTGTCGGTCAGCGCATCTGCGTGTTGCGCCTTGACAAGCTAATGGCACTTCCGACCCCCCAAAAGATGGCAAAATGTCACCATCGTCTGCCACTGCAGCCTCCCCTTCCAGGCACTGCAACATGGCCGCTTCCACTGATGTACGTGGATCAATGCGATGCGAAACCCTATGCCGGGGACGCACATCGAAGCGTGCATTGGCTGCCAGCTTGCTGGCTACCTCGACACCCTGCCCCTTCACCCACCGCCGCAAAGGTGGCAGATTACAATGCAAAGCCATGCACATGCTAAGGACATGTGTGTCCTCCATATCATGCATACTGTTGGTGAACCTCCCACGCAACGAAATGGCACGCTCAACAGCAGCCTCAGCAGGGCAATATGAGCGCAGCAATGCCAAAACACGCCAAACATTCACCCATTGGACATGCTCCCGCTCCGGCGTCAAGGCCTCCCACATCCGGGACATGGGGGTTTTGGCGAACGTCCGAACGACATGCTCCTTGAAGGATTCCCACTCTTCCAATGCACGAGCAGCATTAATATGCGCAGCTGCCAGTTCAGCATGGTGTGTGCCCATGAATTGCTTCAGCAGATCCACTCCAAATGTGGCTCGATCAGCCGCTGGTAGAGCGAGCCAACGGCCGTGGTCAAGCAACACAGCACACTCAAGAACACCCCGGGGGTCAATGGTCCCCTATCCCTCCCTGATGCCAGCAAGCAGTGTGTCTGTGACTGCCCGTGCCTCTGTGGCTGGAAAAGGGGGGCTGGTTGTGCACCTCTGGCCATCGGTATCAAACCGGACCAATTCAACGCCATGCCATGCACCTGTCACAGTTTGCTCTTTGAATTGAGTCCACCCAGGCCCCTCCTCCCTCGCCACCTTTTCCACCCGTGCCTGTAACATTTCGGTTGCCTTGGTCAAGTGGGCACCTGTTGGTGCATGCAACTGTGCAACGTTGTTGAAGCTGCGCGTACCGTGTAGTATGTCCCCATATACCACTGCCCATGACAGCAAACCTGCATCATGGCAATCCTCCCACACATCCTCCTCCTTGGTGGTGAGGTGCGTTTTGGAATCCAAATGCCTCGCCACCCATGGCACATTGGCCAAGAACACCTTGTTGCGACGGGCGTTTGCCTCGGACCACCGGATACGGTGACTAGCAGGGATCAAACGCAACCCGCTGCGTGTATCTGGTCCGGTGTTCTCTTGGACACACCTCTCGAGGTCCTTCCACTGGTGCGCACCGTTGTACAATGCACGTTGGCGACCCACAGCTGCCAGGTAGTCAGCATGCACTTGGCCGGCAGCCTCCAAGGCAAGGCCTAGCTTGCGCTGGAATGTTTGGCTGCGGTGTCACACGAGGATGCGATACTAATTGATTAATCGCCGAACATTGCCTAATTTGTACTCGGGGGGGGGGGGGGGGGGGGGGGCAACAATACATGCGTATCAATGTAGCGCTCATGCATCATCTCGTGGCAGTATGCACCCAAATACCCCACAGGCAACGCTGATGCCTCCCTTCAAATTGGGAAGTGCCGGGTGACTCAAAAGTGACTAGGGGTTTTCTTTCACCGTTGGAAGTGCGAGACTTTGTAGCACTAGTGATGCAAGATTGTATTCCCGCTCTTTTTCCATCTTCTTTTTTTGTCTTTTTGCCATGTGGTTGGCCTTCTTACAGCACACACCCGGTCCCATGGCATTCCCTTTCGATCCCAAGCAGTACCCCCCCTTCGTTGATGCGCCATGATTCAATATGCCGGAAAGATAGTATGCACGAAGTCGCCCCCCCCCCTACCTCCCCCCCCCTACCTACCCCCCCAACCCCCCCCCTACCCCGCCCTACCCCCCCCTACCCCCCCCCAACCCCCCCTCCTACCCCCCCCCCCCTACCTCCCCCCCCTACCTCCCCCCCTACCTTGAGCTCGCTTCGCTCGACAGACGGCTCGCTGCGCTCGACGCGGGGGCCACCCCCCGCAGCCCCCTTAAATAACATGACTCCTGCGGTCGCCACACACCGCCTTTTGTGTGCACCGCCTTGTGTGTGCACCGCCTTCTGTGTGTGCCGCCTTGCCCTGTGGCCCCTTAAATAACAAGACTCCTGCGGTGGCCACGGGCCGCCTATTGTGTGTTCCGCCTTGTTTGTGCACCGCCTTCCGTGTGTACCGCCTTGCCTGTGGCCCCTTAAATAACACGACTCATGCGGTGGCCACAGGCCGCCTATTGTGTGTTCCGCCTTGTGTGTGCACCGCCTTCTGTGTGTACCGCCTTGCCTGTGGCCCCTAAAATAACAAGACTCCTGCGGTGGCTACGGACCGCCTTTTGTGTGTTCCGCCTTCGGTGTGCACCGCCTTGTGTGTGTACCGCCTTGCCTGTGGCCCCTTAAATAACATGACTCCTGCGGCGGCTACAGACCGCCTTTTGTGTGTTCCGCCTTTTGTGTGTTCCGCCTTGTGTGTGCACCGCCTTCTGTGTGCACCGCCTTGCCTGTGGCCCCTTAAATAACAAGACTCCTACGGTGGCTACAAACCGCCTTTTGTGTGTTCCGCCTTGTGTGTGCACCGCCTTCTGTGTGCACCGCCTCGCCTGTGGCCCCCTTAAATAACAAGACTCCTGCGGTGGCCACAGACCGCCTTTTGTGTGTTCCGCCTTGTGTGTGCACCGCCTTCCCCCCCCCATACCCCCCCCCCTACCTTCTCGACCCCCCCCCTACCTCCCCCCCCCTACCCCCCCCTACCTCCCCCCCTTTAGCGGAGTCCCCCCCGGCTAATCCGAGGTTCTTCCTTGAAGGGGCCCACGAGCCCAGGGGACGCCACCGGGTTTCACGGCCACGCCGGACGGAGCTCCCACCGGCGACCCCCCCCCCCCCCCCGCATGGGAGGGTGCACACAATAACCGCCAGCCCCCCCCCCCCTCTCAGCCCCCCCACAAAAAGGGACTCCGGCGCGGAGGGTTGGGGATATAGTCCCATGCCGCGCGGCCATGAATCGACATGGCCCTACACCGGGCGGTACACGCCCTCCCCCTTGCCTCGCTCAAGAGGGGCCCCCGTCGTCCCCCAGGCAGGGAGCACCCCCCCCCCCCCTTCAAGGAACGGCCGCCCTCGGGAGCCCTCGCCCAGCACCCGGGGGCCTCTCGGGGTTCGCCCCCGAGCCCGCCCGGCCCTTCCACGCCCCCCCCTCACCAGCCGCAGCCCAGGGGCCCGCCCGGTCTCCCCCGCGCCGGCCCACAACCACCAGGGACCCGGGCCCCGGAGCCCCGGTGCCCAGCCCCGCCCGCCCCCCTGGTATCCATCCGGAGGGGCCCGTCCCGGTCCGGTTCGGCCGCGAGGGGACGGCGTGGCGCTCCCCCCGCCTCCACCGGGATTCGCCCCCGTGGATGATGCTCGGCGGGATTCGTCCCCGCCGAGCAGGGTGCGGGCCCCTCCGCTGACCGTGGCCCCCAGCGCCGCTGGCGCCCCGGGCTCCCCGGCCGACTTTGGCCAGCCCCGGCCGCCCCTCTTCCCCGGTCAGCCGAACGGTGGCGCTCGCGGCCGAGCACACCGCAACCCCACCCCCTCGCGCGCGCGCCCGCCAACCGGCCCACAGCCCCCCCCCCTCCCCGCGTGCGCACCAGGCCCCACCTCCCCTCCACACCCCCTCTCCTTCCTCACAGTTTGCCGACGCCACCGAGGTGGGCTTCCGCAGCCGCCGACGGGCGGACGCCGGGCTGACGAAGGGACCCCCCATACGCGGTGGGGGTCCAGGCCTTGCCCCCCCTTCCCCCTGCGGCATGCACCATGGCGTTGCATGAGTCATACCTCCCTCCCTGCACGCCATGTGTCATGGCCGCGAGTGGCCTTTGTCCCTTCCCCCCACCCATGCCTCACGCACAGAGACCGAACGGGGGGGGGCAACGGCCCCTGGGTGGGGCCCCCAGAACCCTGGACGGGGCCCCAAGAACCCCAGCACTGTTACTCCGAAGTGGAGGGTGGTGTGACCAGCCGGCGAGCCGTCACACCTGACGCTGAACCCGGTCCCCCCCCTGTCCCCCACCCCAGCTGGGGCGGCGCGGCCCGCACGTGCGGTTCGAGCCCGCGTCGCCCTTGGAACGCTATACAGGCAGTGCGGGCCGCCAGGAGTGCGGAGGGGCCCCGCACTGCCCCAAGCGCCCCCCCCCACTCTAGCTGGCGCTAGAGGCCTAGCAGCGCCTGGCGGGCTGTAGTGCAGGGGGGGCGAGGCGACCGGGCGCTTCATACCCGCCCCCAACGGGGGTCTGTGCCCACGGCACCGGGCACAGACGCCGGTTGGGGGGTACCACACCACCACCCACCACCGCACCACGGACACAAGGGAGAGGTAATAGCCCCGGGCATCGGCCTCCCCCAGGCCGAAGGAAGGTGCCGACCGCCAGGCTCATCCTGGCCCCCCACTTCCTCTTCATGATCATCCCCCTTGGCCGTCTCGGCCCACAGTCCCCGCGGCGGGTAAGTTCCTGGGGTCGAAACCTAAGAACTTCGGTAACGGAAATACAGGCCGTGGTTTCGTACCCAGCCGACGTGGGGAGCCTCCGCCCCCACGGGGCCCCAGGGCACCCCGGCCATCCCAGCCGGGGATAACCCGCCGCCAGCGCCCCATTCCCCCGCCCCAGGCTCTCCGGCCTCAGTCCCCAAGCAGTCTTCACCCTCACCACTTCCTCGTAGTAGGACACCGGTAGCAGGACACACCCACCACCACCACACGTCACCGACCCACAGAGCCCAGCTCTGGACCGCCCACCCCGACCAACCCCCCCCACCCTCATCACGCACCACGACTGTCGCCCACAACCGTCAACGGACCTCCCACCCCCCGGCACGCCGTGTGTCGGACCCTCCCTTGCTCCGCTCCCCACAGGCACCATGGCACACCCATTCTCAGCCCTGTCCCCCGACCTCCAGCGTGAACAGTTGACGGCGGCCGACGCCTGGCCCCTCCTGTCCATCGCCCTGGACTCCCAGCAACCCCCACGCCTGCTGGCCTCCGCGCGCCACATGCCGGCGAATGTGGACGTCCTCTCCATCCCCCTCGCCGGCTCCTCCATCGAAGCCAGCCCCCTCCTCCGGTGGTTCGCCTTCACCGAGCAGCTCACCGAGAACGAGATCTCCCTCCTCACCACACACCACGACGCCTCGTGGCTCCCCTACGCCTCCTGCATGAGCGCCCTCATCGATTGGGGCGCTCGTGCCTCCACCCTCGACCAGGCCACTCTCGCCTCAGCCGCCCTCGCCCACATTTCCCCCTTCTCCCCCGACCTCCCCCCCTCCATCCCCTCTCGCCGCCTCCTGGACCTCCTCGCCTTCGAGGAGGCCATCAAGCCCAAGGTCGCCCGGGTCGCCCTGCTCCACTGGCTAGCGACCTGGGCGGCCCAGCAGACCGGCTCCCGGCTGGCCTGCCCCCCCCTCAGCTGCGTCTTCGACCCCGCCAGCCCCCACGTCCGTGTCCCCGCCCCTTGCCCCCTGTCACCCCAACGGTGGTACACCGAGTTGAACCATCGGAAGGATGATGGTTCAATTCGCAACCCCAACATCTCCACCGCCATCACCGCAGCCGCCCGCCGCGCTAACCCGCAGGCAGACGACCCTCGTGCGGGGTCCGGAGTCCCGGCCCTCGCCGCCGCCCCCGCACCCCCCAACGCTTCGCAACCCTTGTCCCAGCTCCCCCCCCGTCCCCAGCCCCCGCAGCCGGCCGCACCACGCCCGTCAGACTGGGAGACACTCTTCCAGGCTGGCCTAGCCCCGAGCTCCTAGGACACACTGACCTTACTCGACGGCCTCTCCTCCGTCCCCGAGGCCGACGCCCATCACACGGCCATGTGCATTGTGGCCATGGGCAAGAACTGCCACCTGCCCCCAAGGACCGTGCAGCACCTATCGGTTTTCACGTCCACCGCCAACCTGGTGCTCGCCGCCAAGGGTGCCTGGCACTCCTGCCCCGACCTCCACAAGCCCACCCTCCGCCTCCACATCAACAAGCTCCTCACCCCGGTCTCCCAACGGTACGGAGCCGCCGCCTCCTCCGCGGCCTCTCTGCCTGCCCTCCAGGCCATCGAGCCCCTCATCACAGCCGCTCAGGCCCATGCCGACACTCCCTGGCTGACAGCGGCCTTCACCATCGCCAGCGCCCCCTCCTTAACACGTCTCCTCCGCGGACACCCTCCGCGCAGCCATCGCACGGCTGTGTGGCCGTCTATCCACCCCGGCCCAGTTCCAGGAACTCATCTTCTACACCAAAACTGCCCTCCCCCCCCGCTCCACGGCGGACCTGGACTGGTTCCGCCTTGGCTCCTCCGCACCGCCAGCGCCCTCCCTGCAAGCCCCTGGCGCCGCCGCCCCGCCCGCGCCACTCTCCGCCCCACCCCTCCTCGGCCAACCCCCCCTCCCGGGCGCCCCCGCGCCCTCCGCCACCGGCGCCACCCCCGCCTCCTCGGTCCCCACCTTCGCCCCCGTCGGCTCCTCGCCAGCCACCACCGGCATCGTCCGCGTCTCAGGCCGCCGCTTAGGCCCGCACCCCTCCATGGCAGTCACCCTCACCCACAACCTGTAGACCGTCGTGTACGTCACTGATGCCGACGCCCGCCGCGGACACGCGTTCGCCTCCATCGCTCCGCCCTACACACCTCCCTCTTCGCCTCGCTGCCCACACGCGTCATCCAGCACGACGAGGGCTGGTCCCTTGCGGTCCAGGGCAGACGGGACGATGGGCAACCTTGGCACGCCCCCGCCGCCACACTCAACACCCCCCCCTCCCACCGCCCGCCCGTCCCGGGCGACCCTCAGCCCCGTCCCGCCAAACGCAGCCGCCAACAATCACCCCCCCGTTCCTCCCCCCGACGCTCCCCGCGGCACCATGGCCGCACAGCGCCCTCGGCCCCCACGTCAGGCAGGGCAGTCCGCGGCTCCATGTTCCCCAGTGCCCGCAGACACAACTGACTCGCACTGCCGGACGCTCTCCCCGCCTCCAGCGCTCCCGACCTCCCGACCCTGGCCTGGGCGACCTTCCTCGCCTCCCACCTCCCCCGCCCACTCGACGCCCACCGCGCCGGGGCTGACCTCCTCTCCGGCCCGGAGCCCTGTCCCCAATCCCACGCCCGGGGGACCCCCCCCCCGCGCACCCGCTGCACCACCGGCCTCCGCCCCCCGTGTATGCCTTCACTGCGGCACGCTGCGGCGCCCGGCCCTCACGCACTGCCCCGTGTGCACACACTCTGCTGACCTTCTCCCCCTTGGCCTCCCCCCGGCCGCCGACCTCCCCCCGGGCCCCCTCCGAGACCTCCTGCACGCCGCCCAGGTCTCCACGTCGCTACCCCCCTCGCTCCTCGCCTCTGCCCTCCCCACCGTGTGCGGTTGGCTCGCCTCCTTCCCCCGCCAGCGCCGTGACCCCTCCACTGGATCACCCCTCCCCTGCACGTGGACGCCCAGTGGACCGCCTTCTGGGACACCGCCCACTTGCCGTCGGCCCCCCTCCCCCCGTCCCCAGCGTATACTCGCTCGTCAGGCCCAACCTCAGCGTGGACGCTACACCCCGCCCTCCCCGACGCCCCACTCGTCACCTCCTCCGCTTGCCCCGACTGTGGACACACCCAGCCCACGTCGTGTTCACCCCCACGTCGCGGGCCGCGGACATCCTCCCACTCCTCGCCGCCACCCCCCCCGGGCAACGCATACTGCTTGCCGCCAACCCCTCGGTCCTCAGTGAGGTCCTCATCGGACACGCCGATGCCCTGCACGTGCGCCCGCTGCTGCCCGGCCTGCACGTTGCGTACGCCCCCGGCACGCCCGTCGACCCCTCCGTGTGGGACTCTCAGTGAGGCCACCGGCCACCGGGCGGCCCGCACGCACCGCCCCGCGCTCGCCTCGGGCACTCGTGCCCGTGGACGCCGCTACCCAAGCGCCCGGCCCCGGCCTCAGCCCCCGAGCAGCGCTTCCTGCCAGCCGCAGGTCCCACGGCCTGCAGGGGGCCCCCGACAGGCACGCCGACACCCTTGCGCGTGCGCCCCCTGCAGCTTGGCCTGCACGGCGCGCTCTCCCCCGGCACGCCCTCCGACCCCACTGTGTGGGGCTCTGGGGGCCTCTGCCGACCGCCGGCTGGGCCGCCCGCACCTCCCAGCGACCGCCACGGGCCCCGCACCCGCACGGCGCCGCCTCCGCCCCGGCCGCCCGCCGCTACCCATGCGCCCGGCCCCGGCCTCAGCCCCTAGGCAACGCAACCTGCTCACCGCAGGTCCCTCGGCCCGCAGAGGGGCCCACACCACGCACGCTGACGCCCTTGCGCACGCGCCCCCCGCAGCTTGGCCTGCAAGACGCGCCCTCCCCCGGCACGCCCACCGACCCCACTGTGTGGGGCGCTGAGGCCATTGCCGACCGCCGGCTGGACCGCCCGCACCCCCCCGCGACCGCCACGGGCCCCGCACCCGCATGGCGCCGCTTCCGCCTCGGCCACCCGCCGCTACCCATGCGCCCGGCCCGGGCCTCGACCCCCCGCCGGCTGTGCCGCGCGGCCTCCCGTAAGCAGGGCACAGGGACAGGCACCAGGGGACAGCACCTGAACCAAACACAACACGCCAGCAACTGTATACCCATGAGCGTGCTCTTGTGCTCCCGCCCTTGTGCCCTCCCTCCCCCATGACCGATGCGCGCGCGCGCCCGCACTACCGGGGACGAGGCGGCCACACCACAGCACGAGCAAAGGTGACTAGGCGCCGGCAGACAGCAACTCCCGGGCCTCCCCTTGCCCCCGTAGAAGGCTAGAAGCACGGGCCAGCGCCCCCGGCCACGCCACGGCCGCACACGAGGAACGGCCACCTCGGCGGGATGTTCGGGCAAGGCGCGGAGCGTCCGTGGACCCGGGCGTGCCTTCCCCACCCCAAGGTCACCGCCCCACCCTCCACCCCCACCATAGCCGCTTCGCACAGGACGAGTAACTCTCCCCCCCCGAGACGGGGGAGGGCTCCAGGGTAACCTCCACAGGTGGCCCCACCCTCCTCCACGCGCCCCCCCCCCCCCTCCACTCCACGGCGCCCCCCCCCCCCCTGGTCGTTGTCGGCACACGCCCGGCCAGCGTGACGCCGGCCGACTGCTCCCTTGCGCTCTGCACAGGGAGAGCGTGTCTGGCAATTTCTCCCGCAGGCACGTGCTGGGTGCCCTCACAACAACAACAACAACTACCTCCCCCCCATACCCCCCCCCCTACCCCCCCCTACCTCCCCCCCCTACCTCCCCCCCCTAGCCCCCCCCAACCCCCCCCTACCCCCCCCCAACCCCCCCCCCCACCCCCCCCTACCCCCCCCCTACCTTGGGCGACTTCGTGCGATATATGGCCGGAAATGTGAAACTACCCAAATTTTCATGAGAACCCATGGGCCTCGGATGCCGAGAAACCCTTGGCCGAACTTGCTGAGGTAGAGTCCGGTACACTACCATCCCACGCACCGCTCCCTCAATCCGCCCCTATACCCATGTTGACCCAAGCTGCAGCTTCATCCCCCAGCCTCACCGCCCCCATCCTCACTAGAACATCATGCACACCGCAAAACCCGTAGCCGCCCACCGTTAACAGTCCCCCGCTATAATCCATCACATACCCAACCCCTAGTGGTTGTACGCCGAGACCCCCCAAACACCTCCCCGCCACTCTGCCCAAGCTGCATCTCCCCGCGGACTGCACACCTCCTCAACATTGTTGAGCCATCTTCAATGCGCGATCTGTGGACATGGGGTTCATGCGCTATAGATTTGCTGCGGGGTGCCGGGGTTTGCTTCAGGTATAGCTCCAAGGGGAGGGTCAGCCGGAACCATGTAATTGAGCTGAGTGTGCAAAGGGCATTGGCTATTGCCTGTGTTGATCACCACCATTTGTGGTGGGAATGTTGGGGGAGGTGTTGTGTTGTCTGTCCGTGGCAGCAACATGAGGGTGTCGGTAACCTCTTCTAGTTTGCACTGCACGCACTTCAGGTAGTGGACAGGGTATTCAATGGTGTTCAAGGTTTGGCTGCGGTGTCACATGAGGATGTGCTACTCATTGATACCCTACCGAAAATTGCTCAATTTGTACTTTGGGGGCGGGCGCAACAACACATACGTATCGATGCAGCACTCATGCATCATCTGATGGGAGTATGCGCCGCAATACCCTGTAGGCAAGGCTGATCCCCACCTCTAAATTGGGGAGTGCGGGGTGACTAAAAAGTGACCGAGGGTTCACCTTCACCTTCAGAAGTGTGAGAATTTGCAGCATTGGTGTCGCAAGATTATATTCCCGCTCTTTTTTCAATTTTTTTTTGTCTTTTTGCCATGTGGTTGGCTCTCTTAGAGCACACACCAGGTCCCATGGCATTCCCTTTCAATCCCAAGCAGTACCTCCCCTTCCTTGATTCGGCATGGTTCATTGTGCCCGAAATCTTAAGGTACACTGATTTTGATGAGAGCGCATGGGACTCGGACGCCGAGAAACCCTTGGCAGAACTTGCTGAGGCAGAGTCCGGTACACTACCATCCCACCCATCGCTCCCTCAAGCCGCCCGTGTATGGGACTCAAGGTCCAGCTTCATCCCCTAGCCTCCACCCCCCCCCCCCCCGATCTTTGCTAGAACATCTCCCATGCACACCATACAGCCCGTAGTAGCCCACCGTTGACATTCCCCGCCATACTCCATCACATACCCCACCCCCAGTGGTTGTACCCGTAGACCCCCCGAACACCTCCCCGCCACTCTGCCCAAGCCTCATCTCCCCGTGGACTGCACACCTCCTCCACATAGTCGAGACATCTTCAATGCGCGACCTGTGGACATGGGGTTCATGCGCTATAGATTTGTTGTGGGGTGCCGGGGTTTGCTTCACATATACCTCCCAGGGGAGGGTCAGCCAGAGCCATTTAATTGAGCTGGGTGTGCAAAGCGCAGACTATTGCCTCTGTTGACCACCACCATTTGTGGTGGGAATGTTGGGGGAGGTAGCAGCATGAGGGTGTCCGTAACCTCTTCTATTTTGCCCGACACGCACTTCAGTCAGTGGGCACGGTATTCACTGGTGTTGAATGTTTGGCTGCGGTGTCACATGAGGATGCGATACTAATTGATTAATCGCCAAACATTGCCTAATTTGTACTTGGGGGGGGGGGGGGGGGGGCAACAACACATGCGTATCAATGTAGCGCTCATGCATCATCTCGTGGCAGTATGCACCCAAATACCCCACAGGCAACGCTGATGCCTCCCTTCAAATTGGGAAGTGCCGGGTGACTCAAAAGTGACTAGGGGTTTTCTTTCACCGTTGGAAGTGCGAGACTTTGTAGCACTAGTGACGCAAGATTGTATTCCCGCTCTTTTTCCATCTTCTTTTTTTGTCTTTTTGCCATGTGGTTGGCCTTCTTACAGCACACACCCGGTCCCATGGCATTCCCTTTCGATCCCAAGCAGTACCCCCCCTTCGTTGATGCGTCATGATTAAATATGCCGGAAATGTGAAACTACCCAAATTTTCATGAGAACCCATGGGCCTCGGATGCCGAGAAACCCTTGGCCGAACTTGCTGAGGCAGAATCCGGTACACTACCATCCCACGCACCGCTCCCTCAATCCGCCCCTATACCCATGTTGACCCAAGCTGCAGCTTCATCCCCCAGCCTCACCGCCCCCATCCTCGCTAGAACATCTCCCATGCACACCGCAAAACCCGTAGCCGCCCACCGTTAACAGTCCCCCGCTATAATCCATCACATACCCAACCCCTAGTGGTTGTACGCCGAGACCCCCCAAACACCTCCCCGCCACTCTGCCCAAGCTGCATCTCCCCGCGGACTGCACACCTCCTCAACATTGTTGAGCCATCTTCAATGCGCGATCTGTGGACATGGGGTTCATGCGCTATAGATTTGCTGCGGGGTGCCGGGGTTTGCTTCAGGTATAGCTCCAAGGGGAGGGTCAGCCGGAACCATTTAATTGAGCTTAGTGTGCAAAGGGCATTGGCCATTGCCTGTGTTGATCACCACCATTTGTGGTGGGAATGTTGGGGGAGGTGTTGTGTTGTCTGTCCGTGGCAGCGGCATGAGGGTGGCAGTAACCTCTAGTTTGCCCGGCACGCACTTCAGGTAGTGGGCAGGGTATTAAATGGTGTTGAAGGTTTGGCTGCGGTGTCACACGAGGATGCGGTACTAATTCATGCCGTGCTGAACATTGCTCCATTTGTACTGGGGGGGGAAGGGGGCAACACACACACACACACACACACACACACACACACACACACACATCGATGCAGCGCTCATGCATCATCTGATGGGAGTATGCGCCGAAATACCCCACAAGCAAGGCTCATGCCTCCCTTCAAATTGGGGAGTGCCGGTTGACTCAAAAGTGACTAGGGGTTTACCTTCACCGTCAGAAGTGCGAGACTTTGCAGCATTGGTGTCGCAAGATTGTATTCCCGCTCTTTTTTCATCATTTTTTTTGTCTTTTTGCCATGTGGTCGGCCTTGTGTCGGCTGTGGTCAGCACACACCGGGTCCCATGGCATTCCCTTTCGATCAGTACCTCCCCTTGCTTGATTCGGCATGGTTCAATATGCCGGAAATCTTGAACTACACAGATCTTCATGAGAACCCATGGGACTCGGATGCCGAGAAACCCTTGGCAGACGGAGGCACAGTCCGGTGCACTACCATCCCACCCACCGCTCCCTCAGGACGCCCCTATACCCATGTGGACCCCCAAGCTGCAGCTTCATCCCCTAGCCTCATCCCCCCCATCCTCCAAACCCCTACCAGCCCACGGTTAACAGCCCCCCGCTATACTCCATCACATACCCAACCCCCAGTGGTTGTACGCCGAGACCCCCCAAACACCTCCCCGCCACTCTGCCCAAGCCCTATCTCCCTGCCGGGTGCACACTTCCTCAACATTGTTGAGCCATCTTCAATGCGCAACTTGTGGACATGGGGTTCAGGCGCTATAGATTTGCTGCGGGGTGCCGGGGTTTGCTTCAGGTATAGCTCCAAGGGGAGAGTCGGCCGGAGCCATGTAATTGAGCTCGGCGTTCAAAGGGCATTGGCTATTGCCTTTGTCGACCACCACCATTTGTGGTGGGAATGTTGGGGGAGGTGTTGTGTTGTCTGTCCGTGGCAGCAACATGAGGGTGTCGGTAACCTCTTCTAGTTTGCACTGCACGCACTTCAGGTAGTGGGCAGGGTATTCAATGGTGTTGAAGGTTTGGCTGCAGTGTCATACGAGGATGCGGTACTAATTGATGCCCTGCTGAACATTGCCTAATTTGTACTTTGGGGGGGGGGGGGGGGCAAGAGCAGATATATATCGATGCGGCACTCATGCATCATCTTAGGGGAGCACCCCTCCGGGTGGTCCCTAATGGCGGTCCTTAACACAAAAAACATCTACTTCCCTAAGGACCCCCCCTGGGAAATAAACACATGTGGTTCTGGTGCTTGTGGACCATGGACTTTACCGAGGCCGGTACCTTTGACAACTAATTATTGGCCGGAGGCCCCTTGTGGGTGGGTAGGTAGGTAGGTAGCGCATGCATGCACCGCTCTCAGCGAATTTCGCGACTCACAGTACATGTCCATGATGCAGCATTATGTTATTCCACACCCTTTGCATTGAACAATGACTGCCAATTAAAATGGGGTCCCGGTTTACATACCCCTTGGGCGATGAATACCACCAGTTTGGGGCATATATTCACAGGGTCTTTGATCAATGCCATGCCTTTTCTTTTTTTTTTCCTTGTCCTTTTTCTTGTTCAGCATTTTTGCGTGGATGCAACTAGCGGCGTTGTGTGAGCATCCCATTCCGACCATTTTACGTGCTATGAAAGCCGCTGTGCATAAGTGTTGTAGTCGGTCATAGTGGCGTGTTGACGCATCCATTTTTTGGGCCGTGCTTCAAGCACGGAACCTGCCTACATCACCCATAGATGCAGTGTTGCTGCTGCAAGGTTGGCTGCGGTACGAGGTGGCTTGGATTGGAACAGCATATGCCTCCTCGCATGTGCCTCACGTCGGGCCCTGCTGTGAGCATTGTGCGCTATGGAATACTTATTTTTTTTCGAGATACTATGGTGCATATGACTATTTGTAGATTAGTGCACCAAATAACGGAGGGAGGGGGGTTGGGTCCACAGCATGTTTTGCCCAGTGTTGATGGTTTACTATGCGTCTGTGACTGATGCTTGGCGGATGGCAACACCGCTGCACAAGCACAGGGTTGCGTGCTTTCTGGCACTATACACGCCATCCCTTGAAGCCAATTATAAGATCTAGCACGGTGTCACCCGGACACTGTGTTCTCTGTAGGCTCCAACGAAAGCAGATTGACTTCACCAAAAAAGTACCTGGGATCGAGTCTTGCTCTTTGTGCAACTCTCCTTCCAGACCGAAACGCACCCACGGTACCACTGATGAGGATCTTTTTGCGCTGACGTGTGCTTGCTCTTGTGACTAGCACACCACACGACTCCGTATCGGGGGGGCATCACTTGTCACTTGAGAAGTTTGCGTTTTTTGACATAAAAGGTGTTTGTGTGGGGGATTCATTCTATGGCCGTCCTTAGGTATGTCGCACAGCTCACACCGGGCGCGCGCACAATGGCTCCAGAAACACTCCCAATGTCAAAAGGGGTGCTTCCGATGTTGGAAGCCATGCTTTTGATGCATCTAGGGGTGTGAGGAGCACAACCTCCAACTTCGGTTGAAAAATGTTGGCCGTAGTGGGGTGCAGTGCCCCCACAGATCGTTCGGGGAAAACGCTTCCGATGTCGTAAGCAGTGCTCCCAATGACCGGGGGATAATTTGAGCCGTTAATGACACTATTGCCAGCAAAATTGGGAGAATGATTGCATGGTGCCAAGTATTTCGGTCCGCAAAAAAATTCCATGCTGTGCGTTTGAGCGATACGTGATGGTAGATGACTATTAGTGTTCAGGGGATCTTGATATCGTGCTTCGCCTTATTTGTATTCTTGGCATGTCAAAGAGCTCTCAATCAACACATGCCAAATGCTCGGTGAAAACGGTGCAGTCCATGATACGGTGTGTAAATAATGAGGTTGTGATAGTGGGAGCAATGGGGCTTCACTAGGCTCACGGTGGATAATGGCTGTCTTCGTCTATGATATGCTTTGACATGGTTCCGCCAGTGAACATTTGCTGCATTACATTTTCCAATACTTCGGGTTTGATGGCAAGACATAGTTCACTAGTGCACTGCTTTGTATCTGTATTGGGTCTCGCACTTCTTTGTGTGGTTTTGTGCTGCCTCTCCGACGGCTGTGATGTGGAAATGGCCCGCTCTCACTAGAATCCTGATTGCCCACATCTGTGAGCTGCTGATATGCCTCCCAGACCCCCCCCCCCCCCCCCCGAGGTGGTTTCCGGCCAACAGTTAGTGGGGGCGGGGGGGGGGGGCGGGGTAGTTGGTGGAGTCAGCCCCCCCATGGATCTCCCATTCACGATACCCCCACATTTTCGGCACTGGTCTCAAAATTGACAAGCTTCCATGTAGATCTTTGTGTGTGTTCTACAGCTCATGTGACTGATGCTGCGCAGTGCTTCTGAGTTGCTTCAAAGTTCGCACGGCATGGACTTGACCTCAATACTGCATCCATGTTTGGAAATTTTCTACACAATTGCTTTTTCTTCTGTCGATGTGGATTTACACACCCCACACACACCGCTTGCACAAACAGCACAACACTGTGTCCTTTTTGGGGACTGCCTGCTCTGCTCACAACACT
The DNA here is from genome assembly GCA_964036045.1 of Eutreptiella sp. 'Long Island Sound 2002'. Taxonomy (NCBI): domain Eukaryota; phylum Euglenozoa; class Euglenophyceae; order Eutreptiales; family Eutreptiaceae; genus Eutreptiella; species Eutreptiella sp. 'Long Island Sound 2002'. Next base: position 64,417,405 of record OZ038378.1, read on the forward strand.
GTGTCCTTTTTGGGACTGCCAGCTCTGTTATGTTGGTCGGTGGGCAAGAGGGGTGGCGTGTGCACTCATCAATTGTAAAAACCCCGGCTGGTTGAATGGTCGTAGCTCCACAACGCAATGCTGTCTGCCTCAATGGTTGTAGTCTCCATGCCGCTGTGATTCCTTCAGTCATACCCTTTTGTGTTTGAGTTGTCCAACATGGATGCCACGTCGGCCTCCCCTGCCCGTTTTCTGCAACAGCGTCCTTATGCTCCTCTCTGCCGAGCCCAAAGGCGATGTCGCTTGTGGAGCAACCATCCGTGCCCTCCAAAGGTGAAGGGCAGGAACCAGAAAGCCCGCCACCACCACGCAGCCCGCAACCCCTGGGCAGCTCAACAGCAGTAGATGGTGCCGCATCCTCAGTACCCTCAGAAGAGGAGCCTGAAACTGCTGTTGTCCCTGACAATGACCACCCAGCCCCCCGCATCCCAGATAAGGCGCTGCCAACAGCTGGCGTCCAATTGGATGTCTCCAAGCCCAACGACGCCCCTTTGGTGCAAGCAAACAGTGTATCGGGCAACAGTGCCTTGGCCTGGCCGGTGGAAGACACCGTATGTTCGCCCACCCATGGGTCACTGGGCCACTGGACCACGCGCCCACAGGCCATGGCAGGAAAGGATTGGAATGGTGAAAGTCCACAGGATGGTGTGGGTTGAGAGGGGGCCATGACCCCAGGCCCGTGACACCTCCTGTTGTGTTCCCGTCCCTGCGGTGTTGTGTGCAGTGTGCACGTTCCTGTTGGGGTGTGTGTTCGCTCCGTGTGCCCCCCCAAGCTAGGTCAACGTGTCTCACACACAAATCAGCCCCCCCTCCCCCGTCTAGGCCTTTATTGAACACTCCCCGCCTCCCAACAGCCAGCAGCACGCTGTGATGTGTGTCAGCGAGTCTGCACAGCACAAAAACAAACAAGATCTGGTGAGGGGCGAGCAGCAGAGATACTGCGCCGCCAAAGCACAGGCAGTCTACAGCCGGGTGGCACACCTCCATAAAACACAACCAAGTGCGTTACACCAGAAGTACTAACCTACTCCGCTTCTATGGTACACCCCACAGAATACACCTGTGCCCTTTGGTTTTCGGGGTATGCAGCTGCAGCTGCCATACACCGAACCATACCACAAGCACTGGCCTTCAGGATTCGAGGCACGAAAGAGGTGTAAAGTAAGTGGACGGGGCACTTTTTCATTGCAAGGGCTTGAAATGGCAATGTTGCTGATTTCTAATTTTGAATCAACTCGCCGCAAATCAGTGCACTGCATTTGCACTGTGTTTTATGCGGCCCCGAAACACCTTTTGCCGGAGGTTCCACTCCCCAACCCACCCCACACCAAAAAATGCAGTGGGGTGGGGGTTAGGGGGCTCACAACCAAATATTTATTGAGGGAGACTTTTATTGGACAAAACAAGGAAACAACAAGGAAACGGCAAACTGAAATGGGCCCACAAAGTGGTAGGTGTTTCGCATGTACATAAGCCCACCTAGATTTGGTCTAACCAACCTCTTCAAGGTGATTTTTTTGGCTCAACATTGCAAAATTTCCAAAGGTTTGTTCGTTTTTGCCAGCGCCCCCGCCCCCCAAAAAGGGGAGATCAATCTTTTTTTTTTGAACCCCCGCTCAGGGTTGGGGGGGGCCTCGACAAAAACTCATTGGGTAATACTTGGATTGGACACAATGAGGATTCTAGAAGGGGTCAAACCCCTGATTTATCCCCCTGGGCTATGGTACACTAAATGCCCCCACAAAATGGGGGGGCTGAGTGGCGTTTACCGTGCATGCAGGCCCCTGTGGTTGTGATCTGACATCCCCTATGAGGTAGTTTTGAGTTGGTCAAGAAATGGGGTGTTTGAAAATATTTCACCCCAGATCCCCCCAGCTGAGGGGGGTTTAGGGGATAACTCGCCTGCTAGTGATGTGTTAGACAAGACGGCTGTGGAGCATCCCAAAAAGCAGGCAGGATCTACATGCACTAGTGTGAGCCTTCCACTTGCAGTCATGTATGGTCAGTGCACATGTGCACACCCTCTCATTAGGGTGGGAGGATGCATGTTTGGGTGTTTTTTTCTTGTCATTTATGCAATTGTTTGAAGATACCATGCACAGTGATAGTTTCTCCTTGTGGCCAGACAACTGTTGATGTGTTTTTAACCCTATGTGCCTTTTGGGTGCTGGTGGATTCCAAGGGATTGTTGCACAAGCTGTCCAAGCAATTTTGAGCCTCAACAGCCCAAATTTTAAAAACCGGGTTTTTCGTCACAATCATCAAATGTCGCATGCTCTTTATGTGTTCCTTCACCCTATTTGGTCACTAGTTGCTAGGGGAGGGAGGTCCCAAGAGACCGCTCCACCAGCTTAAGTTATCTTCAACCTGAACAGCACCTGGGCAGCCCTTGGTTTTGACAGATAGTGGTTTGGGAGTTGTGGTGCCAATGGCGTTAGAAGGTTTTTTTCCATGCCTAGAGCAAGTCTTAATTTTTCAGTTTCACCCCCTCTGTGTAAAGATGAAATGTTGAGGACTCAACATGGAATGCAAATATGACAGAAAACATGTCTGGAGTGCATGTCGCATTTCAACCGGCGTATTGCAGATGTCGGGCGAGTTGAGTTCGTTCATGTGCAAGTTTAGGGTTGGAGGATAACAGATTCAGTTTTTGCCTAAAGCAAGTCTTGCGTGCGAGTAGGGCATTTCTTTTATATTCTCTTTTGCTTCTCCTACAACGCTGCGCCCGTATCTGAATCTGACACGTATCCCTAGAAGAATCACAGGAAATGTGTAGTGTGCAACCCCCCCCCCCCCCCGAATCGGAGCCTGATTTCCCCAATTCACCCCGATTTGTTAGCCCGATTCAGTGGGTTGCAGGATTGAACACCAGAAAAAGGCATTGTATGTGCAGGAATTCTTCAGCTGACAGATAGGATACCTCAGTGTCACAGCCGTCTGGCCATCTGTGCATTTGTTTTGTTTGTTCACAGACCCACAATGATTTCCACAGTGATTTCCAGTATGCGATTTTTTGGTCGCTTTGCAGGTGGATATAGTTCCCAAAGGGTGTGCAGAATCTGCCCGTTGGCCCTTTGGTCATCGGTTGTGCACTAGGGTTCAAGCCTTGGAGGCCCAACTGCACGCATCTGTATCTGCAGAAGATGTGTCTGCAGTGGTCAGTGGTCAGTGGTCGGCATGCAGCCTATACTCAGCCTGTTGCGAAATGATGACATGAAGAATTATTACTGAAAACAATTCGAAGAGGTTGCTCAAAAGTGTTTGGCAGTCATCTCCAAATATAAAAGAACACAACCGATGCTCTATGATGAATTGCGGGTGTTTGATCCAAGGCAACGTGACAGCATGCCAAGGGATATTGAGGCCTATCCCAATTTTTTCACAAGCAGATGAAATGGAGGTGTTGTGTGCATTTGGTGATTGGAAGTTGTACCACCAGGGGAAAATTTTAGAAAGGGACAAATTTGATGTGGACAAATTTGGAAACCCTAACTCGTACCAAATATTTCCTTCAATTTTAAGGATGCGATGTGTCAAAATGTGTGCACCACGCATGGGCTGCAGGAGGGGTGGGTTTTCTGCGCGCTGCATGCAGTGTGAATGCGCAACATGGATGAGACGTGGTGTCAACTGACACTGCGTTCTCTGTAGGTCCTCAAGACCGCCGATGTTCACAGCAGAAGGAGAGTCGTGGGCAGATGGGCAGAAGGCCACCAGGAAATAACAGCAGCCATCCACTAGGAAGCAACAGCAAGGGACCTTATACCAAAATTTTCCTTCATTTCTAAGGGCCAGTTCCAAATTCCCCCCCGTAATTATAGCCCTTCCAAAAAAAACCCTCAAATTATTCCCCGGGTGGTATTGGAAGCAAAGGGTTGCTGATGACCCCGATTTTGATGTGTTGCAATGGTGGGAGAGGGCATGCAACCACATGGGTTTGGCAAATTTGGGCCGTGTAGCTCTGAATGCCCTCACCTTCCCAGTGACTACCACCGTTGCCAAGGGTCATTTCGCATCATGAAAGGCCTGATGACCCTCGACCGGCCCTTCATGTCTCATGATTCACAGATTGGATATTTGCGTGCAATGATCAATGGTCATGTGAACAAGTGTATTGCCTCTTGGGCATTGTCGCCACAGACAATATTTCTGGAAAATTGTTTGGCAGCTTGTGCAATTTGTTTTGCATTTTTCGCGGGTGAGCTCGCTCAAGGGGGCCCTCACAGTGTCCCAAGACCTAATGCTCCACTTCCAGCCCCCTGAATTGAGTGTGTTTTCCTCAAATCATGCCTCCCGAATCATTGGCCTGATTCAGTGAAAATTTTGCCCCGATTCGGGGGGGTGGTTGAGTGTGGAGCGTCTGAGGTGCTTACTACCCCAGTTAGTTGCCCCCTTCCCTCCTCCAAGCACCACCCCCTCCATTCCCTCTTTCCTCCTCTGCCTGCAACCTCCTGACCTCTGTCCCCTTATCCGGCATGCCCCCCACCCCCTCCAAGAAGCCCCCCCCCTCCAAGTTTCCCACAGACACTTGGACTGAGGTGCACATTGGAATCATTTTATGTGACCTAGTCTTGCCACTGGGGGGAGGGTGTTAATCTTTAATTGTCCGTAGACAGCTGACTCTCTCTGCTGTTCGAAGTGCCTTGCCGAAGGCAGTAGGATTTTACAAGGGATACCCCACCCCCGTGAGTCCGACATGATCACTTGCACATGCAGTGGATATGGTTTGTGTTGGTTATTGTGATGAAGTTGTCTGGTTTGCACTTGGTTAAGCCCATTCATTCGCTCAGGCCCATTCACCGCATTCAAACAATGACTGTGGCGTTGCTGGTACTCGGGCGCATGCTCAAGGATTCATTACCCTTGAATCCAAAGAGGTAGAGGGCAGGGATGCATTAGAAGGGTCGGGGGGCAAGAGCTGATGTTGGGAGCGGTTGGGAAGGCGGTTTGAAGGGGTTGGCTAAACAGTTTGCAGCAGTTACTGTTCCTTACAAATGCCGCAGCACCATCTGCGCTACCTGATGCTTGACATGCAATTGGTGCTCTCTACACCTGGCACACCATCCGCAAGATGGGTACCATGGCCATGGAGGTGTTTGGTGCAGCAATCCGAACGATTACTGTATTGGGGCGGTGTCTTCAACTGAGGCCACCAGCTACTCCTGATCCCCCTGCCCTTGTCGTGGGTGTTCATTTTGGTTGGCACATTTGTAATGCAACTGTGGGAGACCACCACATCTCCATCACGTCCATCATTAGCGGGTTCAACAGAGGCAGGATCTGCGACACAAACACGGAGGGCACATTCTTGCGAGGGAAGGGAGTTGGGGAACGGGAGAGAGTGGCCATTGCAGGCTTGTCCCACAGAATGCGGGGGATACCTTCCCCTTCCAATGCATCCCTCGGGGTGGGCAGTTTAGAAACATGAAACTCTGTGAAACAAAAAGATTTCACTTCTTTTTCGTTACATAAACCGTTGGATCTCAGCCCCTCCTTCCCCTCTCCAATTCCAAAGCTGGCCTGCCCCCACCATCAGATGATCTGATGGGTTGATCCACCTGTTATGCTGGCATTCTGCAGGATAGCATTTTCAGCCTGAGCTTTAGTGTGAAGGAGCAGCCGCAGGTGGTGCCAGGGTCGCTGGTCAAGCCTTTCGTTTTTGATCTTCCAGAAGAGTGTCTACGCCAAGGGCCGGAGGTGAAGGAAATGATCATCAATGCCCTGGAGGCCACATACAGTCCAGTGTTGGGCTCATATGTGATGTCGAATCACATTCCTTATCCCATGCTGACAAACAGGTTTCTGAACTTGAGGTCCACTATTTGCTGTGCTACTCGCTGCACTGCTGCACTATCCAGCAGATCAAGCGGATCACCTATGAGCAACCGGCAACAGACATGGCAGCTTTATGGGGATTGGATAGTAGGGCCATTTGGAGGAGCAAGCATTGCCATTTGGTTTCTCTCATTGCCCCTTCATCCCTGATTAGTCCACAATTGACTTGTTGTGCTAGCGGGTATGACTCTCCAAAGTTGCCTGGACATGGCGACTGGAGATCTATTTGCACTTACCTTATGTGAGGTCTGGCATTGTTTATCTTTGTCATCCTCGTGGTTGCAAGGTAAGAAGGGTTACGGTGGGAGGGGGGGGTTCAAGGGATTGGAAGGGGAGGGGGGCATTTACTTATGGTGAGAATACATGTAGGTCAATCCCCATTCAAGACTGAATATTGGGACCGAGATGGTGGGGGTTGGAACATCAGGTACACTAGTAAAAAGGGCCGAACAAAAACGCATGTTGAGAGACCCCAGAGCGATTTACACCACCGCCCCTCCTGTACCCCAAGACTCTTACCTGCTCCTTCGCTTGCCCGAGAGACATCCCCGCACACTCATGTGAGCCCCCCCCCCCCCCGCAAGCCTCTTCCATTTATAACCCGCTCGCTCGAGAGACATGCCACCCCAAGCATTCCGCCTAGACCCCCCTGTACGTGCCGTCGGTCCTAAAGCCACCCATGTCATGGGGTAACTTGCATGGGCTAATATGGCTCAAATATGGCTCAAAGAAACTTTCAACCATTTGTTGGAGCCCCCCAAGTGGTCTATCAACAACTTTGGAACAAATCATTTTTGACCACTTTTGGACCCACAAGTGACCCCCCGCAATCACGTGTGTGTGCACACTAGTGGTGCCAATGACACATTGAAGGGTGTTGACTGCGCAAAGATAGGTTGGAAGTCATCATTTAGTTATTATCACAAGGATGCCCAAGGTAATCCATGGCTGTCAACTTCCTTGACACCAGCCATTTACAATATACTGCACGATGCTAGCAGGTTGCTACCGATAATGTGCCACTGCGTGCATGTGTCGCAGGAACGCAGAACAAAAGAAATTCTACATGCACGGACAATTTTCCTTGGAATTCAGTGCGACACATAGTGCGTGTACTTAATGAGCAGCACCCCGAAAGACTTGACCCACGTGCACCACCTGCAGAAGGTTCTGTGAGACAAGATGCCACTGGGCATTTTATCCTTGCAAAGTATCACATGCGGTACATCTTGATTCTGGAACATGTAGTGTGCCACCTACACACTGTTCTAGTTCAAAGACCAAGGGTCAAGGGGCTGGCAATTTCTTCTAATCACTAGAATAGGACAACACACACACACACACAGGTCTCTTTTGTTAACCCCTTCACGTGGTGAGACCGTTGGCACCGAAAGTTAACAACGCATCAATCTGAGCTGCCTAGCAGCGCACGAGGCCAAGGGCCAGTTTCAGCAACTGGATCCCGGGTTTCCATTTTCAGGGCCCCTCCCCCGGGCCACACACAATGCCGCCCACGGTCTCTGCCACGGATGTTGCAGCCATCACGGCGGCAGTACTCGAGAAATTGAGAAAAGACGTCACTGCAGCGGTTACGCAGGCGCTGGGACAACGACAGGGCAATGGCGTGCCCTCCAGGCGCAGCAGGAGCGAGAGCTTGGGCGAACGGCAGCGGCAAGAGCAGCCTCCAGCGGTGCGCAAGGACGCGGACGCTCCGCCCTCTGGCAGGAGCCGCAGCAAGGGCACACAACAGCGCTCGGGGAGCCCGCGCGCGCAGCGGACACGCGGCACCACGCCGGCCAAAGGGAAGGCGAAACCCGGCACGGCAACGACCGAGAGCGCCCTGCTCGCCACCATCGAGGAGTTACGAGGCACTATACGCGATCTAAGGAAGGAGATTGCAGCCCTGCGCAACGCTGGGGGCTCGCAGCAGCCGCAGGAGGCAGGAGCGCGGCAGAAGGAGCGGCGCGCCCGCGAGGAGGAGAAGAAGGACGCCACACAGAGGACCCAGCTGGCGCAGCCCCCGCCCCAGCAGACCTGCGCGTCGGCGGTACAGACGTCCACGCGGAGAGGGCGTGCGCACACGGTGGTGATCGCCAAGAAAGAGCCTCAGGCTGCAGGTATCCCTCTCCAGCCAGTCGCGGAGGAGCTCCAGAGAACGGCCGAAAAGGGAGGATATGGCGCTGTACTGCCGGCACGGCCGTACAGGGATCGCGATCTGGTGGACACGGGTATGACGCAGCTGGCGCCGTTGTCTACGCTAGCGCAATGGCCCACGACGCTCAAGAAATTGCTTGTGGTGGGCAAAGCCACAGAAGATGCATGGGCTCTGGCCTCGGAGGCGCTGATGGCTCACAAGAGCCTGCAGGAAGTGGCTGCGATCGTGAATGTGGGGCCTGCAGGAAGTGGCTGCGATCGTGAATGTGGGGCGCCCGGGAGCACCGCCGGCGATCGATACCCTGCTTCGCTCGGTGGGATGGAGCAAGGAGGAGCTGGCTCTCACAGGCGCTCACTTGTCAGTCACGGCGACCAACAGATCCAGCCAATGGGAGCCTGTCGACCCGGGGCCAGCGGTGTGGCCACCGGGGTATCGTCTGCTGCTACGGTGGAGCACGAAGGAGACCCCAGAGGGCAAAGCGCCGCAGCCGCTAGCTGCGGTGGTCACTGCAGGCACTGCAGGGATGGCATGCCTGTATTGCTCGCTGGACAAGTTGGAGGTAGCCGACGGCTTACCTCCCAACCGAACGAAGGCGGATGCCACCAGGTGGGGGTGCAGAGTGGCCTGGGACCACTTGAGGGAGATAGTCCAGCCGCGGCTGAAACAGAGGCCGCCCATGGCGGTGAGGGGTGGCCCGGGGGACACGCTGGAGGTCGCCATGGACTTGAAGATGGAACAGGTCGGATCGGCGGTCCGTCACACGGGCGGATGCCCGGGGGTCGAGTACTGGGCGGGCAAACCAGCCCCAGAGGCGTTGACGACAACCACTATGTGGATGAATCTCCCGACGGAAGTCAGAACGACCACGGCCGACATATGGGCGCGCCTACATGAGGCCCCCTGGTTTGCGGGGATACACGCCGGAGATCGGCCAGGCAGGATTGGGGTCTCCGTCTGGGGCCCTGCGCCAGCATGCGACGACATTCGCGGGCGACTGGCGGCGGAGCTGGGTACAGAGGTGAAGCAGCCCAAAACACTTGCTCGAGTGTACGGCTATGGGCCTGGCTTTGGCTTGGATGCGTGCGATCCGGACTCCTATGCCCAGCAGGAAGTACGCCGGGTGTGGCCGTCCATGGATGTGAAGCTACTGGACTGCCAGCATCTCACGCGGTCCGGCCTTCAGCGCCCCACCTTTGCGCTTACTCCGGAGGGTGTACCGAAGGAATGGGAGCAGTCCATCTTGCGGGAGAGCGACGCGCGGCTGCGACAGAAGGTATGGGTCCGGTGTGTGACCCAACAGGCCGCAGGGCAAAGAAAGCATGTGGGCCCTGGTGCACAGCTGGTGTGTGGCCCCCGACCGGAGGCGGAGGACCCCAGCCAGCAACTGGCACAGCAAGAGCCGTGGAGGTCGCCGCAAAATGACGAGGTGGCGAGCGAGGACGAGGACATGAACAGAGCAGGCGAGCTGTGACGCGCGACTGGGGAAGGGCCCGGATACTGATCCTGTGGCTGTCGCTTGCTAGATGGCTCTGGCTGATTGCAACTACGACATCAACGACAAGCGTGCACATGCCTCAACGACGCCCCCTGTCTACCCTGGGATGGCCGAAGCAGTATGATCTGCAGACCCCCCCCCCCCCCCTGGGGGGGCCCGAGGATCCGGACCCTCAGCCCGGCAGGAGGGTGTCTCTACGCCCACAGCCCAGGAGTGCGCCCCGGGAGGAGGTGATGACCCTGGGTTTCCTCCGGGGGGTGCTAGCAGGATGGCTCTGGCTGGATGCGACTACGATATCGGCGGCAGGCGGCGTGCGAGTGCCCCAGCAGCGCCCCCCGTCAGCTTTGGGGTGGCCGAAGCAGTACGACGTGCAAGCCATGCTGCTGGGCCGTTGTGGGGATATTCATCCGAGGCCGGGACCCCTGCAGGTGGAGTCCGCGAATGTGACCTCTCTTCAGCGACAGTGGCGGCAGGTCATGACCTCCAAGGCCGACATAGTCTGCCTTCAAGAAACACGGCTTACCGCAGCGGGACAGAGAGCCATGGCCGCGCCGGCACGCAAAATGGGATGGTGCGCGCTTTGGGGCGCGCCGCTCGCTCATAACGGAGCGGGAGTATGGGACATAGGACCCGGCGGCGTGGGCATACTGTATCGCCCAGGCATGGTGATGCAGCTGGCGGCTCGCCCGGCGGATGATGAGGCCGTCGAGGCGCTGTGGGCGTCAGGGAGGTGGATGCATGCCCACCTGGCGCATGCGGAGGGCCGTAGCATTCTCAACGTGCAAGTGGCCTATGGTATTGTGGCACAAAAACGCCCTAATGCCCAGCTATGGAAAACGGTGTTGCGCTACACGGCCAGGCTGGGGAATTCCCCGCAGATAATATGTGCAGACTTTAGTTTCCGACTCTCTGACGAGAACGACATGCCGAGGGAAATGTTCACAGCATTACGGAAGGGCCTGCTCGTGGATGTCATGAGGGCCCGTGCGGAGGCCCGGGGGCATCAGCCATGCACGACCTACCAGGGCGGCGCGGGCGCGGGAACCCGCATTGATGGGATCCTAACAGACCCCAGAGTGGCGTCCCTGGTGCACGAGGAGGGGGTAATTAAGAAGCCGGGGCTGCCGGGTCACTCTCTCTTGCGAGTGAGCATTACCCTGGACATGGCGAACCAGAAGGTGACCAAGATCAGGAACCTGGAGGACCCTGAGGAGCATACCATGCACACGGAGGAGCGCCAACGGCTGGCCTCAATTTTCTGGGACAGTATGCGCAGACCCTGGAAAGCGGCGGTATGCGCCGAGGACGTCAATGGAATGTGGCACACGTGGACATGGGCGGCGGAAGAATTTTTGCTGATGGAGCTCGGGGAGGACAGCACCGTGGAGTCGGCGCTCCGCATGCATTGGCCGGGCCCCCCGGTGGTGATGGCCGACCCGATGGAGCCAGAAAAGCGGGGGCGGGGCACCTCGCATACGGTGGCCACTACCAAGCTTTGCCCTAATAAGAAACTGCCCAGCGGGGCGCCAAAGACCAGAGCCTTTTGGATCATGGACGCGGTCAAAGGAACGCTGAAGCAGGTACTGCGGTATGTTCGGGCGCACGAGCAAGCAGGCTTGAGAAGAGTGGGCGGGTGGCCCGGGGGGGTAGAGCAGTGCTGGCTCTGTGCGCACAGGGGCATGGACCAACTGCAACAGGAGCGCCCCCCCCCCCCCCTGGAGGGGATTGTGGTGCCTTCGCGAGACAGACTATGCGATCCCCGGACGTTGGAGCCGCTCATAGCGGCCCTGGAAGCGGCGGTACGAGCGCGGGCGCTGCCGGAGGAGAGGGCGCGAGTGCAGGCCTGGAGACAGTGGATAGATCAGTCCTGGGCGACCTCGCCACGAGTGGTATATCGATGGATCAGAGGAGCGGGAGACACAGCCTTGCAAATGGTGCGAACCCCAAGCGGGGAGTTCACGGCAAACATTGCAGAAATGGATGAGGCCATCAGAGCGGCTTGGGCGCCAGTGAACAGATGCTATGAGACGAACCCGGAGCCCTCTGTGGACAAGTTCATGCAGGAATACAGGCACCATGTGCGACACAGTGCGATGAAGGCCAGAGTGCTCACGGGTGACGTACTGCTGCAGCGGGCACGCAAAATGGGGGTAAAAACGGCCAATGGCCTGGACCTCTGGTCAATTAGCCTGCTTAAGCGCCTCCCGACGCCCGTCTGGGACGCGCTGGCGGAGCTCCTGCGCATGGTGGAGCGCACAGGGCAGTGGCCAGACAGGGTGGCAGAAGGCTTCACGTCGCTGGTGCCCAAAGGAGAAGGGGGGGGCGACCCCATGAAGCTGCGGACCCTGACAGTTCTCTCGCAAATCTACCGTATATGGGCAGGGGTCAGAATGGAGCACGCACTGCAATGGCACGAGCAGTGGATACACCCAGAGGCGTACGGATTCCGCCCCCACCGGGGGGCCATAGACGCGGCGACGGTCCTCACTCTTTTGGTGGAGCTGGCACAGGCGCTCAAGACGCCACTGGTGGGGCCAGGCACTAATTACACTAAGTGCTTCGACGTGATTCCGCAAGCCATCTCGATGGCCCTAATGGAAGCGCAGGGAATCGATGAAGCAGTCCTCCGAGCGTTCAGCGGCATGTAGCGGCAGCTGAGGTGCATGTTCAAGATCAAGGGCTGCCTGGGGGTCTGGTGGGCAGCCACGAATGGGGTGCTGCAAGGGTGCCCGCTCAGTGTGATAGTTATCAATGCCCTCACGACCACGTGTAAGCGCATCATCGATGACGTAGGAAAGCCAGTGGCGGTCACCACAAAGGAGATGCCGCCCGCACCAAAAGAAGAGGAGATCCCCTGATGCTACTGGACCAGCTATGGAACCCGTCTAGATCATATATGGGTATGGAGGTGTGTGCAGCCCTGCTGCTGCTGGTAGCAAGGCTTGGTGGTGGATGGCGAGCACGCCCCGCCGCCGAACCCGGACAACGGGGGGGACGTGCAGCCGCCGAGACGACCGGATGGCTGCCGACCAGGGCTGCCCACGCCGGCCGAGAAAGTCTGGGGGCGTCTGGGCCTGCTGGCAATGCCCACTCCAGCTAGCATGGAGCACTCTAGGGCGTCGTTGCGGAGCCCCCCCCTGCGGGAGGACGAATTCGAGGTCTCCAGCGAGGAACCGGCCTCCCCGATCTTGCCCATGAACCTTTTTGGCACAGACTCGCTGGACGGAGCAAGCGACAGCACGCACATGTCGGAGGAAGGATCAGTGGACGAAGAGGACGCGGCACCAGGATCACGGGCCACGATCTCAGCAGAAGGCTACGCGGAGGACACGTACATGCTTACAGCGTACCTCCTGTCCCATCTGGCGATGCTCGCGGCGACCAGCAAATGGCTGACGCTGACAGGGCAGGAGGTGAACGCCTCAAAGTCGCTGGCCTTCACAGCAGCGCACTCAGCGCGAGGGCCTCCCACTGCGCTGGAGGCGACACTGGATGGAGTACGCATACCCACCCAGCAGGAGTTCAGGCAGCTGGGAGTGGGGGTGCGCACCGTGCCGCGACGTGGCACAGGCCCGCTGCTGCACAAACGCACCACGGAAGGGAAGGCAGCCCTCCGGAAAACCAGAACGATCCCAGGAGGCTTTGATAGAAAGGCCACGGTGGCGGCGGTAATGATCGTGGCAGCGACGCTGTTTGGGGTCCAACTGGCGGATGTGGCCCCGAGGGACGTGAGCAGCTTGGAGTCGGGCGATCATGACGGCGATCTGGGGGCCCAGCAGACCGTGCAGGGCGAAGGAGGTGGTGTTTGCCCTACTGCTACCGGGGCATAGGGTGGCACCATCAATGGTGGTCCCGTACAAGCGGATGTGCTGGCTTGCGAACATCGCACGCATCCCGCGCACTGCCCAAGTTATCACACAAGCAATCTGGGAGCATACGGAGGAGCCCAAAGGCACGGGCCCACTCGGTTGGGCACTGCGAGAATTCCGGCGCCTCGGCTGGCGCAACCAGCGGGGGTGGTGGAGTTGGACCATGCCGCGAACCGGGTTCTCGGTGCACCTGGTGCACGCAGCCAAGGAGTATGTGGATCACCTGTTCCGAGAGTCTTTGAGGGAGCATCACGTGGAGGCACTAGAGAAACGGAGACCGAGACTCTTTGGCGGCATAGGAGCACGGATCGACAGGGAGCTAACACTGAGCGAACTGGAGCACTGCGCCACGGAGCTAGACAGGTCGATGCTGCGAGGCGTGGCGGGGGCGATGTGGACCGCGGACAGAGCCCGTCCGAGAGGTCTGCGCCAGGATGGCACTTGCCCCTACTGTAGTAAGGGAACGCGAGAGGACGAAGACCACCTGCTATGGTGGTGTGCAGCCTGCAAGTCGGCACGGGAACCCTTCTTGCCGGAGGTCATGCTGCTGGCACGGGCCCTCAAGCTAGGGGCGCTGTCTAACTGGCCGCCTTGCCTGCGCCTGTGTGGACTGCTGTCAGAAGAGGTGGTGAAGCGAAGTGGCCTGGCGAGGGGGCCGGGCTGGAAGAAGCGCTGCAAGGAGCTGAACAGGGTCTTGAGACACTGGGTGCCGGGGCCGGACGAAGACCCCGACGAGGCGTCAAGACAGCGGGAGGAGTTGGCCCTGGCAGGCCACCAGTGGGCACACGACGACCAGAACCCGCTGGAACAGTTTGTGCACCAGCTGCACTGCATGTTCCTGGCGGTAATGCGGGCCCGAAAGCAACGGGATGAGGAAGAATCCCTTCTATTTCCCGTGGAGCAGCGCAAAGCACCCCAGGAACAATATCCCTGGCACCAGCTTCAGCCCCCTCTCCCGCGGCCGACCAAAACATGCCTGCCAGCAAGGGGGCAGCTGCCCAGAGACTGGAAGTGGGGGCCGGACTTCCAACCGGCCGTACTGCGGTGGCTCTCAGAGCTACAATGGCTGCCAAGAGACGACAGCCTGCCCGAGGCACACCGGCAAGTGTCTTTCCTGGAACTGGCGCTGGACTTCGAATCGTACACAGGGAGACCTCTCCCCCCTACCCCCCAGACACGATTTAAGGGAGGGGAGCTGTCGCTGCAAGAGAAGGGAAGAGTCCTACGGCTTGCGCTATGTTTGCTGGGGAAGGCGGCGGGCAAGGAGTCCATTCTCCCGGCGGGCTTCACCAACAGGTGCCGCTCTCTGGTCCCGCTGGGGGCGGGCACCACGGCGGGGGTAAAAGGTAGGCCTATATTCACGCGCCCAGCGGCGGTCTGGCACCACCTGCGCCGTATGCAGCACTACAGCGCGAAGAGATGGGCCCAACAGCAGCAAGCACAGGTGGCACGACAGCAGAGCAAACGCCGACGAGCACAGGGCCCGAAGGTGAAGTCGACACCGGCGCAGCAGCCCCAAGAAGTGAAGTGCCCGGGCAAGGGAGGAGCGAAGCGCTTGGCGGGGGCGTACGCCAGCGACTTCTACGCGGGCCCGGTGCTCCCACCGGGGACGAGGCGAGGCCCACAGTACTGTGTCACAGAGGAGCCAGACTTCCGGCAGGAGCGGCACGCTGTGGCAGAACGGCGCTTTTCACCCCGCCGCAAAAGTGCGCGTTGGCGAGACGCCCTGAGCAGGGGCCGCGGCTGCCACGCCTTTGGGTCTGCGTGGCACACCAACACAGACAATGCGCATCCTGTGCAGCTGTGGGTCGGGGGGTGCGGCACTGCTGCGCCAAAGGACATGCCGGGCATCCACGACCGACAATGCGGGGCCGACAGCGGGGGACACGAAGAGCGGAGGCCCACCCCCCTGGGGCGGGGGGCACACCGTTGGCGAAGAGACGCAGACGACAGCGGGGCCTAGACACGGGACCGGGCCGGCTGCGGGCACACAAGCGAGGAAGGGTGGATGCGACCCCCCCCCCCCCTGCCAAGAGGAGGCGCTGTACGCCGCCGGGCGCTGCCAAGCACGGGAGAGCAGGGACCGAGGTGACATAACCCCCACGCCCCAGAGGTTCTGGCTCAGGTGAGGCCCCCTACCCGACCCGAGTCCACAGCCCGTCAGGGCTGTAGTTTTTGTCTTTTTTCAAGCTGGCGCCTCAGGCGACCGCTTGGGGCCCTGGACCCATGCGGGCCTCCCTCTTTAAGATTGTTCCACCCCACACACACACACACACACACACACACACACACACACACACACACACACACACACACACACACACACACACACACACACACAAGCACACATGAGCCTTAAGTCAGA
Source organism: Eutreptiella sp. 'Long Island Sound 2002' (assembly GCA_964036045.1). Classification (NCBI taxonomy): domain Eukaryota; phylum Euglenozoa; class Euglenophyceae; order Eutreptiales; family Eutreptiaceae; genus Eutreptiella; species Eutreptiella sp. 'Long Island Sound 2002'. Next base: position 64,433,163 of record OZ038378.1, read on the forward strand.
GAACGACTGGGCATGTTTTGAATTTCCACCAGAAGGTAGCATCATGGATGCATATGGGCATTGTTGTCTCTATTTTTGCCTGAGTGTGGGTGCCAGTTGCAGGAGGTGGACGGTTGCAATGTGTTTGTCTATTGGTGGTGTGTGGCAATCAATTCTGGGCCCGACCTACTCTATCCTTTGCGGTAAGCTTGGTGTACTCCCCTCCCGTGCATCCCTCTCTGTCCTTTTTGTCGAGAGAGGTGCGGTGCCTCTTGTGTGGGCATGCAAAGGTACTATGTGCAATCTCTACATGAAGCAACGGCAGGGTAGAACAAAGGTATCTAGTCAGTAGCGAGCCCCTTCCGCCGCATGAGAGATACCTTGGAAAACGAGAAATTGCATTGAGCACACGTTAACGATCACACGTACGCACAAACACATACATGCGTACACACAAGTGCTTTGTTTTGCTCCTACGACACTACTCTCCGCCAAGAACCAAAGGCATTACCAAAGCTGCTCCAACCCCAGGCCACAAGCCCAATGATTGCAAACCCCCAGCCTCTTGGCCCCTCTCTGAACAGCCGCGCACCTGGCAACACACAACGTCAGCCATTATTTTCGATGATGCACCGCTGTAGTTGCTACATGCCACCATATATGAGGAAATGGTGGCAGCCATGAAAAGCTGCTGTGCCAACAAGAAGCCAACAACAAGGGAGGACAAATTACTAGCCATCATCCATCAGTTAAACGAGACCATCAGATCTCTATGACCTGACTTTGTTACAGCTGAAGGTAGGTGCAACAAATCCCAATCTGCGGGACAATCATCACCATTCTGCCCCCTACGACCCCCCCCCCCCCCGGCCGCGGCCTCCCACCTCCATTGACATTTGGGAGGTTCTTGGTTGGTTTGGAGGGTCCCATCACAGGAGCCTTTTTTTTGGGGGGGGGCAGGCTATCGTGAACCCCCCCCCCCCTCTAAAGCCAAAGTCCAACTTCCCTTGTCAGTGTCCTTGTAGTTGAAGCGTCAATAGACTACAGTGCAGCCATACCTCGTCACTATCAATCCCACTTCTCGCCCTGTGGGTTGGGCTAGTACCCCATCGTGTGGGAAGGGTTGCACTATGACCTGTTGCTGCGTGGCTAAAACATATTGCCCACGAACCCTCCACCCCCTCCCGCACAATACACACTGCAAGTTGTAAAAATGGCCCATTTCAAGGGCTGGTGGGACCTTGCATGGGCTAGCATGGGTCATACTCGGGTCAAAATAGCTTTGGGCCACTTATTTGAGCCAAGTGGCCGAGGAACGACTTTGGAACAAAGCATTTTTGACCACTTATGAACCTCCAAGTGACCCCCGTAATGCTACCCTTGGACATGCGTCGTTCACGCTGGTTGTGATAGGGGCATCCAAAAGGTTGGAAGTGATCCCCTTCATCAATATCTATGAGCAAAGGGTGCCCAACACAATCCGTGGCGGTGAGACACATCACAAGAGGGTGGAACTCGAAAAAGTATGCAAAGCGAATGCCTTTCAAGATTGATATTGGCCTCAAAAAGATGCGAGCCCACGACTTGGGTGCAAAACCCACGGGGCGGTGATCAAAGGTGATTGTTCATCATCCAGGTTGGTTCCGATTCAAATGCCCGCAGCTTTTTTTGGGCCATTTTTGAGATTTTTTGAAAATAGGGTCCACCACCCACAACATCCTTTACCGGACGCCATGGTTGAGTTTTTTCCTCCATTTTCGTGTGATGGTACTTCAAACCAAAACCTACGATCCACCAAAACTGCGGCCGAATTGGAAGCACCATGACATAATTCTCATTTCCCCCATTTTGTGTGTGCTTGCTCGCTGCCGGCGGTGTTAAATTTGGTACGTCCACCCTAGACACTAAAGAGGGTTGTAAAACGAAGATTGGTTCAGCTCGGTGACCCTGACCCCAATAAAGACTGAATTTTAGGACCAAGCTCGTCGGGAAAGGACTATCAGCTATAGGGCTCAATAAGGATGCAAGTTGAGGGACACGTGGAACGATTTTTGCATCTTCTGCGGCCCTTATACTGCCCTCAGAACCCTTCGTCGCTCCGTTTGCTTGCACAAGAGACATGCCCCCTAGCACTCCTCCCGCATCTCTCACTTATCACCCCTCCATGCACATTCCCTGCGGACCCGTGTGCTGCACCGTCAGTCCCAAATTTGCCCATTTCAACGATTTTTTTTTGTAGCGTGCATGGGCTCATGTGGGTCCAAGATGGCTCCAAATAAGTTTAAACCACGTATTTGAACCCCAAGTAGTCGAGGAACAACCTTGGAGAACCTCATTCTTGACCACTTTTGGACCAACAAGTGACCCCGTGAGCCTAGCCTAGTGGGTGCACGTGTAGTGTGCGCATCGCACCACTCCAATGTGGTATTAAAGGGTGTTGATTGCGCGGAAATAGCTTTCAAGTGATCCCCTTCATCATTTTTTATCACCACAAGGCCGCCCAATGCAATCCATGGCCTGAAACATAGCACATTACGCCGCACCCCCCCCCCCCCCCGCGTACACATTGTCGGTCCTAAAACTTCCCATTTACAGGGGTGTTGGGGATTTGCATGGGCTAACATTGGTTCAAAAGTGGCTCATTTGGGCTCATAATACCCTTATGCCTGTTGTTTGAACCCCCGAAGCGGTTTCGGAACAATTTCAGCCAAAACATCGTTTTTGGCCACTTTTAGACCCGCTGGTGACCCCTGTAACACTAGTTGTGCCTCGTCTCAACTTTTGTTTGTGTCTCCAATGTTTAGGCAGTTTTCGTGTCTTTGTTTTTGTTAACCCATGGACGGGGTTGAGCAGCCCAATCACGCCCAGCACGTGCCAGCCGAGGAGCGACTGGCAGCACAGGCCAAAGAAATCCAAGAATTCAGAGAGCAACTAGCCCGAGTGGCAGTGAAGGAGGGGCCCCGCTTGCCCCCGTTGAGCGTGCCGGAAATCAACCGAGCCCTCGAGAAGCCCCAGTTGGCGCAGTGGATGAGGCTGATGCTGTCCAACATCAAGGCGTACGTACGGCTTAGGGCCGGCGAGGTGGGGGAGATCCCCCGCCCGAGCGAGTTCGGCGGCCAAGCAACGGAGGCCGCGGTCGACCCAGGAGAACAACTGGCGTAGAGGGTCTGGGACTGCGTGTCCCAGTCCCAGGCGGCCTATGCCCGCAGGTATGCAGGGACACACGGCAAGTCCAGCTCCGAGTCCAGCCAGTACGCCACGTTGGAGGAGGCATGGAAGGAGCAGGGGTCGGCATTCACATGGCGAAGCGTAAAGTTCAGGGAAGTGGGCGGAGTGCTGCAGTGGCAGTCGCGGCAAGGCGAATGGATCCCTGTGGATTCGCCGCCGAGTGGAGGGTGCCAGAGGTGCGCGCAGCGGGGCTCCCCCGACGAGCGCCACTGGCACTTTAGGTGCCCACACTGGTCCTGACAGGATCAGCTGGAGCCCGGACCGGCCGCCCCGGGCTCCGGCGTCACGGGCACAGCGGCGGGCCTGCGGGCGCTCGCCCGCAGGTGGGAGACAGCAGCCAGGGCAGACGACCCCTGCTCACCGGAAGAAAGCACCATGCAGTCGTGGAGGCCGAGAACCTGGTCGCAGTATGCGTCCCGGCTCCGGGCCTTGGCAGCTTACGTGGAGCGCGCGGGCCCGCTTGATCCAGCCGCGACACTGGCAGGCCTCCTGGTAGAGAGGGCGCAAGCCGGAGCTACAGCGTCAGCCCTGCGGGGTATTATTTCCGCGGTCCGGGCCGTGGAGGACCTCCAGTGGCTGCCCCCAACAGTCACAACCCTGCGCAAGAGGATCGCGGCGGGAGCCGCCTCGTCGGGCTCTCAGCCCTATCTGTCCCCAGCAAGCTTGGTCCAGCTGGTTGAGAAGGCCAGAGACTCCAGAAATGGAACGGTGTTCAGCGCGTTGGCGATCATCAGCTGGGTATGCTACCTGCGGGTGGGCGAAGCAGCTGGCATCAGGGTTTCTGAATTGGCTATGCCAGGCGTTGTCCAGTTTTGGAACTCCAAGACAGGGGAGGAGGGGTACACCACCCGACCCCTGTACAGGTATGCGGACGGGGTCCGTGCGTGGCTTCATCGCCACATAGTCTCGTTGGGCCGGTCCTCAGACATGCTGGTCTGGCAGTCAGGGGAGGCGGGATTGGAGGCAGGCATGGCCGAAACCCTGGCGAGCACAGCGCACGCCCGCGCCAGGTGGCATGCGCTACGCAGGGGAGGCGCCGCAGCGACTTGGGCCCGCAAACCAGACCTCGCCTACTACAAATGGTGGGGCAGATGGCAGAGCACGGCCGTGGCGACGCAATACGGCACCGAGTGGTCCGACCCGGGTGTCGTGGCCCCTACGGTACTGCCTGCATGGTCCCGTGACCGAGGGCCTTTGCCGACTCCGGAGCGTGTGGGCGTCCTGGCGCTGTGGGGTTCACCAATGTTTCCCAGCATCGCGGGCGCCCTCAGCACCCCGACCAAGCGCAAGCCGAGGCGCCCACGGGGTGGGGGGCATGGGTCCACCAAGAGCGGCACAATTGGGAGCGGAGACGAGGGAGACCAGGCCGCGACCGAGCTGGAGGAGTCCGCCGAGGATGGCTCTGCTGAGGCGGGCCCGGGGCCTGAAGCGGCTCCTACCCCCCCTCCACTTCAACCTTTGGCCTCTGCCTCTAAGCGCGGCGCCGTGTCTCGGGAAGATGCGGGTCAGCTGTGCACGTTGGCGGGTCCTCTGGTTGCTGTGGGGGGGGGGGGGGGGGTGTGGGCCGGGGACGGCAGCCGGGCCCATCAATGTCGATTCTGACGTGGACACCGACGACGACAGCGAGGGTTCCGGAAGCGAACCCGATGGCGCCTTCGCAGTCGGCAGCGCCAGGGGTTCCCCCGGGCGTCGACAGGCCGGAGTTGCCAGGTTCATGGGACGCGAGCGTAAGCCGTGGTCCTCCAGGGCAGCCGCTGGTCCTGTCAGAGGAGGGACCGGGGCGGGCTCGAAAGCTGGAGTGGTGGGCCGTATCCACCGCTCAAACACGGGGCCGTGTCGCGCTAAGGTGGTCGTGGGTGGTGCGCAGGCCGGGCGACCCCGAGCCCCCGCACGCCGTCAAACTGGGAGACCTCGTTTGGCCCAGCAGATCCATTCGCCGGCGCCCAAGCGCACCAAGCTCGGGGCAGGCGGGCATGTCCAGACGCCGGCGGCGCAAAGCCCGGTGGAGGGTGCCTTCGTGGCTGCAGCTGAGCGCCTCAAGGCCAAGGCTAGGGGGCGGGCGGGCCCAGTGGCGTCGCCCCCCCCCCCCCCCTCTGTAAGGGTCCAGACAGGGGCAAGAGGGTGCAGGAACAGCCCCCCCTTTTCCTGGAGTTCATGCAAGCCCTCACCCCGCATTTCCACTGGATAGCGGAGCGGGAGCGTTGTGGCTTATGGATGGTGGCGAAAAGGGTGGATTTGTGGTTAAATAGGGTCTTCGATACAGCCGAGGATTTCCGCTTGCGGGGGGCTTTGCCCGCGCTCTTGAGCGCGTTGCGCGCGCTCCACCCGGACTCATGGGAGGCATGTCTCCATGTCAATACCTCCCCCATTCCGCGGTTCATGGGGGGGGGTCGAGGATGCAATTTTGGACCGGGGTTTGGGACCGGTCGGCACGCACCAGCTCCCTGCGGATCTGTGGGACGCTGTGGTCCCGCCCTTCTACCGCGAGGGGCTCCGGGATTTCGATGTCGAGCGGGAGTGGCAGGACGGGGAAAGGGTGGTCCGAGGGGCAACACGCTGGGTGTCCCAGCAGGTCCAGAGGATAGTCCAGGCGTTGCGGGGGGCGGGGGTTTACGAAGAGACAGCCGACCCCCCCCTCCCCCCACGTGTTACCCCTTCGTCATCGCCAAGTCCTCCGAGAAGGTATCCTTGATCTTGAGTTGCGTCAACATCAGCAAGAGTGACGGGGCCAAACCCCCCACTTTTAGATTGGATTCTTGGGAGGACTTGGCCAGGTCCTTGTCGGCATTCCCGCCTGATGTGGGCCTCTATGGGCTCCACATTGACCTCAAAAATGCATTTTGGAGCTTTTGCTTGCCGCAAGGGGCGCGCCAGATTTTTCGCTTCCGGCCCGCCCCCGGGGCCCCGCCTGTGGCGGTGTCACGCCTGCCCTTTGGCTGGAAATACAGCCCGTATTTGTGCCAAATGAGTTTGGCCCGCATTCTCCGGGGGGTGCTGCCCCCCGAGATACTCCTTGTGCACTATCTCGCTGACTTCCCGCTCGTCTTCACTGATAGGGAGGTGCTCAGGGAAGCGGGGCGATCGGCTGTGCGCGCCCTGATCGAGGCTGGGTTCCTCATAAGTCCTAAGAGTGTCCTGGACCCGGTGCCTGTGGCATCTTTCCTGGGGAAGGAGCTTGACTTACAGGCCAGGCAGATCAAGAGCCACGAGCAGGCGCTACTCCAGTTGTGGGCGGGCTGGCTGAGATTGGCGGTTGGGACAGGCAATGACAGACACCTCCAAAGCTTCCTGGGTTTGCTGAATTGGCACGTACGCCCGCGGGGATTCGGTTGTCCCTTCGCGGCGGGTGCCTACTGCTGGCTGCGCTGGGGCAGAACGGTGGGAGGGGTCAAACAGCCGGCCCAGGGCTTTCCCCTGAAAATGCTGGAGAGCCTCGCAACATTGATGGCGGTGGCGGCCGAGCCCTGGCAGGCGCCGGGGGGGAGGCCTGGCGACAGTTGAAGACCCTCCAGTTTGGGAAGGAGGACAGGCTTACGTCCTCCTCTCTGTGGTACGGGGGTGTCATCGTCTGTGTCAATGGAGCGCGTGATGCAGGGTGCTGGAGGGTGGGAGCGCTTGTACCGGGAGTGGGTGTGCGTACGCATGTGACACCTCCAGCCCGCTTTGCCAGCTAGCAAACCACGGAGCTGAGGGGCTTGGCATGGGCTGTCAGGTTTGCTGTCAGGACAGGGCACAAGTCTGTAACGGTGTTTAGCGACAGTGAAGCCGCCATTGCTCAAGTGCTGCGACTGCGCGCGACTAGCCACCTGACCCACCACCAGGCGGTCCTACGGTCGTTGGCTAGGGTCCTTTGGGTCTCGGGGATCGTGGTCCGCCTGGTGTGGGTACCCTTGGCACTGCAGCCGGGGGACCCTATGTCGAGGGTGACGCCGGTGTTCCGAGGTTCCCAGGCGAGGGCGGAGGTTGAGGCCTGGCGCACGTGGGATGCATTGCTGGATAATTTGGGCGAGGCTCGGGTGAGGGGGGTGGTATGTCTACGGGGATACTAACCCCCCCCCCCCTCTCCCCCAAGCAGTCCAGCGGCGGCAGTGCGTGCGCCCTCCATGTAGCACCTTTTTTTCCGCACACATGCCCAAGAGTCGGGGCTCGCGTGGGCCCCGCAAGCGACGGGGTTCCCGTGGAGCCCACCGGAAGGGTCGCCATGGCGGACAGCGTCACCGGCGATCCGCGGAGGCCAAGCAGCGACGGGCGGCGAAGTGGACCACCGAGCTCCGCGGCCGCCTTCGCGGCAAGGTGGCGCACCTACCCATCCGCCGGGTGCTGCTCGGCAACGGGGTGCGCCTGTGCCCCCAGTGCCCCCTCCCTGCCGACAGGGATGGGTTTTTGGAGCGAGCGGTCCGGGACGTGGCCGCACGCGTGGGAGGCACGCCGCACCGCCGCGTGACCCCCGACGGCCGCAGCGTTAAGCCCCCAGGGAAGCATGCATGCTGCGAGGTCTGGGAGGTGAGGCTGCCGGAGGGAGTCGCTGTGGTCTCCCTGGCGGACTGGAACAAGGGACACAGGGTTGCTGTGCCCTATATATGGATCCAAGGTGGGTACGGCTTGGTGGTGCGATTTGCCCGCCTCTTCAATCCGTGAGACTCGGCGACTGTCGTGGTCGTCTGTTCCTCCCCGCTGTCGATGCTGCTGCTGCTGCTCCGCCTACTGCTGCTGCTCTCCCCTCCCTCCTCCCCCACCCTCAGCCAACCCCTGCGCTGCGGGTCCCTGCCCCCCCTGCTCCAGAGTGCCTCCCACCTACCCAACCCGTGTAGCACCAAGAGGGCAATGTTGGGGTCATTCCCCAACATCCGGCCCAACTCGGTGACCCCCAGGAGGTGCGTGCAGCCTCCCCCATCGCGCCACTCCACCTGCACCCCGTGTGGGTCGGCTCCAAACGTCTGCAGGCTCACAACCTAAGAAGGGAAACAAGAGGCAGGTGTGTTCTAGCGGCGTTCTAGCGAACTGTTCTAGCGACGTTCTACTTGCGTTCTAGCGGCGGCGGTGGCGGTCTGGCTAGATCAAAGCTAGAACGCTTCCGTAGATCAACGCTAGAACGCATTCAGCATACCGTGCCTTGCCTATCGAGGGCGGGGGAGATTGCCCCCGAGGCCTTGGTGAAGGCATTCCGGGGGTTGGGGGGATGCGGCTACGGGGTAGACCCGGTTGCGGGGGTTGTGGGGGGCTTGGCCTTGGGCTTGGGGCGGGAGGCGATGCCGTGCACCAATCCGACGGTTGGCCGGTTGGCGGCCGACGGGTCGAACTCCCGATACCCATGATCTCTGACCACGTTGGCGTCCACATCAACGTCCTCCCAACACACTCCATACCCCTAGTCCCATCGCCTGCCAGCAGTGGGCGATGAAACGCCAGTGCCCCGCCCCCCCCTTGTCGGGCGTGAAGACGTTGATTTGCGCCAACTCAAACATCTTCACCCCCTTTTCGGAGCGGGGGGGGGGGGGGGGGGGCGCTTCCCCCCTCTTCCTCCCGGGCAACTCCACCACTAGGCCCCTGCAAACCCCCCACCCGCAGGGGTTTGTCCTCGTGGACCCCCCCCCCCCCTCGTCCGCCCACAACCACCTGCCCTGCCCCAAAATTTTGTGATGCAAACGATGCATCAAAAAACAGAGAGTCCAAATCGGAGTCTCCGGGGGGACGAGGAGGGGGTGGACGAGGTTTGGGGGGTGGGGGGCGTCCAAGACGGCAGGGTCCCACGGCAGGTCCTGGATGGACCCCGCCTCCCTGGCCGCTCAAAAAAACCCTCAGCCCCTGCCCCGTCCGCACCGCCTTCTCCGCCACCACCTTCTCCTTCACCTTCTCCTCCACCGTCTCCTCCACGTCCACCTCCACCACCTCATCCACCACCTCCTCCTTCACCTTTGCCAGTGGGTGTCCCTGACGGCATGGGCGCCGGGTACTTTTATTTGTTTTTTGTAACTACCTCAGTTCGCAATCCTCAAGGGCTGAGGCTCGGTGATGGGTTCAGTGGCGCATGTGCTGTGTTCAGCGGAGAATGAATATTCAAGTCCTGTGCAGTTTTCTTGTGCTCTGCTTGTGCAAACACTAGTTGTGCCTCGTCTCAACTTTTGTTTGCGTCTCCAATGTTTAGGCAGTTTTCCTGTCTTTGCCCGCCCACCCACCCACTGACCGGCTGACCCCCTGAGAGCACCTGCCCTTTCCTTTGCGTTTTGAAACTGATCCCCTGGGGTTGAGTGGGGGATCTAACCGTGCTGCAGCGTGTGGGCCAGGGTATAGGGTCAGGGTCAGTATCAGAGTGGGGTCCCGCATCCAGCGGAGTGGTCCGCGACGCACCCGTCCATACAACCGCCGGTACACCCGGCCTTGGTGATACATCAGTACTGCCATCCCAAGTCCTGTGCAGTTTTCTTGTGCTCTGCTTGTGCAAACACTGCCCTAGCACGTGCACCTTGCACACTAGTGGTGCCAATAGGGCGTTGAAGGGGGTTGACATCATGGAATTATGTTGCAAGTGCTCCTCTTCGTCCTTATTTATCACCACAAGGGTGCCCAACACATTCCATGGCTATCAAACGCATCAAGGAAGGTGGACCTTCAAAAGGTATGCAAAAAGGGTGTTTTTCAAGGATGGGTTCGGGATGGGGTATTTTGCGCCCAAGAAGAGGTTGTTGGGGCCAGTAAATTGGTGCAAAGTCCACTAGACCGCAATCCAAGGTGTTTGTTCATCATCTAGGTTGGGTGCAATGCAGACGGCACCAGATTTGCCCAACAAGGGGCATTTTTTACTTACTTTTGACGGTCATCCAAGATGTTTGTTCATCATGTAGGTTGGTTCCAATGTGAAAGGCCTCCTTCAAGGACAAGCTAGACAAGAAATTGCCTAAAACGGGGGCATTTTTTGCTTGCCTGACAGTTCTTGAAAAATTGGTCCGCCACTTGCGACCCCGGTTCCTAGCCACCAGTGCGGAGTTTCTTGCTAAGCATGTACGTGATGGTCCCTCACATCCAAAAGTCTAAGCCCAATCTAAGCCCATAGTGCCCCGTATCGTTTCAATGTAATGTCAGGTTCGTACCCCCAAGTTTGGGGCCAGCAAGAAGTTGTCGAGGCCACTATATGCGTGGAAAACATAGCACACGGTGATCAAAGGTGTTTATTCATCATCTAGGTTGGTTCCAATGCTAAAGGACCCCTTTATGGAGATATAAGGCATCCAAACTACACCAAAAGGGGCATTTTTAGCCATTGACCGATTTTCAAACCTAAGTCTACCCCTTGTTATGCCCGTTCCTCGCCGCCACCGTTGGGTTTCTTGTTTGTGTTTGGCGTGATTGTTTCTGGCACCCATATGATGGCATGATAGAGTTGTGATTTTCGCCCTTTCCATGCGTGCTTGCTTGCCGCTGCTTGCTATTTCCTGCTACATGCTGCCTCCTTGCCGATGTTGCATGCCACAATTGGTACGTCAAGCTTCGACACTAAAGAGGGTTATATACTCAAGACCGGTTCCACGAGCTCAGTGACACTAATCAAGACCGAATATTAGGGCGGAGCTGGTGGGTGAGGGGACATCAAGTAGGGTGTTGACTAATGATGCATGTTGTGAGACACCACTTCTTCCCCTATCCGCGCGCTCAAAACCGTTTGTCTCTCCTTGCTCATTTTAGAGACATGCCCCCCTCCCCACCTCCACCACTCCTCACACACTTCTCTCCTATCATGCTTCCCCCCGTGTTCCCTCCATGCCCTCCCGATGCTTCAATATCAATCCCCAAGTTGCCCATTTCAACGTCTTTTTGGAGCTTACATGGACTCATATGGGTCCAAGATGGCTCAAAATAGCTTGAAACATCTTGTTTGAGCACCCCAATTGGTCTCAGAACAATTTTGGAGCACTCATTTTGGACCACTTTTGGACCGAATGAAATCCAGGGCATTCAAGCACAACACTATTCTCTTGTGGCCTCCCTCTCCCATATGCACTGCTCGTCCGAAAGTTGCCCATTTCAAGGGGTTTCGGGGACTTGCATGGGCTAATATGGGTGAAATACTCCTCAAAGTAGTACCTATCTGAGCACCGCAAGTGGTCCAATCACAAATTTGGATGAGGTCTTTTTTGGCCACTTTTATACCCACTGGTGACCGCCTTAACCCAACCCTAGCACAGCACGTGCATTGTGCATACCGCACGACTACCATGGGGGATTTAATTGTGTTAACCGTGCAGAATTAGGTCTGAACCAATCGACTTGATAATTATTTTTCATCACAAGGGTGCACAACTCAATCCATGGCATTCGAACACAACACTAGCAGGTGGCAGTTGAAAAAGTATGTAAAATAGGTCCTTTTCAACACTGATGTTGTGGCATTTGGGGGCCACAACCAAGCTGTCTAGGGCACGAAATTGTTGGAAACCACATTTACCCCTTATGAACTAGCTCGTTGAATGGGGGCTTCACGCTTTTCATGTTTTGCTCACTACTACTACTTGGTGCCATTGTGCCTGTTTGTCGTCCTATTGTTGGACGAAGGCGAAAAATTGCAATGCATGCACGCCTGTCAAAGTGCCACAATGAACGGACGCAACGGCACCACATTCTAAGCAAAGCATGAAAATTCAAGGACACTCTCACACCCCCATGCACGGTATGTTCGCGCTCCATTCTTGGGGTTGGTGTTCCACCCTCTTTAGTGTCTAGGGTGGACGGACCAACTTTGGCAAGCAGCAACAGCCAGCTAGCAAGCATCACGCGAAATGGGCAAAAATGACACCTCTGTCGTGGCGCTTTGGATTTCGCCATAACCTTGGTGGATGATACCTGTGGGTGTCCGGGAGAAGAAGGGCACATAATACAAGCAACGAACCCTATGGTGGCGGCCGGGAAAGGTGTTACAAGTGGCATCACAATTGGCAAACTTAGGCCTAAAACTCTATCTTAATTGACCAAAAAATGCCCCTTTTTCTGTAGTTTGGATGCTGTATATCTCCATCAAGGGGTCCATTAGGAGTGGAACCAACCTAGATAATGAACAAACACCTTTGATCACTGTTGATGTGTACTCTTCATGAACTACGTCTAACTAGCCGTTTGGATGAGCGCATCAATGTGACCTCGTTTTTGGTGTTTTGTTCGCTGCTTGGTGGCACGATATGCGTTTCTTGGGCCACTGTTGCAGGTTTGACGAGACTACCAATGCCTAGAAGTGTAAGGTTCCACGAGCTCAATGACGCTAATCAACACCGAATACTGAAACCCAGCTCGTGGCCTTCGTCGTGCTGCTTCGGATTCGGCCAAAATTTTGGTGGATGCTACCTATGGGTGTGAGGGACAACCACACAAAGTATGAGCTAGAACCTCAACGGTGGCGGCCGGGAACAGGTGTCGCGAGTGCTGGACCTCCATTTCAAAATCTCCAATTTAGGGCCGAAATCAGCCTTTTTTTGCCCAAAACCGCCATAGAACGTGCTGAAAACGGCCAAACGAAGGGAAATAGTGGCTACTCTACACATGCAGCTGGACTTCCCCGTGCCGAAGGGCCCTCTAGGGCCCTCTAACTCCACAATATGTCCGCGAACCGCCCCCAAAAGGCCCCCAAAAGGGACATAAATGATGCTCCTCAAGGCCCGGGAGGCCCAGGGCACAATGTCATGGGCCCTCCATGAGCTGTGCCTCCACCAATTGGCAGAGAGATAGGGGGTGGCAGGGCTATGCTGGAGCCCCGACAGCAAACAGGTTTGCATTGGGATGGGCCCTGCACTGCCACCAGTCCAGGGAGTATGGCTTAGCTCAGGGTTTGGTTCAGGGCCCATGGGCCTGCCTTTTCCTCTAGGCTCAACATCGTGGCCATTGCCTTTTGGTAATAGTGCCTTCGGCGCGCGCGCACACACACACACACACACCAGAACTCATGGTTTGGTCGCATCATTGTTGAACCTCGCAGTTTGAGCATGATTTGAAAGAATTGGGCGTCACACACACAGTTGCAGGGCACAATGAGGCATTAGAACTCCGAATTTATGGTTTCGCCGCTGACGGTAGGAGTGTAGGCTTGTTGAACCTCGCAGTTTGAGCAAGTTTTGGATGTCTTTAGGACGGCACACACGGCGGCAGGCACAGCAAGGACATACATACCCACACACATGCTCCAGATGCTCCATATGGTCGCCCTCCCCAGGGTGGAAAAATCATTACCTGGGGCGTTGTTCCACGTAAAAACGGGGGAGGGCAGTCCTCAAAGGGGCTCTCATGATGGAGCCTAAGTAACAGGGTACTCTTGAAAGCTGGTGGGAGCTTCAAAATGGGCTGCAGAGCGGCCCTAAAGGAAAGTTTGTTCCGCCAAATATTCTTCGGGATGACACGCACCTTAAAAGGATCAATGCATCATGGGGATCATTGGGACTCATATATGGGCTGGAGTACCCACCAACCCCCGCTCAAAGCCCTCTTTCCTGGCCCTTCCAGGCTGCTATTGGAACTCTGTCACGAGAACCCCTTTTGAAGGGGGGGAGGGGAGCTGTGGAAGGCAACTGCGTGCTGCAGTTTTCTGGTCAGACCTCCAGCAGTAACAACGAAAGCAGCAGAGGGAATTTCCTTCTAGTGTGGAAACTTGAACGGCTGGCAGGTCTTACCCGTTGAGCAACCCGCCCTTGGGGGTTTGCTCTGCTCAAAAGGCATTGAGGATCAGCGGAACACGGAGGCGTGGTCAACAGCGCAAATTAATTCTGCTCCACACTCTCCCCCCGTTGTTCAGTGCACCCCACATCTCGTCACAGGTAAGCCATTTTGCTGCCATGCGATACTATTTGCATGCAGCATGAGAGGGGGCAAATATATCTGGGGCAGTGGGGTTTTCGAGCCCGTTTTCTGCATGCGGCTCTGCTGTGCCCATGCCTTCTCATTTGCACGTGCCTGCACGTGTAGCACGCATTGTTAGCTCGTACCATTGTTCGTCAGGTTTGCTGCCATCAAAAGCGTGTTGATGTCTGGTCTTGAGGCTGGAGACTTGCAAGCTGCCAGCTAGTGCGCGTCTGTACGAGCACCTTTTGCAGTAGAAGCCTAGCAGACGGGCTGCACATAGACGACAAAAACATGTATCCTGCTGATCACATTATTGCAGCACGTTACGTCTGGTGCAGCACCACATTGTCAGTGGTGTTGCAAATGGTGACCGCTGCCGGACTGCCCAAATAGTACCCTATGCTTGTCGTATTTTGACCCACTTTTCTAATCACTGTAGAAAGCAGATGTGATGTGTTGCTCGCTTACAGGGGCTTGAAACATCGCCTACAATCAAAAATAGTCGAAATTTCGACTAAAAGATGTCTTTATCAATTTTGACCATTGAGTACCACAAGTTGTCATTCATGCATGAATCGAATGGCAAGTCACTGCATTTGTGCCCATTAAGCACCGTCCCCGCAAAATGGCAAAATCCGGGTTGCAACGTCGCAGTTCACCAAAATTTTAGGGGGCAGTTTGGGCCGCCTAAGATAGGGTTTGTCTGACCCCGCGAGCCGCATGGGACGCCGTCTGGGATCAAGGGTGACATTACGATGGTACCCGGAGATTGCCCGGGCAACCTTACCTTGCCTTACCCCACCTAACCCCACGGCCTGTGCAGGTATGATCCCCCTACCCCCGCAACCAGAATACCACACACCAAAATAATTCGACACATGATGTAATAGGTTTGGATTATGGAGGTTAGTCACAACCTGTACTCTATATATGTTGCTGCTGGTGATGTGCATGCATGTTCGTCATGCCTTTTCAACTTGCCATTAGGCGAAATTTCGACTATTTTTTGTATCAAGTGTGGTTGCCTAGCAAAATGTTGCCCCAAATTCGAATGCTATAGTAAACGAAAGTTGATTGTTGCCTTTTACTTGCGTTCACATACTGATGAAGTAGCGAGGGATTCGCGATTTGTCCTACGAAATGTCAGCAAATATCTGTGAGCTTTTGTTAAACAAATCTGCATATACATTTGTTGCCTTTAAACTTGCTCATCGCGAAGAAATTTGAACAGCAACAGACTATTTGATTGTGGCGACCCTCATTGACAAGTCTCATGGTTACCGGCCCTTGTCTTGAAATGGAGATATAACAATATCCGGTTGGAGGATTATGGGCAGCTGCTTGGGCAAGGAGAGGATTACCATTTCAAAGGACACATGATGTCATTTTACAGATCTAACACTGACATTTTGATGATTTAAAAAATGAATACTCTACCTATTCTCTTCAGATGTCAAGATCGTCAAACGCTTTAAGGGCAATGATGCATGTACGACTAGATGTGCTTATTTGGAGGAAAAGATTTCACACAGCATAGGTGAATTTTTGACACACACTACTAATTTGTTGGTACAAGCTCCTCAGAGGTTGAAGTGCCAACTACCTGAAGTAACTAAGTGTTTAACTCCATGGTTAGCCAATTGGCAAAATTTCGGCGAATCAAGTAACTCAATGTTCTACCTCCATGATTAGCCAATAGGCGACATTTCACCTAATCAACCTTCTTGTGTCTGATGGTTCCGGAGCGTGACACATAGTGATGGCATTGAAATCGCAAAATAAAACTAGTTTCTAGCAGCATAGTCCCATATTCACATGCAACATATGATGTGTTGTTATGCACACCATAAGTGATTGTGACGAAGATTAATGCAGCCAATATTCGTCAATTGAGATTGCTGGTGGCAAGCTGTGGTAGGCAACAACCACACTTGATACCAAAAAATAGTCGAAATTTTGCAATTTGGCAAGTTGAAGAGGCATGATGAACATGCATGCACATCAAAAGCAGCAACATATATATAGTGTGCGGGCTCTGAGTGGACTAGTTCTCATTCTCAGTCAGCTACTGTCCTGCAAGCACCATTGGCATCTTTTTTCAAAACTTAGTCCAATTCAGACCACACGTAGCAATACCGTTTTCCAAAGAGATTAGTCGCATTGTCGTCTAAATTGCCCATTTGGCTAATTTTCACTGCTGAGAACTATTGCCAGTAACTATAACTACATCTGTTCATCAGAAGTTGAAGGTTCGCCAAAACGAGTTAGTCCAATTTTTGCCTACTCAGTCCAAATAGTTCCTTGAAGTTATGGATAGGTTAGCCGGATATCCCCCAGATGGATGCCCCAACATTGCATCCTATACGCATTGTTATCAAGTGATATACATCACAAACAGTGAAAACCCCTGTGACAGCCCATTGTTTCGGAAAACCTCATTCACCGACCAATGAGCCCTCAAGAGTCATTTGACTCATTTTGACACATTGTCTAGAGCTTTTTTTGGGGATGCAATCCTTCTTTTTTATTGCACCTTGAATCCCCTCTATACAATGCCCCGTTTTCCCGTATTCATACGTATTGATTGATGTTCTTCCAGAGGCTAAATCGCAATGGGGCAAGTGCACATCCTCTCCTGTGGGGGATGCAGTTTGGGCCGCCTAAGCCTGTTGCCTTGGTGGTGGATTCCTCCTTTTGCCCCACTAGACTCAGGGTCGTCTGGTATGACAGCACAGCCATGTGAGCCTCCTGTGGGGCTGTGCCGGAGGGGGGGGGGGGGGGGGGGTGGGGGCCTGTGAGCACGGTGGAGAAAAAAAATTGGGAAATCATTGCTGCTGCCCAAGGCTGATTTTGACACCCTCCCACCAGTGATTCTGTGCATTTGACTCCTCTCCCATCGTCGGATTACAGCGACGCACAGCCTAATTGTAGCCACCTGACCGCCCAAGTCCCTTCGCAACAGTGTTCAGACAGCCCATGTCATCATATTGGAAGGGTCCCGGGCTGCGTGTTCTTCGACCCGTCACACTACCCAATTGACAGGTGAATGCAGCGGTCAGCCCAAGTTAGACTGTGCCTGGCAGAGAGAGAGAGACGGTGTGGACGTTGGACGGAGCCCTCTGCAGCTTAGCCTTGTTTAGCAGAGCCGTCCTCGTTTCGCAGGAGTGTTCAGCAAAAGAAGTGGTCTGTGTCAGACAAAGCAAAAACGAAAGAAAGAAAACCGAATCCGCCGCTTCTTTTCCAGTGAGACGGTGAGGAGGGGCTGAATCTTATGGAACCAGGGCTGCTGCAACTACACACACTGCTTGTTCATGAAGCATGACTGCAGGCAGCCCATTCATCTCCGCAAGCGGTTCAAACGACGCAAGGGCCGCATGGCAGACTGCGTGAGGGTGTTTCCTTGATTGGCTGACGCTGCCATACGGAAATTTAGGGCTTGTCCTGTTTTGGCGCCTCGTGGAGAAGCCTCAGACAAACCAAGGTCATTGATTCACCTTTGAAAAGTGTGTCCTGACCTGCTTTTCCTTGTGCCCTTGTGGATTTAGACCCCCGCTCTGCGTGTCAACACGCTAAGTCCAAAACTGTACCCCCTTTTGGACTGCTTCCTCTGCGTGCATCGGCGGACAAGGGGGACAGAGGATATTCATCACTCATCAATGTCAACAACTGGCGCTGGTTGAGTGCATATAGCGCACGGTCTTGGTGGGGCACTGGAGTAATGCTAGAAGTCTGGAAAGTCTACGCAGAGGGTGTGGGTCTGAACCCCAGATTTGATGCCAACGGCCAGGACAACTTGCGCTGGCATGCAGGCTAGTAGTCCTCAAACATAGGACTTATGACCCAAACTACTGTTTCCCCCTGTTTCCTATGAATAAGGACCATAATGTAGCCCACAGTCATACCTTACTTCAGTGCTGTTTGCTGATGTGGTGCAGGATTTGCATGGGCCTGTTCTGCGTGACCCTCTGATTGGGTTGCGGAGGCGGCAGACAGTGCAAGTGCAATGTCTTTTGTCGGGAGAGACATCAGCAGAGGGCGCACTCCGCAGAGTAGTGGTCCGCAGGCTGGTGCCCGGTCAAACGGCTGCTTGCTTCCAATTGGTGCTTTCACTTTTGCACGTGGACAACGTCAAATGGATGTACATTTCTGAAACGCTTCTTTGGCCAGAGCCCTGGTTCTGGTGGGCATTTGGCCCAAACCAGACTGGCAGAGGTATCTCCGCCTTTATCGAGGCCAACACCACGACAGTCCCTTCAGAGAAAAGCGTGTTTGATGGGGACAGATTCAGTTGCTGTTCTTATGGCCAGTCGAAGACTGCTTGGGTATTGAGGATAGCAGCCAAGCAGTGGTTGATAGTCAGTGGACAGCAGGGAATTATTTGACAGCACTGGGGGAAAGCTGGCACAGTGTGTGCCTGGCGCTCGGTGTGCTGCATTGTGCGAAACCTGCCTCCATTGCGGTGAGGGGCGGGCTACTACGCCTTGTTTCCACCACAGCCCATCAGTCAGGCTTGGCTGTGGCACTTCCTGAGGGCATTCGTGGACAATTTTGTGACATGTATGCACACACTGAGAGGACGGAGTTCCTTATGGCACCGAAGCGAAGAAGGGGAATATGCGTACCTAGGGAAATGATTGCCCCACTCTGCAAATGGTGTCATGCTCCAGGACAGTTGCACAGGGATGCCCCCGCCCCCCCCCCCCCCCTGCGCAATTACTGCCCTCTGGCCAGGCGGCTCTTCTTGCTGCATTATTCTGAGAAATCCATAACAACCAGCTGCTGGTCAGGTGTCATTTTTGGACCGCTTTAGTCTGGAAGGGGCATTGCTGCTCATTGTGCAGGGGGGAGGGGATGTAGGATTTCTCGCCTCACACCTGTGCCAGCCTGCGGCAGCAAATAAGCAGTCCATCATCACAGGCGCCCAGTGCAGCCTCTTTGTTGCACATTGCAACATGGTTTCTTGGGCCGCACAGAGGTATCGGTGTTGCGGGTAAATGAGAGTGGATAGGTGGGATGTTCTGCTGGTGGCTGATGAAATTGTCCCTTGAGTGCCCCTCCCAAGCCCTCGACTCGTCTGGAATGCTTGCATGCAAAGCCCGCCAGCGCTGGCAGGGGAGTGGACACTGCGGGGGAGGTGCTCAGCTGCAATCTTAAGCGATAGGACATGCACTCCATGCCCCCCCCCCCCCCCTGCACTGCCCATCACAAATGACCTCAACCAACAAGCAGGTCACACAAGCAACAGGTCACTGGACAACAGTTGTGCTACACGACAACCAATCAGCGTTTTGGAACCCCCTACTGGCCCATGTTTTCCGGACTCCGTTTTCCTTGAGAGAGTACTGCACACGGTGCATGCAGTGCACACACAGTGCGTGTGCCGTGCGTGTATTGGGGTTATTCCATAGACCTACCCACCTATTTACAGGGCAGTACCCGCCCGGGGGGTACATGTGCTCCCAAGCTGTACAAGGTATGACCATTGCATGTAGTGCGCTGTGTCCTCTCGCAGTGTCAACCATGTCCTTTTCATGGCTTCGTTGCGGGCATCGCTGTCATGTACACCCGATCGGATGGTCATAGGAGCCTCCAAACATTTTCAACAAGCATCCACAAACCTGTAGAAAGGAACAACAAGCAGCTTAGAGGCCTACAGGGTGCGCCAAGTTTTAGGGGTTCCAAGCGTTGCTCGTTTCCCAATAGTTTAAGCCAGCCCGCTACGTGGTGCACGCACGGTGCGCATGCGGTGCAGGTATTCCCCCCTTGCCGTCAAAAGTCCGACTACACCTGGTTGATGCAAAGTGACCTGCCATGTTTCTGCACCTTTGATTAGCAATCTTGCACCACAGTCAATTTCCTGTTCCTAAAATGGGGTGATTTTGCCCTGCCAAACTGGTTTCCAATGTATGTGGGGTGGTGAGTGGGTGAGCCGGCCCCTGGAATTTCTCCCCTCCAACAGCTCACTCCCCGTCATTAATGCCTGTTCTGCAGCCTGGCAGTGACGGGACCTACCTGTAGTATTAAGACACTTATCGTCCTAGTTGTTGCTTTTTCTGAATTTTTGATGTGCCTCGCCTGACCCATCCGTAAGGATCTGGGGCTGGGGCATGCCCTCAGTATTGTGGTGCGTACTGATTCGGTCCACGCTTTGAAGTATTGGGGACCCACCCAAACAGTAGGGTTTATGAAGCCACTGGGCCCATTTGTGGGCCAATTCTGATTTGCTTCCCGCTCTGACGCGCCGGGGACCCCCCCAGCAGCAGGGGTTATGTAGCCACTAAGCATTGGGGACCCCCATGCAGCAGGGGTTATGTAGCTACCGTGCCCATTCGCGGGCCATTTCTGATTTGGTCTCCCACTTTGAAGGCGGCTTTGTAGGCGGCAGGGTTTGTTTAGCCAACTGGGCCCATTGGTGGGTGAATTCTTTTTTTGTCCTCCGCGTTAAAGCATCGTAGATCCCTCAAGCGGCAGGGTTTATGTAACCACTGGGCCCATTTGTCAGCCAATTCTGACCTTCTTGCTCGCTTTGAAGCATCGGGGAACCCCTACGCGGTAGGGATTATGTAGCCACTAGGCTCTTTTGTAGGCCATTTCCGATTTGGTTGTCCTTTTTGAAGCATTGGACCCTCCCAAATGGCAGGTTTTTATTTAGCCACTGGGCCCAGTTGTGCGCCAGATCTGATTTGGCGCACGCTTGGAAACATCGGAGAGCCCCCCGAACAGCAGGGTTTATGTAGCTACTGGGCCCATTTGTGGGCCAATTCTGCTTTTTGGTCCCGCGTTGTGAAGTGTCGGTTACCCCCCAAACGGCAAGGGTTATGTAGCCACCGGGCGTTTTTGTGGGCCATTTCCAATTTTGTGCCGTGCTTGGAAGTGTTGGGGACACCGCGGGCGGATCATGATATTTAGCCATTGGCCCCACTTGTTGGCCACCTTTGATTTTGTTGTCCATTCTGAAGCATCACGGAACCCGGCGACGGCAGTGGCTATATAGCCGCTGGGCTATTGGTGAGCCAAATGTGATTTTATCGCCTGCTCTGAAGTCTCTGAGTTTACTACCTGCTCTAAAGCATTGTGGACCCCGCTAGATGGCGGGGTTTTGTAGCCACGTCCCCTAGTCGTGAGGAATTTGTGATGTTGTCCCCCTTACCAAAGCATTGGAGGCCCTCCAAGCGGTAGAGGTTATGTGGCGGCCACTAGGCAGGGGGGGGGAAAAATGCAAATGCATTTTTTTGCATATCCAGGAGCCACTGGTTTTTTTGCATATTTTGCATTTTTTTGCATATGTTTTGCCTTCAGTTTCCTTTTAATGTCGCAATCCATGGACAAATTTGTGTCACGTGGTGTTGCAAATGATGCTGCTGCTGATGTTGACGATGCCCCTGAGCTGACTGATGGTGAGGGTGACAGTGAACCTGATTTGGAAGAACCTGAAGAACCTGAAAAGAAAAAGGTGAAACTGAATCATGGGGCCAAAACCAAATATGCTCATGTTTAATGGAGATATTGAGGGCAGGTTCAATCCAGTGTGATAGTGACTTGGAAGGACCTTCAGCATCCATTGTTGTGGAAAAGCGGTTGTGGAATTGCTCCGTATGTGCATCGGTTGTGGGGTTGCATTTTTTTTTGCATTTTTTTGCATTTATTTGCATTTTTGTGCATCGCATTTTTTGTCATCTCAATTTGCATTTTTTCCCCCCCCTGCACTAGGGCAAGCTATCGGCATTTGCTTATTTTCTCACCCGCCCGGAAACACTGCGGAGCTCTTAGATGGCAGGGGTTCTGTAGCCAATGGGGCTTTTTTTGGGCCAATTCTGTCGTTGCCCCCCGCTCTCAAGCATTTGGGGTTTCCCAAAAGGCACATGTTACATAGCCACGTGGCCCATTTATGGGCCATCTTTAAATTTGTTGCCTGGTGTAAAGCATAGGTGACGTTTTTGTTGGGAAGGGGTCTGTAGCCAATGGGATCAGGTTTGGGTGATTTCTGATTTTTTGTTTCATTGTAAAGAATATGTGTCTTTTGTGGATCAGGCGTTATACAGCCGCTGGGCCCATTTGTGGGCCAATTTTCATTTTTTTGTCCGCTTTGAAGCATTGGTGACCCCTATGCCGCAAGTTTTAGGTAGCCACGGGGCCCACATGTAGGCGCACTAGGATTTTGTCCCCCACTTGGCATCAACCGGGACCGTTTCGCGCGATGGGTTATGTAGCCACATGGCCCATTTGTGGGCCCTTTTTGATTTTATACCCTGTCATGAAGAACGGTCACTTTTTCGGCAGCATAGGTTGCGTAGCTACCCGGCCCGGTTGTCCTCCGCTCCGAAGCGAGAAGGAACCACCCTGCGGCACGATTATGTAGCTATTTGTGTCCCATTGGGTATATAGACAAAATATGTCTAACTGAATAGTAAGACGGAATCTAGCATATTGGCAACGCATATTTCCGCTATAAACATAATTTTTTGGTTGCGCATTTTTTTGTTCGCTTGCTTTTTTGTACTTTGCGCTCGGCATTTCCTAAGTAGGTGTGTTGAAATTCTATTTTGGGAATTTTGGACGTTTTTACTCGTTTCCCATGAAGGGGATCCATATTTTTGTATCGGCCTATTTACTCCATCTTAATCATTTCATCTGATTGCAAATTTTTGCGACCCGTCTCCAATTAGAGATTCCATCTTTTGTTGTCATTTGTTAAATAAATTTCGAACTCCGCTGAACAGGTTTTTAGTGTTTATTTACTCTTTTTCAATGGTGATTGTTTTTAAATAATTTGTATTTCTGCCCCTATGGGTGAAAAAACTTTTTCAAATTTTCAAACTCATTTCAATCAATCTATGATTGCTCGCAAATGGTTTTTATGACTATGTATCATCGGTTTTTGACCCACTATGTCCAAATAGCGTTTAAGGTTCCGACATTCGTTGCTTCCGTTCGCAATTGCGTTTTGTGGATCGCTTTGAAAACGACAAAGAGTGCGCGTGTGTATTTGCTTCTGTAGCATACACTTATTGTGGATCCTGTTGAGATTGGAGAATCCAGATTTTTATTATGCTCTTTGCGCTTTTGGCCTTGCTTCTTTTGGTGACGAAATTTCGAGTGTTCGTCAACATCTCGCATGAGGGCTTGTTTTTCACCTTTTTTTCTTGGCCGGTCACGGTTTTTACCGTTTGTCGATTGCTTGATTGGCCATCACGGACATTGCCCACGTGCATTCTCCATCTTTCGCCCGTTGTAGGGGCAGTGCCACACTTGAACTTGGGCAGCACACAGGCATGGAATCTGTGTCGCCACGTAGCCCTTCCCTCCCCACTCCTCACCATGCAGCAGTGGTAGCACATTGATAAACCGTGTCTACAACATAGTGTAATCAACATTCCAGCCCTTTGCTGCTTCTTTTGCGCAGCCCCGTCTCCGCTTTTATATAAGGTAAACGGACCAATAACTCAGCCGATAATGTGGAAATGTAGCAGATGGCCTCACAATCAAAGAATTGGAGGATTCGCAGTTGAAATATGAAAGTTATGAATTGTAAATCCAAATTTTGAAAAATGCAGCTGCTGCAGAAGAATCAGCGCTGAAATTCCGCACCGTGCGCATCGCGGATTACCGCGTTAGAGCAATTCCTGAGCAACGCTTCATTGAAAAAAAGTTCCTGTGAATAGTGCACAAAATTAGAAATCTTTTTGAAAGAATCGTTATTTGAAAATTTGGCTGCCAATTTATGTTTAAAATGCATGGCGCAAAAAGAGGGTGCAAATCATGGTTGACGGAGTTTTTGAGCACTGCGCCAAAGGGCAAGCCGAGTATCCCCAAGGCAACCGCAACCCCAGACCCTTCTCCTGCGCATTAGCTGTCTCTGCTGTGCCAAATAATTGCGTCGTTGTTGAAGCAAGGCGTCGCCGAGAGCGTGTCTCAACAGAAGACTTAGCGTGCAGCCACAAGAAACCATGGTGTAAACAGACTAACCCTCGGAGAGGCATGCAAGCGTGCTCCGTATGTTGCCACAAACGCGCGTCGGTTGAAACTCGTTAGGTGTCACTCGCAATACTACGAAAGCTTCATGACCGCAAAGGGAGAAGCTTCAGCAACGCGACAAGTCCAAGGAACTCCCTTGTGGTTCGTCTTATTGTTGTTCTAGGGCCGTTGAACCCATCGTCATCAAAAGAGGAGTTAAGCCAAGGATCAATGAAGCGGAACGGATGGGTTGGATCGACGAACAATGCGAGCAGGCAATCAGTCGAATTGTACCAACATAACAACAATGGTATGCGAGTGAGCAGCAGCAAAAACAGTAACACAAGCTCTGTTGTGGAGAGGGAAAACAGTGCTTGGATGCCTTTTTTTAAAAGATGCATGCCCTGTGTTAAGTAAAGATACTAAGGGTGACAGCCAAAAAAAGAGCGAAAAAGAAGCCTCCGGCAATGACAGCAACGCTCAAGACATCAAGCAAAAACAGAAAGAGACCAAAGGACGCCCGTCTCATGCGCCACCTTCATGGAGTAGGTGAGAGAAGTGTTTGTAGCAGAGAGGCACCCGAAACAAAAGTAGTATGGCCGTGTGATGCTGCGGTGCGGTGCTTAGGGAGAGATATCCATCAGGCCACCAAGAATGATCCATGGAACCTCCGCTTGGGTGGGTTTGTGACTTCCGAGACCTTCATTGAAGCTGCCCATCAAGCAAAGGAACCTAAACCAAAACCAAAGGCCGCATCCAAAAGGAAAGTTGGACACCGGATCACCTGAAATTCCAGCACAAAGGCAGCCACAAAAGCAGCACCAAAACCAGATGCGAAAATAAGAAGGTGGCAGCCCAATGCCTGCCCCCCTCCCCCCCCTTCAAGACCCACAAGATCCCTTTGGGCTAGCAACTTGGGACCGCAGGGAGGGCGCGAATGACTTTGATTTGTATGTGACATTTGACAGTGCTTTTTGATATTGTTTTCTTCAACGCATCAACAGGGGTCCCGAGATGACTCAACAACAAAAGAAGTCAGTGGAATTCTATGTGCCATACTTGTGGGATGGAGTGTTGTGCATGTGTGACCTTGTCATGGAAATAAACAAAGAAAACAAAGATTTTCCTTTTTCAAAATGACGGTTGTTGAGACCATTTTGGGTAGTATATAAGGTAGAAAATGTGTTTTGCGCACCAAGAACAAGTTAAATAAGGGTTGTAAAACAGTACAACAATGACAGAAAGCACTGCATAGGCCAGGCTGCACGCTTTTCAAGATTTTTACAAAATATTTCAAAAAAATTTCCTTTTTCAAAATTCTTCAAAGCGGGTAGTTGCACCCTTATCAAGGCACAGCCAGGCCCCTCAAGGGTAAGCTCAACCTTACGCAGTCATAGGAAAGAAATCTAATCAATAGTTCATGGTCCTAAGATAAAAGGGTACTCATTAAACTAATTTTTTTGTCAAATTGTTCCGTTTACATGTCGTGGCATACAAATTGGTCAGTTGTATAGTTATCGGTTAGTTTACCTGACAATCGCGTTGTTGAGCGCAATCTCAGGGAACGGTCAACCACAACGGGCCAAAATATCTGCTAAGCAGCCTCAATGATGGGCCGTACCGAAGATGGACTATATGTACCCGCCAAAACAAGACAAGAGAGCCGATTACGGTCCAAAGGCTTAGGGGCTGGCTCTTATCTCCCGAAAACCGCAACCCATGGTCTTCGTAGAGCACACTAGATCTGCTGAATTAGTTGCCGAGTCTCAGACCGCTTGAAGTGTTTGACCCGTCACTTGGGAACACCAACAAGTAATATCCACACACCATAAGATTTCTTGAAAAACTTAGCGGACATCATCATATTCGTTGAAATAATCGTTGCGCAACTTGTTTGCCCATTTTTGCCGGAGTGCAATATGTTGCAGAGCAATAGTTTGTACGAGCTGCAATAGAACAGGAGCTTCACATTTTTGCACATGGCCATATCATATATGCAATGTTCTCACTATTGTGTTTTTGAGGGGTGATGTTTCCTTGGACTAACTCGCCTGGAACCAAAGAGCAATTCTGGAACAATAGAATAATGTGACACGTTCCGAATTTTTGCAATAGGAATGGAGTCGGGGCTGATTGCAACGCAGAGATGTAGATGGAACACTTTGGACTCCGCGTTCTAGATCTCTTGTATGCATCACAAACATGCCACTATTCAGGGATTGCATCCATTGACCGAGACTATAACAGAAGGCATCGAGCACTTAGAAAGTTTGAAGAGGCTTTCACTGTTGATGCTCTTGATGATATTGTTTTGTTTTGTGATCGTGCTTGCTCCTGCTGTTTGTTGATGTAGCTCAGGTTTTCCAAGTGTCAATGTTTTGATAAAATGAAATGATAAGCCAAAGCTCCCAAATACCCAAAGTGCAATAAGAGGAAATTTAGCATCAAATCCACAACATGAAGGGCTGCAGTCAATGGAGAAAGATAGACAATAAATCTACACAAAACAAGTCACAATAACTACAGATTTAGAAAAGATAGTTAGAAAATATCCTACAATCATGGGAAAACTGCCCACATGGACACTCCCTCTTTTATTATGCCATCTTGAGATGTGCACTCTTTTTTTTGGGTCCCATAGGTGCTGACGTGGCATGGCCTGTGGCGCTGAGGTCACTGCCATGTCACATGGGAGCTTCCTACTTAGCTAGGCTGACTAGGTATTGAACCCAGGAACTCTCAAAAAGAGGTGCCCCAGCCCGCTAGGGTGCAGACCACTAGGATAGCTCAGCATTCATGAGAAAATATAGAAAAATGTAAAGTCTCTGAACCGATGTCAGCGCCTCAGTTAGTCCAGGAAATGGTGTTTATGTCGAATCAGTTTGGGTGTCAGGGGTCCACACAACAACCAAAGTTTAGTGCTTTGTTTTACAGTTCTTAATGTTTTGTCACCCCTCTTTGGTTAGGTCAATACTGAGATAAAAATGTGCTATGCCTCGAGGCCTCCCGAAAACGACTAAAGCTTACCTTTGGGCATGGGAATACACTATTTTTTACCCCCCCGTCGTGCTGTGTTGGCCACCACTGTCGCATTTTAAGGAAAAAAGAGTATTTTTCTTGAGGTCCCTATAGTTTCAGCATCTTGTTAAAATTACGTATCACTTCTCTAACCCTGTAAAGAGGGCACTGCGCCAGGGCAGTCGCCAGTTTTTGCCTTGTTGTAACAAACTGCTACAGCCCCCACTGTGATAAGTGGCATCGCGGGGGCGGCTGTGGCTTGGTAGGGGGTTAGAATGGGCATGCAAAGTCACATAATCATGCATCACTCCCTCTAGGTGGCGAAACGCAAAAGCCAATACAGGATAGGGTCAGGGCACGCTGTCTGGGTCTCTCTGGTACCTGCAGGCTGTACCTGTCCTGTCCTTACGGCGAGGGGGTGGCGTGAAAAATTGTTTGCCCCCTAATGGGGTCTTTGGGTTCTGGACAGTTCGCCTTGAGGTAGTGGTCCGGCCAGAACACGGCCTACTTCGCTTGGCCACTGACGAACATCTGAATAGAAGAGATGCAAGGGATGAGTGCCTGATTGCTGATCAACGATCAACGATACACCAAAATCCGTCAAATGACGGCCTAGAATTTTTCTGAGGGTACACACTTGTCCAGATTCCTCATGTGCAATAAATGCACATTTTTACGCCTTTTTTGTTCATCTCAGGAATTTTACAATTCCTGGATTCATGCGCAGAGAAAAGCGGCGCGCAGGGGCGCGTCTTAAATCACGGTCGGAATAGCCCAAAAAAAAAGGTTATAACAGTATGTCACGTAATAATCAAGAAATGACGAAACACACACAAAATAATGCAGGTAGAAATTCCAACCATGCTTGTAGGAATGTTCCAGAAGCAAAAAATCACGAATTCAAAAATTTAATAAGAGCTCAAAGAAAAAGGTATAAACATACAGGTTGTTATTGCTTCGCATGTTGGATACACATAGCTTGCCTCGTGCTTCCGTCCCCAAGCCGTGCAGCAGCGAAAACACAGTGTAGGGGGATTGATTAGCAGATTGCAAAGTGATTAGAAGTGAGATTAGGGCAAAACAGATGGCCTTCGGCCAGGGAGTGGTTGTCACGGGGGGCTACCGGTCCTGCCCCGCGGTGCAATGCGGGGCAAGTGTGACAACTGCTCTTACAAACCAACCTCCCTTATTCTGTTGCACTGGTTACAACATACACACGAGTGCATACTCGCCCTGCTTCGCCTGTAATTCGTTTTATCCTCTCACTTGCTCTGGTTGTGCAGCGGTAGGTAAGGTGAGTGAGCCCAGGAGGGGCCACCCCCTGGTTGAGTCAGTGATTGTGACCACAGCTGGGTATGGATTGAGTGGGATTAGATTGCTAAAAATAGGAAGTTTTCAAACTCATGCATACTTGTTCATGCATATGACGCATCAAAGGGTAGGCCACGGGAAGTGCGCTTGGTATGACCCTTGTTTAGGTTACCCTGAGGCTCCGCCCTACATTCTATAAGAGAACGGGCGGAGTTCCTTAAGTTTGGTTGCTTGATAGGGCAGCTTTCAGACAGCGTCTTATTTTCCTGTCGGAGACCCGTACAAGACGGCGAGGCAGGTTAGGTTCCTTCGCTGAAAGCTGTCCTGCATTTGCTTCTGTTCTCAGGTGGGCAAGGTGCAGGGTGATTGGTGCAGCAGCAATTTTTTTTCGCCCAGCCAAACAGGGCGCAGATCACACCAGACCAACTTGCCTCCGCCGGGCCCTGTACGGCGAGAAGGGAACGTCCTCTTCAAGAACGACCTGTACACACGCTGTGCACGCAAACAGAGCACTCGTTCCCTCCAAGCCGTAGCAGGGAAACGTGTTGTGACGCCCCTGTTAGGCCACAGCAGCTTAGTAGTGCTGTGCTTTCTTGCTTTCTCACAGTTGGGCCACTGGGGCCTGTGTGCTCTTCATGAACACCACCAAATAGCGTGTGAGGGTAGGTGTGGTAGGCCTGGGTGAGGGCTAGAGCACGGCTGTGTTCGCTCACCCTTCGAAGGCTGGTGCCACTGTAGTGCGTGTAAGACCTGTATTGAGTGTGTCCCTGTCCTGCCTGGTTCCTGAAATTTTATCATGGTTTTTGGTGGGCAGTGGCAGTGGTAGTCCTGGTTTTGGCCGCCTAGCAAACAGGCGTTTTCATGCATTGCAGCTTTTTGGCCGGCCCTCCCATGTAGTACGCAGGTAGGTAGACAAAATCAATACCTTGGCGTTAGCGCTGGGTATTCCTCCAAGAATGTTTGGTGGCATCACAGAAATCGGGCACGTAGGCGCGAAGAGACGTGGGGCGTACCCCATCGCACCGTGTAACACATATGATTTTACGATGTTGCCAGATCCCAAAATTCAGTTGCCGCAGTATCGCAGAAACCGAGGCGGTCGCGATTTTGGCGCCGCCGCAATCATTTTTGACTTATTTTGCGAGATTTGTGCCAATTCCGTGTGCAGTAAAGCCGATTTAAGCAGCGCAATCTGTCAATCGCAATCATATCCTGCTCTTGTAACCAAATGACGGTCATCCCATCACTCTTTAGGGAGATATTTTCAAAATACCGCCTTTTTGGGCCTTTTTTGCACTTTTTCACGAAGAAAGTGGCAGAAGTGGATTTCGAGGAGGTCTGCTGAGATTTCAAGTTGGTCAAGGTTCTCCCTAAGGTTAGTGTGGCCTTGGGAAACCACCATATGTGACCATAAATGGTGGTGCATCAAGATAATTGAGTTGCGGGTGTCAAAATTGCCCCAAAACAGCCATATTCGCCCGATTTAACTGGTAATTCTCGCATAAGTAGATGTAGGGGAGGTATCATGAGATTTCAAATGGCTCACGCTTGTTGCTAAGGTTAGTTTGGCCTTGGCAAAATACCATATGTGACCCTAGATCCTCTTGCATCAACACATATCAACGGCGGGTGTCAAAATTGCCTCAAAACAGCCATATTTGCCCTTGTTGACGTCTAATTCTAGTATAAGTAGATTTAGGGGAAGTGTCATGAGATGTCAAAGTGCTCAACCTTGTTCCGAAGGTTAGTTGGGCCATGGCAAACCACCATTTGTGACCCTCAATGCTCTTGGCTCAAGACAAATGAATGGCAGGAGGAAAAACTGCGTCAAAACAGCCATATTTGCAGTATGTAATGTGTAATTCTCGTATAAGTAGATTTAGGGGAGGTATCATGAGATTTCAAAGCCCAACCTCGTTCCTAAGGTCGATTTGGCCTTGGCAAACCACCATATGTGACCCTAAATGCTCTTGGCTCATGATCAACGAACGGTGGGTGCCAAAATTGCCTCCCAACAGCCATATTTGCCCTTTTTAACGCGTAATTCTAGTATAGGTAGATTTAGAGGAGATGTCATGAGATTTCAAGTTGTTCAACCTCATCCCTAAGGTTGGTTCGGGCCTGGTAAACCAGAAATTATGACCCCAAAAGCTCTTTGCTCAAGACAAATGATCGGAGGGTGCTAACATTGCCTCAAACCAGCCACATTTCCAACCCATAATAATTGACATAATTGAGGCAGTTTGAAAACATTGCCTGCCTTTGTGTTTGCGCTGCCATTGCTTCATTGCCCACATCGCACTCATGTCATGTTGATATCTCATGCGGTTTCAAATTGGGTTGTTGCCCATGTCATGTGTCTCGTTATGCGAAGATGAAATATCACACACACAGCACACGACACACACCACACCCACTCAGTGGAATAGGCCGGCCTCCTCTTCCATGGCACAAGCTATCGGAGAAATCAAAGAAGAACTTGCAAAGCAAAAACCGTGCATTGCAGCGCGCGTTGGATGGCAACCCAAAGAGCCGGCTTAGGCAATGTCCTAGGAAACCATTGATGGCACGGCTAAGGGCACCTCGGGATCCTGACCCTGAGAGTATTATTGGGAACCTCGTTTCAATGGTGCGGACAAAGGTCACATTGGCAACGTTCCTAGACATTTGTCGTGAAAAAAAGGTTGGTGCCTACCGTAGTAGAGTGACGGACTTGAAGGCGGCATTGCTTAGGAATGTTGGGGGTGTTCGTGGGTCAAGACGGATGGCCTCCTTGATGTACGGCGTGCTGTAACCTTGTTTCTGCGATTGGCCAACCGCGACAATTTGCACTTGCCGGGTGATTACCCCCGTTATCTTGGGGTTTTCATTGATGGTGCAAACGTGGATGCGTATGTCCCCCATGGTTGTGTTAGTATCTGCTTGACACTACCCACAACCCGACGACCACATCAGCTAGATTCCAATCTTCGTGTCGCTCAATACATTGGCAAGGAGGACCCCAATCAGCTACGGATGCGTATTGATCGTCTTGGACTAATTGAGGTTCTCAAAGATGCACGAGATGGGCACCTAGATGGCCATCGCTATCGCTTGGTCCACTACCCGGACTGCGGTTGCCTGGGATCCGTGCTTGCAACTGAAGCACCAGGACACCAAAATGCATGTATTGCGTGTCTGGTATCCCGAGATGATTGGAAGCAATATGGCTTCGATACACAAGCGGAGCGATCCTTAGGGTACTATGACACCCCGCTACGATCTTTCTTGGATCTCTTCGAAAGCCCACTAGACGTCGGGTATGATGTCTCTCATTGTGTGAAAGACGTGGTAGTCAACATGGGTCGTCATGGAATGGATCTCTGACTTCAAGACCACAATCCCGCACTAGTGCCGGTGTTGAGGTCAATCTTCAAGGCACATACAAAGGAAAATAAGTATGTGCCGCCATTTGATCGAGGTCCGGGGCAAAACCCAGATCGTTGGAGGCCACGATGTTACGTGATACGTCACTTCTTGCGTGACAAGCTGTTTTGGAGGAAGGTCTGTGATCTACTACCCAAACGTACCGATGGCGTGCGGGTTGTGTTTCCGGACCACATGCCAATGGCTGCTGTTGCAGAGCCTCTGCAGTACTATTTACGAGAGTTACGCCGTCTCTGCCAGCAACTGATATCCTTCTCACCGAAGGCTGTACACCGCCGTGACCGGGATTGTCGGCGCCTACACATGCTCTTCTCGGCATTGCACATGCCCATTGAGCGCCTTACAGTGCAATCCCATTACTTCCTATACCAGCTACGGCACCGGCACCAGCACCAGCACCGGCATGGGAATGGGTCCAGGAATGGGTCCTGGAATGGGGAACATGGGCAACATGGGCAACATGGGGATGGGTAATGGCATGGCCATGGGCATGGGCGTGGTGATGGGCATGGCCGGCTCTGCTGGTGGTCACATGGGCAACATGGGTCTGGGTATGGGGCCGGGACAGAGTATGGCGCCGGGGCAGGGCATGCCGCCGGGGCAGGGTATGGGCATGGGTATGGGCATGGTGCCGGGCATGGGCCCCGGCATGGGAATGGGTCCAGGAAAGGGTCCTGGAATGGGGAACAGATGGTGCTAACATGATGGGAATATTTCATGGGTGTGAGGATATTAGATAGCTGTCTACACAAGCAGTGTGTCCTGTCCTGGTTGCTAAGTGGGGCCCTGTTTTCAAACGCAGAGTGATCCGGCCACATTTTTTCTGCTCGTTTCTTTTGCAGTGCATTGTGGTTCCCAGCTGCAGCATCCCAACACATCTGTTCCTGCATTGTATGCTCATTTTCTGCAGCTTTGGCAGTCTGTCCAGTCAGTCCCAAATTTCAGTTTCCCTGACGAGTGGTTTTGCCTGGCAGAATATATGTAGTGCATCGTGCCACCCACCTGCCCGTGCATTGCTGCAATGTTTCACAGCCAAAGCGATCATTCCTGTTTTTTCTGCTCATTTCTTTGGCAGTGCACATCCGTTCCTGCATTGTACCTGCATTGTATTCCAGAAGCATTCCTTGCTCAGACCTTGTTCAGAAGCATTGCTCAGTCCAGACAGTGCAGACGGACAAGTGGATTGCCTGGGAGAGGTTGTTCTCAGGCACTACTCAGAGGATGCACAATTTGCCCTTTGCGCATTCCAAATTTCTTCAGATGCTTGGTCAACATGGGCGGACCAGGGTGCCCCGTCAGTCTCAAATTTAAGATTCATTGCTCAGACTTTGTTCGCAAGCATTTTTCAGTGCACAAAGACGAGTGATTTAACCTGGGGGAGGTCTTCTCAGGCACTGCTAAGTGAGTGCACAATTTGGCCCAGAATTTCATGCTCAAGTGGTTGCTCTTTCCAAATGTTCTCAAATGATCAGTCAAAATGTGCGGACCAGAGTGCAGGCAGGGATGGATGCACTTTCTGTATTTCTCAAGGTGGTCCCCTTCTCCACAAGCAAGACATCTGCTTATGCACCAAAATTTGCCATTTTTCATGAAAGATCGGCCAAAAATGGCCGTTTTTGGTCAAAAATTGAGTTTTTTTGGCTTCAGACAAGCAGTTGAAGACCCCCCCCCCCTATTTTGAGGGTGCTGGTTGCGAAGAAGCAGGTTGTTGAGGCCCACAGATCACGAAAGCTTCATTTGGAGAATCCGTATGCACCAAAATTTGCCATTTTTCATGAAGAAATGGCCAAAAATGGCCGTTTTTTGGTCAAAAATTGAGTTTTTTAGCTTCAGATAAGCAGTTAACGACCCCCCCCTGTTTGGAGGGTGCTGGATGCGAAAAAGCACGTTGTAGAGGCAAAGTAATTGCGAAAACTCCATTTAAAGCATGCGTATGCACCAAAATGTGCCATTTTTCATGAAAAAACGGCCAAAAATGGCCGTTTTTTGGCCAAAAATTGAGTTTTTTAGCCTCAGACCAGCAGTTGAAGACCCCCTTCCTATTTTGAGAGTGCAGGATGCGAACATCAGGTCATAGAGGCATATAGATCACGAAAACTCCATTTACAGCATGCTTATGCACCAAAATTTGCTATTTTTCATGGATAAAACTGCCAAAAATGGCCGTTTTTTGGGTCAAAAATTTAGTTTTTTTTAGCTTCAGACAAGCAGTTGAAGACCCATGCGTATGCACCAAAAGTTGCCATTTTTCATGAAAAAATGGCCAAAATGGCCGTTTTTTTGGTCAAAAAGTGAGTTTTTTGGCCTCAGAAAAGCAGTTGAACACCCCCCCTGCTATTTTGAGGGTGCTGGATGCGGAGGAATGGGTTTTGGAGGCACACAGATCACTAAAACTCCATTTACAGCATGCGTATGCACCAAAATTTGCCATTTTTCATGAAAAAACGGCCAAAAATGGCCTTTTGTTGGTCAAAAATTGAGTTTTTTAGCTTCAGATATGCAGTTGAAGACCCCTCCCCCCTATTTTGAGGGTGCCGGATGCGAAAAAAGCAGGTTATAGAGGCATATGGATCACGAAAATAACATTTACAGCATCCGTATGCACCAAAATTTGCCATTTTTCATGAAAAAAACGGCCAAAAATGGCCGTTCTTTGGTCAGAAATTGAGTTTTTTGGCCTCAGAAAAACAGTTGAAGACCCCCCCCTGTTTTGAGGGTGCTGGATGCGCAAAACCAGGTTTTGGAGGCATACATGTCACGAAAATACGGTTTGCAGCATCGCATGCACCAAAAGTTGCCATTTTGTTAATGGAAAAAACGGCCAAAAATGGCCGTTTTTTTGGTCAAAAATTGAGTTTTTTTTCGCTTCAGACAAGCAGTTGAAGCCCCCCCCCCTATTTTGAGGGTGCTGGATCCAAACATTCAGGTTGTAGAGGCATATAGATAACTAAAATACCATTTACAGCATGCTTATGCACGAAAATTGGCCATTTTTCATCAAAAAATGGCCAAAATGGCCGTTTTTTTGGTCAAAAAGTGAGTTTTTTGGCCTCAGAAAAGCAGTTGAACACCCCCCCCTGCTATTTTGAGGGTGCTGGATGCCAAAAGACGGGTTTTGGAGGCACACAGATCACGAAACCTCCATTTACAGCATGCGTATGCACCAAAATTTGTCATTTTTCATGAAAAAACGACCAAAAATGGCCTTTTGTTGGTCAAAAATTGAGTTTTTTAGCTTCAGATATGCAGTTGAAGACCCCTCCCCCCTATTTTGAGGGTGCCGGATGCGAAGTTGTACATTGGTTGTAGAGGCGTATGGATCACGAAAATAACATTTACAGCATCCGTATGCACCAAAATTTGCCATTTTTCACGAAAAAACGGTCAAAAATGGCCGTTCTTTGGTCAGAAATTGAGTTCTTTGGCCTCAGAAAAACAGTTGAAGACCCCCCCCCCTATTTTGAGGGCGCTGGATGCGCAAAACCAGGTTTTGGAGGCATACATGTCACAAAAATAGGGTTTGCAGCATGCGTATGCACCAAAATTTGCCATTTTTAATGCAAAAAACGGCCAAAAATGCCCGTTTTTTGGTCAAAAAATGCGCTTTTTGGCCTGAGGTAAGCAGTTGAAGCCCCCCCCCCCCTATTTTGAGGGTGCTGGATGCAGAATTGCATGTTATATGGACACACAGACCGTTCAAACACAATTTACAATATGCTGAACTACTTAAAAGGACGGTTTTTTTGATGCTGCAGGTTTTGGGATTTTTGGACATCATAAAATCCCATTTGAAGACATCCGCCGGGTTTAGCAAGGGTGCAGACTTGGGTATAATCAGGACACCACTTCTGCAGCTTGACCATAGGTCCTCAGGCCCAGCACTCTCACACAAACATAGGCAGGTATAGGAAGGGTTCAGTCCCTAGGCGTCTTCTGCGAGGCAAGCGTTTCAGCGAGCCGCAGCAACTCTCCTAGGTTGTTCTGGGACAAGTAGTCCACCGGAACAGAATTCAGGAGTCCCTCAGGAAGCACGAAGGCAGAAAAGGGCTCCCAGGTAGCTTCCTCCACTCCAAACGCTTCCCAGAGGATGAGGAAACGCCACCCTTGGCGGTAGCGGTGTCGGATGACAGGCTTCACCAGGTAGAAGCCTTCCTTAACCATCTCCTCGGCATTCATGTCAGGGAGTTCTCCTTCGACATCCATAGGACTGGCAGCACCCTGTAGTTCTAGAGCGGCGATCTCCTCATTTTTCAGTTCCCATCCTTGCCCACAGAGGTCCTCTGGGTCTTAGTAGCTCTTAAGCTGTTGAGGTCCGCACACTAGGGTCCCTCCTAGTCGGGGAGAACCCCGCACAGTAATATGGTGAGCATCCACGGTCAGCATCTTGTAGGGCCCAAAGTAGGGGTCATTACTGGTGGAGCGTGGCCAGGCGGGTAGCTGACTGTGGTGCACCAGCACCCAGTCTCCCTCTTGATAGGAGGCAGGCACTCAGTGGGTGTTCTTCCTGTTCCACTGTCGCTCCCTCATTCTCTGGAGCATAGCCTTGGCCTTGTCCATCTTCTTCTGTTGCTCCTTCACCCATTTTCCCACCGCAGAGTAGGAATCCTCAGGATAGGGAGCGTGTAGGAACCACACCGGGCGTCCCATGAATTGCTCACGGGGTGAGTAGCCAGTCGCCGAACTCTCTTGGGAGTTCGTCATCAGGGATATGACGCGGAGTAGTCTCACCCAGTCTCTGGTGCGCTCAGTCTTGCACCATATCCTGACGTTCTCTTTGGAAACTCGAATCTGTCGCTCACATAGGGGGTTACTCGTATGAGTATAGGAAATCCCCTCAGACGCCTGGACATTGAGGAACCTCAAGACTCTCTTGTACCAGCCATTGTCGGAGCTTACTCGGACGTCCTCGTTGGAGTTGGGTGCCTCATAGACACAGAAGCACTCTGCCAGGAGTATCTTGATGGTGTCGGCACCGGTGATGTGTTTGGTGCATGGGAACACTGTGGTAAACCCGCCAACCCACAGGTTACGATTAGGGCGAAGTCATAGCCCCCAGACGTAGGCATCTCGGTGTAGTCCACATAGAAAACACTATTGGCACAGTGTGCGATAGGAAGGGTCGAATAGAGACCTCCGTTCCTGATATCCCCAGCTTTACAGGACCGACACGGGCACTTGCCCACGATAGGCTGCAGGGTTTTCCGTAGCTGGTCACCACTGCACGTAGAGTGGAACCACTTCGTGAATGGCTTCAAGTTACAGTCAGCCCCAACATGATAATTAGACTCACCGGGCCACTTGAGGAGTGCCGGGATACGGTCGCTGGGCACGACTATCCGGTCCTCATGCCAGAGGTAGGTCTTGTCCCGCTTTCATTGCTCCTGGTTGACCAGGACGGGTTCCCGACGCTTCTCCAGGCGTTTGTAGACATCCCCAAACTCCTTCAGGTACTCGACTTGTTGGAGTCCATCTAGAGGTCTGATCATGGTCATGTTGAGGCTCAGGTGTACATCCATGCGGCTGAAGGCCTCCTTTGGTAGCTTTTCAGACCTGGCACCAGTCATGTCGTCAAAGTTGTTCCGGCTGATGTAGTCAGCACACTCGTTCTTGACGTCCTGGATGTGATGCACTGAGAGCTGTAGCTGGCTCAGGTAGGTGCACCAGCGTCTGAGTTTAGCCTTCTCAGGTGGAGGGCCCTTTTGAAAGGTACGGACTGGTTCTTGGTCACATAGCCAAACCACAGGGCTACTCCCCAACAGTCGGGACTGAGAGCATAGCATGAGCATACCCCCGCGCAGTTCCTGCTCGTAGGTAGAGTAGCTACCCCTGGCCTGGTTCCACTTCCAGTTCCTATGGCCCAGGGGAACCAGGACCCATTTATCGTCAGGGTAGCTGTGCTTGAGAGTGCCGTCTTGATTTAGTCCATCAGTCCCCCATTGGGAAATGGCCGAGTGGAACTCCTCCTTCTCTAGTGCGTGCCACTGGAACAACGTTCCACCTCCGCCCACCTTGCTGGCGTCAGTCACCAGGATAATCTCTCCTTGTGCCCTAGGCACGCCCAAGCAGTTAGCGTTAGCCACTTTGTCCTTGAGCTCGTCAAGCGTTTGTTGCTCTTAAGGGCCCAAGCGCCAGGTAGTATTCTTCTTAATGAGGTCCTTCAGGATGGCGCTGGTGTGGGTGAAATTTTTGATGTAGCGGCGGTAGAAATTGCAAGCCCCCATAAAGCTACGTACATCATGGACTCCTTTCTTGGGGTCTTCACGTCGCACCTTGGCATCCATCAGGGGTTTGGCCTTAGAGGCCGCAGGGGTCCACCACCCATAGCCAATGTCGAACCCCAGGTACTGCATAGTGTCCTGCATGAACTTACACTTCTCCAGCTTGAGTCTGGTATGGTTCTCGTTGCAGACCGCAAAGAACTCGCCCAAGACGATTAGGTGGTCCTCCTGAGGATTCGTTCCCAGGCATGCATCATGGATGTGTGCTTCCATCTGGGCGCCTCCGGATATGAGTTCTTGCACCACAGGTGTCCGACGTAGGACGGACGGTATCTTGTTCATCAGCTCTTGAAAAAGAGCGGGTGCCGTGGGCACGCCAAACGGCACGCCCTTCCACTTGAACACCCTCCCCTGAGGGGTGACGAACGCTAGGAGCTCTTGCCACTTCCCAGAAACCACTTCACTTGTCCATCTTAGTCTTGTAGCGGCAGGAGGCTATCTTCTCTAGGGTTAACTCCATGTTAGGAATAGACCCCGAGTGGTTCAACATTTTCTTGTTCAGCTCTCCATAGTTCACCACCAGCCGTTTGGCTGTAGACCCAGGTTTGACCGCCAGGAAACAGGGGCTGCAGTGTTGGGGGTAGTCCCCATACCTGTACTCCAGAAACTGGCCAGCGTCGATCCACTGTTGTATCTGTCGCTCAATCTCATCGGCCTGCACTTTGGGACCTTCGTAGGGCTTCCGACGTATCTTGTGACCTACGAACTGGGGCTTCAGATTGAGGTCCATCTGTACCATTTTATCACAGGAGGCTGGAGGGGGTAGTTCCCCAAGCACCTCCAGGGAGGTCCTGATCAGCGTCTGGACTCTAGGGTCCAGGAGCTTGATGTTGTCCTCCAGGTCCTTGTCAGAGTTCAGATTGAATAGAAGCAGGGAGGTGGTCCTCAACCGGCTCAGCATCCTTGATTGTGTCCTTCAGCCCTTGATACGCGTATAGAAGGTCCCGTTCCACAGTCTCAGGTGGCCGGTGACGACAGCATAGGCAAACTTGAGGGGGGTCACATACGCATTTTTCTGAGAGTTCATCTTCCTCAGGGGTCCCCACGTGGGCACCCCGTACGCTGTTCATGGGCTTTAGATCCACCTCCCGTTGCCAGGTGGTGATCTTCTGTTCAAGGTCCTCCTTCAGTTGGGAGACATGTCTTATAGATGCTTGCTTCAACGGCCAGGAGCGGTGGGTAGGCTTAGCGTAGCATAGCTTTTTGGCCGCCAATCTCCTCTTGGAGTCCACGTACTCTCTGAGCCTGGATTGGGGGTTGAACCCTTCGTCCAGGTGCTCCTCTCCTCTCATGGAGAGTAGGCATTTCTGTGGGGTAGCGTACTCGGCGTTCTCCACTTCCTCCACGCACGTCTGCACGAAGAAGGCGTCATGTTGGGTTTCGTCATCACAGGGTATAGAGCTGGGTAGCTCGCATAGCCCACACCCTGAGACTACATCAGGATCAGGTACATGGCAGGGGGAGTTGGGGGCAACAGCGTCAGACAGAACGTACTCGTCTCCCCCTGGAGTAGCTTCCACAGCGTCTCGAGGCCGGAGTTGGTCTTTCAGGACATCCAGGGTGTAGTTGCTGCTCTCACGTTGAATTTCCTGGACCATAGCAGGGTCCAGATCCTCCCAGGGTACTGTGGCAAAGCCCCCGTCCACCACGCTTAGCATGCTCCCCCTTCCTAGTTTACCAATAGGAGTCTTACGACCCAGAGGCACGTAGATGGCGTCATCAGGCAGCTGGATGGAGGTGAGCGTCAGCTTCTCCAATAAAGTACGCCAGTACTCATTTCCCCCATGGGCTCCCCAATCGGGGGAACACAGGACCATACGAGAACATTCAAAGGCCACCTTGGTCAAGACCTTCCCCAGTTCACTGAACCTGTGGTTAACGTACGCCATCGCGAAAGAGAGCCAGTAAAATTGGTACAAGCAATTTTGCCCTGTGCTACAGTAGAGGTCCAGGATGTGCTGCGTGTCACTGGCAAACAACTCCACGTTCTGGTCTTTCGTCAAGTATCCCAACGCCTTTACACCTTGCTCCAGGACACCCCCAAGGAGCTGATAGTACTCTGCTTTGGAGGCGAACATAATGGCAGAGGGCTTCTTCTCGCATACGCTCAGGTAGCTTGACGTGTGCTCAGACTGGTCCAGTGGTACAGCTTCCCGTCCGTCCCCATGGTCCACATGAAGGACATAGGGTGCTTGCACCTTGAGGGATATAATCTGGGAGTGCTCGACGAAGAAGTTAGTCCCCAGTACGAAGTCGAAGGACTGGGTATCCATCACGTAGAACCGATGGGCAAGGCTCCTAGATCCCGTAGGCACAGTGACCTCGCAGTCCCCACAACTGTACACCACATGGTCATCCCCCATGCGAATGGCTGCAGTAGGCACTATGTTCTTCAGGTCCCCACGAGGTAAAACCTTCTTGGCCACAATTGATATAGTAGCCCCTGTATCCAATACCCCCAGGTATTCTCGTCTCCCGAGACGGATGCGTACCCAGAGCACCAGGTCTATAGATCCCCAAGAGCGTCCCAGTCAGAAATCCGCGGGACAGGTCACTTCAAACGACCTCTTGCGCAGTATTGGCGCCATCCGCATGAAGCGGGAAGGGTTACGGGGATTTGACTCGTCCCGATCTTCATTGCCACGCTTGGCTCCTTGTTCTTGTTGAGCTTGCGTTTGGGAACGTGTCGTAGGCCCCCGGGTTTTGCTGCCCTCCAGAGGGCTCAGTATTGGTCCCCCCTGGCGTAGTGTCCGGGTTTTCCCCGGACCTGTCCTCGTTCTTGTCGTTGCTCTTGTCCTGGTTCTTCCTGTCAGGGCATCCACATCCTCCACCTTTGCCTTGCGCTTTACCTTGGCATTTGCCTCATCCTTGAGACTTACCCTTGCCTTTCTCGCCATTGTTCTTGCCTGCAGCGCTTCCACCGCCATTCTGGGCCTCGCTCTTCAGCTTGGCGGATAAGCCCTGCTTGTGGTAGCACTCCTCCTCGTAGTGCTTGCGCTTGCCACAGAAAGCAAAGGTGATAGTGCACCTGTAGTGGTCAGGCATCTTACCCTTCACACCGATGTTGGTCTCCTGCTTCTTGCCCTGGACCACAAAACACTCATGCTGATCGCAGTCTGGGGCATGCACGAGGCCGCTCTGCTCATCTGTGGCGTCACACCAGAAGAGGTCTTGCACATTGCTCATGTGGCGAGCATTCTTAGGGGTAGTACCTTGTCCAGGTGGAGGTTCTTGATACCCACGGTGATGGTTCCCAGAGTTGCCTCCACTCAGGCGGTAGGCGTTGAGATGCTGGTCACTCTCCTGCTCCAGCGCCAACTCCAATAGAAGTACAGACACGTCCTCGTAGGTGAGGGTTCTTGCCTTGCACTCCGCCGTAGCCTGACACTCATCCCACACATCTCGTGGAATCTTAGCCACGAAGCAGAAAAGCAGCTCGTCGCTGCCGTAAGATCCGGGCGTCAGTCGCCCTACCCAACTGTCCAAGTCGGCCAGTAGTTCAGAGATACGCACAGCCTTGGGGTTGTTGGGCAACATGGCCAGGTTCTGGATCTCGGTCCAGACGGATAGTTCGGTCTCGTAGGAGGGGTACTGCCTCTCAAGGGCAAACAAAACATCGGTGCACGTGGCTGACTTAGTCGCGATCTGCTTGACTTGCTTCTCCAGGTACTTGGTCTTGCAACATTGCAAGAGTAGATCACACTTCACCCGCCCACTAGCGTGAGTCTGGCCGGTCATCCTCAGGAAAAAACCCAAACTCTCCGCAAAGTTGCTGAGGTCCTTCCCAGTAAACTCAGGCAGGTGGACCACAATCGTAGAGGTTGCGATAGCCTTTGCTTCCTTGGAGCGGCGCGTCTTATGGCGCCTGCCCTTCTTCTTCTTCTTCTACTCTTTGTCATTCGGGTTCTCGGGGTCCTCAGGGTCTTGGTGCTCAGAGGGTGAAGCTGACGTTGGACATGGCGGTCCATCGTCTGAAGGGTCACCGCCCAAGTCACTGGAGCCATAGGGCTGCACATCAACCATGGCCCTTCGGCCTGTCAGTGCCAACTGATCCAGCTCAGCTCGGGTGGAATTCTCCACATGGCTATAGGGTCGCTGGGCCGTTCTTGGTAGGAAGGGATCTCTTCGTATGGCTGCAGGGGTCGGCACAGGTCACCTTCTCACAGCACCCGAGGGATCAGTCAGTGCTGCCACCAGGTGGTTGGCCTGCACTTGGTGAGGGGAAGCTTCCATGGTCAAAGGTGATCCATCAGGTGGTATCAGGGGCTTCAGTTTCTGCCTGATTTCTTGCGTCAAGTTGGCAACTAGCTCACCAGTAGGGCAACAGAGAGCTTCCTTGATCTCCGAGCACGTCAGGGACCTTTTAAAGGATCTTTCCGATCCCCTGCTCCTTCCTGCACATGGCTCAGGGCCCCGAAGACCGCTCAGAGAGGTGACGCCAGGCGCTGGCCTGGCATAGCAAGGCTCCAGTGCTGCATAGCCAGCAATAAAGGTTGGGCCCAGGCCAGTAGGGGGCCTGTGATAGTCCTCGGCGTAGGGGCGTGGCATAGGCTCATGGATACCGGTGTAGGTGGGGCTGGATGCCACTGGTTCGCTGACTGCAAGCGTCATAGGTGGCGCAGTTGCGACTGGGTCGACACCATAGGTGGGGTAAGGCATACCAGTAAAGCCTAGACTCTCAGCCATAGGTTCTGTGGTTGTGGGTGAGAATGTTGCTGGGTGTGTGGCTGGGTGTGTAGTGGCAGTTGGAGAGGATGCTGCAGGGTGTTCGGAGGCGCTTGGTAGTTCTCAGAAGGTTTGTCATGAAAGGGTACCTCATCGGATTAGGGAAATGTGTGGCTGTGCATCACTTCTCGTCCCCGCTGCGCCGCGGAGGCTTGGGGTCACTCTGTTGGGCGCTGCCACGGGCGGGGGTTGCGTGGTCACTCCGAGGGGCCCAGATGCGGCAACGGGAATTGCCTGGATCAGATAGGGGACCCCAACTGTCGTCGGAGCCCAAATCCAGAGGAGCGGCCGGTCGCTTTCGTTGCTCCTCCGGTCCCTTCCACTGCTCTTCAGGTCCTCCAACCTATCCAGCCCCCTCTGGAGCTAGGTGACCACGCCGCTCAGCTTCCCAGCTTCGAAGTTAGCAATGTGCAGGTCTTTACGGGCCTTGGCGGCGGCGGCAGCCCTCTTGCCTATCTCAATCTTGTTGATCTGCGCCTCGCGCTCCAAGTTCCAGATCGTTTTCTTGAGATATACGATCCATCGCCGAATGTTCTCCGGGATGTCAACTCCCGGCGGTTTGTCGGGGGGGTCTCTGCCTGGTAGCCCTCCACAGGGTCCTCTGTCTGAGGCCCTCTGCTTGGGGGTCAACCAGGTGGTCCTCCTCCCGGCGGTCCTCCGGGCAGTCCTCCGCCTGGGGGGGCAGGCGGTCCACCATCTGGGGGTCCTCCGCTGCCGGATGGGTCGGTATCTTGGCTGAGTGCCGTGTTGTCATCGGTGTCCATTTCTCTGCATCTGGGTCTGGATCCCGGCGGGGGTCGGCCGGTGGTGCTTTCCCCACTGCGGTAGGGAGGTGGAGGACCCTCTTTACCCGAACTGGGAGGGGTATCGTTGCCTCCTCCGCCAACAGCTCCGGGCACTCCAACCTTGCAGCCCGTTGGCTCTTGGCGATGCCCCCGGTCTCGTCTATCCCCATCGCTGCAGGTGACGAAGGGGTCGGAATTTTGGGGGTGCCTCTTGGCAGGCCTTTGTGGTCTTTCAGGGGTCTTCCCCTTGCCCTTGCGGCGGGGACGGGTGGCAGGGCCGCTGCCCTCGCTGCTCCGAGAGTCCTCCGCGTCCAGGTTGATCTTCGTCCTAGAGGCGGGGTCCCCGTCCAAGAACCTCCGGAGGGTGTCAACACGGGACCTCCCCGGGGGCGTCTCGCGCTGGATCTTCCTCCCCGCGTCCTCCATAGCTGCGATGGCTGCCTCTGCTGCCCGCCTTTGAACCTCCTCGTGGGCACGAGCGGCCTCCTGCTCACGCTGCTGCTGCAGCCGAGGCTCGACTGCCTCCAGGGCCCTGATCTTAGCGTCGGTCTTGGCCTTCTCCTCGGCGCCCTTAGGTTGCGCGGTCTCGATGGCCTCCCGCTTTGCGGCGTCCGCTTCGGCCCTCATATCCGCCCCCTTCTGCGCCCCCTCTTGGCCCAGGGCTTGCTCCAACACCTTCACCTCTGCCTCCTCCTTGGCGGTGGCCTCCTGGGCGGCGCAGGCTTCAGAAGCAGCCGCCGCTTCCGGTGCGCTGCCTTTGCTTCACGCCTCTCATCG
This sequence comes from Eutreptiella sp. 'Long Island Sound 2002', assembly GCA_964036045.1. Lineage (NCBI taxonomy): Eukaryota > Euglenozoa > Euglenophyceae > Eutreptiales > Eutreptiaceae > Eutreptiella > Eutreptiella sp. 'Long Island Sound 2002'. Next base: position 64,477,459 of record OZ038378.1, read on the forward strand.
GCAGCCGCTGCTGCCTGCGCGGCTGCGGTCGCAAGTGCGGCCAAGATGGCCGCCACGGCCCACGCCTGGATCGCTATGCTGTGGTCCCAGTGGGCGGGCTCCTCCTGGGCGATCTTGATGGCTCCGTCCACGGCAGCTTTCTGCTGCGTGGCCCGATCTTGGTCAACCCGGAGGTTGCAGGGCACGCCGCAGACGTGCTCGCAAGCGCGGGCCACTTCGCCTCGCTGAGGGGCGGTGAAGTTTTGAGCAACGCTGCTGCTGCTGCTGCTGGCGGAGGGTCCTGGGCGAGGTGGCGCTCCCCGGTTGGCCAACACCACGTCACTGCTTTAGCCTGAGCCCTTCAGGTGCAGCGGACGGGCAGGCTTGGCCTTGGATCTTTGGGCAACCCCCATGAAGTTGCCTAGGGTGGCGACTCTCGGGTGGGGGTCGCCTTTGCCCGGCGTGGGGGAACTCAGCTCTTCAGCCGGCCGGTCCTTTTGGTGGAGCTCGGGGCTGCGATTGGCGACGTATCGGCTGTCACGCCAGACACGCCACCGCTTCCGCTGCCACGCATGCTCGTAGCCCAGGGCTTGAAGCTCCGTTTGCTTCTCGCGATGATGGTTCACATCTCCGCGGATCTCCACGTACTCGGGGGCAGTGTCCCCCTGGGCCTGAGAGTGGCGGTACTCCCGGTACCACTCCAGCCCTTGCATGAGGCTGCGGATGATGGCCAGGCTGGGCTCCCGACGCACCTTCTTAGGGACGGCCATGGGGCTCGGTTGTGGCTGTGGGTGTGGTTGTTGATGCGGAAGCTGCAAGGACTCGTTGATGTTGGACTCCTCCTACTGTTGATGCGGATGCTGCAAGAGTCCTGCTCCGCAATCCGCAATGGACTTGAGGGTCTCGGGGTCCAGGTACTCGTTGGTGTCCCCGACGGCCCCGAGTGGCACGCTGGGATGGGGTACCCCACCGGCAGTAGAATGCCTTTGACGCGTTCCTGTGGGGGAGCCTGGCCACGGCAGGCTGCGGCGAACACGCAAGCAAGCAAGCAGGCAAAGCACTGCGCTCCCAGGGGCATCTTCATGAATCAAAGCGTTCTAGGATCCTTGCCACTCGCAAACAAAACAACGGTATGTACAAAAAAACACATCAGGGTATGCCCCACTTTTGAGGAAGTGTAGGAGGCATAGGCATCGAGGAGACTCAGTCTGGCACAGGCATTGGGGTTTGAAGGAGTCGGGGCCCATGTATTGGCATGGCTCCCTGGAAAATACCAGACGTACAGTGGAGAAGATCGTCGCGAATAGGGCGAAAGGGATGCTGGTCATAACCGGCATAGGATCCACCCCATGTCCGCTGGAAGGTCTCAAGTGGACGCTGGATTCCATCACCCTGAGCGAGATGTCATTCGGGCCAGAGGAGGAGCTGTTCATCGACGCCAAGGGCTTATCAATGCCCTCCCCGGGTCAAGCGTGGGGTACCAAGGCTTTCCTGGTGGATCGGGCGCAAGCCCAGCCCACGGGTGATGAAGCATTCATCCGTAGGGTTGAGGCGGTGCCCATGCGGGTCATGTTTGAGCCCAAGGAGGGGACGGATCAGCCAATGGCGGCTTGCCGGCACATAGATACACACCCCAAGTGACCCAAAGATGGCCACGGGGGTCCGAACCGGCTTCAGGTTAAGCCATGGACTAGGGTTACGGCGCCCCAGGGCAATAGACACTCAATCCTCAACCATATCCCATCCCTAGGTCCCACCTCCTGCGTGCCAAGCAGGTACAGGGGTTCAAACACAACCCACAGACCTGTGCAAACTGGACCCCAGATGCCTGCGGAGGGACAGGCCTCCCGACCAGCCACAGGCGGGTTCCCAGAAGCGAATGGAGTCCACCATCAACCAACAGGAACTCCCCATGCTCCTCCGACAGCAGTAATCAACTCCCCTCTGAGCCGGAGATATGGCTCCGCCACCATCCCCTAGGAGTTGGGGGCTGAAAATGGGCTGTTTCAGCCCATCCTGACTTCTGCTCAAAAAAAATCCAAAACTGACCCCTCCGCCGGGCCATACGAGGGCAGAGGCGAACCAATCAACCCTGTACCCCTCGAGCAAAAACTCCCCAAAGGCCCTCTACAACTTGGTTTGCCCAGATTCGCAGGCATCTGGGAGCCACAGGGTCAGCATGTGGGGAGAAGAGGCCAAAACTGGCGAAATTGGCCATCTCAGGTGGCCGGCCAGTGTTGACTTTCGTGGCGATCTCGTCAAGCCAACCGGTGATTCACAGGCCTTGAAATCCCCTTTGGTCTTGTGCATCGGGGTTTGGCTTGCTGTCACGTTGGCTGCTTACTGTTCCCCGAGGGGATGGTCACGTGACGGGGCAGAAAACAGCAAAAATGGCAAAATTTGGGAACATGGCACGCACTCTAACTTGCATAACTCCGGCTAGGCCGAAGGAGCAAATACAAAATTCTAGGGCCATTGACCATTGGTCATATGCTATAAGATTCGCAACTCATTCCTCGCTAGGTTGCTTGCCCCATGGAGATATGGTATTCCCAACCTGGCCCAACATGGCAAAAACAGTGAAAATTGGCCGAAACGGCCCGCACTCACGATCCCATATCTCCATGGTCAATGCGAGCAATAATCTAACCAAAATTGCTATACACAGATGGGACTTAGGTCCCAATGTTTGCCCCATGTCAGCCCTCGAGGGGGCCTCTATCAATTTTTCCTCCTAGCGGACAAATGGTCCACGAAACGTGGCAAATCGCAACATACCCCATATTGGGCCACCCATGGCTCTCCCATCCCATTACGAGGATACAAGGGGACACAGCCTATTCAAGGCGGGGTTATGTCCTCTTTCCAAATCGCCCTTAACCTTGGACAGTGGCTGCACACAACCCGGGGGCGAACATGAAAGGAGAGATGAGGTTTGGTGCCATTATGGCCAAAAAGAAGGGTAGTAGTCCAAAAAGTATTTACTCCAAAAATTGTATGTCCGGTTCCCAAGGGATATGGAATTTAGGCTTTTGCATGGAAGCAACCCAAACCCTGAAGTCCCTTTATCAACATCCGCTCGGGTCCGAAGCACAAGAAAGCCATTTGTAACACTTCGGCCTTTGGAGCACACGAAAAGTGGGAAAAATGGCCAAAATGCCAATATTGGGACATGTTTATTCATGGGACACTAAGGCCCATATAACATGACATGTATCCAAATTGAAGGATTCATAGTAAGTGTTTACAAACATACGTACTATGGGTCAGGTCCTCCCTTGGATGCCAAGTCAATCATACATGCATATGGGCACGTGTGCAAAAGGCAGAATAGGCGCGCGTGTTCAGAAGGCAATATTCTGTAAAATAGTACATATGGTTCGAAAAATCAAACAAGCTATGCACGGTATTCTTTGTGCCCTCTACTTTCCATATTGCCTTAATTCAAGTCTCAGATCGCCGTTGGCTTCGAGAACGAGCCTTTGCGCCACGGCCATTTTGGCCACATTTTAGAGGAAAAGTCGTTTTTTCAAACGACCAATTTTAGGTACGCATTGAATTCTGTGAAGCCATTGTTCAGTTAGCTCCAAAATCGAAAATTGCCGCGGGCCATCGGTCTTACAAGCATTATGTTAAGTCTTTTACGTTCATGCTGAGAAGCACACAAACTTAGCCTTTGCGCACCATTGTGACTTGGATTTTTCGCACCCATGTGTTTCAAAAAACACCCCTATAAGTCGCTTCCCCGAAGGAAGCGATATGCGCATGTGAAAGGACCATTAGAGGAAGGCAAAGGGGGGAGATGTAGAGTTCCATACGACCTCATGGTCTATGAGAACCATGAGTTCGGTCGCTTGACGGAAAAGCTTGCGTGTCAACTTTCTCCTAGACGCGACGGCGAAAGGATCTGGTGAGTACACCAGATGCAAGTACACCAAAAGCCCTACAGAGCCAGCCCTTGACTTCCTTTCCAACCTCAGAGGTACAGGAGAAAAAGTCAAAACAAAACTCGCCCCGGAAACACGCCACTGACACGCGCGCAGGTGACAACAAGCGGCATTTTTAGGGCGGCTAGAAATCGGGTCAGTATAATAGATTTTAATCGATTTCCCGCAGGATTCGATCATAAAATTGAAATTATAAAAGTTCCTCATCGATTCAATGGCTTGGGCACGTTGGGGACGGGATCGGTCCCATGCCGGTTCCCCTTGGGCTGGACGAAACATCTCCCCACAAGCAGGACGGCGAATAGGCGTAGGTGACGGGGAAGAACAACATGTGCCCTATGGGCCATGGGGTCCTGGGTTCCGCTTCAGGATGCGGTTGGAGGGGTCGCAGTCTTGCTGGTTGTCCCGGCCGCTGTCCTGCAGCTCCGCGCCCCCTCTGCTGCGTGTCCCGGCGTGTCCTGCTGTGAGGGGACAGGAATGAGCAGAGAAAATTTGCCTTCGGTGATGGCGTGTCGAGGCACACAGAGGAGGAGAGAGCGATCGCCCTGGGTTATGGCGTTGCCCCGGCTTGACATGCATTTGGGCAATACCCCCCTATTTGGCGGCCGTCGTGCCCTCCTTCTCCTTTTCCTTGCCTTTGCCCGTCTTGGGCCCTGCCTTGGGCGGTGCCTTCGACATCTCCTTCTCCTTCTTGTGCAGCTTATCCGCGACCTCCACCGTGTACACTCCCTTCCATCCGGCGTCCAACACTCTGGCCAGTCGGGGGTGTCTCCCCTTGGATATCTGCTGCCCTGCCTGCACAAACAACTGGCACACCGGACATGTCCTGTGGTCGTGGCACCAATCCCTTTTTTGGGCATGATCGCCCTCCAATTTCCTGTAGCAGGTGTAGCAACCAGATCCCTCGGGGTACTGCTGCACAAAGTGGGGAATCCCAACACTCCAGCAGAGGTAATTGGCTTCCGTCCGTCCTCTTTCGACACCTCATTCAACGCGGCCGCATCAGAGTGGTACTTGCCTGGGGGATTGTCCCCTGAAGGACGGCTGTCCTATCCCCTTGGTTGTCGCTGCTGGCATTTGTTCGCATGCGGGGCAGGGGCAACGCCACGCTAGGTGCTCTCCACGCCCTGCTTGCTTGTGGGGTCTAAGTGCACCGCCACAGGCCACTCCCAACACTGGGGAAGCTTTGAAAACAGTGGAAAAAATTCGTGCCAAAGGATTTCTATGCCAACTGAACAGATTTATTACCAGCAGTAATAGGTAAGTAGGTAGATATGTATCTTCGGGAGCTCGGCTTGCCTCCTTTGACAATGCAGGAAGAAGGTCTTGCCAAGGGGACGTCCTGTCCCTCCCACTGCCCTAGTTCAGGTGCCTCTTAAGGCGCTCCCGCAGGTGCTTTGGAAGGCAGTGTCGCGGCCTCCCGGTCCAGGTGTCCCAGGTTGGAGGGTGTCCCCACATGTGTCCATGGGTAGGGCCACCTGCCCCCTCCTTTGGGCGGCAGCTCTGGGGGCTGCCCAGCCGTGTGGAGTATCTCTCACCACAAGGGGTATTGCTGCCGCTAGTCTACGGTACGACCGCCTCACGCTTATGGCTTGAGTTTTGCGGCCTCTCTGCTTGGCAGGCAACCCCCTTCTGGGCTTTGTATCAGCTCGCCTGTCACCGGTTGCTTCCATGGCTTCGGGTGACGTTTGCCATGGTCCCCGATGCAGCCTGGCTGGGCTCAGACCAGTGGACTTGGGGTACCGCCCCTGCTGCTGGCCCGGTGGGTCGGCTGGCTCGCCCCAGTGCGCCCGGCCCATGGGGTGTTGGTTTTTTCCCGTCCCTCAGCGCCCTACGTGTGCACGTGTGTGCGGTGTCCTGAGCTACTTGGCTCCTGTTCACCGGTGTGCCCTCTGGGTGCGTTGTGTTGGGTGTGCGTTGTCCTGGGCCACTTGGCTCCTGTTCACCGCTGTGCTCGCTCGGTGTGTTGTGCTGCGTGTGCGGTGTCCTGGGCCACTTGGCTCCTGTTCACTGGTGTGCACACTCAGTGTGTTGTGTCGCGCGCTCCGTGTCCTGGGCCACTTGGCTCCTGTTCACTGGTGCGCCCACTTGGTTTGTTGTGTTGCTTGTGAGGTGGCCTGGGCCACTGGGCTCCTGTTCACCGGTGTGCCCGCTCGCTGTGTTGCGTTGCGCGTGCGGTGTCCCGCTCCACTTGGTCGGTGTTCACCGGTGTGCCCGCGCGGTGTATTGTGTCGCGTGTGCGGTGTCCTGGGCCACCTGGCTCCTGTTCAGCCGTGTGCCTGCTTGGTGCGTTGCTTTGCTTGTGCGGTGTCCTGAGCCACTTGGCTCCTGTTCACCGGTTTGCCCGCTTGGTGTGTTGTGTTGCGTGTGCGGTGTCCCGGGCCACTTGGCTCCTGTTCACCGGTGTGCCCGCTCGGTGCGTTGCGTTGCGTGTGCGGTGTACTGGGCCACTTGGCTCCTGTTCACCGTTGTGCCTGCTCAGTGTCATGTGTTGCGTCTGCGGTGTCCTGGGCCACTTGGCTCCTGTTCACCGGTGTGCTTGCTCGGTCCGTCGCTTTGCTTGTGCGGTGTCCCGGGCCACTTGGCTCCTGTTCACCGGTGTGCCCGCTCGGTGTGTTGTGTTGCGTGTGCGGTGTCCTTGGCCACTTGGCTCCTGTTCACTGGTGTGCCCGCTTGGTGTGTTGTGTTGCGTCTACAACTCATGAGCCACTCGAGTCCTGTTCGCCGGTACGCCCGCTCGGTGTGTTTTGTTGAGTGTGCGGTGTCCTGGGCCACTTGGCTCCTGTTCACTGGTGTGCTCGCTTGGTGCGTTGTGTCCGGTGTGCGGTGTCCTGGCCCACTTGGCTCCTGTTCACCGGTGTGCACGCTCGGTGTGTTGTGCTACGTGTGCGGTGTCTCGGGCCAATGGGCTCCTGTTCACTGGTGTGCTCGCTCGGTGTCTTGTGTTGCGTGTGCGGTGTCCTGGGCCACTTGGCTCCTGTTCACCGGTGTGCTCTCTCCCTCCGTTGCTTTGCTTGTGCGGTGTCCTGGGCCACTTGGCTCCTGTTCACCGGTGTGCCCGCTTGGTGTGCTGTGTTGCGTGTGCGGTGTCCTGGGCCACTTGGCTCCTGTTCACTGGTGTGCCGGCTTGCTGTGTTGTGTTGCACGTGCCGTGTCCTCGGTCACTTGGCTCCCGTTCACCGGTGTGCCCTCTCGGTGTGTTTTGTTGAGTGTGCCCTGTCCTCGGCTACTTGGCTCCGGTTCACTGGTGTGCCCAAACTTGAGGATGAGGCGAAGTTTCAACAGCAAGTGCATGAGCGAACAGAAGGAGAACGCCGTGCCGTAACACGCAGGTAACCGGACACGTCAGTGACCGGGTCCACACACACCAAACCACCGCAGCGCACGCAGCCCAAGACCGAAGCCGGAGGGACCCGGGAGGAAAAACCCCGTCGCGGGGCGCCCAGCACCCTTGCCTCGGCAGGGGGCCAGCGGCAGGCACAATGAGCCCGGTTCTCGGCCGGCCTCCACGTGCCCCGCGCAGCCACCCAGTAAAGCCGGGGGCGAGAGCCCCCGGGGTGGGGGAAGGCACCACGGCGACGGGAAAGCCGACCAGAGCACCGAGAGCGACCGGACCGGACGAGGAGCAGCGCACCAACGCGGGGCCACGAGGCACGCCAGAGAGGCACGCCGCCGGCCACAACCAAGGCACGAGGACAGGTGCCAAGCCACAACGGCCACCGGGTGCTGCGAACCCGGGAAGCGCGCACAACACACGCCGAACCGCGGCACGAGACAAGGTGCCAAGGACAGCCGGGCCCCCACGCCCGCACACCGCACCCACGGCCCATGGGAAGCGGGCCCCGGCCGCAGGCCCGAGAGGACAGGTTGTCGGGGTAGGGAGAGCGCCCGACGCCGGACGCCCCACACCCAGGCAGGAGGCGCCCCCCCCGGGCGCCCTCGTGCCGCCCCCACAGCGCGCAAAGCCAGCTCGCAAGAGCGCGCGCTGTGGAGTTGGTGACAGGTCCCCACGCCCGCACACCCCCACCCACAGCCAGTGGGTAGTGGGCCCCCGCAGCCCGCCCAGAGGGCGGGCAGTCGGGGCTGGGAGAGCGCCCGACCCCGGACGCCCCACACCCAGGCAAGAGGCGCCCCCCCCGGGCACCCTCATGCCGCCCCCACAGCACGCAAGAGCACGCGCTGTGGGGTTGGTGACGGGTCCCCATGCCCGCACCCCCCCGCACCTACAGCCAGTGGGTAGTGGGCCCCAGCAGCCCGCCCAGAGGGCGGGCAGTCGGGGGTGGGAGAGCGCCCGACCCTGGACGTCCCACACCCAGGCAGGAGGCGCCCCCCCCGGGCGCCCTCGTGCCGCTCCCACAGCGCGCAAAGCCAGCTCGCGAGAGCGCGCGCTGTGGGGTTGGTGACTGGTCCCCACGCCAGCACCCCTCCGCACCCACAGCCAGTGGGTAGTGGGCCCCGGCAGCCCGCCAAGACGGCGGGCAGTCGGGGGCCGGAGAGCGCCCGACCACGGACGCCCCACACCCAGGCAAGAGGCGCCCCCCCCGGGCACCCTCTTGCCGCCCCCACAGCGCGCAAAGCCAGCTCGCAAGAGCGCGCGCTGTGGGGTCGGTGATGGGTCCCCACGCCCGCACCCCCCCGGACCCGCAGCCAGTGGGTAGTCGGCCCCGGCAGCCCGCCCAGAGGGCGGGCAGTCGGGGGTGGCAGAGCGCCCGACCCTGGACGCCCCACACCCAGGCAAGAGGCGCCCCCCCTGGGCACCCTTATGCCGCCCCCACAGCACGCAAGAGCGCGCGCTGTGGGGTTGGTGACGGGTCCCCACGCCCGCACCCCCCCGCACCAACAGCCAGTGGGTAGTGGGCCCCAGCAGCCCGCCCAGAGCGCGGGCAGTTGGGGCTGGGAGAGCGCCCGACCCCGGAAGCCCATCACCCAGGCAGGAGGCGCCCCCCCCGGGCACCCTCGTTTCCCACCCCACAGCGCGCAAAGCCAGCTCGCAAGAGCGCGCGCTGTGGGGTTGGTGACGGGTCCCCACACCCGCACCCCCCCGCACCCACAGCCAGTGGGTAGTGGACCCCGGCAGCCCGCCCAGAGGGTCGGCAGTCGGGGGTTGGAGAGCGCCCGACCCCGGACGCCCCACACCCAGGCAGGAGGCGCCCCCCCCGGGTGTCCTGGTGCCGCCCCCACAGCGCGCAAAGCCAGCTTGCAAGAGCGCGCGCTGTGGGGTTGGTGACGGGTCCCCACGCCCGCTACCCCCCGCACCCACAGCCAGTGGGTAGTGGGCCCCGGCAGCCTGGCCAGAGGGCGGGCAGTCAGGGTTGGGAGAGCGCCCGACCCCAGACGCCCCACACCCAGGCAAAAGGCGCCCCCCCCGGGCACCCTCATGCCGCCCCAACAGCGCGCAAAGCCAGCTCGCAAGAGCGCGCGCTGTGGGGTCGGTGACGGGTCCCCACGCCCGCACCCCCCCGCATCCACAGCCAGTGGGTAGTGGGCCCCGGCAGCCCGCCCAGAGGGCGGGCAGTTGGGGGTGGGAGAGCGCCCGACCCCGGACGCCCCTCACCCAGGCAGGAGGCGCCCCCCCCGGGCACCCTCATGCCGCCCCCTCAGCGGGCAAAGCCAGCTCGCAAGAGCGCGCGCTGTGGGTCTGGTGACGGGTCCTGACGCCCGCACCCCCCCCCACGCACAGCCACTGGGTAGTGGGCCCCGGCAGCCCACCCAGAGGGCGGGCAGTCGGGCATGGGAGAGCGCCCGACCCTGGACGCCCCACATCCAGGCAAGAGGCGCCCCCCACGGGCACCCTCATGCCGCCCCCACAGCACGCAAGAGCGCGCGCTGTTGGGTTGGTGACGGGTCCCCATGCCCGCACCCCCCCGCAACCACAGCCAGCGGGTAGTGGGCCCGAGCAGCCCGCCCAGAGGGCGGGCAGTCGGGGATGGGAGAGCGCCCGACCGCGGACGCCCCACACCCAGGCAGGAGGCGCCCCCCCCGGGCACCCTCATGCTGCCCCCACAGCGGGCAAAGCCAGCTCGCAAGAGCGCGCGCTGTGGTTCTGGTGACGGGTCCCCACGCCCGCACCCCCCCGCACCCACAGCCACTGGGTAGTGGGCCCCTGCAGCCCACTGAGAGGGCAAGCAGTCGGGAGTGGGAGAGCGCCTGACCCCGGACGCCCCACACCCAGGCAAGAGGCGCCCCACCCGGCACCCTCATGCCGCCCCCACAGCGCGCAAGAGCGCGCGCTGTGGGGTTGGTGACGGGTCCGCACGCCCGCACCCCCCCGCACGGACAGTCAGTGGGGTTTGAGGTTTGAGGTTTGATTTTGCGGGTACTAGACGCCTTTCGGCCCCGGGGGGCCACCTGGTCGGGCCAGGTGATATCCTCCCCACCGGGTCCTAGTGGGGGGCCCTCCAAGATGCACCTCCTGCCTGGTGGCGGAGTCCCCCAGGTTCACAGAGCTCGCAGCCCCGTCCTTCCCCGGCTTCCCCGTTTCGCCACTCCCCGGTCCGTGCATCAATTCGCAGCTGTGGCTGCAGGCGCTTACCCACTGCGTCGCCCCCCTAATGCGTGGTCGCCCGGGGCGCCGGGGCCGCCGGGCACGTGCTACTGGCTTGTCGCCAGTGGGACCCCCTTGGGCTGGCGCGGAGGCTGCCTAGCCTAGGGGTTGGGGCGTGGCGCCGTGCGCCACTACTGCCTTGGCGGGTGCAGTGCCCAGTCTGTGTGTGCGCGGCGCTCGCGGCCGGTTCGGGGGGTTCGGGCTGGTACCTGGCGTCGTGTCTCTCATGTTTCCCCCTCCCCGCCCCGCGTGTTCCGCGCTGCGTGTGGCGGGCCGTCCCGTCCGGGTGTCCCTTACCCTCGCTCGCTGGTACGCCATTCCACGCGGTCTGTGCGTTCCGTGCGCTTGGTCCGGTTGCCCTTCCGGTAGTCCCCGCGTGTCCCTTTCCTGTGTGTGCGCTCGCGCTCTCGCGGTGTCTCCTCCCCCCCCCCTGGGTGGTGTGGCGTGCGCATCTCGCGTGGTCCCGGCACTGGGCGCTGGTAGGGCCGTTCCACGTGGTCCGTGCCCCTCCGCGTGTCCTGCCCCGGTCCCTTGCTCCGTCTGGCGTGCTTGGGGGGGGGGGCGGTCCGGTCCCGGTTCCCCCCTACTTGGCTTGGGGTTGTGGGGGTGGCGGCAGGGCGTCCCCTGGGGGGGGTGCCTTCTTCCGTTGCGTGGGGCGTCTGGGGTCATGCGCTCCCCCTCCCCCGGTGTGGGGGCCCTGCTCTGTCAGTGTGGGGGCTGCGCGCCGGGGGGCGGGTCCGTGGCGTTCATATGCTGGGGGGCGGGCCTGGGGGGGGGGGGGCGTGCGCCGTACCCCCCGGTTGTGCGGCAGGGGCGGGGCCTGTAGGGCGGGGGGTCGCTCTGCCTCATTCCGTCCCTCTGCCTTCCCTGGGCAGGCAACAAAGCGGGCGTCACTGGCGTTGTGCTGTCCATGGGGGGCGTGGCCCCCAATACCACTCCGGTTCGTGCTCACCAGGCTTCTCTGGGTACGATCTGTGCGGCGTCCCGGTGCGCCGGCGTGGGCTCGCTTGTTCTTCGCGGCCCCCATGGGAGCCGGCGGCTGGGGCGGGGGGGCGGGTCGCACTCCGGCTCCTCTCTCGGGCGGGGGGGGACCATCCCCCCTGCCTCGGGGGGTGGGGGCCGGGGCCCCAGCGGCTTGCGGGCCGGCGGGGGGGCGGGGGGGGGGGGTGTCGCGCCGCGGCCTCTCCGCTCTCCTTCCGGGCGGCGGCCTGCGGTACTCCATTCTGGCCCCCTCCGTGTCGCCGGCGCGTTCGCTTCGGGCGTGCGCGTGCGGTCGGGGCTGAAGTGCCGCCCCGGGGTGGGGGGGGGTGAGGGGCGGCCCGTGGACCGCTTCCCCGGGGGCCCTAGCAGACCTGAACCCCCCCTCTGTCATTCCTGAGTGGGCTGTGGTCACGGGAGGGTCATGTGGGGCGCGGCCTCCTTCCTGTTCCGTTGTGGGCGTTGCTCCGGCACGCTGGTGTGGGTTCGCGGGAGCAGGTCCAGCCGCCGCTCCCCCCACCGCGTAGCCGTCCCTTCTGGGGGGGTGGCGCCCCCCCGGCCCCGGGGGGGCGGAGGGCCGCGCCTGTGGCTCCCCAGCTGGGGTGGGTGCGGGGGGGGGGGGGGGGGGGACGGGGGGGCCGCCCCCCCGCCCGCTCTCGGGCCTGTGTGGGAGGGGGGGGGGGAGGGGGGGGGGGCCCTTTGGTCCCCTGGCGACGCCTCCTGACGGCCGGGGGGGGGGGGGCGGCATGGCAGTCCTGGCCCCGGGGGCCAGCCATCGGCTGGGGGGTCGCGCCCTTTCCCCGCCCCCCTCTACCTAGAGCCGGATCCTTGTGCAGGCCCTCGCTGGGGCCCCTCATCCCCCCGGCCGTTGTCGCGCGGCGCTGGCCGGCCGGGGGTGGCCGTGAGGGTTAGCGGTCAGTGGTTAGCGGGCTGCGGGGCAGCAGGTTCCCCCCCGCGCTCGTTGTCTCCGCACTCCCTCCCGCGGGAGGTGGCACGCTCTCATGCGTCGTGCCGTGTCGTGGGGGGGGCGTGGGTCGGGGGGCCCAGCCCCCCCCCCCACTCTCTCGTATCTGCCGTCTGGGCCATCACCTGCGCCGCCGCTTGTGTGGGGGCTGGGGCTGTGGCGGCGGCGCGTTGTGCCGGCGGTAGCGCCAGTGGGCGAGGGCGCTGCGCAAAGCCCGGGGGAGCCAGTTGTTGGCGTCCGCATCCGTGATGCGGACCACCGCTCCCCCTTCCAGGAAGGCCAGCCACGTCGGCTCCCTGTCGGGCCACGCCGCCCGGATCACTGACCTGAGGACCCTCTCATGGTCCTCTGGGGCTGCCCACCCCCCCGGGGGTACCTCCCGGTTTCCTCCGTCTCTCCCCAGGAGCACGGCATCGAAGCGCCGGTTCCTCGACCTCCTGGAGGTCCCCTGGTTGGCCAGCACAACCACCTGTACACCTCCCCCACCAGGGGGAGGGTCTCCTCCCCCAGAGGGTCCGGGACCGCGCCCCAGTCCCGGTCCCATGGCCGGCCCCCCTCTGCCCGCTGTGCCGGCCCCCCTCGCTGCCCCTGCGCCTGCGGCGCCGATGCCGCGCCCCGCCCCCCCTCCGCCGAGGCCATCCGCGCCGGCTCCGCCCTCGGCGCGGGGGGGGCTGGCTGGTGCCGGGGTCGTGGGGGTTGGGGGGGGACGAGCTCGCCGGCGTCAGGGTCGATGTTGTAGAGGTGGTGGTGGTGGTGGTGGTGGTGGTGGTGGTGGGTGTGGTGTGCCGGCATCTGTTGGAGGCCGGGGGGGATGCACCTCACCGGCTGCACGTCCGGCTGCGGGGGCGCCCCGCCCTCTGCCCCCCTCCCTTCGTCCCGTCCTCCCCCCTGGGCTCCCATGCCCCTTCCTGCCTGTCCCTTGGGGCCCGCGGCGCCCTTGCCCTTGCCCTTGGGCCCCTTTCCAGCCCCCTGCCCGTGTCGCGGGTCCCGCCTCCCGTCCCCCACGCCCTGGCCCGCCCGCTCACCCACCTCCCCTCGCCCTGCCCCCTGCACCTGGGCTCCCTGCCCGTGCCCCTGCGCGCCCTTCCCGTGCCCTGGCCCCTTCCCGGCCCCCTGCCCCGAGTCGCGCCGTCCGCTGCCTGCGCTCTGTTCCCCCCCGCTGCTGCGCCCTTCCTGGACCACTCGCCGGGCGTCCCGCTGCCTTTGCAGCTGCGGCAGCGTGAGGCCCGGCGGCGAGCGCTCGCGCGCCGGGGGGCGGACGTGCGGCTCCCGACCCGGGGGGAAGGGCTTGGGGGGGAAAGGCTCCGGGGGGCTGATGTGGGTGTGGGTGGGGTTGGCGTGGGCGCAGTACTTCGCGCTCTCCCTGCCCACTGCTGCTGCTGCGGCGGCCGTGGGCGAGGCGTCCGTGGCCCGTGCGGGGTTCTTCCCTCGCTTGCGCGGCGTGCTGGGGGTCGCGGCGTGGCCGGCCTAGACGGTGGCGCGGCCCGCCGGGGCCGCGGTTGCAACCCCTCGCGCGCCCTCCTCGTTCTCCTCTGCTGCTGCGGCGGCCGCCGGCGAGGCGCCCGTGGCCCGTGCGGGGTCCGTCCCTCGCGTTCGCGGCGTGCTGGGAATCGCGGCGTGGCCGGCCAAGGCGGTGTTGCGGCCCGCGGGGGTCGCGGCCGCAGCCCCTCGCGCGCCCTCCTCGCTCTCCTTCGCTGCTCTGACGGCCGCCGACGAGGCACCGTGGCCCGTGCGGGGTCCGCCCCCCGCTTTCGCGGCGTGCTGGGGGTCGCGGCGTGGTCAGCTGAGGCGGTGGTGCGGCCCGCCGGGGCCGCGGTCGCCATCCCTCGCGCGCCCTTCTTGCTCTCTTCTGCGGCTGCGGCAGCCCTCGGCGATGCGCCCGGTTCCTGCGCCGGGGCTGCCCCCCGTGTCGGCGGCGTGCCGGGGGCCGCGGTCGGGGCCGCGGCGTGGCTCGCTGGGGCTGCGGTCTCCGCTTCCTGCGCGTCTGGGGCCCCCTCCCGGGGCGGGGCGGCGGGGCTGGCTGCTTGGGCGGCGGAGGCGGTCATCTCGGCTTGCTCAGGCTCCCGGGCTGGCGGCGGCGGCCCGACCAGCACCGCCGCCTCCACCAGCCTCCGCTCCTCGCGCTCCGCGAGGGTCTCCCCCGTCCACTCCGGGGAGGAGGCGGGGGAGCGGGAGCGGGACCGGCGGTGGTGGCGGTCGTCCCGCTGGGGGGACCCATCGGAGTCTGCCATCACTGTTACCCTGGTAGGCATGCGTGGTGGCAGGCGCGCCCTTCCCACTACCTCCTGGTGCATCAGTGCCGTGCCGTGGGCAGTGCCGTGTGGTGCTCTGCGGGGGGGAGGGGGGGAGGGGGTGGGGGGCCGGCTGTGGCGTCAGCCCCGCACGGCCGGGGGCCTGCGGCCATCCACCGGCACTGGGAGGGGAGGCGGGGGAGCCACGCGGCCCACGCGTCGCGCCATAGCTCCCAGTCTGGGGCGGGGCCCAGGGCCCTGGGCCCACGGGGGTCGTCGAGTGGTGTCGGCGGGAGCCGCACCAGGTGGACCCCCGTAACGGCGGTGACCTCCTGTGTTCGCAGGGAGGTGTGTACTCCGTCCCGCGCCGCGGGCGCCGGGAGGGGGGGGCGAGGTACGGGTGTTCCCCATAGAGGAGGGTGGGGGTTATCCCCAGGATCCGCCCCGGGTCCCCGCGGGTCGTGACGACGAGGAGGAGCAGGGGGGTGCCAGGGCACTCTTGCCAGAGGACCTGCCCCCTGTGATGCCCCCTGGTTCTGGAGAGGGGGGGGGACAGGTCTTGGTTAGCCCAGCTGCGGGGCGCGTGCGTCGCCGGCGGGAGGGCGGGGCACCAAGTGGGCTCCCTGGGGAACCCCTCGCAGACGATGGCGTCGGGGGGGTAGGCCTGGTGCCGTCGTACACCGGGTTGGTCGGCCGGGGGCGGGCGGACGCCTCGTCCGCGCCTTCCACGAACACCGTGACCTCGCCCACCTCGAGGTCCTCGTCCGGTGGGTGTAGAAGGTGGAGCGCCGCATCCAGCTCGGACACTCCCCCCGGGTACGTGGCCCGCCCTGGTTCAGGTACAGGGCCGCGTCCCCGGGGTAGCGCGTCCTGAGGGCGTGCAGCAGGGCTGGGGCGCTGCTGCGGAGGGACATGGCAGACCCTGCTCCCGTCAGCCGCAGGGTGTCCCCCATGGACAGGGGCTGGCCCGACCGATTGGACTCGCGCCACTCCATCCAGTGCCCGTAGAGGGCCACCTCCAGGCTGATGAGCCCTGGCTGGACAGCGTTCACGACCCGGTGCATTGCCGGGAGCAGCGTAGGGGCCCCCGCTCCGTTCAGGGCGCGGACGGCCGGGAGGGCGGTCTCGTTGAGGAAAGCCCTCGCACTGCCCGCCAGGTCACACCGTGCGGCAGCGTGCGCTTCGTGTGCCCCTGCAACCGCGTCCGCCATCAGGCCCCGGACGGCCGCCTCCTTCGCTCTGCGGCGCGCCCTGGTGTGTCCCGGCCCATCCCCCCGTCGGCGTGGCATGGTGCTGCGGGCTCGGCAAAGGGCGGCGGCGGGTGGCGGTTAGGGTGCGAGCACCTGCGACAGGTGCGCAACGGATGTGGGGTCCGGCAGGTGCACGTGGATCCACAGAAGGGCAGCGCCCGCGGGGCCCGCTCGTTCGTGCGAGGGGGTGTGTGCCCCCTCGATGCGCCGGTGCAGGGCCTCCTCCTCTGTGCGCCTGCGCGGGCCTGCGGGAGGTTCGGGCCAGGGGCACGCGGCCACCTGGGCGCACCGCGCGCACCTGTTGGTGCCTGTCGACGCTGCGAATGACACCGTGTCACATTCCCCGCAGAGTCGGCAGGTGTGTGGGAGCTGGGAGGGCGGCGACCAAGGGTCGAGATGGCGGAGCCAGAGGTCGTCCCACCTCTGTCGGAGGGGGTCCCGGATCTCCAGCAGGCGGGCGCGGACGCGGCGCCGGTAGTCCTTGCCAAGCGTCTTCTGCTGGACCTCCTGCCACGTGTCGTCGGGGAGGATCCCGTGGTCGTGGAAGGCGGCGATGAGGTCGTCCCACGCCGGGCGGGGGTGCCCCTGGGGGGGGCTCGCCATGTACACGTGGCGCGGGGTGAGGTGGGGCGTCAGCGCATCCCATCGGCACCTGTTTGTGGTGTCTCTGTGGAGGAGGGCCAGCAGGGTGCCGTCCGCGACTGCCTCCCACCCCACTCGCAGTCCTTCGCAGCCGTCTAGCTCCTGGCGCAGCGCGGCTGCAATGCCGGTGGGGAGCATGAGGAGCAAGGGCCCCTGGGTGTCGCCCAGCCAGGACAGGCCGTCGTCGTATACCGGCCCCCCAGCTTTGAAGTGCGCCACAGCGAGTTGGGCGGCCCCGTCCTCTGGGGGGTGCCACCGGACGGTGGCCGCAGCGTGTCCCCACGTGCGTATCTCCGTAGCCCGGAGTACGTTGGCGGCGTGAAGGACGATGCGGGGCGGGACGGGTGTCCTGACGAGTGAGGACACGTCCCCAGTCCATCCGGTTTGCGGCCCCGGGGCCGCCTGCAGCCATTCCCCCGTCGCGGCGTCCCACGGGTGGTCAGGCCCCGCCCCGCGGATCATGGTGGGTCTCGGCCGGGTGTCCGGCCCCCATCCCCTGAGCGGGATGGCGGCGTATCATTGCGCAGGGGTCTCCGGGGCGCGCGTGGCGGCGCACCACCGGCTCCACTCGCGCGCCCACTCCCCACCCACGATGCGCGCCTCCCATGCGGTCATGGAGCCGCGCCCGATGATCCACGGTGGGAAGAGGGCGTCTTGTAGGTGCCTCGAGAACCCCCCCGGCAGGTCCTGGTACGGGTGGGGGCCCTCTTGGGGCGAGCAGTCCAGAGTGCCATTCACAACACGGAGGGAGGCTACGAAGTCCTTGTCAGGGCGCGGGGGAGGGGGAGGGTGGTCGCCCTCCGCCGCAGTGAGCCACCGGTGTGCCCGGGCCGCTGCGCTCTGGGGCTCGCAGAGGAGTTGCTCCAGCCGGTGGTTGCGAAGCTCCCATGCGAAGTCCCCCAGCCGGAGCATGATGGCCGAGGAAATCGTCCACAGAGGTCCCTCCCAGCGGGTCGTATCGGGATATGGCGCGGAGCTGCGCCTCCGCATCCTCGGGCACCAGTCCGGAGCAGAACACCTCCGTCCATGTGGCGCCTGCGGAGCGCCACGAGGCCACCCACAGGGCTTTGTCCCCGGGTGGGAGGCGGCGGGCCGCCTCGTGTACCGCCTGGCGGTAGTGGGGCCAGAGGAGCCGTAAGTGGGCGCATCTCACGTGCATGTGCACCGGGGTCTCCTCCGGGCCGCCGCATAAAAGGCACGGTTGTGGGGCGATGGCGACGCCGGAGAGCCGCTCCTTCCGGACGCGGAGCCTGCGCTGCACCGGCGTGTGGCCGTCTCGGGACCGCAGCGCCCGGCGGTTGGTGGCCGCCGCGGTGAGGTCCGGGGCGTGGACATAGGCCGTGGCGTGGGCCGCGTCCAAAGGTGTGTGTCCCCGGTGCGTCAGCGCATGGTCTGTCTGCGCCCGTTGCGCGACCTCGCCGAGCACCCGCATCGTGGGGGGCCGTAGATCGAGATGGCTGTCACGGCCGGCGACAATGAGCTGGGCGTGGCCAGGGTCCGGGGGCGTGTTCTGCAGGACGGTGTCCTGGGACGCCGCCCAGTTCGCCTTGTGCAGTAGGGCGTCACTGTGGTGCGAGGTGGCTCGGACGTACCAGAACGGGTGCCCGGCATGTTGCCCTCGCGCGTACAGGCTGTCCCGGAGCCACCTCAGGGGCATCTGGTTGACCACCTTCGCTGCGCCCGCGGGGACCCCCGTGGTGCGCTCGAGATCTGCGTGCCGCAGGAGGTGCAGGATGACTTCGGCGTCCACCGTGTGGACCCATGGTCGGTGGGCACCGTATTGTAGGGGGGCGGAGGCGGCCACCCCCTCCCCGTCGGGCACCGTGCCCGAGATGGCCACAGCCCACGTGCGGTTGAGGTCGGCGGCGAGAGCGACGCCGGTGGCGTGTCTGCAGGGTCCGCCCCCGGACGCGTCGGAAGAGGTGTGTCCCCAGGCCTCCGGGATCCAGTAGTATCTGGTGGGGCTGAGCCACCCCGCGTTGAGGTCGGCGGAGTGCCACCGGACGTCGGGGTGGCTGGGGGTCAGTTTGTCCACGCTCAGCGCCCTGGTGTCGCCTGGGCTGATCGCCGGGTGGTCGTGCAGCCTGATCTCCGATCCGGTGATCGTGCTTGCCCAGGAACAAAGTGCCGTCACATGTTCCTTGAGCCACGCCGGGCCCCCGCGCTGGTGCACCACCAGGTGTCCCGTGTCCTCCGGCTGGTCCTCCAACGCGTGCACCGCCATGTGTGGGTCGTGCGGCACCCCCGTAGCTACCAGCAGGGCGGTGCCACGGGGGAGCCCACGGGGTTCGGGCTGGCCTGCCCCCACCTGCACCATTACCCACTCGGCCCGGAGCTGCGCTTGCCCCGTCGCTTGGGTGCATTGGTCGTCCGTGGTCACCAACCACAACGGCGTCGGCGCGTGGGGCCGGGGGCGCAGGGGCTCGGCCACGCCACGTCCGCGTTAGGCTCTTGGTGCTCGCTTTCCGCGAGTACGTCGCGGAGGATGTACATGAGGGCTGCCGGCGGGTGGTACGCCGCCCCCCGCGTGGGGGGGGATAGGCCGTCCCGGCGGCGGTAGCCCCCGACGTGGAGGTGCAGGCTGTCCGGGGTCACCCGTGGGCCGGTGTGGGCGTCCTGCTTAGCCCTTGTGGGGGGGACGAGTCTCAGGGGGGGTCCCGTGTGCCGGTGTTGTGGAAGAGGTGGACCAAGGCGTCGCGCCACCCGGGGTGGTTGGTGGGCTCCTGCTCACGGCGGCAATAGTGGAGGTGTTCATCGGCGCATTGGTTGAGGCACTCCCGCACCGCCGTCGGCCACGGATCGTCGTTGTCGGGGAAGGGGTGGCGTGGCCCGCGGTGCCCGTGCCACGGCGTTGTGTGTGGCACCGTCAGGCGGCACGTGTCGCGATGTCGCAGCTTGGCGGTGCGCAGCGTGCCGATGTTGCCGGGCGGGAACTGTAGTTGGACATGGGCCGCCCTGGGGCACGCGATGGGGTTGTACAGCCCCACTCCCAGGGCGGCCAGGGCCCGGGGTATGCGGTGGACCCAGTTGCCTCCCGCCAGAGTTGCGAACTCCGGGACGGGGTAGTGCACCTCGGGACATATTCCGTGCGCGCCGGCTATCTCCCAGAACATCTTGGTGACCTCGGCGCGCACGGAGATTGAGCGGTGGTGGACGAGTGTACCCACGAGGGCCACCGCTGCCTGCTGGCACCGCGTGGGCACCCGCGTGAGCCCCAGGGTCCGGTCATCCTGCAGGCTGTCCCGCGAGGCGTCGAAGGCGTACCGCGCCCTGTCCTTCGCGACCTGGACCGTGATGTGGTCCAGGTGGCGTGCAGTGTCGGAGTCGTCGGCGATGAAAGGGAAGACGTACTGCGTCATCGCCCCGAGGATCGCCAGGATGACGTCCTGCACCACTTTCGGTGGCGCGAGGGTGTTAAGGCACCAGTGGTGCACCGCCGCCAGGCGTAGCCGGTGCTTGCGCTGCAGGGAGAACTCCCCGTCCGGCTGCAGCTGGAGTCCCAGGTAGGGGACGGAGTCCGCCGCTGGTACCCAGTGCCACGGGTTTTCCAGGTGGGGGCAGAGGCGCAGCTGCAGGCCCGGGACCCCCTCCGTGGTGGCCATGGCGCACTTGCGGGGGTTGAGCTCCATGCCCATCATCCCCAGTTACGCGGCCACTGCCTCCACGCCCTCGACGAAGTGCTGCAGCGTGCCGGCCACCACCAGCAGGTCGTCGATATAGGCCTGGATGAGGCCGTGCTCGGCCCCTCCCGGCGGGCGCAGGCGGTGCCCCTGCGCCCTGAGCAGGGGCTCCAGGAGGAGCGCATACAGCAGGGGGCTCTCGGGGATGCCCTGCCGGACGCCGCGTAGCATGTAGACAGGCTGCGTTAGCCCGTGTGCTGTGACGATGCGCAGCCTGGCGCACGTGTGGAGGAAGAGCAGGAGGTCGATGACGTCCGGCGGCACGGAGAGGTGGCGCAGGATGAGGTGGAGGGCGCCGTGTGGGGCGCTGTTGAAGGCCTTGCGGGCGTTGAAGGAGAAGACGTAGTTGGGCCTTCCCCGCTCGAGCTGCCGCTGCGCCATGAACAGTGGGGGGCCTGTGTTGGAGCCAGGGAGGGTGCCGTGTGAGCACTTCCGTGATGCGCTGGGTGAGGGGGCCCGTGAGCAGCTTCATGTCCAGCTGGCCCAGGGCTATGGGCCTGTAGTCATCCAGTCTGGCAGAGCCCGGTACCTTGGGGCTGAGCCAGATGTGCGCGTCCCTCCAGTGCATCGGCGGCGGGGCGCCGCGGAGGATGGCCCGGTAGGCGTGGACCAGGAGCCACTGTACGGGTGCTGGGAGGGCCTTGATGAAACAGGCCTCCACGTGGTTGGGACCTGGGGCCTTGCCGTCGGCCTTGTCCAGGGCGGACTTCAGGTCCTGGATGGAGTACTGCTGGACCTGTGTCCAGGCCCCTTCAGGGACCCGGGGGACGTGGCGGCCGAGGACTGCCTGGAAGCCTGGGAGGTCCACCGGGCGTTTGTCATACAGTTCTCGCCAGAAGGCGCGAACTGCGAACATCACGTCGTGGGCCTCCGTGAGGAGCGTTTGGGTGCTGGGGACCCGCTCGTTCCAGAGGCCTGACAGGCCCGGGGCCTCTACCTCTATGGCTCCCCGCACGGCTTTCCATCGCTTGGCGATGTCGGGGGCGTGGCGGCGCCAGAAGTCCTTGATGGCGCGCTTGCGGTCTGCCGCCAGGAGGGCGCGGAGCTGGTGAATGTCCTCCTCGAGGGCGGCTGCTGCCTCTCCAGCTCCTCCTGTAGCTGGCCCTGTGTGGTCGGGCGGAACCCGGGCGACACACCCTGCAGCTCCTCCGTGAGCCGGAGCGCCGCCTCGGACCGGATGCCATGCCTGGCCGCGTCCGCCTGGTACGCTGCCGGCGCGCGCGCTGCCAGGGTGTCATAGCGGAGAACCGCTGCCAGGGGCTGCTTTCCGCGCTCCGGGAGGTCCCCCTCCGCCGGGTCCGTTCCCGCCAGGGACGGCTGCCGGCGTCCCACCACACGCGCCAGGGCGTCATGCGTTGCGTGGAGGTGTTCGAACACCTTGTCCACCGCGGCCGCGGGCATGGACCCGTAGTCGTGCTGCTCTGCGGGACCCAGCCAGGGCGCCAGGGAGGGTTCATCCTGCGCGGCGGTGACCGCCGCCCACAGGCAGTGTTGGACGGGTGCGGCCTCGGCGTCGTACGGGGGGAGGCGGCCCTCCGTGTGGCTGTAGGGGGTGGGCATCGCCGCGCGCCCCGCTGCGCTGAGGAGACCCGGCAGGGCCAGGTGGACCGGGAGGTGGTCCGAGCTGACCAACTGGGGGTGTGCCATGCCGCGAGCCCAGACGCTTTCCCGCAGGGACCACGGCAGGAGGGGCTCGTTGACCAGGAAGGTGTCCACCCTGTGCCGGGACGGGTGGGGCGTGGGGGTCATGTCCTCCTCGCCGCCTGCCGCGGCCCTTCGGAAACCGCAGGCCTCCCAGCCCGCTCGGAAATGCTCCGTGGCCGGGTTGGCGGGGATATCCATGTAGATGTTGGTGTCGCCGGCGATGACCACCGGGTGCCTCCCGCCGAGGCTGCGTGCCGTGGCATACATTTGTATGTCGGCCCAGAACGCCGCCCGTCCCGCCCACGGGGAGCAGCCTGCTTGCGGCCCGTGGACGTTGATGAGGGTGAGGCCTCCTCCGTCCGTGCGGATCTCCAGCGCCGCGGCCTTCCCGGGGACAATTTCCGTGAAACTGAGCACCTCGTGCTCCGCCACATACTTGCTGCTGACCGCGGTGAGGAGGCCCCCCCCTCTCGAGGTGGAGGTGGCTCCCGTCTCCGCCAGCCGGCTGCTGAAGAAGGTGGTGTACCCCTTGTCCCGGAGCGCCGCGGCCACGTGCATCTCCTGCGCCCGGGTGGCGATCCCTGTTTCCTGGAGCATGATGGCAAAGCCCCCCTCCTGGGGCAGCATGCCGGTGATGAGGTGCTCCTTGTCGGTGCATGCCGCCGGCCCCCGGCGCCGCCGGAGTGTGTCCCGGAGGGACCGGTCTGGCGGCACGAGGCCGTTGCGCAGGTTCCACGAGAGGAGCCACAGGGCGTCGCCCGCCACGTCCTCCTGGAGTCAGCTATCCCGCATCGGCATCGCCGCTGGGTTCGCCGGCGCAGCCAGGGCATCCACGTGCGCCACATCCGCTGAGCCCGTTCCCAGCGGGGCCCACAGGGGGGCCCCGGGGACCAGGGGAGCCAGGGGGGCCAGGGGGGCCAGCCCCGCGGGGATGGACATGGAGCCTGGTGGGGCCGCACCGCCGGCCCCCGGGGCCGCTCCGGGTGCCTCCTCACCTCCGTCTGCGTGGTCGGCTGCCTGGGGCGTGGGGCGCCGGGTGTACGGGGCGTGCCATGGGTACCTCCGTGCTCTCCCCTGCAGGATGTTGGTGGCCGCCTCCTTGTCGTACGCCGGGGCTGCAGCGTGCACCGCGTGCCACGCCAGGTGTTCCAGCATTGCCCCGCTTGTGTGGTACTTGTCCGCACACAGGGGGCATTTCGTCGGCTCCGTGGCCCCTCGCGCCGGGGGGAGCGGCACCGACTTCCGAATGGCGCCCTCCGCCGCTGGTTCGAAGGGCAGGTTGGCCAGTGGCACCGTGTGTGGCGCCAGTGTGCGGCCCGGGGCCGCCGCATCGAGGGCTCGTGTCGCGGGCGCGGGCCCGAGACCCCGGATGGCATCGTGCTGCGCGTCTGCTTGCAGCCACGTTTGCCAGTGCATGGAGCTGATTTGGCGGTCGGGCTTGCCTCTCCATCGCAGGTCGTGGAAGGCCTGTAGCCAGTGGTACACTGCGGTCGGGACCGCCAGCTGGAGCTTTAGGTCGGTGGGGTGCGCCGCTGCCGGCCACACCCCCGGCCTTGCCGCCCGGGCGTTGTCCTTCAGCCTGACCTGGAGCAGGAGGGCGTGGTGTTCGCCGTCCCGCAGCGCCTTGATGATCATGCGGGTGCAGTCTGCCACGCAGATCACGGCCTCGGGCCCCGGCAGGCGCTCGGGGTAGCAGACGACGATGTGCGCGTCCGCCGGGCTGAACATGCAGACCACCCACTGCGGGTTCTGCTGTCCCCGTTGGGCCACCGCCAGGGTAGCCGCTGGGCGGGCGTGCGTGATTGGCCCCGCGTGGAGGTCCGGGACGTCCGTGGCCCTGATGGCGTCTCCCTGCCACGCGGCCCGTAGATGCTCCTCCTGGTCGGGGCTCCACACCAGTGTGGGGGGGTTGACCCAGCCCGGTTCCTGCCTCTTGTTGGGGGCGCTGACGGTGTGTAGCAGGACCGCCAGCGGCCAGGGGTCCGCCGACATATAGTAGGCCTGGGTGGGCCCCTGTCGCCAGTCGATGTGGGGCAGGGGCGGGAATGCCCCTTGCCTGGCGGTGCTGTGCCAGACAGTCCATCGGCCTCCGGCCAGGAGGTGCGACCGGTACCCTCCGGCGTGGCCGTGTCTGATGGCCTGGTAGCCTGCCGCCTGCAGCACCAGTGCCTCCCCCTGCTTAGGCCCGGGTGGGGGTGTGCCATCGCCCGCACCCCAGACGCGGGTGCGCCCGCGGAGCGTGGCATGCCACGGGTCTGGTGCATCGCGCTGAGGCCCTTGTATGCTTCCCGCAATCTGAGCCCGGCCGTGGTGGTGGACGAAGCTCTCCCCGCCGTCCGCTAGCAACGCCGCCGCGAGGACGTATAGCTGCTCCGCCGTGAGGGGTGCCGTCGGCGCGTGCGTCGCGGCCGGCCGGCGGGGCTGCGTGTCGCGGCAGGGGACGTGGGTGTCAGTCGGTAGTGGGCCCCGGCAGCCCGCCCAGAGGGCGGGCAGCTAGGGGGAGGGGGAGCGCCTGACCCCTGACGCCCCTCACAACGGTGGAAGACACCCCCCCCGGGGACGCCCTTCCGCCACCCCAACGGCCCGCAACGCCCGCCCGGAAGGGCGCGCGCCGTGGGGCCGGTGCTGGGTCCGCACACCCGCACCGACCGCACCCGGGACACACGGGTCGCGGAACCCCGGCTGCCCGCCCCAGAGGACGGGCGGCCGGGGGAGGGACAGCGCCTGACACCAGACACCCCCCACAACCGTGGCAGGCGAGCCCCCCTGGGGACGGCCCCCCACCATCGCCACGGCACACCACCCCCACGGCACGCAGCACCCACAGGGCATGCAGGCCAGGGGGACAGTGTTGGACCCCCACACCCACACACCCGCGCCCACAGCACGTGGGTGGCGGACCCAAACGGCCCGCCCAGTGGGGGGGCAGTCGGGGGAGGGGGAGCGCCTGACCTCAGACGCCCCTCACAACGATGGAAGGCACCCACCCGGGGACGCCCTTCCGCCAGCCCCACAGCGAGCAACGCCGGCCCGCAAGGGCGCACGCTGTGGGGCCGGTGCTGGGTCCCCACGCCCACACCAACCGCTGAAGCGGGTTCGGACCCCCGTGCACATCTTTGGGTCACTTGGGGTGTGTATCTATGTGCCGGCAAGCCGCCATTGGCTGATATCATACTCTCTCATCCACCTGACCTAACCTGATGTGATAGTGTGATAGGTTTGGCCATTCCGGCTAGGAGCGGCCATATTCAGTACCGAGGTGCCGCCAGCTGAGATTTATATATCAGAATATCAGGAATCAACAGGGTTTTTTTATCATAATGTTTCCGTAATTTTTCAGCCTTCCGTTCTGATTGTCAATGTATCGGCGACTGTCAGTTGGCTGGCGATTTTGCGGTAACCGATTGGTTAACTGTTATTTACAGATATTTTGGCAGAAACCCCGATGAAGGGTCAGATTTCATCAGTAAAGGGTTTGTTGCTTCCGCAATTCTCATATTATGCACTCGCAAAATTAATCCGATTTTTTCAGACTTTCAAAATCGGATTTTGGACTTCGACATCGCCGCACTTGATATGACGAATCTCGAGTGGTCCGACATCTTTCCCCGATCACGAATCAACCTTCCTTTTGTTATCCCCTTCGTTTTTCTTGGAGATATAGACGAAACAAAATTGATTCATGAGGCCACTTCGAAAGGTCATATCTCCGGCTCACGGCAAAGAATACCAATTTCGAGAATTAGGTTGGAACCGCCTTGGTCTCAACTTAATTTGGGAGGCATCAAATGTCTTTGGTGTGTACGCATGCCCGTAGTAGCAAGGGATAATGGCCAAGAGGGTAGAAAGTGGTTTACAACTCTTGGGCCATGCAACCGAATATTTTATTGCGACTTTCGAGTGTACCGCATGAGTGTTGGGGTTGCATAGATACTTTTCATTGGGTTCCTACGTATTTTTAACGTGAAGTTATTTCAATGGAGGGGCATGGCATACCATGGTGGGAGCCACTTTTTGAGGGTATGTGTTATATGCATGGTATGTTCTTCGATATGCTCACGCCCATGTTATATATCTCCGTTTGTAGGAAGATATATGGAGTCATACGTGGCAAGGGCTTCGCTCATGTCTCAATGGTGAACTTCATAGCGCCAGACTAAGTCTACCGCTCATATAGTGCATGTGGGAGGGCTTACAGAGCGACCCACAAGCGCCACGATCAATTTTCCCATTTTCATGGTGCGTGTTGGGAGGAGGTTCGAAGGTGTCCCTATGCGTCCATGTGGGGATCCAAGTGAGGGATTGTTTGCAAATGGTCCCAAGCAATTGTGTTTTGAGTCATAGGTTGATACCATGGGTGAGCGAAGTTATATACTATTGTAATTATCTTGAATTGGGCATTATTTGCATGTTTTTGACCTCATTTTATGCTCATTTTTGTATTTTATGTGCTCAACTGGGCGGCTCACAGTAAAGTGCCTAGAGATCTGTGAACTATGGTATGTTGCTTAAATGTTGGCATATGCTTCGGTGTTGTACCTCACCATATGCCGGATCACGTGGTCACGTTGGCTTGGCACACGGGGCCTCACAAAATTAGGTCTCAAATTCATGAGTTGATTTGTGAAGCATGTCATGTACATAACCGGAGGGGTTTCGGAGCCAATGATGGTATATTCTTGGGCATCGACCTTCGGTCTATATTACCCTTGTATATTACTTTCCGGTTTGCCATATGCATGGAGCATATGAACATTTGCCGTATGCAATTTTGAGTATATAATTGAATATTGGGCACTATGGTGTGATTGGCCTGATTTTGCCATGTTGGGAGGTCATTATCATGGGGCAGTTCTCCAAGCCCATTCGACTCCAAGTCCAACCAAGTTTATGTCAGGGTAGGGCATGGTCCTGAGTGCCACTCTAGGCCATGACACGCCACCTCCCCTATTGGGCTAGGATTGAGAGGCTTGGAAGTGAACCCATTTTTGGGGTTTGTGTAGTGACGTTTGACACATGGCATTTAGCCATCCTATTTGACTGGGTTCAGGGCATCATGTTGGCGAGTCAGGGGAAGGTCTTGAGTCCAGGGAATGAGGGGTCTATGGCTGTGATTGTGTACGTTTCCATCTTTCCCCAACTTTGCTTTATTTGTGTTCATATGCCAATTTCAGGGCTTTCCTCTTTGGTGCTGTTCTTGTACATGCCCGCCACCGTGAGACAACCGGTGTGCTGAACGGAAGCCCGCAGTGTGGATTGGGTTATTGCTGTATTTCTGGGATCTGGTTGCTGTTCAGGGTTGAAGGAGGATTGTATTTTCTATATTTTTGGATTTTGGACCCTGGATTTTGAGAAATGCAATCGCTGATCAGGAGCAAGTCAGCAGGGGTGACAGGCGGAAGGGGTACAGCAGGGGCCGGTCCTTGTAGGGACCTTCTCTATGGTAGCAGAAGTGTACCTGCTGCCCCTACCTACCGCCGACCTGGGGACTTGGGCCCCTATGAGCCCTGCCCAAGTACGCCCCGGGTGCGTATTGTGGACTCTGTGGAGACCACGCCGGAGATTGGAGCCAGAGAAGAGCCGAGCCACTCAGGAGCATGGCGAACTCCGGAAGTTGAAGCCCGAAGGGAAGTACGACGTTCGGGAAGAGGAGGACTTGACATGGAGGACCTGGTCTCCATGTGTGAGCGCGGCTGCCGAAAGGCATGCAACCTCCGCTGCGCCGCGGAGGACTCTGAGGAGACCTGCCATTCAGGCAGCAGTGGAGGACGGGCCCGGCGCCACCGGAAGCGCGGGTCACCCAAGCCCGCGGCAGGGGACGCCGGGGCTATGGATACGGATCCCAGCCCGGTCAGGCTGTGGTCAGCCGCAGACTCCGAGGGGCACTCCGAGGGCTATCGGACAGCTTATGAGCACCCTTCGGAGTCGAAGGAGATGGCCAGACCGCCCACAAGGGCGAATACGGCCCCAGAACCCAGCCTGGAGCAGGACGCCGAGGCGTTGGAGAGGCCTGCCAGAGCCAGAACAGCGCCTGTGGCCCGGCACACGGAGCCAACGCGGGATAGCATGGGCGACACACCCATGGCGGAGGAGTCTGAGGCGCCGGGAACCGTGGGATGCGCCGGATCTGGTGGAAAGCATGTTGAGTGCCACTGCGAGCACGTCTCCTTCCTCATCGGCAAGTATCCAAAGATAGGGATGGACGCCATCGTGCAGCACCTCGACCGCCTGGACAACGCAAAGGACGGCCTAGAGGAGGACGTTGCGGGGATCATGGATGACCAGTCGGCAGCGGAGAGAGACATGGCGGAGCTGCGAGCGGATCAGGACCGGTACCGGGAGAATCTGGAGCTGGCCCTGCAGAAGCAGCAGCGAGTGGTGGACAGCCTCCTCCACCTGGTGGAGGACATGTCGGGACGCCTGAAAAGGCTAGAGGAGTTACAACCCCTCGCCTCAAGTCCGGAGCTCCGGGCAAAGCCAGCAGCGGCCGAGCTGATGGAGCAGGTTAAGAACCTCAGGAGCGCCATTAAAAAACCCATGGGCGGCCCTGCAGGGGCACCTTACGCGCCTCCGCGTGTTGACCCGGGTGCGCTGCCGTTTGCTCCCATGTTCAGCGAATCCACAATGCTCGGGGAACACACGGCACCGGCTGGGTCCATGCGGGAAGGGCACGTAACCACGGACCCGAGGAGCCTGACGGTACAGATGTCCCATGCCGCCCAGGATCCACCGGCCACTACGACTGCCCATGCAGTTTATGCGGAAGAGGAGATCCAGAGCCAGACCATGCAGGGGCGAACCATGGGAAGCGCTGACGGACATGGTCGAGGCCACCGAGGCGGAGACCTGCGGGTGAAGGACCCCGATACGGGGAAATGGACAGCCGGTGGAGCAAGTCCTTCCCGCATTCCAAACCCCATGGGTTCAGGCCCCACTGGACCGCACTCCATGGAGGAGAGGGATGTACGGGGAGTGTACTCACACCCTCCGGCCACAGGTGGTATCCGTCTCGATGGAGTGGTGGCTGCGGACGTCGGAGATGCCATCAGGATTGACGACCTCAGGGGAATCAAAATCCCCTATTACGATGGCAACTCCTCCGACCTGGACGACTTCATCCTGGATTGGGAGGACTTCGCTGAGGAGGTCGTCGGCGAGATGAGGGGAGCGCCAAGGGACAAGTGGGTATGTCGGACATTCCCACACAGGCTGGCGCAGGACCTGAAGGAGGAGCTCAGGGATCAGATCCGCGAGGGAGTGATCCAGATGGAGCAGGCCTGCCTCCAGTGGCTGGAGGACGAGGAGTGAGTGGACGCCCCCAACCAGAAGTTGGAGGATTTGTGGTCCATTCCGCTGCCGCTGGAGCGTGGGGAACTGAGGGTCCGGGAATGGAATCAGTACATCTGAAAGTACCGAAGAAGCCTCAAGCTGGTGGAGGACTGGAACGAGGCCAGCGAGATCCGCCACCTGCTGAAGGATGTCCTCCCCGGCCACTGGAAGAGGCGAGTGGAGGACGAGGAGAAGAAGAGAGCAAAGAAGCGCGTGGCAGTACGGATCATGGCATCGGAGGACACCCACGCCGGAATAATGGAGTTTTTCCGGCGAAACCTCGGCGAGCCCAGCCGAATGTTGGGGTTGAAGAACACCGTCTACGTGGAGGTATTCGGCGACACCATGGGGCAAAGGCTGATGCGCCTCAACAACGTGGAGTGGAGGCGCGGAGAGCCGCTGAGGATGCAGGTCATCTTCGCCCGCATGAGCCTGGGCGAGATTCTGAAGTACATCACGGTGGAGCTGAAGCTCAACGCCAAGAACGAGGCCCACGTGCAGGATCGACATGGTCATGGACAACGAGGCCACCGAGAAGACCGTCATCATCGGGAGATCCAGGAGGATACGGCCAACTCCGCGGAGGATGGTAGTGGAAGTGGCCAAGACCACTGGACCGGGCCCCGGGAGGATCACGAGGAGGCCCATTTCTTCGCGTTTGTGGCGCACAACGTGAGGGACCACGGGCAGGATCGGTCCAGATGGAACCGGATGGGACCCAAGAAGGGCAAAGAGCCAAGGAGGATCGGGAACCCACCGCTCTCGTTCCGGGAGTACAGGTCTCAGCACGACGGGTGCTGCGTCTGTTATGGCAAGGGAAACAACCATGCACATGACCACCGTCAGTGCAAGGTGTATGAGGCAGACAAGAAGGCCTACTTCGCCGCCCACCCCGAGATGAAGCCCAAGGAGCAGCGGATTGCCGATTGGAAGGCGAAGGGCGGAGACGGGGGAAAAGGCCAAGGCAAAGGCCAAGGGAAAGGCGGAGGAAGAGGTTATGGTGGTGGACCTGGCCAAGACCGACGAGTGAGGTCGATCGAGGAGGTGGCTGAGGACATGTTGAGGACGTTGGAGGAACTCAAAGCCAAGCAACGTGGTGGACAAAGTCTGAGCGGATCGCAGCAGGAGGGAGCTGCGGCAGGCTATGTCTAGAGGAGCCCCCACGGGACTGGGACCTCGGAGGTCTCTCCTCCAAAAATCAGTGGAATCCCAGAGAAAGCGAAGGCACATCGGGTGCCGAACAGGGCTCCAGAAGAGCCAAAACCACTGAGTTTTGCCACTCCCAACCCCTGGAGCGCCCTGCCAAGGGAAGTTTATGTGGGCAAGGGACGTCGCAAGAAGGAAGGAGCGACCACGGAGAGCCCTGTGGACTGGCAGGACCAGCCCAAGATCTACACCATCCGTGACCATACCCTCGAAGTCCTGATGCACCCGGATGTGCTAGAGTTGCATGCCGTGAGAGTCGTCCGTACACCGGATGGTGACGAGCGGCAGTTGCACTTGAAGGTGCGTGTACGGTGCGGACAAGAGGAGTTGGTGGTGGATGTTTTGGTGGACACGGGTGCCCAGGTGAGCCTGGTCCTGAGAGGGTTGTTCAAGGAGGAATCCCTGCAGCCCAGCCGGAGACCGGTACGCCTGAAGGTGGCCAATGGAGAGATTATGGGTGGTGGCACCCATGAGGCCACTATCAGTATGGAATTCTGGGAGCATGAGCGCTTGAACCGCCCTGATTTGGCGAAGAGAAGCACTCTATCCGGGAACTTCTATGTGGGCGACATTACAGATTGGGATATGATCATGGGGTATGACTTCATGGTGGCAAATGCCATTGGAGCCCTTCCTAATCGCGCAACGCTGGTCCGGGAGGATGATGAATGCCTCACATGGCTGTCCACGGACTATGCATGCGGATCATCACAATGGATTGATGAGGGAGAGGATCGGATCGTCCGAGCGGTGCAAGCTGTGGGTGCCAAGTCCAGAGGAGACCGCGGAGTTCAGCTCACAGAGTATGGTATGGCGCCGCAGGTATATGCTAGGATGATCCAGACGCTGGGAGCCGAAGCGCCCAAGACGGATGTCTTCGCTTCCCGGGATGCCCCACTTTTGCGGAAGTGTAGGAGGCATTGGCATCGAGGAGACTCAGCCTGGCACAGGCATTGGGGTTTGAAGGAGTGGGGGCCCATGTATTGGCATGGCTCCCTGGACAATACCAGACGTACGGTGGAGAAGATCGTCGCGGATAGTGCGAAGGGGATCCTGGTCATAACCGGCATAGGATCCAGCCCATGTCCGCTGGAAGGTCTCAAGTCGACGCTGGACTCCATCACCCTGAACAAGATGTCATTCGGGCCAGAGGAGGAGCTGTTCATCGACGCCAAGGGTGTATCAATGCCCTCCCCGGGTCAAGCGTGGGGTACCAAAGCTTTCCTGGTGGATGGGGCGCAAGTCCAGCCCACGGGTGATGAAGCATTCATCCGTAGGCTGGGGGCGGTGCCCATGAAGGTCATGTTTGAGCCCAAGGAGGGGACGGATCGGCCAATTGATGGCATTGACATCCTGTCCCACTCCGAGATCGACCACGTCGTCAACTACATGCGGATGGGGATGCATGATCGTGTGGCAGCCAAGAAGAGGCGGGCCATGGTCACATCTCCGCATTGGTGGGATGACAGGATGTTGGTCGCCGGTCAGTACGAGAAGGATGGGTTCGTGGCGAGGGTCATGGATCACATCGCAGACCAATATGATGGTCCGGTTGGGTCGGACCCGCTGATGTGGGATTTTCCAAGAATGGGGGCCGAGAGCGACAAGAACCAGCCCGATGCCGCAACTTTTCGAAGATTATCGGTGGGAAGCGCGCCCCACGACGATGAAGACGGCATATCGGACAAGGAGAAGTCAGACTCGGACCCAGAAGAGGCGTATACCGCAGTGCGGTCGGTTGTATCGATATCGAAGCAAGCGGCTGAAGAGGCCCAGGAGAACCCAAAGGTCGCCAAGCTGAAAAAGAGGCTGATCAATGCCTATCCGCGGCTATTCAGTGGCGTCGCCAACAAGAACCCTCCAGATCGTGGGGGGTTTTGTACAGCGAAGATCAAGCTGAAGCCGAACCCAAAGATCTATCGTCAACGGGAGTACCAACTTCAGGGCGATCGGGCCGAGGCCATGAAGAAGTTGTTGGCCGAGTTCATTGAGGGGGGATGGATCGAACCCTCCGACAGTGAGTGGGCCAGCCCAGCCTTTATCGTACCCAAGAAGGGGCAGGGCGAGTGGAGGTTGGTGGTGGATTACAACGGTTTGAACGAGCAAACCGAGCACGACTCGTACTCGGTTCCTCTGATCGACACCATCCTCCAAAACCAACAGAAAAAGCGGATCTTCACAGTGTTAGACCTGAATCACGGCTATCACCAGATGCCGCTACACCCGGACTCCAGGCCCTGCACAGCGATGTCGACGCCGCTGGGGCCCATGCACTGGACAGTGGTGCCTATGGGCGCCAAGAATGGCAGCGCCGCTTTCCAGCGCATGATGGAGGACCTACTCGGTCCTGTCCGGGACTGCGCCGACCCCTTTGTGGATGACATCATCATTGGGTCCGGCACGGAGAACATGACTGAGGACGAGCTCATCGAGGCGCCTGAGAAGAATCTGCGCCGAGTGGTCAGCGAGTTGGACAAGCACAACATGGTGTGCAAGCCCACCAAAGCCTCACTCTTCGTGAAGGAAGTGGAGTTCGCGGGTCACGTGGTTGGTCACGGGCAACGCCGTCCCATGCCTGGGAAGCTGGCGTCCCTGCACCACTGGGAGAAGCCCCAGACCATCAGCGAACTCCGGTCCTTCATGGGGTTCTGCAATTACTATTCGGGCTATGTCCGGATGTATGCGGAACTCTCGGGGCCGCTGCACAAGGTGCTGCAGGTGGGGAGGTTCGATGGCCGGAAGGGGAGCAAGAAGAAGCTTGCCTGGACCCCTCAGGCCGAAGATGCGTTCAGCCGCCTGAAGGAGCGACTCCTGGGGCAGCTGGGGCTATTCCTGGTGGACCCGGACAAGGGATTCGTGCTACGGACGGACGCCTCGGACTATGCTGTAAGGGCAGTCCTCGAGCAGATCCGGGACGACGGGTCGCACGTACCCGTGGCGTTTTGGAGTCGGATCCTGGCCGAGGGCCAACGTCGAACCTGGACCGCGAGGGAGAAGGAGACATACGCCATTGTTTGTGCGCTCAGGAAGTGGTCTGGCCACATCGGATTGCAACCGGTGGTGGTATGTACGGACCATCAGTCCTTGCAGAGCTGGCACAAGGAGCACGTTGACACCCCCTCGGGACCGGCGGCAAGGAGGGCCTGGTTGCACGAGACGTTTGCCAAGTTTGACCTCAGCGTCGTGTCCGTCCCGGGGAAGGACAACACTGTGGCGGATTGCCTCAGTCGATGGGCCTACCCCGCGGGCAAGGCATGGATGGACATATCCAGCCAAGGGGACGCCGAGGAGACGGAGGAGGCCAAAAGCATCATCGAGATGGAGAAGGCCATGGAGCAAGAGGGGGTCAAGTGCTTTGTGGTGATGGCAAACCATACAGACCTGGCCAAGTTCCGGGGCTTCCGAGTCCAAGCTATTCGAGAGGAAACCCTCGAGCAATGGATGGTGGCCCCTGTAGAGCTAGTCAGGTCTGTGCTTACAGAGAACTGGTCGGATGACTATGCGGCATCCGACCACTCGAGCAAGGACTGGAATGCCGTGAGCGCCCCGTCCGACGACGAATGGCCTGAGGGCTTGACCGAGGATGGGGATAATCTATTCCTCAAGGACAAGCTATTGGTCACCGAGAACCGAATGGAGGAGCTCATTGACCACTGGCACAACGCCCAGCTCATGCATCCTGGTCGGGACAAGATGCAGCAGGACCTGGAGTGGCGCTTCAAGTTCCCACCGGGGTACTACGCCCTCCTGGACAAGTACTGCAGCGACTGCGCCGTGTGTTGGGCCACGAAGAG
This sequence comes from Eutreptiella sp. 'Long Island Sound 2002', assembly GCA_964036045.1. Classification (NCBI taxonomy): domain Eukaryota; phylum Euglenozoa; class Euglenophyceae; order Eutreptiales; family Eutreptiaceae; genus Eutreptiella; species Eutreptiella sp. 'Long Island Sound 2002'. The sequence continues at coordinate 64,511,647 of OZ038378.1, forward strand.
CCCCAAGCACTCCACGGCTGGCAGTCCGGTGTACACGGCTATACCGGAAGCCCCTATGCGGTCCGTGGCCATGGATGTGTTCGCCATGCCGGAGGTCACCGTGGAAGGAGAGACATGTGTAAAGAAGGTCCCTACCAGGACCGGCCCCCGCTGTGCCCCTTCCGCCTGTCACCCCTGCTGACTTGCTCCGACTCAATGATTGCATTTCTCAAAATCCTCAAAATCCAGGGTCCAAATCCAAAAATATAGAAAATGTAATCCTCCTTCAACCCTGAACAGCAACCAGATCCCACAAGTATAGCAATAACCCAGTTCACAATCCAAATCAGGCTGCGGGCTTTCGTTCAGCACACCGGTATTCCCACGGTGGCGGGCATGTACAAGAATTGCACCAAGGAAGAAAGCCCTGAAATTGGCATATGAACACAAATAAAGCAAAGTTGGGGAAAGAGGTAAACATACACATTCACAGCCATAAACCCCTCATTCCCTGGACTCAAGACCTTCCCTTGACTCACCAACATATTGCCCTGAACCCGGTCAAATGAGATGGCTGAATGCCATGTGTCACAAGTCACTACATAAACCCCAAAAATGAGTTCACTCCCAAGCCTCTAAATCCTAGCCCAATAGGGGAGGTGGCGTGTCATGGCCTAGAGTGGCACTCAGGACCATGCCCTACCCTGACATAACCTTGGTTGGACTTGGAGTCGATTGGGCTTGGAGAACTGCCCCATGATGTTGACCTCACAACATGGCAAAATCAGGCAAATCACACCATTATGCCCAAAAGTCAATTATATACTCAAAAATGCATACGGCAAATATCCAAATGCTCCATGCATGTGTCAAACCGGAAAGTAATTTACAAGGGTGATATAGACCAAAGGTCCATGCCCAAGAATATTCCATCATTGGCTCCGAAACTTCTCCGGTTATGTACATGACATGCTTCACAAGTCAACTCATGAATTTGAGACCTAATTTTGTGAGGCCTCGTGTGCCAAGCCAAAGTGACTACGTGATCCGGCATATGGTGAGGTGCAACACCGAAGCATATGCCAACATATAAGCAACATACCATAGTTCACAGATCTCTAGGCACTTTGCTGTTAGCCGACCAGTTGAGCACATAAAACACAAAAATGAGCAAAAATTGAGGTCAAAAACATGAAAATATGACCAAATACAAAGTTGTCATGATAGTATATCTCTATGCTCACCCATGATATCCGCTCATGTTTCAATACACAAATGATTGGAACCATTTGCGAACAATTCCCCCACTTGGATCCCCAATCGGGCGCATGGAGATACCTTCGCCACTAATATCTACATGCCCCATGAAAATGGGAGTGCACCCATGGATCTCTTTGTCAAACATACCATGAGCAATACATACGCGGTAGACTTGGTCTAGCGCTTTGAATACCACAATTGGGACATGGGCAAAGCCCTTGTCACGTATGGCTCCCCATCTCCTCGGCCACACGAAGATATATAACGTGGGCGTGAGCATATCAAACATATACCATGCATACAACACATACCCTCAAAATATGGCTCCCACCATGATATGCCATGTCCCTCCATTGACATAACTTCACGTTAAAAATACGTAGGAACCCAAGGAAAGTTGCTATGCAACCCCAACACTCATGCGGCATACTCGAAAGTCGCATTAAAATATTCGGTTGCACGGTCCAAGAGTTATATATCACTTAATACCCTCTTGACCCTCTTCCCTTGCTACACCGGGCATGTGTGCGCACCAAGGGCGTTTGATGCTTCCTAAATTAACTTGAGACTAAGGCGCTTGCAACCCAACCTTCCTTATTCTCTCTCCTCACACTCGCGCGTAGATATGGTCCTTCAAAGTGGTCCCACGATTCACTTTTGTTTCCCTTATATTTCCAAGTCAAATGGGTGGCAAGCATAAGGGAAACCTGATTCGGGCATAGGGAAAAGAGTATGACCACTCGAAGACGACAAAATCAAGTGCGGCGATGTCGAAGTCGAAAATCCGATTTCGACATCGCGAAAAATTCTGATTAAAATTTCGAGTGCTTATTTAGAGAATTGCGGAAGCAACGAACCCCTTGCTGATGAAATCTGACCCTTCAACGGAGTATCCGCCAAAATATCTGGAAATAACAGTTAACCAATCGGTTAACGCAAAATCGCGAGCCAACTGACAGTCGCCGATACATTGACTATCAGAACGAAAGGCTGAAAAATTACGGAAACATTATGATAATAAAACCCTGTTGATTCCTGATATTCCGATATATAAATCTCAGCTGGCGGTGCCTCGGTTCTGAATATGGCCGCTCATAGCCGGAATGGCCAAACCTATCACACTATCACATCGGGTTAGATCAGGTGGATGGGAGAGTATGATATCAGCCAATGGCGGCTTGCCGGCACATAGATACACACCCCAAGTGACCCCAAGATGGCCACGGGGGTCCGAACCGGCTTCACCCCCCTTCTCAGAGCGTTGTATCCGCTCGGAAACCAATGAAGAGAGGACGGGAGGACCCCAATGGGCTCCAACCCCCCCCTCCATGTCCCAAGGACACATGGAGGCCCCGCACACGTCGTAGGCGTCCCCCATGCCCCAAGGGAGGGGTGAGGACACTGATAATCAGCGCCCTACGCCATATCCGGTCTCCTCTTGATCTACAACATGGACCAAGGGGATCAAAGATAGAGAAACGTCGTCGGTCGACCTAAAAAAGTATACCACAATGCAATATATATGTGGAGATCGAGTGAAGGGGGTATATGGCCGATCAAGGCCGAAAAATCCCCGGATGAACGCCCTCACTTGTCTCCCCATTCACAGTAACAAACAAAATGCGGAGGGGGATCCATTACGGTGCTACAGCAGCAACCAAATGGACCAATACGTCCTTGACATCCAAAGAAATACTCTTTTTCTTTGGGTAGTCCATCCATACCGTGGTGTACCTCGGCACAAAACTGCTCGGAGGTTCCCACGAGTCCCTGGATGCGGCGAATCCTTTCCAACCGACTTTATAAAGCCTACCCCCAGGCGTCCCCGGGTCCGGCTTGTCCGCCAGGATCTTCTCAGCGGTGAAGTCGTCGTCCTCACCCTCGTCGTCCGAGTCCACATCGCCGGCCGTGAACTCGAAAGTGACAGGACGTCCGCTGGGGTCTGGTGCTCGGGGACGAAGCTGGGTATGGTCGCGGTCCAGGATCTTGTTATCCCCCACACGAACCGCATACACATCCTGCCCGACCTTCCGCACGATTACCCCCGGCACATACCAAGATGCCTGCCGATGCCTGGACAGGACATCCTTGTGGTGCCGCTCCACCCACACGGTGTCTTGGAGAGCATACTTCTGGACTTTTCCCTGCTTGAAGTACTTGGCCCTCTTGTCATGCTCGTCTTGAAGTGCCTTGCACACCTTGGCCGCCGTGTCGTCCGCCTCAGTCATCATGGCGTTCGCATCCCGGGCCACCTTGCCATGGTTCATCCACGGGACAGTGCGTGACACTCGATCCCGTAGGAACAGGATGCGATGGGGCGACAGTCCAGTGGCTCCCGGAAGGTCGTGATACGCTTGGAGCACCCTCCACAGCGAGTTGTACCAGTTCCGGCCCGGTTCGTCAATGTGCAGCTGGCGGAACTTCTCGAACATCTGCCGCCCGGCCACCTCAGCACGGCCATTCGACCGGCTGTGGTACGCCACGGTCTTGGCGTGCCGAATCCCCATGTGCTTGCACATCGTTTTGAACCACGTCCCCACGAATTGACTGCCCCGATCGCTGCAGATGACAGCTGGGACATCAAAAATCGTCAGCCAATGCCTGATCATGGCATTAGCGACGGTCTTGGCCTGTAGCCCCACTCCATGCTTGTCCTTCTTGTCCTTCTTCTTGGACTTCTTGCCAGGAACCGCCACGATATACCCACTGTGCCTATCCACCGCCAGGATGACACAGTCGTAGGTCTCTCCTTCCACGGTGACCTCAGGCATGGCGAATACATCCATGGCCACGGACCGCATAGGGGCCTCCGGTATAGCCGTGTACACCTGGTTGCCCGCTGTGGAGTGGTTGGGGCTCTTCGTGGCCCGACACACGGCACAGTCGCTGCAGTACCTGTCCAGGATGGCGTAGTACCCCGGAGGGAACTTGAAACGCCACTCAAGGTCCTGCTGCATCTTGTCTCGGCCAGGGTGCATGAGCTGGGCGTTGTGCCAATGGTCGATGAGCTGCTCCACTCGGTTTTCGGGCACCAGCAGCTTGTCCTTGAGGAACAACTTGTCGCCATCCTCGGTCAGGCCCTCGGGCCACTCATCGTCAGACGGGGCGCTCACGGCATTCCAGTACTTGCTCCAGTGCTCAGATGCCGCGTAGTCATCCGACCAGTCCTCTGTGAGCACCGACCTGACTAGCTCTACAGGGGCCACCATCCATTGCTCGAGGGTTTCCTCTCGAATAGCTTGGACGCGGGCACCCCGGAACTTGGCCAGGTCCGTACGGTTCGCCATCACCACAAAGCACTTGACCCCCTCTTGCTCCATGACCTTCTCCATCTCGATGATGCGCTTGGCCTCCTCGGTCTCCTCGGCGTCCCCATGGCTGGATATGTCCATCCAAGCCTTGCCCGCGGGGTAGGCCCATCGACTGAGGCAATCTGCCACAGTGTTGTCCTTCCCCGGGACGTATACGACGCTGAGGTCGAACTTAGCGAACGTCTCATGCCATCGGGCCCTCCTTGCCGCCGGTCCCGAGGGGGTGTCGACGTGCTCCTTGTGCCAGCTCTGCAAGGACTGATGGTCCGTACAAACCACTACCGGTTGCAATCCGATGTGGCCAGACCACTTCCTGAGCGCACAAACAATGGCGTACGTCTCCTTCTCCCTCGCGGTCCAGGTGCGGCGTTGGCCCTCGGCCAGGATCCGGCTCCAGAACGCCACGGGTACATGTGACCTGTCGTCTCGGATCTGCTCGAGGACTGCCCCCACAGCATAGTCCGAGGCGTCCGTCCGTAGCACGAATCCCTTGTCCGGGTCCACCAGGAATAGCCCCAGTTGCCCCAGGAGTCGCTCCTTCAGGCGGCTGAACGCATCTTCGGCCTCAGGGGTCCAAGCAAGCTTCTTCTTGCTCCCCTTCCGGCCATCAAACTTGCCCACTTGCAGCATCTTGTGCAGCGGCCCCGACAGTTCTGCATACATCCGGACATAGCCCGAATAGTAGTCGCAGAACCCCATGAAGGACCGGAGTTCGCTGATGGTCTGGGGCTTCTCCCAGTGGTGCAGGGATGCCAGTTTCCCAGGCATGGGACGGCGTTGCCCGTGACCAACCACGTGACCCGCGAACTCCACTTCCTTCACGAAGAGTGAGGCTTTGGTGGGCTTGCACACCATGTTGTGCTTGTCCAACTCGCTGAGCACTCGGCGCAGATCCTTCTCATGCGCGTCGATGAGCTCGTCCTCAGTCATGTTCTCCGTGCCGGACCCGATGATGATGTCATCCACGAAGGGATCGGCACAGTCCCGGACCGGACCGAGTAGGTCCTCCATCATGCGCTGGAAAGCGGCGTTGCCATTCTTGGCACCCATAGGCACCACCTTCCACTGCATGGGCCCCAGCGGCGTCGACATCGCTGTGCAGGGCCTGGAGTCCGGCTGTAGCGGCATCTGGTGGTAACCGTGTTTCAGGTCCAACACCGTGAAAATCCGCTTTTTCTGTTGCTTTTGGAGGATGGAGTCGATCAGGGGAAGCGAGTACGAGTCATGCTCGGTCTGCTCGTTCAAACCTCTGTAATCAACCACCAACCTCCACTCGCCCTTCTCCTTCTTGGGCACGATGAAGGCTGGGCTGGCCCACTCACTGTCGGAGGGTTCGATCCATCCCCGCTCAATGAACTCGGCCAACAGCTTCTTCATGGCCTCGGCCCGATCGCCCTGAAGTTGGTACTCCCGATGACGATAGATCTTCGGGTTCGGCTTCAGCTTGATCTTCGCTGTACCAAACCTGCCACGATCTGGAGGGTTCTTGTTGGCGACGCCACTGAATAGCCGCGGATAGGCCTTGATCAGCCTCTCCTTCAGCTCGGCGACCTTCGGGTTCTCCTGGGCCTCTTCAGCCGCTTGCTTCGGTATAGATACAACCGACCGCACTGCGGTACAGGCCTCTTCTGGGTCCGATTCCGACTTCTCCTCGTCCGATATGCCGTCTTCATCGTCGTGGGGAGCTCTTCCCACCGATAATCTTCGGAAATTTGCGGCATCGGGCTGGTGACTGTCGCTATCGGCACCCACTCTTGGAAAATCCCATGTTGGTGGGTCCGACCCAACCGGACCATCGTATTGGTCCGCGATGTGATCCATGACCCTCGCCACGAACTCATCCTTCTCGTACTTGCCGGTGACCAACATCTTGTCATCCCACCAATGCGGAGATGTGACCATGGCCCGCCTCTTCTTGGCTGCCACACGGTCGTGCATCCCCATCCGCATGTAGTTGACGACGTCGTCGATCTCGGCGTGGGACAGGACGTCAATACCATCAATAGGCTGATCCGTCCCCTCCTTGGGCTCGAATATGACCTTCATGGGCACCGCCTCTACCCTACGGATGAATGCTTCATCACCCGTGGGTTGGGCTTGCGCCCCATCCACCAGGAAAGCCTTGGTACCCCACGCTTGACCCAGGGGGGGGCATTGATACACCCTTGGCGTCGATGAACAGCTCCTTCTCTGGCCCGAATGACATCTCGTTCGGGGTGATGGAGTCCAGCGTCGACTTGAGACCCTCCAGCGGACATGGGGTGGATCCTATGCCGGTTATGACCAGGATCCCCTTCGCCCTATCCGCGATGATCTTCTCCACCGTACGTCTGGTATTGTCCAGGGAGCCATCCCAATACATGGGTCCCCACTCCTTCAAACCCCAATGCCTGTGCCAGGCTGAGTCTCCTCGATGCCAATGCCACCTACACTTCCGCAGAAGTGGGGCATCCCGGGAAGCGAAGACGTCCGTCTCGGGCGCTTCGGCTCCCAGCGTCTGGATCATCCTGTTGTACACCTGCGGCGCCATTCCATACTCCGTGAGCTGAACTCCGCGGTCTCCTCTGGACTTGGCACCCACAGCTTGCACCGCTCGGACGATCCGATCCTCTTCCTCAGCATTCCATTGGGATGATCCGCATGCATAATCCGTGGACAGCCATGTGAGGCATTCATCATCCTCCCGGACCAGCGTTGCACGATGGGGAAGGGCTCCAATGGCGTTTGCCACCATGAAGTCATACCCCATGATCATATCCCAATCTGTAATGTCGGCCACATAGAAGTTCCCGGATGGAGTGCTTCTCTTCGCCTGATCAGGGCGGTTCAAGCGCTCATGCTCCCAGAATTTCATACTGATAGTGGCCTCATGGGTGCCACCACCCATGATTTCTCCATTGGCGACCTTCAGGCGGACCGGTCTCCGGCTGGGCTGCAGGACTTCCTCCTTGAACAACCCTCTCCGGACCAGGCTCACCTGGGCACCCGTATCCACCAACACATCCACCACCTTCTCCTCTCGTCCGCACCGTACTCGCACTTTCAAGTGCAACTGCTGCTCGTCGCCATGAGGTGTATGGACGACTCTCACGGCATGCAACTCTAGCACATCCGGGTGCATCAGGACTTCAAGGGTATGGTCACGGATGGTGTAGATCTTGGGTTGGTCCTGCCCGTCCACGGGGCTCTCCGTGGTCGCTCCTTCCTTCTTGCCATGTCCCGTACCCACATGTACTTCCCTTGGCAGGGCGCTCCAGGGGTTGGGAGTGGCGAAGGTCAGTGGTTTTGGCTCTTCTGGAGCCTTCTTCGGCACCCGATGTGCCTTCGCTTTCTCAGGGATTCCACTGATTTTCGGAGGAGAGACCTCCGAGGTCCCACTCCCGTGGGGGCTCCTCTAGACTTGGCTTCCCGCAGCCCCTTCCGGCTGCGATCCGCCAGGACTTTGTCCACCACGTTGCTGGGCTTTGAGTTCCTCGGAAGTCCTCAACATGTCCTCAGCAACCTCCTCGATCGACCTCACTCGTCGGTCTTGGCCAGGTCCACCACCATAGCCTCTTCCTCCGCCTTTTCCTTGGCCTTTGCCTTGGCCTTTTCCCCCATCTCCGCCCTTCGCCTTCCAGTCGGAAATCCGCTGCTCCTTGGGCTTCTTCTCGGGGTGGGCTGCGAAGTAGGCCTTCTTGTCCGCCTCATACACCTTGCACTGACGGTGGTCGTGTGCATGGTTATTTCCCTTGCCATAACAGACCCAGCACCCGTCGTGCTGAGACCTGTACTCCCGGAACGAGAGCGGTGGGTTCCCGATCCTCCTTGGCTCTTTGCCCTTCTTGGGTCCAACCTGGCTCCATCTGGACCGATCCTGCCCATGGTTCTTCACGTTGTGCGCCACAAACGCGAAGAAATGGGCCTCCTCGTGATCCTCCCGGGACCAGTGGTCTTGGCCACTTCCACTACCATCCTCCGCGGAGTTGGCCGTGTCCTCCTGGATCTCTTGATGATGGCGATCTTCTCGGTGGCCTCGTTGTCCATGACCATGTCGATCCTGCACGTGGGCCTCGTTCTTCGCATTGAGCTTCAACTCCACCGTGATGTACTTCACGATCTCGTCAAGGCTCATGCGGGCGAAGATGACTTGCATCCTCAGTGGCTCCCCGCGCCTCCACTCCACGTTGTTGAGGCGCAGCAACCTTTGCCCCATGGAGCCCCCGAATACCTCCACATACACGGCGTTCTTCAGGCCCAACATCCGGTTTGGTTCGCCCAGGTTCCTCCTGAAGAACTCCATGATACCCGCGTGGGTATCCTCCGCCGCCATAATCCTCACCGCCACCCGCTTCTTGGCCCTCTTCTTCTCCTCGTCCTCCACTCTCCTCTTCCAGTTGCCCGGGAGGACGTCCTTCAGCAAGTGGCGGATCTCACTGGCCTCGTTCCAGTCCTCCACCAACTTGAGGCATCGGCGGTACTTCCGCAGATACCGGTTCCACTCCCGGACCCGCAACTCACCGCGGTCCAGCGGCAGTGGAATGGACCACAGGTCCTCCAGCTTCTGGTTCGGAGCGTCCACCCGCTCCTCATCCTCCAGCCACTGGAGGCAGGCCTGCTCCGTCCGGATCAATCCTTCCCGGATCTGATCCCGCAGCTCCTCCTTCAGGTCCTGCGCCAAGCGGTGTGGGAATGTCCGGCATACCCACTTGTCCCGCGGCGCTCCCCGCATCTCGCCGACGAGCTCCTCGGCGAAGTCCTCCCAGTCCAGGATGAAGTCATCCAGGTTGGACGGGTTCCCGTCGTAATAGGGGATTTTGATTCCCCTGAGGTCGTCGATCCTGATGGCGTCTCCGACGTCTCCAGCCACCACTCCACCGAGACGGATACCACCTGTGGCCGCGGGGTGTGAGTACACTCCCCGTACATCCCTCTCCTCCATGAAGTGCGGTCCAGTTGGGCCTGAACCCATGGGGTTTGGAATGCGGGAAGGATTTGCCCCATCGGCCGTCCATATCCCCGTATTGGGATCCTTCGCCCACAGGTTTCCGCTTGGATGGCCTCGACCATGTCCGTCGGCGCTTCCCATGGTTCGCCCCTGCATGGTCTGGTTCTGGATCTCGATCTTCTCTTCCGCATAGACTGCCATATTCGTCGTGAGCGGTACATCCTGGGCGGCATGGGACATCTGTACCGTCAGGCTCCTCGGGTCCGTGGTCACGTGCCCTTCCCGCATGGACCCAGCCGGTGCCGTGTGTTCCCCGAGCATTGTGGATTCGCTGAACAGGGGAACATACGGCAGCGCACCCGGGTCAACACGCGGAGGCGCGTATGGTGCCTCTGCGGGGCCGCCCATGGGTTTCTCCATGGCGCTCCTGAGGGTCTTAACCCGCTCCACCAGCTCCACCGCGGCCGGCTTTGCCGGGAGCTCCGGACCCGAGGCGAGGGGCTGTCGCTCCTCTAGCCTTCTCAGGCGTCCCGACATGTCCTCCACTAAGTGGAGGAGGCTGTCCACCACTTGCTGCTGCTTCTGCAGGGCCAGCTCCAGATTCTCCCGGTACCGGGCCTGATCCGCTCGCAGCTCCTCCATGTGGTTCTCCGCGGCCGACTGGTCGTCCAGGATCCCCGCGACGTCCTCCTCTAGAGCGTCCTTGGCGTTGTCCAGGCGGTCAAGGTGACGCACGATGGCGTCCATCCCCATCTTCGGGAACTTGCCCATGAGGAAGGACACGTGCTCACAGTGGCACGCGGCGTGCTGTCCGCCTGATCCAGCGCATCCCGAGGTTCCCGGCGCCTCGGACTCATCGCCCATAGGCGTATCGCCTATGGCGTCCGTCTCTGGGCCCGTGTGCCGGGGCACAGGTGCCGTCCGGGCCCTGGCTGGCCTCTCCAAGCCCTCGGCGTCGTGCTGCAGGGCGGGCTCGAGGGCCGTATGCGCCCTGGCGATCGGCGCGGGCATCTCCGACTCCGAAGGTGGCTCTTGGGCTGTCCGATAGCCCTCGGAGTGCCCCTCGGATTCCCACAGCCTGACCGGGCTGGGGTCCGTGTCCATAGCCCCGGCGTCCCTTGCCGCGGACTTGGGTGACCCGCGCTTCCGGTAGCGCCGGGCCCGTCCTCCACTGCTGCCTGAATGGCAAGCCTCATCAGAGTCCTCCGCGACGGAGCGGAGGTTGCATGCCTTTCGGCAGCGACGCTCACACATGGAGACCAAGTCCTCCATGTCACGTCCTCCTCTTCCCGAGTGTCGTTCTTCTCTTCGGGCTTCAACTTCCGGAGTTCGCCATGCTCTTGAACGTCTCGGTCCTTCTATGGCTCCAATCTCCGGCGTGGTCTCCACCGAGTCCACTATACGCACCCGGGGCGTACTTGGGCAGGGCTCATAAGGGCCCAAGTCCCCGGGTCGGCGGTAGGTAGGGGCAGCAGGTAAGCCTCTGCTACCATAAAGAAGGTCCCTACCAGGACCGGCCCCCGCTGTGCCCCTTCCGCCTGTCACCCCTGCTGACTTGCTCCGAATCAATGATTGCATTTCTCAAAATCCTCAAAATCCAGGGTCCAAATCCAAAAATATAGAAAATGTAATCCTCCTTCAACCCTGAACAGCAACCAGATCCCACAAGTATAGCAATAACCCAATTCACAATCCAAATCAGGCTGCGGGCTTTCCTTCAGCACACCGGTATTCCCACGGTGGCGGGCATGTACAAGAATTGCACCAAGGAAGAAAGCCCTGAAATTGGCATATGAACACAAATAAAGCAAAGTTGGGGAAAGAGGTAAACATACACATTCACAGCCATAAACCCCTCATTCCCTGGACTCAAGACCTTCCCTTGACTCACCAACATATTGCCCTGAACCCGGTCAAATGAGATGGCTGAATGCCATGTGTCACAAGTCACTACATAAACCCCAAACATGTGTTCACCCCCAAGCCTCTAAATCCTAGCCCAATAGGGGAGGTGGCGTGTCATGGCCTAGAGTGGCACTCAGGACCATGCCCTACCCTGACATAACCTTGGTTGGACTTGGAGTCGATTAGGCTTGGAGAACTGCCCCATGATGTTGACCTCACAACATGGCAAAATCAGGCAAATCACACCATTATGCCCAAAAGTCAATTATATACTCAAAAATGCATACGGCAAATATCCAAATGCTCCATGCATGTGTCAAACCGGAAAGTAATATACAAGGGTGATATAGACCAAAGGTCCATGCCCAAGAATATTCCATCATTGGCTCCGAAACTTCTCCGGTTATGTACATGACATGCTTCACAAGTCAACTCATGAATTTGAGACCTAATTTTGTGAGGCCTCGTGTGCCAAGCCAAAGTGACCACGTGATCCGGCATATGGTGAGGTGCAACACCGAAGCATATGCCAACATATAAGCAACATACCATAGTTCACAGATCTCTAGGCACTTTGCTGTTAGCCGACCAGTTGAGCACATAAAACACAAAAATGAGCAAAAATTGAGGTCAAAAACATGAAAATATGACCAAATACAAAGTTGTCATGATAGTATATCTCTATGCTCACCCATGATATCCGCTCATGATTCAATACACAAATGATTGGAACCATTTGCCAACAATTCCCCCACTTGGATCCCCAATCGGGCGCATGGAGATACCTTCGCCACTAATATCTACATGCCCCATGAAAATGGGAGTGCACCCATGGATCTCTTTGTCAAACATACCATGAGCAATACATACGCGGTAGACTTGGTCTAGCGCTTTGAATACCACAATTGGGACATGGGCAAAGCCCTTGTCACGTATGGCTCCCCATCTCTTCGGCCACACGAAAATATATAACATGGGCGTGAGCATATCAAACATATACCATGCATACAACACATACCCTCAAAATATGGCTCCCACCATGATATGCCATGTCCCTCCATTGACATAACTTCACGTTAAAAATACGTAGGAACCCAAGGAAAGTTGCTATGCAACCCCAACACTCATGCGGCATACTCGAAAGTCGCATTAAAATATTCGGTTGCACGGTCCAAGAGTTATATATCACTTAATACCCTCTTGACTCTTTTCCCTTGCTACACCAGGCATGTGTGCGCACCAAAGGCGTTTGATGCTTCCTAAATTAACTTGAGACTAAGGCGCTTGCAACCCAACCTTCCTTATTCTCTCTCCTCACACTCGCGCGTAGATATGGTCCTTCAAAGTGGTCACACGATTCACTTTTGTTTCCCTTATATCTCCAAGTCAAATGGGTGGCAAGCATAAGGGAAACCTGATTCGGGCATAGGGAAAAGAGTATGACCACTCGAAGACGACAAAATCAAGTGCGGCGATGTCGAAGTCGAAAATCCGATTTCGACATCGCGAAAAATTCTGATTAAAATTTCGAGTGCTTATTTAGAGAATTGCGGAAGCAACGAACCCCTTGCTGATGAAATCTGACCCTTCAACGGAGTATCCGCCAAAATATCTGGAAATAACAGTTAACCAATCGGTTAACGCAAAATCGCGAGCCAACTGACAGTCGCCGATATATTGACTATCAGAACGAAAGGCTGAAAAATTACGGAAACATTATGATAATAAAACCCTGTTGATTCCTGATATTCCGATATATAAATCTCAGCTGGCGGTGCCTCGGTTCTGAATATGGCCGCTCATAGCCGGAATGGCCAAACCTATCACACTATCACATCGGGTTAGATCAGGTGGATGGGAGAGTATGATATCAGCCAATGGCGGCTTGCCGGCACATAGATACACACCCCAAGTGACCCCAAGATGGCCACGGGGGTCCGAACCGGCTTCATATGATTGTGTCATCCTGGCGGTGGACAGGCAGAGCGGGTATATCGTGGCAGTCCCGGGCAAGAAGTCCAAGAAGAAGGACAAGAAGGACAAGCATGGAGTGGGTCTGCAGGCCCAGACCATCGCCAACGCCATGATCAGGCATTGGCTGACGATTTTTGATGTCCCAGCTGTCATCTGCAGCGATCGGGGCAGTCAATTCGTGGGGACGTGGTTCAAGACGATGTGCAAGCACATCGGGATTCGGCACGCCAAGACCGTGGCGTACCACAGCCGGGCGAATGGCCGAGCTGAGGTGGCCGGGCGGCAGATGTTCGAGAAGTTCCGCCAGCTGCACACCGAGGAACTGGGCCGGAACTGGTATAATTCGCTGTGGAGAGTGCTCCAGGCGTACCATGACCTTCTGGGGCCCACTGGACTGTCGCCCCATCACATCCTGTTCCTACGGGATCGAGTGTCACGCACTCTCCCGTGGACGAACCATGGCAAAGTGGCCCGGGATGTGAACGCTATGATCGCTGAGGCGGACGACACGGCGGCCAAGGTGTGCAAGGCACTTCAGGACGAGCATGAGAAGAGGGCCAAGTACTTCAAGCAGGGAAAAGTCCAGAAATATGCTCTCCAAGACACCGTATGGGTGGAGCGGCACCACAAGGATCCTGTCCAGGCATTGGCAGGCGTCTTGGTATGTGCCGGGGGTAATCGTGCGGAAGGTGGGGCAGGATGTGTATGCGGTTCGTGTGGGGGATAAAGAGATCCTGGACCGCCACCGTTCCCCGCTTCGTCCCCGAGCACCAGACCTCAGCGGACGTCCTGTCACTTTCGAGTTCACGGCCGGCGATGTGGACTCGGACGACGAGGGTGAGGACAACGACTTCACCGCCGAGAGGATCGTGGCGGACAAGCCAGACCCGGGGACGCCTGGGGGGAGGCTTTATAAAGTCCGTTGGAATGGGTTCGCCGCATCCAGGGATTCGTAGGAGCCTCCGAGCAGCTTTGTGCCGAGGTATACCACGGTCTGGATGGAGTATTCGAAGAAAAAGAACATTTCTTTGGATGTCAAGGACGTGTTGATCCATTTGGTGGCTGCAGTAGCACCGTAATGGATCCCCCTTGGCATTTCTGTTTGTTTTTGTGCTTGTGAGACGGGTGAGGGCATTCATCCGGGGACTTTTGGGCCTTGATTGGCCATATACCCCCTTCACTCGATCTCCACGAATATATTTCATTGTGGTATACTTATTTAGGTCGACCGACGACGTTTCTCTATCTTTGATCCCCTTGGTCTATTTTGTAGATCAAGAGGAGACCGGATATGGCGTAGGGCACCGATTATCAGTGTCCTCACCCCTCCCTTGGGGCATGGGGGACGCCTACGACGTGTGTGGGGCCTCCATGTGCCCTTGGGACATGGGAGGGGGGGTCTGGAGCCCATTGGGGTCCTCCTGTCCTCTCTTCAATGACTTCCGAGCGGATACAACGCTCTGAGAAGGGGGGTGAAGCCGGTTCGGACCCCCGTGGCCATCTTGGGGTCACTTGGGGTGTGTATCTATGTGCCGGCAGGCCGCCATTGGCTGATATCATACTCTTCCATCCACCTGACCTAACCTGATGTGATAGTGCGATAGGTTTGGCCATTCCGGCTAGGAGCGGCCATATTCAGTACCGAGGTGCCGCCAGCTGAGATTTATATATCAGAATATCAGGAATCAACAGGGTTTTTTTATCATAATGTTTCCGTAATTTTTCAGCCTTCCGTTCTGATTGTCAATGTATCGGCGACTGTCAGTTGGCTGGCGATTTTGCGGTAACCGATTGGTTAACTGTTATTTACAGATATTTTGGCGGAAATAACGATGAAGGGTCAGATTTCATCAGTAAAGGGTTCGTTGCTTCCGCAATTTTCATATTATGCACTCGCAAAATTAATCCGATTTTTTCAGACTTTTAAAATCGGATTTTCGACTTCGACATCGCCGCACTTGATATGACGAATCTCGAGTGGTCCGACATCTTTCCCCGATCACGAATCAACCTTCCTTTTGTTATCCCCTTCGTTTTTCTTGGAGATATAGGCGAAACAAAATTGATTCGTGAGGCCACTTTGAAAAGTCATATCTCCGGCTCACGGCGAGGAATACCAATTTCGAGAATTAGGTTGGAACCGCCTTGGTCTCAACTTAATTGAGGGAGCATCAAATGCTTTTGGTGTGAACGCATGCCCGTAGTAGCAAGGGATAATGGCCAAGAGGATAGAGAGTGGTTTACAACTCTTGGGCCATGCAACCGAATATTTTATTGCGACTTTCGAGTGTACCGCATGAGTGTTGGGGTTGCATAGATACTTTTCATGGGTTCCTACGTATTTTTAACGTGAAGTTATGTCAATGGAGGGGCATGGCATACCATGGTGGGAGCCACTTTTTGAGGGTATGTGTTATATGCATGGTATGTGCTTCGATATGCTCACGCCCATGTTATATATCTCCGTTTGTAGGAAGATATATGGAGTCATACGTGGCAAGGGCTTCGCCCATGTCCCAATGGTGAACTCCATAGCGCTAGACTAAGTCTACCGCTCATATAGTGCATGTGGGAGGGCTTACAGAGCGACCCACAAGCGCCACTATCAATTTTCCCATTTTCATGGTGCGTGTTGGGAGGAGATTTCAAGGTGTCCCTATGCGTCCATGTGGGGATCCAAGTGGGGGGATTGTTTGCAAATGGTCCCAAGCATTTGTGTTTTGAGTCATAGGTTGATACCATGGGTGAGCGAAGTTATATACTATTGTAATTATCTTGAATTTGGCATCATTTGCATGTTTTTGACCTCATTTTATGCTCATTTTTGTATTTTATGTGCTCAACTGGTCGGCTAACAGTAAAGTGCCTAGAGATCTGTGAACTATCGTATGTTTTTTATATGTTGGTATATGCTTCGATGTTGTACCTCACCATATGCCGGATCACGTGGTCACTTTGGCTTGGCACACGAGGCCTCACAAAATTAGGTCTCAAATTCATGAGTTGACTTGTGAAGCATGTCATGTACATAACCGGAGGGGTTTCGGAGCCAATGATGCGATATTCTTGGGCATGGACCTTTGGTTTATTTAACACTTGTATTTGACCTTCCGGTTTGCCACATGCATGGAGCATATGAACGTTTGCAGTATGCATTTTTGAGTATATAATTGAATATTGGGCACTATGGTGTGATTTGCCTGATTTTGCCATGTTGTGAGGTCATTATCATGGGGCAGTTCCCCAAGCCATTTCGACTCCAAGTCCACCCAAGGTTATGTCAGGGTAGGGCATGGTCCTGAGTGCCACTCTAGGCCATGACATGCCACCTTCCCTATTGGGCTAGGATTTAGAGGCTTGGGAGTGAACACATTTTTGGGCTTTGTGTAGTGACCTTTGACACATGGCATTTAGCCATCCTATTTGACTGGGATCAGGGCATCATGTTGGCGAGTCAAGGGAAGGTCTTGAGTCCAGGGAATGAGGGGTCTATGGCTGTGCTTGTGTACGTTTCCATCTTTCCCCAACTTTGCTTTATTTGTGTTCATATGCCAATTTCAGGGCTTTCCTCTTTGGTGCAATTCTTGTACATTCCCGCCACCGTGGGACAACCGGTGTGCTGAACGGAAGCCCGCAGTGTGGATTGGGTTATTGCTGTATTTGTGAGATCTGGTTGCTGTTCAGGGTTGAAGGAGGATTGTATTTTCTATATTTTTGGATTTTGGACCCTGGATTTTGAGAAATGCAATCGCTGATCAGGAGCAAGTCAGCAGGAGTGACAGGCGGAAGGGGCACAGCAGGGGCCGGTCCTGGTAGGGACCTTCTTTACCGCACCCGGGACACACGGGACACACAGAGGACGGGCGGCCGGGGGAGGGACAGCGCCTGACACCAGACGCCCTCACAACGGTGGCAGGCCACCCCCCCCGGGGACGGCCCCCCACCACCCCCGCGGCACGCAACCCCCGCAGGGCATGCAGGCCAAGGGGACACTGTAGGGCCCCCAAACCCACATACCCGCGCCCACAGCACATGGGTGGCGGACCCCAACAGCCAGCCAAGTGGGCGGGCAGTTGGGGGAGGGGGAGCGCCTGACCTCAGACGCCCCTCACAACGGTGGAAGGCACCCCCCCCGGGGAGGCCCTTCCGCCACTCCCACAGCGAGCAACGCCAGCCCGCAAGGGCGCACGCTGTGGAACTGGTGCTGGGTTTCCCACGCCCGCACCGACCGCACCCGTAACACACCGGTCGCGGTGCCCCGGCTGCCCGCCCCAGGGGACGGGCGGTCGGGGGAGGGACAGCGCCTGACACCAGACGCCCCTCAGGACACTGGCAGGCCACCCCCCCCCCGGGGACGGCCCCCCACCACACCACCCCCGCGGCACGCAGCCCCCACATGGCATGCAGGCCAAGGGGACAGTGTTGGGCCCCCACACCCACACACCCGCGCCCACAGCACGTTGGTAGCGGACCCCAACAGCCCGCCCAGTGGGTGGGCAGTCGGGGGAGGGGGAGCGCCTGACCTCAGCCGCTCCTCGCAACAACAGCCCCAAGCCAGGTAGGGGGGAGCCGGGACCAGACTGCACCCCCCCAAGGCTTGCCAGCCCGAGCAAGGGACCAGAACAGGACACGTGGAGGGGCACGGACCACGTGGAACGGCCCTACCAGCGCCCAGTGCTGGGACCGCGCGAGGTGCGCACGCCAGACCACCCAGGGGGGGGGGGAGCGGACGCCGCGGGAGCGCGAGCGCACACAGACGCAAAGGGCACGTGGGGACTACCAGAAGGGCAACCGGACCGAGCTCGCGGAACGCACAGACCGCGTGGAATGGCGTACCAGCGAGCGAGGGTAAGGGACACCCGGACAGGACGGCCTGCCACACGCAGCGCGGGACACGCGGGGCGGGATGGGGGAAACGGGAAAGACACAACACCAGGTACCGGCCCGAGCCCACCGAACCGGCCGCGAGCGCCGCGCACACACGGACGGGGCACTGCACCCGCCAAGGCAGTAGTGGCGCACTGCGCCACGCCCCAACCCCTAGGCTAGGCAGCCTCCGCGCCAGCCCAAGGGGGTCCCACTGGCGACAAGCCAGTAGCACGGGCCCGGCGGCGCCGGCGCCCCGGGGGACCACGCATTAGGGGGCCGACGCGGTGGGTAAGCGCCCGCAGCCACGGCTGCAAATTGATGCACTGACCTGGGAGTGGCGAAACGGGGAAGCCGGGGAGGGACGGGGCTCCGAGCCCTGTGAACTCGGGGGACTCCGCCACCAAGCAGGAGGTGCGTCTTGGAGGGCCCCCCACTAGGACCCGGTGGGGAGGATATCACCTGGCCCGACCAGGTGGCCCTCCGGGGCCGAAAGACGTCTAGTACCCGCAAGGTCAAGCCTCAAACCTCAGACCTCACCGGTTTACCCGCTTGGTGTGTTGTGTTGCGTCTACAACTCCTGGGCCACTTGAGTCCTGTTCGCCGGTGTGCCCGCTCGGTGTGTTTTGTTGAGCGTGTGGTGTCCTAGGCCACTTGGCTCCTGTTCACTGGTGTGCTCGCTTGGTGCGTTGTGTTGGGTGTGCGGTGTCCTGGGCCACTTGGCTCCTGTTCACCGGTGTGCACGCTCGGTGTGTTGTGCTACGTGTGCGGTGTCTCGGTCCAATGGGCTCCTGTTCACTGGTGTGCTCGCTCGGTGTCTTGTGCTGCGTGTGGGGTGTCCTGGGCCACTTGGCTCCTGTTCAGCGGTGTGCCCCCTCCCTCCGTTGCTTTGCTTGAGACGTGTCCTGGGCCACTTGGCTCCTGTTCACCGGTGTGGCCGCTTGGTGTGCTGTGTTGCGTGTGCGGTGTCCTGGGCCACTTGGCTCCTGTTCACCGGTGTGCCGGCTTGGTGTGTTTTGTTGCACGTGCCGTGTCCTCGGCCACTTGGCTTTCGTTCACTGGTGTGCCCTCTCAGTGTGTTTTGTTGAGTGTGCGGTGTCCTCGGCTACTTGGCTCCGGTTCACCGGTGTGCCCGCTTGGTAAGTTGTGTTGCAGGTGCGGTGTCCTCGGCCACTTGGCTCCTGTTCACCGGTGCGCCCGCTCGGTGTGCTGTGCTGCCTGCCCGGTGTCCTGGGCCATTTGGCTCCTGTTCACTGGTGTGCCCGCTCGGTGTGTTTTGTTGAGCGTGCGCTGCCCTCAGCAGCTTGGCTGCTGTTCACCGGTGTGCCCGCTTGGTGTATTGTGTTGCACGTGCGGTGTCCTGGGCCACTTGGCTCCTGTTCACCGGTTTGCTCGCTCGATGCGTTGTGTTGGGTGTGCGGTGTCCTTGGCCACTTGGCTCCTGTTCACCGGTGTGCCCGCTCCGTCTGTGGTGCTGCCTGTGCAGTTTCCTGGGCCACTTGGCTCCTCTTCACCGGTGTGCTTGCTCGGTGTGCTGTGCTGTGTGTTGCGTGTGCGGTGTTGCGTGTGAAGGGCGTAGCTGCGGCGCGCACACTCGTCCATCCAGACGGCGGCTGTTCGTAGCCGGCACGGGCTAAGTACCCTCCGGGCGCGCACTCGTCCATCCGGATGGCGGCTGTTACGTAGCCCATAGGGGCTGGGTACACTGCCGGGCGCGCACACGTCCATCGGCACGGCGGCTGGTGTTGCTTGGCACCTGTTCTCGTGCTTTGGTTCGTTGTGTGTTGTGCGCGCTCTACGGGTTTGCGGCACCCAGCGGCCGTTGTGGCTTGGCACCTGTCGGTGTGCCTTGGTTGTGGCCGGCAACGCGCCTCTCTGGCGTGCCTGGTGGCCCCGTGCGGTGCGCCGCACCTCGTCCAGTCAGTTCGCTCTCCGTGCTCTGGTCGGCTTTCCCAACGCCGTGGTGCCTTTCCCCACCCTGGAGGCCTGCGCCCCGGGCTGTACTGGGTGGCTGCCCGGGGCGCGCGGAGGCCGGCCGAGAACTGGGCTCATTGTGCCTGCCGCTGGCCCCTGCCGAGGCAGGGGCGCTGGGCTCGCTCCGCGTCGTACCCGTTCGGGGCCCCGTGATGGGGTTTTTCCTGGCGGGTCCCTCCGGCGTCGGTCTTGGGCTGCGTGTGTGGACCCGGTCACTGACGCGTCCGGTTTCCGTTGCCGTCCGTCGTTCGACGGGAACACCTCATTCAACGCGGCTGCATCGGATTGGTCGTTTCCTGGAGATTCCCCCCTGAAGGACGGCTGTCCTATCGCCTCGGTTGTCGCTGCTGGTATTTGTTGGCATGCGGGGCAGGGGCAACGCCACGCCAGGTGCTGTACACGCCCTGCTTGCTTTGGGGGTCTAAGTGCACCGCCACAGGCCACTCCCAACACCGAGGAAACTTTCAAAACAGTAAAAAAAATTTATGCTAAAGTATTACTATGGCAACTGAACAGATTTATTACCAGCAGTCATATTTCATGCCCTTTGAGCGATGAGGGTGAAAATGAAATGTGAAAATTTGAGTTTTCTACTTCATGCGTAACAGTGGTTGAATTTGAAGTACAACTGTATCAACAAAACAGAAGGGCATTTTTTTGTGTATTCTCCTCGTTCTCTTGCGGAAAAAGTAATTTAAAGGGCTTTGCCGAATTTGGTGATAATGGCTTGCTGAGACGTGCGTGCCTGTGTGAGTCTGATTTCCCTGGTGTTGCGGACTCGGACCGGGTAAAACAACTGCAATTTACGATTTCAAAATGGAAAATCGAAATTTGAATTTGAATTTGAAAAAAATGCCGAATTGTGAAAATTTCAATTCCTCCGCAGATTCTGCATCCCGCGCCCTCGGCGCCGCAAATTACCGCTTCCAAAATCATTTCGCCTGTTCAAATGTTTGATTTTACTTAAGCCAACTTGAAATGTCGCTTTTTTCACTTTTTGTTGATGAGAAATGTTTCAGTAGGCAAAAAATTGTGCATTGCGCCAAATTATCGAAATTTCCAAACTTTCTTCTGTGTTCAGCGAGATGTAGCACAATTCACATAATGCCGTGACTGTAACCCTGCTGCAAACACTTCAAACCCAATTGTCGAAGAATTCCACGCTTTGTTCTGTGTTCAGCGAGATGTAGGACGATTCATGTAATGCCCTGACTGAAAGCCTGCCTGCAAACACTGCAAAGGCAAAGAACGATTCCCTTCACCTTGAACGCTGCGTATGACACATATGATTTTACGATGTTGCCAGATTCCGAACTTCAGTTGCCGCAATATCGCAGAAACCGCCCCGGTCGCAGTTTTCCCGCCGCCGCAACGATTTTTGACTCATTTTGCGAGATTTGTGCCAATTCTGTCCGCACGTAAGCCCATTTAAGAAGCCCAATCCGCCAATCGCAACAATATCCTGCTCCTGTGGTCAAATGACGGTCATCCCATCAACCTTTAGGGTGATACCTCCAAAATACCGCCTTTTTGGGCCTTTTTTTCGCACTTTTTCCATGAAGACAGTGGCATAAGTGTATTTCGGGGAGGTCTTGTGAGATTTAAAATTGGTCAAGGCTCTCCCTAAGGTTAGTGTGGCCTTAGAAAACCACCATATGTGACCCTAAATGGTGGTGCATCAAGATAATTGACTGGCGGGTGCCTAAATTGTCCCAAAACAGCCATATTTGCCCTATTGAACTTGTCATTCTCGCATAAGTAGATTTAGGGGAGGTATCATGAGATTTCAAATTGCTCACCCTTGTTGCTAAGGTTAGTTTAGCCTTCGCAAAACACCATACGTGACTCTACATGCTCTTGCATCAAGATATAGGAATGCCGGGAGCCGAAATTGCCTCCAAACAGCCATATTTGCCCCGTTTGACATCTAATTCTAGTATAAGTAGATTTAGAGGAGGTATCATGAGATTTGAAATTGCTCCACCTTGTTATACACTAAAAGAGACCGCAGTAGTGTTCCCGCATTGTGCTCAGGCGCCCAATGGAACCACGTGTGGTTGTGTGCACGTCACCTGATGAGCTGCTTCAAGAGTTGATGAATACCGCCGCTGGATGCAGCCGCCGTCGTTGCCCTTTCACTGAATCCGGCGAAACATCTCGCCGCCGCAGCGCACTGCAGGATGCAGAGCTACTGGAAGTAACCGAAGAAGTCACGGAAGGCGTTCTCCTTGGACTTGGACTTGGTTTCCGCTGCATTGAGGACTTTCTCTCCACGACCAAGACCCATCATAGCGGTGTTCGCCGGCAGGGGTTTGCTTAACTGCTTGGACCGCTATGGAGGAGAGCCTGCTCGCACGTCAGGCACAGTGGTAAGAGGACGGCAAAGAACCACTGCCTTTACCTTGAACGCTGCGTATGAAAAGGATACAGGAAAAGAGACCGCAGTAATGTTCCCGCTCGTTGCTCAGTTGCCTAGCGGAACCACGAGTAGTAGTGTGCAGGTAACATGATCGAGTGCTTCAAGAGTTGATGAACCTTTGGGAGGCCTTCTGGATACCGCCGTAGCTGTTGCCCTTTCACCGAAATCCGCGACACATCTCGCCTCCGCAGCGCAGTGCAGGGCTACTGGAAGTCACCGAGGAAGTCAAGAATGGCGTCCTCCTTGTTTCTGGACTGTGTTCGGGCTGCATGGTGGATTTTGTCTCTATGACCACGTCCTTTCATGGCGGTCTTCGCCGCCACAGGTTTCTCCAACTGCTTGGACTGCTTGGGAGGAGAGTCCGCTTGCATTTGCTTCACCGGTGGTGCCGCTTTGTAGTGAACGTTCTTCTTTTTCCGAAACTGGGGAGCTTCTTAGCTCGCTGTATCCTCAGCATCCTTCACCTTGGGCTCTTTTCCCTGGCCACCAGGCATGGGTCTGTTGGACCCCGTGCCTCTGCTGGACCTACTGATTGGGGTGCCCTCCGGTGATGGCTCTGGGGGCGGAGTGACTGCCTGAGGCCATAGGCTTGGTGTCCCGTCGTCCACATCGTTGCCTTTGGCCTTCTTGGGCCTCTTCTCAGGGCTGCTCATCCCTTCCGCCTTCCGCGTCTTGGTCAGATACTGCTCCACGGACAAGTTCAGTGAGGCAGCCTTGGCGACCAACTTGATCTCCTCCTTTGTCCTGATCGCCTCCAGCGTTTTGGCTTTCTGCATCTGCTGATGCCTCTGCACCTTGAGTCCCTCCCGGTACTCAGTATCCATCGACCGGAGCGTCCCCGCCGTCACAGGTCTGGCGGTGAGGCACATCCGCATTTCCGTCTCGAGGTTCCTGTGTGGTGTGGGATCGCGGTCCTCCGTACTGGTGGCCAAAAGTGTTGCCATGGTCCTGATGGGGAGCCGAGTCGTGTTGATGAGCTTAGGGGACCAAAGGGGACAGTCCGCAATGATGGCAGTCAGGGTGTTTGGGCTGTTGGGGTGAGGCATGTATGCCAGGCCGAAGCGCGCCACACTCTTCCTGCTCTCGTCACTAGGCCGGAGGTTACCCGGACCCAGGAGCAGCATAAGTGCCTTCAGCCAGGAACTCCTGAACGGCAGGTCGGTTGCCATGAATGCCGGAATCTTTGGAAGCGGAAGTTGTGCGACAAGTAGATCAGGGGTCGCTGTAGGCCTACGCTGTATATATCCAGATATCACTGAACCTGTTTCACCGATTTCGGTGAAAGCTTTTGCTGAATTTTTGTGAAAGGCTTGAGTAGCTTCCGTCACCACGGAAATGGGTCTTTCTAACTTCCAGAAGCTGTATGGAATGTTCCGAAAGGTGACCAAAGCCTAACCCTGCATGCATGAAAGCACGATTGATGCAGAGCGAAGAAAAAAGATGTGTACCCCGACTCACTTTGGCTTGGTTTTCCTTTGGCCCCTGCATGTATATATGACCCCTATATGTGGTAGCCTTGGATCTTTTCACCAAATTCTGTGGTACCTTCTCATGGTGTATTCTGGGCTATTGGACAGGCAGGCATGCCTGTTGACGTGCTTCCTCACATGCAGTGCTTCAGGGTGCAGCACTGTATATTTATATATGTATATATACATATAACTATATATACACTATATATATATATATATTTATGGATGGTAAATATTTTCCACCGTGCTGTTCAGCCTTTTTATACTGTTTCGAGGACTCTGGACATCTCAGCGACCGGAGTGTGCACAACTCTTTACTGCAGTGCTTTATCCTCTTGTGGCTTTGTGCAGGGACTACTGAATTGTTTTTCCCAGACACAGCTTTTTGATTGAAACAATTTTTTCAAAATACATGCAAGGATTCCAACTAGATAGTAGCAGGGGTCAAACACTGACTGACCCCCGGAGCAGTTGTGTGTAGAAAATCGTTTCCGGGATATGGGTGCAATAAGATAACCTCCCTGCCTAAGTGGGGTGATGTATTTTCATGGAGAACACAGTATGAAAGGAAAAGATGAGTATTTTTTGCACTGTTTAGACAAAATCCTATCCTCATGATACGGCCCCAACATGTAAAAATTAGGTTTACATCCCATGGGTAGGAAATTAGCCAAAGATGAAAGACCCGAGAATGAAATTGCACATTTGTGAGTTAGGCCTTGTGCTTGCCCCCTGCTTTTGGATTGGGGTACATAGGGCGTTTCTGTGTTTCCTCCAATACTGTACGTTTAGGGAGTTACAAAAAAGACAAAAAAGGATTTTCCCCATGTGGTCGTAGGTTTTGTTCAATAAGACCCCGGATGGGTGGTCCATAGGCTTCGAGGTGCCACACATGTGCGCGGTGCACTTAGAACCCCCAAGGCTTGGCCTTATCCTGCAGCTTGGCGGTCACCCAGAAGATCATGCGGTCAGCAGACCACCTTGCCTTGATGGGCACATGTCCTCCGACCGGGTGTGCCACTTGGTGAAATATCTTGGCGTAGGCCACCTGGTCGACAGATCAACAGTGAAGGTTGACGCAGTCCCTCTTTGCCACCAGCTTCATGGGCTTTCCCAGGGAGTGCCGGACCATCTGCTGCACGATCTGCTGCTCAACCCTCACAGGGTCATGGCATGTGACGTTCACGACAGGGCAGACTCGGCGACTAGCAGCCCCAGCACCGGCAAGCTTGCGAGAGTAGAATGGGGACAATTGGCAAAGCAAATGCTCCATCTCCGACTGGTCATCGAAGTCTTCAACCCGCGCTCTCCATTGCTTGTACTTGGCGATGTAACTCGCCCATATGCCATGCCTGAAGGCTCATTCTGCCGCAGCTGCAGGCTGTACGAGAAGAAGTACTCTTTCAGAACTCGAGAGCTGTCCACGAACACTGAATAATCGATGAAATTGTACGCCTCCGACAAGTTCATGGTGAGAACTAGAGGTAGGTAGGTAGGTATCTTCGGGAGCTCGGGATGCCTCCTTTGACATTGCAGGAAGAAGGTCTTACCAAGGGGACGTCCTGTCCCTCCCACTGCCCTATGTCAGGTGCCTCTTGAGCCGCTCCCGCATGTGCTTGGGAAGGCATTGTCGCGGCCACCCGGTCCATGTGTCCCAGGTGGGAGGGTGTCCCCACATGTGTCCATGGGTAGGGCCACATGCCCCCTCCTTTGGGCGGTAGCTCTGGGGGGCTGCCGAGCCGCGTGGAGTATCTCTCACCACAAGGGGTATTGCTCCCGCTTGTCTACGGTACGACCGCCTCACCCCTGTGGCTTGAGTTGCGGGGCCACTCTGCTTGGCAGGTGACCCCCTCCTAAACTGTGTACCGGCTCGCCTGTCACCGGTTGGTTCCATGGCTCCGGGTGACGTTTGCCATGGTCCCCGATGCAGCCTGGCCGGCCTCGGACCAGTGGCCTTGGAGTACCGCTCCTGCCACTGGCCCGGTGGGTCGGCTGGGTCGCCCCAGTGCGTCCGACCCATGGGGTATTGGTTCCTTCCTGTCCCTCGGCCGCCCTATGTGTGTGCAGTGTCCTGGGCCGCTGGGCTCCTGTTCACCGGTGTGCCCGCGCGATTTGCTGTGGTGTGTCTGCGGTGTCCTGGGCCGGCTGGCTCCTGTTCACCGGTGTGCTCGCACGGTGTGTTGTGTTGCATGTGCGGTGTCCTGGGCCACTGGGCTCCTGTGCACCGGTGTGCGTGCTGTGTGCGGTGCGCGTGTGCCATGGGTGGTTGTGTCCCCTCTTCCTCCCCCCCTAATTTTCGTTTTTTTTTTTACTTGTTTTTTTTTTTTGGGAAAAAAAAAGGAAAAAGCGAAAACGAGAAAAACAGGGGCGCGCCTACACAGCAGGCACAGGCATGGGCAGCTGGTGCGGCGATGCAATAGCGTTGTGTCCTCTGGCGTGTGTCGTCGGTGCTGTGGCGGCGGTCGCGCCCCAGGGGTGCGGCTCGCGCGTCCTGATGTACACGGGCTTGGGTCAGGGTGGGTTTGGTGAGGTGTCTCTTTGCTTCTGGAGCTGGCTGGTTAGGCGGCTGTGTGGGCTGCCGGTGTGGGCTGTGGTTACGTTGTTCCCTCGGCGGGCTTGGTTAGGAGTCAAGGGTTAGCGGTTTCGGGGTGTGGCTCCGGTTTGACTTGTGCTTGGGTTCTGGCTCGGTTAGGCGCTTGCGACGTTAGCGGGCCTGGGTTCGGTGCCTTTGTGCGTAGTGGTGCTCGTTGTCGTGTGCGTTGGCTTCCTTCGGCGTCCGGTTCGTTTGGTGACTTCTTGGCGGGGCCTGGCGTGGCGCCCCGTGGTGGTGGTTTGCTGGGTAACGGGGTTAGATGGCGGCGCCGCTGGCCGGGGGGTCAGGCGCGTCGTGTTGTGTGGCGCGCAGGGCTCCTGGGGTGCTGTGGGTGTCGCCGGTGTCGGTGCGTCGACGCTTGTGGGGTGGTGAGGGGGTGTGTGTGTGCGAAGCTGGGCTTTGGGTGATGTCCCACAGGCGGATGCCGTCTCGCTGCGTTTCCTGGAGGGTCTCCCGCAGGCGCCTGAGGACATACGGGTGGTCCTGGGGCGCGGGGAGGTTGCGGGGGTGGACTCCCAGGGGGTGGAGCGCATCGGCCAGCATGGCTTCCCATGCGGCCTGCGGCATCCATCCCCCCGCCGGCTGGAGGCGGCAGTTCTCCACCGACCCCTTGCGGGGCCGATGGACCAGGCCCTCGAGGGAGGGCTCTCCCCGGGCCCACTTTCGCAGCTCCCAGAGCTGCGTGTGGGTCCAGCGCTGCCAGCACTGTTCCTGGGCGGGCCTGCGGTCTTGGGCGGAGGAGTGGGCGTGGGTGGGTGTGACGGGGTCGTGGGGACCGGTGGCGGTGGTGGGCCTGGGGGATTCCTCGTAGTCCTGTTCCGTGGGGGTGCGTGGGGAGTGGGGGCGCACGCGGATGTGGACCCGCGGGTGTGCGCGTACGGTCTCCGCCTCGGGGTTGGGCGGGGACTCGCGGCGGCGGCGGTAGTGGGGCATGCGTTGTATGTGGGCTGTCATCGAGGGTTGGTAGGGGGGTGGGGACGCTGCTGGTGGACCCTGGCGTCGTTCTGGCTTGGTCGGGAGCGGCCCGTGGGCCTTGGGTGCGGGCTTTGAGAGGTGGCGGGACGAGGTGCGTCGCGCTTCGGCCGCGGCGCGCTCCGCCATGAAAATGGTGGCGGTGGCGTCGGTGACGGTGGGGGGGCGCCGCGCTGGGCGCTGCTGCCTTCGGGCCTGGGACGGCTGGGGCCGGATGTCGTAGAGGACGTCCTCGGGGGGCCGGGCTCGCGCTGCCGTCGTGGTGCCGGATTTGGGCTTGGGTTTGGGCTTGGCTGCGGGTTGCGGTCGTGGCGTGCTGGCGGGTTTGGGTGGCCGTTTAACGGCGGCCTTGGGTTTCGGCTGGGTCGTGGGTGTGGACTTCGTCGGGGCGTGGGCCTTGGCGGCGGCGGGGCTGCTCGCGGTGGGGGCGGGTTTGGATGCCCGTTTGGGAGGTGTCCCCCGCGGCCTGGGGGGTGGAGTGCTGGATGAGGACGTGGTGGTGGTGGATGATGAGAAGGCTGTGGGAGACGGCGGAGGGTCCTGGGCTTCGGGGGCGGGCGTATGATGCTGGGTCCTGTAAGTAGCGAGAACGAGGGTGCAGGTTCGGGCACCGGGCGTGTGCGCGCCTTTTCCCTGGTGATCCGTGCGTGCTGGTGCTGGCGTGGGGGCGTTGTCTCGGCTGCGCGGGCACGTGGGTTACCCGGGGGGTGGCCATATCTGCTCCAGGACGTGCGGGTGTGTTTGCTGGAGGTAGTCGAGGGTCTGGAAGAAGCATCGCTGGATGCCGGGCATGTCCTCCTCTGTGAGGTGGGGGTAGTTTTGGGTGGGGGTGTCTGCGCCCGGCCACAGCAGCGTGATGAGGCGGGCTGCCACCATGTACGGGCATAGTTGTAGGGTTGTGGGGCGTGGGGGGGTGGGTCCCCTGCGGTTTGGGGGGGCTTCCCTCTGCTGGGGGCGCAGCGTGACCACCCACACCCATCGGTCCGTGGGGATCCCCCAGGTCCGTTGGGTCCACTTGGCGAGGCAATACATCGCCCTACCAAGGCCCTGGTAGCCGCTGCAGATGGAGAGCAGCGTGTCCAGGGATTTGGGTTCCCACGTGCCCCAGATGTGGGGGTCGTCCGGGTCATCCCCCCTGGCGTACGTGTCGGGGCCTGGGTTGTGTGTGGGGGGGGTGTAGTCGGCGGGGAGGAGGGAGTCGGTGCCGTGTACCACCCAGTGGTCTGTGGGTGCGTGGTAGTTGGTGGTGGAGAGGGTGTAGTGCAGATTGTACATGAGGGTCATGTACGTGGAGGGGGCTGGCTGCTGCTCGTCGGGGGTGGGGATGTCCCCCGGGACGTGGTGCCGGAAGTTGCTCAGGGAGGCCATCCGGGCTACCCATGTTTCCCGCTCCCACTCTTTGGTGCTGTCGGGGGTGGCGTCGGGTGGGGGGTGGCCCATGTCGGGCTCGTGGTAGCGGGTGCGGCCCTTGGTGTCCACCCGCCCCGGCACGGGGTGTCCGACCAGGTGTCGCCCCCAGTCGATGGGGGGCACCCAGATCCGGCTCCCCGTGGGGGGCGGGCTCTCGCCGTCTGTGGTGGCGCGTGGGGGGCGCTCGTGTCGGGCGACGTCGAGGAAGGCGTCGAAGAGGAAGTCTCTGACGCCTTCCCCCAGGGTGGCCACCTGAACCAGGGTGGCCGCCCGGATGGGGGTGCTGGTGCCGGAGGTGCGGAGGTACAGCACGACGTCCTGTTCCCCGAGTCCCCGGAGGTGCTGCCGTACCGCTGCGGGGTTGTGTAGGGCGTAGGGTTCGGCCGGTGCGGCGGCTGGTGGTGCGGGGTGTGATGGGGGGGGTGGTGTGGGTTGGGGGGGGTCGGTCGTCGTTGTCGCGCGTGGGGTCCGGTGATGGGGTCTCTTGTGGCGGTCGCGGGAGGGGGGATTCGCGGTGGCGTGTGTCGGCGGGGGTATCGACGTCAATTGGCTGGTGCTGGCTGCCGCGTGTTGTGTCCGTGGCCTGGTCTCGGGGGGGGGGGGCGGGCGGGGGTGGTGTGGGGGTGGCGCTGTTGGTGGTGGGGGGGGCGGGGGTGGGTGTTGTGCTGGCTGGGGGTCTGGGCGTCCCTGTGGGTCGTGTGGGTGTTGCGTGTGTGCGCCGTGCGGCCCTTGCGGTTCTTGACTGGTTGTGGTGCCGGGGTGTGGGTGGGAGGTGGCCGCATGAGCGTCCGGGTGGGGCTGTGGTCCGTATGTAATGGATTGCTGCTGGTGGATGGTGCTCGCTGGTATGGGGTGTGGGTGGGGGGGCTGCTGGTGGTGGTGGGGTGGGGGGGGCGGGGGTGGGTGTTGTGCTGGCTGGGGGTCCGGGCGTCCCTGTGGGTCGTGTGGGTGTTGCGTGTGTGCGCCGTGTGGACCTTGCGGTTCTTGACTGGTTGTGGTGCCGGGGTGCGGGTGGGAGGCGGCCGCATGAGCCCCCGGGTGGGGCTGTGGTGCGTATGTGATGGGTGGCTGCTGGTGGATGGTGCTCGCTGGCATGGGGTGTGGGTGGGGGGACTGTTGGTGGTGGTGGGGCGCTCCTACTAGGCCCTGGTGTTGCTGGTGTGCGTGCGCGGCTCCTCGCGGGGCCATGGGGGTGTACCGTGGCTCGTATGTCGTGGGCCCGTGTAGCGGGGGCGGCGGGTGGTGCTGGACCGCGTCGTGGTGGTGTGGGGGGTGTGCCGGTTGTGTGTGGTACCCCGGCGTTGGTGGATGTGGTGGCAGGGGCTGGGGGAATACGTGATGGTGTGGTGCGGTGATGTGCGCTATGTGGGGTGGGTGGTTCGCGGGGCCTGGTTGTGCTGGGGCGTGGTGGGGATGTAGCTGGTGGGGGTCGCCGTAGCATGGGGGCATTAGGGGGTAGGGGTTGGGAGGGACGGGGGCGTGGTGGTGGTGTTGGGGGTGCCATGTCCCCTGGCTCTGCGCGTATGGTGGTCCTGGCATGGTGTGGACGTGTGTGGGCGGTGGTGGCTGACTGGGCTGCAGGGTTTGGGTGCTGCGGTACGGTGGTGGTGGCGGGCGCTGGCGGTGGCGGTGTTGTTGGTGTGCCCCGGGGGTCTGGGCGTGGGGTGGTGCGGTGTGGCTGGACCCGAGCCTTGGTCGGGGCGTCGCGCCCTGCTGGCAGGCGCGTTGGCGGGCCCCCTGACCTGTCTTGGTCTTCTTGGCCTGGTGGGTGTCCGGGGCGGGTGAACCCCCCTGTCTCTTGTGGGCGACGGGGAGCGGGTGTGCCAGCGGTGTGCCTCTTGGAGGCTCGTCTTGAGGCCTCTGACGTAGGTTTCCTGGTCCGTGAGGCCCATCCGCGTGGCGGTGGCTTTGTCGGGGGCGGTCAGGTGGGCGTCCCGAAAAGACGCCCAGCCCTCCGGGGGCTTCTGTTGTGCGGGGTGGGGGTGGTGTGCCGGGTAGAGGAGTGCGCTGAGTGGGTAAGGTGTTCCCTTCCATCCGCCGAGGGCGTTGTTGAACCGGCGGCAAGTGATTCGGAGGTAGGCTGCTATCTCCTCTGGTGCCGTGTCGGCCCACGCTTCCGGCGTCAGGGCTGCTGCTTGGGGGGCCGGGAGTTGTGGGTCTGGGAGGTGTAGGTCTCGGTGGTGGAGGTATAGGGCGAGGAGGATGTGGCGGGCCGCCACGTTCAAGCCGCCTCCGCTGCGGCGTAGGGGTGGGCTGTGGGGGGGCAGGGGTATGCTGCCCGTGGCCACGACTATGGTCCATGCGTGGTCCGCCGCGTCCGCCACGTAGTACCCTCCCAGGTGGTCCCGGAGGGTGTCGGTGAGGAACCCGAAGAAGCTGGGGTGGCTGGCAGGGGGGGGTGCGGCTGGGGCCGCGGGCCGCTCGTGGTGGCGGGGGTTGAGGTCCCCGCAGTGGGGGCAGTCGGTGAGGCGGTGCGCGGCTCCCAGGCAGACCCAGTGGTCTGGGTTGCAGGGCAGGGCTGTCTGTGTTAGCCGCTGGCGAACGCAGAGGGGACATGCGGTGGCTGGCGGTTGGCGGTACCTGTGGACGGACGGCGGCGTAGGGGGATGGGGTCTGGTGGCGCGCGCATGCTGGTGGGAGTGTGTGCGGTGCCTGTGGTGTCCGTGTGTGCTGTGCCAGTGCTGTGCTCGGTGGACGGTGCGTAGACGTGGTGGGGGTTCCGTGTTGGTATGTCACGGGGTAGGTTCTCATGGTTGGTAGAACAGGAGTTTGAGGAGGTGGGCTTGGTCTGTTGGGGGCAGGGTTGCCGCATCCTGCAGGTATTTGTGGGTGCGGTATGTGAGCTGCTCCGCCGTCTTGGCAACGGCCGTCCGCTGCATGTGCGCCGCCGTGGCCTGGGGGTCCTCCGCGTGGGTGCGTAGCAAGGTGTAGACGGCAGTGGGGACGAGTCCCCTGCGGACTGCCTCGGCGAGAACTAGAGCGCATAAACTCAAAGGACCCTCGTAACGAGGGGATGCAGCGCCGAATTGGGAGATCTCAATTTGCTCGGTCGACCAAGGCGTCAGGACAACCCATCAGCTGATACAACATCAGGCTGTCCCGAGTCCTCTCCGTCGCAGAGAATTTTTCGGGGTTGAGGTCGAAGGTGGGTGAGTCACGTCCTTCGCGTAGTCGAAGATTCAAGCCGCGCTTTGGGAGCACGCAATTATGACTGTAGAGGAGTCCACCGGAAACGGCATTGCGGTTGCTCTTGAACGTGAGCCGTGCAGAATGGGCTGGACTTTCGGAGATTCCCGCTATTTGGAGGTGACCGGACACTCGAACAGCCCGAGCGATTCCTCTTGCAGGGTGGGGTAAGGCGGAGGGTAGCCGCCATCTGGGCATGGATCATACAGGGGGTGGTGGTGATTCGGCCTGGGGTAGGCCGTCGGAGTAAAAAAAGAAGGTCCAGAGACCACATTGTCGGGCCACAAAGGGGCCGTTGGAGAGGAGAATGGGTGGCCGGGGCCAAGGCAGTCGATGGGGGCATTGTAGGGCGTAGGGGGGGCTAACGCTCGTCCCACCGCCACATCTGGCCGGTACCTTGGCGCTGGATGTGACGGGGCCAAAGGCACATGGGCGCGAGGCGGTCCGCCAGAGAGTCCCGGTTGTCGAATTGAAGGAGCAGCCATGGAATGAGAGGCTTTTGTTGGGGGCGGGCCGCTGGGCATGGGCGCCGGTGTCGGCTGAAACCCATGCGACCCCAAGTACCTCTAGAACTGAGTGATCCTGAGATATAATTTTGTCTGCACAAACTCCGGAAGCGTATCTTTGAACAATTTCCGCTCCCTCACTCTCCCATCGAGAGTCTTCGTCTCCTCCGCTTTCTTCCAGACCTGGGGCAATGACCCCTGCACCTTGCGCTCCAAGTGGCCCAGACGGGCGTTCATGTTCTCCACGTTGCCCAGCGTGTTCTTCAGCATCTCGCAGAGCTTGTTGAAACTCTCCTGCAGGCGCTGAACCTTGGCAAGCGGGGCACCATGAGGCGGCAGACGGGAAAGAGAATGGGGGGGCAAAGGAAGGGAGAAGGTGGGCACCACCATGGGCAACAAGTTTCGGTCCTCGTGGATCTGTGTTTCCTTGAAAACGTCCCGAAAGGGCCCAGAATTGGCGGCCCTGTCGCCGCAACCACGACCGGCCGGCGCAACCACTTCTCACATGGGGTGGTCCCCCACATCCCCATGGGAATGGTCCCTCTTCTCTATCAGGTTGGGCACCTCAGGTGGCATGGGCACCCCGTTTTGCCTCCCTGAAACGCGCCACGTTCAGGTCCTTCACATCAGGGAGCAACAGGCCTGGGTGCTTGGATGTCAGGGCAAGGAGGACGGCCTCCTCGTCTTCTTCTTCCTTCCCATAATGGGATCCGCAGTACACCTCTTCCCTGTAGTGCCGGTCCCCTGCTTCCGAGCTGCCGTACCCTATGTCGGGCACCAAAACAACACCCAACCAACTTTCTGAATCTCTTTTGTTCCGCCCTCTACCAGCAGTCGCATGTCAAAGAGGTGAGCTCTCTCCAATCTCTTGCAACAGGTGTAAGTCAACAAGCTGGTGTGGGAGTTGAGATTCACGCACAGAAGCCAAGCCTCTGCTACCATGACACATATCCCGTGTGCTAGGACCTTCTCAGCCAATTCCTGATTTATTTGAACTCCAAATTCAACCAAGCAGAGCAAACACAAGAGAGATCAACGGCCAAAAGAGTCCGGTAGAGGTCCTGAGAGTGAAATGGTATGATATGACGCCTCATTCAGTACATAATTGGGCAATTAATCACAAAATCGATATCATCTCACCA
Source organism: Eutreptiella sp. 'Long Island Sound 2002' (assembly GCA_964036045.1). NCBI lineage: Eukaryota > Euglenozoa > Euglenophyceae > Eutreptiales > Eutreptiaceae > Eutreptiella > Eutreptiella sp. 'Long Island Sound 2002'. Next base: position 64,545,543 of record OZ038378.1, read on the forward strand.
CGAATTAATCAAATTCGGCTAATGTCAGATCATGGGTGAAAGGGGGGATCTGATGGAGATCGGACGAATTTATAACCAGTCACAGTCAGCATCCGCAGCACACGTCATTGCTCATTCATGACATGAATGGGCACAATGGGGGGAATCATGCATGATGAAATGATGGATCTCCCATCAGCATGTAAAAATCACAATCCGGTCGAAAATGGCATTTATTCACAAAACTAATCACATATCGACCCCACTCTTGGTACTTCTGAAGACAATGGTAGAAGGTCTTCTTCTGATTCGGAACAGTTGCATGATGTTCAATTCTCGCGCCATTCATGACCAGAATGGGATTGATCAATGATGAATCAATAACTGATCATGCCCGATGATGACCAATAATGGGCAGATGATGGGCAACGGACACGAAGAAAGGAATGAGTGAAATGTTTGACTTTTGAGGGCTGATGACCATGATGCATGATGATGGTGAGATAATCATGCATCATTGAGATGATGGTCATCATGTGAAGTGTACATGAATGATGATGGATGATCCTGAGATCGTCCCAGATGAACCAAGATGGGCCTCAGTACTTCACGCCACACGCTGGGTGCATATCCCAATACCAGCAGGTTAGTGTGCTTGGCAAGTTTACTTATTGCTTCAAAACAAAATACTAAGGAGGGCCAATCCCGAAACCTCACCTCTTTATTGTATACTACAGACCAATTGTTAGGCTCCCTACGGATGGAGTGTAGCAAACTCAAGTCATGAATGGAATGTACAACGAACAAACAACATATGTCTCCCATCACAAATGGTTCTATGCATGAGAAAGAATGCACACATGGAGTGAAATGAGTTTTGCCTAATTGCCTCTTCGTGTGACACCGAATCAATTTAATGCATGCTACTTAGAGAGAGATCGGGTCAAGAGATGCCCCGGGTCACGTGCTGAGACCTAGAGCCAATCCGCAGATGGAGTGCACGTGGAGAGACGTCCCGGGTCCAATGAGAGCACACCCATGTTGAGTTCAAAAGAGATGGGTCGGCCCGGATCCCAACCTTTTCCATTAGGACAAATCATTATTGCATAATTCAGACAGAAGCGGCAGATGCCTTCAGAAAAATGGCGTAGGGCATCTCATTCTAGGATCGCTGCCGTGGCAGATTGCTGGCTCGATTCCCGACCAGCCGCTTCAACTATGCTTCCGTGCAGCACTTCTTGGCCGGTTCTGTCAAACTTTGGGAACATCTTCAGCAGGAGACCAGGAAATGTGGAATTTTTGGTACTGATCTGTAGCTTGAGAGCCGTTTCATAGCTGGGAACATCAGAAATTCTGTCACAATGCACTGTACCACAATTGTTGCCCTTGGGGGTTGTGGAATTTTACCCCACATGATGAAAACTCGCAACATTGAAGTTTTGGACATTTCTTGATGCCAATGCCATGTGTTTTGATTCCAAGGTTTTCTGCTACCTTGGCATTACAATCGGCATGAAATCCATGCTTGCCCAGGTCAACTGGAGCCAAAGTGTCTCTTTGAAGTCTGGTATTTGAACAACGGTTTTTTCTGGTTTTCTGTCAAATTTCTCAGCATTATGCATCGATCTTCCTGGAAATGCTCTCTGGTCATAGATGACGAAAAGCTGATTGCAACTCTCCCTTCAAAAGATTGGGCCTTGCAAAGTGCGTGGGACATTCTCCATGGAGTTCTCAAGCGTCCAACAAAAGCCCAAAAGAAGTTGGTTATTCCTAACAGTCCTATTGCCTATCACTTGAAGAAGCTGAAGGAAGAAGGAGTCCGCATTGAAATTGAGCTGAATGCCTCTCAATCTGAAGTCTCTACTCCTCAACGTCAACAGGATGTTAAGGGTGATCCTGGGGACCTTTATGTCCAAGCCTACCAATGGGCGGGTCAAGAAGTAAGCGAAGGGAACCTATGTTCCCAGAAAGCTGCTTCTGAGGTGTACTTCCATTTTGCATAAATTTGTCCCCCCACAATTAGTGCCAAGGTCCTCAAAAATGATGATGCTCCCCACAGGAAGAGGGGAAAGGCTACTTTCCTGCCCCCCGATGTCGAGTGCAAACTTGTGGACTCCTGTATTGCATTGCGTAGGATAAACGTTCCACTATTTAAGGAAGGATTAAGAGCTTATTGGAATACCTTGAATCAAGGAATTAAGTTGGTTTCCTTGTGCAAGCGCGGCGAAAGTTGTGACCGTTGGTATTATAACTGGCTACTTAGGTACCATGAGAGGCTCGGTACTGCAGCAGCAAAGCCTTTAGAGGTGGATCGCGAACAATGGACCACTTCTAACAATGTTGGCAAACAATACCAAGTCTTAAACCAAACATGTGTTGATTTGCGCTTTGCTTTCACGAACCCTAGTTTCTCAGCAGATTAGCCCCTTAGTGAGTCCACAAGTTCCATCCTTGTGCTTTGGGTTGAACTCTTGCATTCGATGATTCCCGATTCCAATAAGAAATGACATACTGGGACACAAACACACGGACCACCATTTGCAAGGAGTTGTCTAATAAAGGGCAGGCTCATGCGATTGACGCGGGTGCCTCTGACACTGTTGTAGGACCTGCTGAACCTAAAACTGAGGATCCCGTAGCTCCGATGCCCTTAACTGGGCTTATAGTTGATTCCCTTGGGAGCCTAGGAGCTGCCTTCAGCGAGTTGCACGTGCGGACACCTGAAGGCAAGGTGAATGAGAAGGATACAGGGGAAGAAGGAGCTGAAGACAACCGTGTAGGAGAACATGTACCAACATATGATGTATCCTCCGGTGAAAGGCCCTCTGAGAGTGGTCCAGGCGCAACCAAACACCCTACAGCATCCTCTGCTGCAGCCACTACACTCAGGGCTACACATTCAGCAACATTCTCTCCTACAATCACTCCACCCGTGGCTGACGGTACATGCTTTACTGGCATGCCATATCGAACCCGAGGAGTGGAACCACTCGCTACTGAGCCACCTGTGGCACATCTAGACAGCGAACCCTTGGCCCCTGGCTCATTCTACTCTGCCATCCACGCCCGGTCCCGCGCGCTGGCGCCTGCTGCCAGAAAGAAATAAAAAGATAAGTAAAACACGACGAAACAAATTTCTAAATAGCTAAAATCAAAGAAAATTAGCATAAAAAACAGCCAGGCAAAAAAAGGTGCAGCAAAGCGCGTAAAACGCGAGGAAACATTCTTAGGTCTCGAATAGGCAAATAAACAGCGCCGTAAGCGCCGTAACGCAACGACAAACGTAACGACGTCTTTGTCCTGTCGTATACTCGCATATAGTCAAAGAAAAACGCGTCGCCAGCAGCGCCTAAAAGTCGAAAAAACTTTTCTAAGTTGTCGCGACGCTGTACCACGCTCCCTCTTGCTTTTCTTTGCTTCCATGTATGTCCCCTCTCCTCCTTGTTCCCCCCTTCTCCTTTCGCATCAGTGCAGGCGGGCGGCCCTGGGGGAAACGCGGTCCAACCCTTGCAAGCCAAGAACACCAACGACAACAACTCTATCGAGGTACCGTGACAACAACTCCGTCGAGTTGCCCGCTAACAAGTAAGTCAGCAATGTAGCAATGGTCTTACTGCCTGCCTGAGTGGGTGCGTTGGGTACTGTCTAATTTTCTAGTGAGAAAAATTTCGTTTTTCTTATTTCACAAGAATGTTTTCAAAGGTAGAGACAAACAGCAGTGGCCTTTGAAGAAAAAAGGAACAACAACCACACAGAGCAAAGGAGAACACACAGCACGGCCCGGCATGACGGAACCACAAGGCAGCACAGCACCACAGGTCACAGCACAGCGCCGCAGGGCACCACAACACACCACACCACACAACAGGGCAGCACCACCGCACCAGAGAGCGCCAAAGAAAACAGCAAAGTACACAGCAATACACGACAGCATGAGGCACCAGAAACAGCACAGACAGAACCAGCACTGAACTGAACGACGCAGGGGCCCCGAAAATCACAGCACACAACAGAGTAGCAGGGCACGCGGGCAGACAGAGACACCAGCGACAAAGAACGCCACCAAAAGACAACAGCGGACAACCAGACCCAGCAACAAACACCCGGAAACAACGGGTAACAACACACGGCACCGGGCAGCGCAAAAGAGGCAACAGAGCACCACACAGCAAGACACGACGCAGACAACAGCACAATGTACGACAGCCGCCACAGCAGAACAACACAGCACCGCACGCCAGGACAGAGCACAACAACGGGCCACAACAGGGGACCAGGCAACAGCAACAGGCCCGACAACAAGGGCAGCAGCAGGGAAGGGGGGGGGGAGAGTAGGACAATGCCATACTACCTAAACAACGCAGCACGACGGAGCGGATGAGAGGACCAGACGACACCACATAGGATTTTATGACGCCCGAAAATCCCAAAACTTGCAGCATAAAAAAAAACACCCTTTTAAGTAGTTAGCATGCTGTAAATTGTGTTTGGGCGATCTGTGTCCCCGTACAACATGCTTTTTTGCATCCAGCACCCTCAAAATAGGGGTGGGGAGGTCTTCAACTGCTTTGCTGAGGCCAAAAAACACAATTTTTCACCAAAAAGCGGCCATTTTTTGCCGTTTTTCCATGAAAAATGGCAAGTTTTGGTGCATACACATGCTGTAAATTGCGTTTTCGTGATCTGAGTGCCCCTACAACCTGCTTGTCGGCATCCAGCACCCTCAAAATAGGGGGGAGGGGTCTTCAACTGCTTATCTGAAGCTAAAAAAAACTCAATTTTTGGCCAAAAAATAACCATTTTTGGCCGTTTTTTTCATGAAAAATGGCAATTTTTGGTGCATACGCATGCTGTAAATTGTGTTTTCGTGATCTGTGTCTGCCTAGAACCTGCTTTTTTGCATCCAGCACCTTCAAAATAGGGGGGGGTCTTCAAATGCTTGTCTGAGGCCAAAAAACTCAATTTTCGACCAAAAACGGCCATTCTTGGCTGTTTTTTCATGAAAAATGTATGCTGTAAATTGTGTTTTCGTGATCTGTGTCTCTTCAGAACCTGCTTTTTTGCATCCAACACCCTCAAAATCGGGCGGGGGGTTTTCAATTGTTTGTCTGAAGCCGAAAAACTCAATTGTTGACCAAAAAGCGGCCATTTTTTGCCGTTTTTTCATGAAAAATGGGAAATTTTGGTGCATATGGATGCTGTAAATTGTGTTTTCCTGATCTGTGTGTGCCTACAACCTTTATTTTCGCATCCAGCACCCTCAAAATAGGGGGGAAGCCTTCAACTGCTTGGCTGAAGGCAAAAAAATCAAATTTTTGACCAAAAAATCCCTTTTTTTGGCCGATTTTGGAACGAAAATGGTCTTCAACCGCTTGTCTGAGGCCAAAAAACTCAACTTTTGACCAAAAAACGGCCATTTTTTGGACTTTTTTTCATCGTTGGGCAAGATGCGAGAAACGTGCACGTAGGCGCCGGCATGGGTTCGATGAAACATTGGGTCCGTCCGACCTGTGCAGACCACACTGCCATGCAGAGGCAACGGGGATGTGGGATGGACACCTGGGTTGTTGCGTTAAGAAAAGACAAAATAAGTTGCTGGCAAAATGCAGTTTGGGCATCTGCTCAATACACCTGTGTGTCTGCAGGAGTGGGCAGCGGACCACTGTACGTTGGGTAGGCAACAGGCGCATCATATGTGTAAACAGGTGGGGGGCCATTGTATGTTGGGTACTGCACAGGAGTCACTGGGGTGTTCCATGGTGCTGGCAGTGCGTAGGGCACACTGCTACCATAAGCGTCCTGGACTTCAAACTCTGTGTCTCGCCCCTTTTGAGGGGCAACCTGCCCATCTGCAACAAACCACTTGTACCAGAAAATGCCATACAGAAGGGGGTTGATGAGGTTCATGAGATGTCCCAGAATGGCGCTGACGAGGTTCAGATTGTCAGGGTATTCCCTGTTCAACAGTCCGAAGCCAATCAGTGGGATCCCAAGGACCCACCCGCAAAGGAAAACAAACCAAAAGCCGAGAAGACCGAAGCGGACTGTCTTTGACAAACCACTCCGCTTGTAGATCTGAACATAGAGGAGCAGGACACCGAACACACATGGAACCATGATCAGCAGCCACAGGGCCACAGGGCCACAGGGTCACAAATGGTGGTTTGCCAAGGCCCAACTAACCTAGGGAACAAGGTTGAGCAATTTCAAATCTCATGACACTGCCCCTAAATCTACTTATACTAGAATTAGACGTCAAACAGGGCAAATAAGGCTGTTTTGGGGCAATTTTGGCACCCACCGTGGATATATCTTGATGCAAGAGCATGCAGGGTCGCATATGGTGTTTTGCCAAGGCCAAGCTAACCTCAGGAACAAGGTGGAGCAATTTGAAATCTCATGATACCTCCCTTAAATCTACTTATACTAGAATTGGACGTCAAACAAGGCAAATATGGCTGTTTTGAGGCAATTTTGGCACCCGCCGTTGATACATCTTGATTCAAGAGCATGTAGGGACACATATGGTGTTTTGCCAAGGCCAAACTAACCTTAGCAACAAGGGTGAGCAATTTGAAAACTCATGATACCTCCCCTAAATCTACTTATGCGAGATTTACAAGTTAAAAAGGGCAAATATGGCTGTTTTGGGGCAATTTTGGCACCCGCCACTCAATTATCTTGTTGCACCACCATTTAGGGTCAAATATGGTGGTTTGCTAAGGCCAAACTAACCTTAAGGAGAACCTTGACCCATTTGAAATCTCATGAGACCTCCCCGAAATCCACTTATGCCACTTTCTTCGTGAAAAAGTGCCAAAAAAGGCCCGAAAAGGCGGTATTTTGGAAATATCTCCCCAAAGGTTGATGGGATGACCGTGATTTGATCACAGGAGCAGGATATGGTTGCGATTGGCAGATTGCGCTTCTTGAATCTGCTTAACTGCGCACAGAATTGGCACAAATCTCGCAAAATGAGCCAAAAATGCTTGCGGCGGCTGCAAAAATCGCGACCGCGGCGGTTTCTGCGATAGTCCGGCAACTGAATTTTGGGATCTAGCGACATCGTAAAATCCTATGTGCAGCGCACCACGACACCACACAGCACCAAAGAAAACACGACAACACACAACAACGGACAACGGCACCACACAAAACGAAACACCGCACTACACAGCACGGCTTAGCAGGGCACCGCACGACACCAACAGAAACGGCGCAGCCAGCGCCAACGGCAGATGGCCAGCAACAAAACCAACAACACACCACGTCAGCACACCAAACAGCAAGGCACCCGCACAGCAGCACAGTACCGCACAGAAAAACACCCAAAAACACCACAAACCACACAAAACAGCCCTCACCAGACGGCGGCGTGACACGACAAGATGCGGGACACCGCAAAAAAATAGGAGCAGCCGCCGGGGGGGGGGGGGGTAAAGCTTCAGTGCACAGCGCACACACCACACTAAAGATCGCGCACGCGGGAGGAAAAAGACCGGTAGCCAAACGTTGCCGAGGCCAAGGGAACTGGGGAGGAGGAACCAACAAACAGCAGGGAGGCAAAAAGAAACAAAAAAAGGAACAAAGAGGGGGGGGGGGGGGGCTGGGCAGCCACAAAGCGCTGAGGCCGAGGGCACCCAGGGCCAGAAAAACAACAACGAAAAAACGGAGACAAGCGGGACGCAGAAGAAAAAGAGAGAGGGCGGGGGAGCAACCACAAAGCGCCGAGGCCCAGGGCATGCAACGCCGGAAACAACAGACGAACGAACGCAAGAGGCGCACAACACAAAAAAAAGAAAGAAGGGACAAGAACACACCAAGGGCACACGCAGCCTGGAGGGGGCCCGAAGAAAAGAACAACGGCAACACGAACAGGGAGGCGCACCAGAAGGCGCCAGGGAGGCCGGCCCGCCCAACCCGGCCATGACGCCGCCCGAATGGACGGGTGCAACCAGAGGAAACACGGCAGGCCGGCCCGCCCGAGCCTGCAAGGACACCACCTCTACGGGCGAGTGCAACTACATACACACACACAGGAGAACACAACCACAAACACCCATACACGCGGACCCCGGCGTGGCGTCCTCCGACCCAGAAGGGGAGGCGTTGGCGTCCGCGCGAAACAGCCCCGGTGCACCAGCCGAGCCCCCATGGATAGGCGGACGGTACGGGAAACCGGACTGGTGAGTGACGGGGTCAACATGCGCAAACCCTCCGCAGCGCACGCAGCCCTAGACCGACGCCGGAGGGATCCGCTAGGGATAACCCCATCGTGGGGCCCCGAACGGGTACGAAGTGGAGCGAGCGCAGCACCCCCTCGTGGCGGGGGCTAGCGGCAGGCACAATGAGCCCCGTTCTCTGCCGACCTGCACGTGCCCCTTGCCGCGAGCCAGTAAGTCCAGGGGCACAGGCTTTTGGTAGGGGAAGGCACCACGGCAACGAGAGAGCCCACCGGCACGCTGAGAGCGACCGGACCGGACGAGGCACGGCGTAGCAGCGCGGGCTGACAGGGCACGCCAGAGATGCACGCCGCCGGCCACAACCAAGGCACACGACCAGGTGTCAAGCAACCACAGCCAGCCGTAGGAACACACACCACACCAAAAACACGTAGAGCGCGCAAGCATGCCGAGCGCACGAAGGAACCAAAGCAGACACACAATAGCGCAACATCCCGCAACACACCACACAAAACAAACCACACGAGCACACCGCTGCACAAGCGCCAAAGGGCCAAGGACACCACACACATAATACAACACACCGAGCGTGCACACTGGTGAACGGGAGCCAAGTGGCCTAGGACAGAGAACACACAACACAACACACCGAGCGGTCACACTGGTGAACCGGAGCCAACTGGCCAAGTTCACCGCACGCGCAACACAACACACCGAGCGGGCACACCGATCAACAGGAGCGGAGTCGCCAATGATAGCGTACACACAGCACACCGAGCGTGCACACCGGTGAACTGGAGCCAAGTGGCCAAGGACACCGTCCACGCAGCACATCGTTGGACAGGGACCAAGTGGCCAAGGACACCGCACACGCAACACCACACACCGAGCGGGCACATGCAGGGTGAACAGGAGCCAAGTGGCCAAGGCCACCGCACACACAACACAACACACCGAGCATGCACACCGGTGAACGAGGGCCAAGTGGCCAAGGACACCACACACACAATCCAACACACCGAGCGTGCACACCGGTAAACAGGAGCCAAGTGGCCAAGGACACCGCACACACAGCACACGGAACCTGCACATCGGTGAACGGGAGCCAAGTGGCCAAGGACATCGCACGCACAGCGAAAAACACGGAGCGGGCACAGCGGTGAACCAGCGCCAATTGGCGAAGGACACCGCACACAAAGCACAGAAGGCGTACACACCGGTGACCAGGAGCCAAGTGGCCAAAGACACTGCACAGGCAACCCAACACACCAAGCAGGAACATCGGTGAACATGAGCCAAGTGACCAAGGACACTAGACACACAGCACACCGAGCGGGCACACCGGTGAACAAGAGCCCAGTGGCCAACAACACCGCGCCACACGGAACACTGAACGTGCAAAGCGCAGAGCGGGAGCCAAGTAGCCAAGGACACCGCACAGCAAACGCAATGCACCGAGCGAGCACACGCCTGAAGAGGAGCCAAGAGGCGGAGGACACCGGGCGCGCAACACAACACACAGAGCGGGCACACCGGTGAACAGGAGCGGAGTGGCCAAGGACAACGCGCTCACAGCACGGCACGCGGACACACCGGTACACAGGAGCCAAGTGGCCAGGGACAACGCACGCCCAGCACAACACACTGAGCAGGCACACCGGTGAAGAGAGAGCGAAGTGGCCAAGGACACCAGACACACAGCACACGGAGCGGGGACAACCGCTGAACTAGTGCCCAGTGGCCAAAGGTACCGCACACAGGGCACACCGAACGTGCACACCGGTGAGGAGGAGCCAAGTGAACAGGGACACCGCACACGCAACGAACTACACCAAGCCGGCACAACGTTGAACAGGAGCTAAGTGGCCAAGGACACCGCACACACAGCACGCCGAGCTCGCACATCGGTGCACAGGAGCGAAGTGGCCCAGGACACGGCACATGCAACACAACACAGCGAGCGGGCACACCGCTGAACAGGAGCCAAGTGAACAAGGACACCGCACACACAGCACACCGAACGTGCACACCGGTGAACAGGAGCCAAGTGAACAGCGACACCGCAAACGCAAGGAACTACACTGAGCGGGCACAACGTTGAACAGGAGCCAAGTGGCCAAGGACACCGCACACACAGCACGCCAAGCTCGCAAATCGGTGCACAGGAGCGAAGTGGCCCAGGACACGGCACATGCAACACAACACAGCGAGCAGGCACACCGCTGAACAGGAGCCAAGTGAACAAGGACACCGCACACACAGCACACCGAACGTGCACACCGGTGAACAGGAGCCAAGTGACCAGGGACACCGCAAACGCAAGGAACTACACTGAGCGGGCACAACGTTGAACAGGAGCCAAGTGGCGAAGGACACCGCACACACAGCACGCCGAGCTGGCACATCAGTGCACAGGAGCCAGGTGGCCCAGGACAGGGCACAAGCAACACAACACAGCGAGCGGAAACCGCGGTGAACAGGAGCCAAATGGCCAAGGACACCGCACACGGGGCACAGCGAGCGCGCACACCAGTGAACCGCAGTCAAGTCGCCAGGCACACCGCACTCGCAACACAATGTACCGAGCGGGCACACCAATGAACAGGGGCCAAGTGGCCGAGGACGCCGCACACGCAACACAACACACCAAGCGGGCACACGGGTCAACAGGAGCCAAGTGGCCAAGGAAACTGCACACGCAACACAACATACGGAGCGGGCACACTGGTGAACAGGAGCCAAGTGGCCAAGGACACTGCACACACGGGACACGGAATGTGCACATCCGTGAACAGGAGCCAAGTGACCAGGGACACCGCACACGCAACACAAGATACCGAACGTCCACACCGGTGAACACCAGCTAAGTGGCCGAGGACACCGCACACACAACACAACACAGCGAGCGGGCAAACAGGTGAACAGAAGCCACGTGGCCTAGGACACCGCGCACACAGCACACCGCGCGGGCACACGGGTGAACAGGAGCCAAGTGACCAGGGACACCGCACACACAAAAAAACACGACGAGCGGGCACTCGGATGAACCGGAGCGAAGTGGACAGGGACACAGGACACACAGCACACCGAACGTGCACAACGGTGAACAGGAGCCAAGTGACCAGGGACACCGCACACACAACACAACACACCGAGTGGGCACACCTGTGAACAGGAGCGAAGTTGCGGAGGACACGGCACACACAACACAACAAACGGAGGGGGCACACTGCTGAACAGGAGCCAAGTGGCCAAGGACACCGCACACACAGCACACCGAGCTGGCACACAGGTGCGCAGGAGCCGAGTTGCCAAGGACACTGCGCACGCAACAAAATACACCGAGTGGGTACATCCTTGAACAGGAGCCCATTGGCCAAGGACACCGCACACACGGCACACCGAGCGTGCACAGCGGAGAACGGCAGCCAAATGGCCAAGCATACCGCACACACAACACATCACACCGAGCAGGCACACTGGTGGACAGGAGCCAAGTGGCCGAGGAGACCGCATACGCAACACAACACACCGAGCGGGCACACGGGTGAGCATAAGCCAATTGACCACGAACACCGCGCACACAGCTTACTGCGCGGGCACACCGGTGAACAGGAGCCAAGTGGCCAAGGACACCGCACGCACAACACAAGACACCGAGCGGGCTCATGGGTGACCAGCTGCCGAGTGGCCAAGGACACCGCACAGACAGGACACCCAACGTGCACACTCGTGAACAGGAAGCAAGTGACCAGGGACACCGCACACGCAACACAACGCACCGAGCGGGCACACCGGTGAACAAGAGCCCAGTGGCCAAGGACACGGCACTCTCAGCACACCGAGCGGGCACAGCGGTGCACAGGAGCCAAGTGGCCAAGGAAACTGCACACGCAACACAACATACGGAGCGGGCACACTGGTGAACAGGAGCCAAGTGGCCAAGGACACTGCACACACGGGACACGGAATGTGCACATCCGTGAACAGGAGCCAAGTGACCAGGGACACCGCACACGCAACACAAGATACCGAACGTCCACACCGGTGAACAGCAGCTAAGTGGCCGAGGACACCGCACACACAACACAACACAGCGAGCGGGCAAACAGGTGAACAGAAGCCACGTGGCCTAGGACACCGCGCACACAGCACACCGCGCGGGCACACGGGTGAACAGGAGCCAAGTGACCAGGGACACCGCACACACAAAATAACACGACGAGCGGGCACTCGGATGAACCGGAGCGAAGTGGACAGGGACACAGGACACACAGCACACCGAACGTGCACAACGGTGAACAGGAGCCAAGTGACCAGGGACACCGCACACACAACACAACACACCGAGTGGGCACACCTGTGAACAGGAGCGAAGTGGCGGAGGACACGGCACACACAACACAACAAACGGAGGGGGCACACTGCTGAACAGGAGCCAAGTGGCCAAGGACACCGCACAAACAGCACACCGAGCTGGCACACAGGTGCGCAGGAGCCGAGTTGCCAAGGACACTGCGCACGCAACAAAATACACCGAGTGGGTACATCCTTGAACAGGAGCCCGTTGGCCAAGGACACCGCACACACGGCACACCAAGCGTGCACAGCGGAGAACGGCAGCCAAATGGCCAAGCATACCGCACACACAACACATCACACCGAGCAGGCACACTGGTGAACAGGAGCCAAGTGGCCGAGGAGACCGCATACGCAACACAACACACCGAGCGGGCACACGGGTGAGCATAAGCCAATTGACCAAGAACACCGCGCACACAGCTTACTGCGCGGGCACACCGGTGAACAGGAGCCAATTGGCCAAGGACACCGCACGCACAACACAAGACACCGAGCGGGCTCATGGGTGACCAGCTGCCGAGTGGCCAAGGACACCGCACAGACAGGACACCCAACGTGCACACTCGTGAACAGGAAGCAAGTGACCAGGGACACCGCACACGCAACACAACGCACCGAGCGGGCAGACCGGTGAACAAGAGCCCAGTGGCCAAGGACACAGCAATCTCAGCACACCGAGCGGGCACAGCGGTGCACAGGAGCCAAGTGGCCAAGGACACCGGACAGGCAACACAACACACGAAGCCGGCATATCGGTGAACAGGAGCCAATAGCCAAGGACACCGCACACACAACACAACACACCGAGCGGGCGGACCGGTGAACAGGAGCCACGTGGCTCACTACACTTCAGAAACAACACACTCAGTGTGCACATCGGTGAACAAGAGCCAAGTGGCCAAGGACACCGCAGACAGAATACAGCAGAAGCGCGCACCGGTGAAAAAGTGCCAAGTGGTCACAGACATCGCACACAAGAGGACATTGGGCGGGCACACCAGTGAACTAGTGTCAAGGGGCTGAGGACACCGCACACACGTGCGCAGCTAGGGCGGCCGAGGGAGGGGAAACAAGAAACCACACTCCATTTGTCGGACGCACTTGGGCGACCAAGCTGACCCACCGGGCCAGTACCAGGGGCGGTACCCCAAGGCCGCTGCTCCCAGCCCAGCCAGGCTGCATCGGGGACCATGGCAAACGTCACCCAGAGCCATTGAAGGAACCGCTGACAGGCGAGCCGGTACCCAGTCCAGGACTGGGTCGCCTCCCAAGCAGAGCGGCCCCGCAACTCAAGCCATAGGGGTGAGGCAATCGTACTGCAGACTCGCGGGTTCAATACCCCCTTGTGGTGAGACGTACCCCAAACGGAGAAGCTAAGGGCAGGGCAGCCCTCCAGATCCGCCGCCGAAGGGAGGTGGCATGTGGCCCTACCCATGGACCCATGTGGGGACACCCTCCCACCCGGGTGGGTGCCCGCGACACTGCCTTCCCAAGCACCTGCGGGAGCGGCTTAAGGGGCACCTGAACTAGGGCAGTGGGAGGAACAGGACGTCCCCTTGATAAGACCTTCTTCCTGCATTGTCAATAGAGGTATCCGGAACACCCGAAGGTACCTACCTACCTACCTTGCTATCCACGAGCTTGCCCCTTGTCCTGAACATGACGCCTATCCTAGGGCCCCCGTTGGTGTGTGCCGTCTTCCGTTGCCTGGCTATACCATGCCAGAGCCTGGCTTTACTTCACTGAGTGGCCTGCGAGGTCCTGAGGTAGGTAGTAACGTATCTTGGGGACCTTGGGATGCCTCGTTTATCAATGCAGGAAGAATGTCTTATCAAGGGGACGTCCTGTCCTTCCACAGCCCCAGTTCAGGTGCCTCTTAAGCCGCTCCCGCAGGTGCTTGGGAAGGCAGTGTCGCTTCCACCCAGTGCATGTGTCCCGGGTGCGAGGGTGTCCCCACCTGTGCCCGTTGGTAGGGTCAGATGCCTCCTGCTGCAGACGGCAGCTCTAGGGGGCTCCCTAGCCGTGTGGAGTGTCACTCACCACCGCGGGTATTGCTTCTGCAAGTCTACGGTACGATGGCCTCACCCCTGTGGCTCAAGTTGCTGGGTCCCGCTGCTTGGCAGGCGACCCTCTCCTGGGCTGTGTGCCGGCTCGCCTGTCACTTTTTGTTGCCATGGCTCCGGTAGTAAGAAAAGGTGTATTCCCATGCCTAAAGGTAAGCTTTCATTGCTTTAGAGATGCCTAGAGGCATACCACATTTTTAGTTTAGTATTGAGCTAACCAAAAAGGGGTGACAAAAAATTTTGGCCTAGAAAACCAAGCACTAAACTTAGGATGTTTTGAGGACCCCTGACCCCCCAAACTGATTGGACCTGGACACCATTTCCTGGATCAACTAGGCGCTGACATTGATTCAGACACTATTCATTTATTCATATTTTCTCATGACTGCTTAGCTATCCTATTGGTCTGCACCCTAGGGGGCTGGGGCACCTCCTTTTGAGAGGTCCTGGGTTCAATACCCAGTCAGCCTAACCAAGTAGGAAGTTTTCATGTGACATGGCAGTGACCCCAGGGCCACAAGCCATGCCAGCTCAGCACCCATGGGCCCGAAAACAAAGAGAGCACATCTCAAGATGGCACCTTAAAAGCGGGAGTGCGCATATGGGCAGTTTCGCCATGATTGTAGGATATTTTCCAACTATCCTTTCTAAATGTGTAGTCATTGTGAGTTCCTGTGTGTACATACATCGTCTATCTTTTCTCCATTGACTGCAGCCCTTTATGTTGTGCATTTGATCCCAAAATTCCTCTTATTGCACTGTGGGTACTTGGAAGCTTTGGTCTATCATTTCATTTTATTAAAAACATTGCTATACGGAAAACGTGAGCTACATCAAGAAGCAGCAGGAGCAAGCAGGGGCACAAAACAAAACAATGTCATCAAGAGCATCAACAGTGAAAGCCTGTTCAGACCCTCGGTAGCAGAGATTTGCAGTCTTTGCGTACCTGCCACCCCGTGCAGTAGAACCAGTACGCAGAGACTGACTACCCTCTTGATCAGCGGAAGAATACAACATAAACACCAAGGACACTGCCCAGAAGACAGCGCCCACAGACGCACCGGCAAGGCCGGCACCGAAGCCCAGACCTCGTGAACCTGAACCTTAGGACCCTGTACCTTCAGTGCCCTTAAGTGGGATTGAGGATACTTCGCTTGGGGGTCCTGGAGCTGCATTCAGCGGACTATCCGTTGGAACATCTGAAGGCCGGGAGAAGGAGAAGGGAGCAGTGGATATGGGAGCCGAAGAGGAAGACCCTGGAGGTAAACATGATCCATCGGATGAGGTACCCTTCGATGACAAACTTTCTGAGAGCCCACCAAGCGCTTCTGAACACCCTGCAGCACCCTCTCCAACTACCACTACACACCCAGCCACACACCCAGCAACATCCTCACCCACAACCACTCCACCTATGGCTGAGGGTCGAGGCTTTACTGGTATGCCTTACCCGGCCTGTGGTCTGGACGCTGTCGCGAATGCGCCACTAATGTCGACTGCAGTCAGCGAACCAGTGGCATCCTGCTCCACCTACACCGGTATTCATGAGCCCATAGCACGCCGCTACGCTGAGGACTATCACAGGCCCCCTACGCTGTCGGCCCAAACTTTATTCCTGGCCATGCAGCGCCAGAGACTGGCTATGCCATGCCAGCGCCTGGCCTCACCTCTCTGAGTGGCCTTTGGGGCCCTGAGCCATGTGGAAGAAGTAGCAGGGGCTCACAAAATGCTCTAACAGGTCGCTGACGTGCTCGGAGATCAAGTAAGCTTCCGTGGCGCTACTGGTGAGCTAGTTGCCAACTTGACGCAGGAAATTAGGGACAAACAGAGGCCCTTGATAACAGCTGATGGGTCACCTATGACGATCAGAGCTTCCTTTCACAGAGTGCAGGCCAACCAGCTGGTGGCGGGACTGACTCACACTCTGGGTGGCATGAGAGTTCGACCTGTGCCAAACCCTGCAGCAATACCAAGGAGTCCCTTCGTGCCAAGAACTGCCCAGGCTCCCTATAGCCATGTGGAGAACTCCACCCGAGCCGAGCTGCATCAGTTGGGACTGACAGCTTTAAGGGCTATGGTTGATGTGGAGACCTATGGCTCCAGCGACTTGGGCGTTGACACTTCGGATGATGAACCGCCGTCTTTCACGTCAGCTTCACCCTCTGAGGTCGAGGGGTAATAAGCATTGAGAGGAGCTTATTGTCTTATCCATGGCGGCTGGTGTTGTTTGAGCCATGGAGCGCAGGATCAAAATTTATTCTCCAAGCAGAGTAAAAAAATCAGAAAAAAGAAAATCCTTCAGAAAATGCAATCCAAAAAATTCATGATAATTCAAAACCTAAGGGAACCACTTTAGGAGGTTGAAGGTGGTGATGCAGATGCCTTGGTGTTTGCTTAATGGGGCTCACCCTGGTTATGCAAAGTTCAGCAATCTCTTGAAGCACAAACGGATACTAGACAAAACCCAAACAAATGATGATGTGTGGTTCAAAACCTCGGTACCTCACCAATACAAGTTCTCCAAATTCTGATTCCTCGATTGAACGTGAACTCACGGCATTGTGGCCATTGAGACAATTTGAGATTAAAGCATAATTGCTGGAGGCATGATTGGGCAAGGAGGTCATGAGATATGAAGCAACCTTTGCAACAAAAGAGACAACACATCGTGGGACCGAGAAGGAGAGAGAGAGAGGAAAGCATCGGTGAAGTGATGAACCCATGTCATGCAGGCTGCTTTGAGTAATGCTGGCCGGGGGCCAACCCCCATGCATCAAAAAACCGATGTCATGCAAAAATATGAATTTCGGCTTCAAACAAACTCCAAGCCCATGGGGAGGTGAGGTCCAAAGTTGAGGGGAGTAGTGAACACATGCCATGTATGTGCCTTGACACACATGTACTCAATGAGAATGATCATGCATGAATTTATGAAGAATGAATTGTGCATGTGCATAGAAATGCATACATGTCAGGTCATGCATGTTGGAGAATTGAGGATTCTTCAGATGGCAACTCACATGTGACCATACTCAAACGGAGATGTTGTTCCACCCTTGTTGTACCCTTGACCTCTGGTATATTGCGAGAATGAGATTTGATCGAGCTCGAGAATGGAATTTGATTGGCAAAGGTTCACAAAAATTTGTGCAAAAAAAAACACCATGTGGTTGTGAGAAGCAAGTGGTGTGTCATCGGCAACGTGGGACTGAGGCGGCTTCTTTAAACCGACTTGAGAATCATCATTGCGGTCCAAGGCAATGCTGACGAAAACTGGCTGGGACCGATGCGATGAATGAAGGAAGTCTCGACATTTGAATACTAAAAACACTTTGTCTTCAATCTTATACTAAAATTGACAGAAATTTGGAATTTCCGTCCACGTCTCGGCATTCGTCATGGGGCCGCTCTTGCTGTCGGGGGCCGCATGCCGATCTTCAATTGTTATTGGAATTGGAGGATTTGTGATGCATCTTCATTAAATTTCGAGCCGAATAACCGCCAATTGATGCCCCGATGCCCATTTTCATTACACTGCCGTCCTAGACTACGTCATGCTGTCCGGGCAGTGCACGTGGTCGATCTGAACCTAAATTGGCAAATACATCGTCAATGATAAGGGGTTGAGGGATTTCTTTGAAGGGAGTATGTTACCGACCCCATGATGCCCATGGGCATGAACTGAGGCTTTTTGAGAGCAACCGGATGTCACTGTTGAATCAGGCACCCTCAAAATAGTGAGGTATGAGGCTTGTAGGTCAAGCTGGACCATCTCAGCTGTAATTCTCATTTTTTACCGTTACAAAAAATGGCAAACGAGAAGCATGGACTCTGGAGACTGAAAAAATGAAATTCTGTCGTCCCACTGTGATATGGCGCAAAACAATCATCATATTTGAACTCAGCAATCTCAACGTAGGGAGGATGGGGGTGCACGACATCAGTTCTGGTCAATGTTCCCAAAAGGAGCATTTTCAGCAACTTCGAAAAACGCGCGCTGCTGAAATTGGACAAACAGCACCCTCCTGCACCCTGCCTCAAGCCACAAAACCTCATCTGGTGTCTAACGAGGGTGCCCAGTGCGTCAGGCACCCTAGAAGTAGGCAGGGTGTGTGTCAAATGGACCCCCTAGGGCATAACGTTGACAAAATTGGATTTTTTGTCAAAACAATCGATTTTTGCCTGATGCCAGCCAGAAATCTGAATCTGCAAAGGCAGGGGGGGGGGGGGGGGCTGACTCAGTGTCCCGTGGGTCCAAACAGACATCAGAACTGAATTTGGCATACCCAAAATCGGGGCTTTACACACTTTAATCGCGCACGTCGGACGTCAAATGCAAAACCCCATTTTTGGCATCAAAAATTGGTCTTTGCTCTGATGAAGTGAAAAAGTGTCAATGTGGAACTAATCTGTACGTCACAGTGCCGCTCAGCTGTCAATTGGTGCGAAGAGAGTGGTACGGTTGCACTTGGCATCCCTAAAATAGGGGGGACTGTACCCTATATCACCGGCCTGGGTCCCGGAGGTCAAAAACATACTTTCACCCCGGAGGGGTGGGGGCGGGGGGCTGCCAGAGTTCTGGCTGACAGCTGGCTGATTTCCTGACGTCGACCAGGAATTGCGACAAAAATTTAAAACGGGGCGAAAAATGGTTTCGTAAATTTCTAGGAGTTCTTTGTGACCAACTAAGCTGTATGAAACAATTCTACGCTCACTGTAACCGCCTGTGGACCCCTGTGGCCCTCCCAAATTGACCCTGTTGGGCTGTAGAAATGCTGCAGCCTGAATGTTGGGTTGTGAGGGGGGGGGGGGGGGCTGTCACCTCTCATGCCCGAATTCCCTCGGGGAGCGGGCTTGAACTCTATCCTGACCCTGACCCTTGTTGTTTACGTGCGCTAACGCCAGCATGGTGATGTCAACGAGGTCGGTACACGCACTGAAACATGTGGTGTATCGTGCGCACACGCGGACATGTCGATGGTGAACAAGACGGTACACGCACCGCAAACTGTTGGAGCTGGGTTGAGGCATAGACTTAAAAAATTAAAATTCCGACTTCGGGGAAGAATTGAGCTGAAATTCCGCCACGTGGCCTGCAACCTCGGGCATTGGACACCTGAATGCAACGGCTGGCGAACATGAAGAACAAGAAACAAGGAGAAATACGAAGAGCAGGGGAATGGGCATGGGAACAAGCGAGCAGAGGAGGAATTTGCCTGACTGGCTGGTGGCACCCCAGAGACCGACCAGGAATGTTATAGAAATTGGAAATTGAATCGTAATTAATTTCGTAAAGCTCTGATGGGCCCTTGAGACCCAATGCACCAATCCATACCCATTCCAGCTACCCTATAACCAAAAGCGGCCCCCTGTAGCCATGGGAAGGGGGGTACTTCACTGCTGGACATTTCAGGACGACTTCAGGCGGGTCGAGGAGAAATATGGAGGAGAGATTGCACAACACCGAATGTTGTCACCCTCCCAAAGCAAGCCCAGGACCACACAACCTCATAAGGAAGGGGTCCAGCAATGTAATGTGCCCCACACTGCCTAGGGCCACGCAATTCCAACACACAGGCTGAAAGGATGTAGAGCAGGGTATGACATGTTTGCCAATGTGATGCACCCTACTTTACCATGCTACCAAACACATGTAGAGGGGGGAATAGCGGCTCAGGCCCCTCATCAGTCGTAAGTGGTGCGGCAGGCCCACTCATCCTTCAAAGCAAGGGGTGGAACTGCCCGCTCGAACCCCGCAAAACCCAAGCCACGCACTTACGGAGGAACGGGCGAAGGATTCACAAGGTAGCAATGCAATACCTCCGAAACTCAGGGTACTCTTTCTGGCATGTCACTGAAATTTCTGATGCTTGATAGATCCTGAAAAATGAGAAAAGGAGCTCAAGTGTGATGCACAACCGATCCATGCAGGACATCCTTACGGAGGGCCACAATGATGCAAAGGGCCGGGACTCGGAATCCTCATCGTGACGGTAGGGCCACACAAGCAGGCCCGAACCCCACCCAGAAATTCAGAAAATTGGTATCCTATCACAATGTCAAGACAATAAATCAGCAGTGCATCAGTTTTAGCTACCAGGCCAACAGGAATTGAGAAATTCAGTGTGAGGTCGAAAAACAAAATCTGACTGGCCCTGAAATTCAGAATGTAGGGTCAAAGCTTCTGCCTGGTCCTGAAATTCTGATGTCCCAACCCTCCTGACTGCAGAAATTGGCCAATAGGACGATATCAGGCCTCACAATCCCGATAGAAGGGCCGAGATCATTAGGCTATGCCACTATACACTTTACCGGGAAGGGCTGAGTCCGCAAGTGTAGGCTAAAGCCCTATAACCACACCTTCTTCCGCATTGCGGGCCCTACTGTTCTTCCGGGCCTTGTTGGCATTGGGCTTCCGGACGTGCCACGGTACCATCGTGTACCAATCATGGTCGTCACCCGGCTTCCAGTTATAGATCCCCTGGTTGATTCAGAACCGGTAGTCACGCATCAGAGGCCATAACATTGACGTTGCCATGGAGGTCTCGAGGGCTGGCGGGATGGCCACATGACCTGAGACGCCACCTTCACGGGAATGGAACTGGGGGCCCGCTTGGCACGCTCGACAGTCACCGGGACAATGACGGGAGTCCGGCAAGACATTCCGCGACATCTTCCATTCGTCAAAGAAGTGGTGTTTGTTCTGGTGTCGGCGTGTGGACACGGCGATGAGGAACCCAGCCCTCAGCGTAAAGACCTGGAGACCCGGGCCTTCAAGATCCACCGGGACCTCAAATAAGTGCCTCGCATCTTGCTGATTCACCACTGAGTCCTTCAAGAAGTCCGGCGCGACGTACCCACGGTACGTGATGCTCGACCTTGCTCCCGTTGCCTCAGGGTTGGCCTTCCATACTCCGTGCCATAGATTGGGTGTGAAGAACACCACCCAGTTCATCGGCATGGGCATGACATGGCACACAGGCTTGTCTTCACTTATCGAGGGCCGTAGTATCCCGTCTTGCCGAGACCCCACCACCATGACCATGGCCTGGGCACCGAATAAGTTGACCCCGTTCTGCATCTTGGCACACACCCTTTCCCAGAGCGCTTGGTGGTGTTGATGAATCCCAATGCAACGTGGACCAATAAGCTGCAATTCGGCACTGAGCTTCGATTGAACATGCATGGGTATATAAAGGCTATATAAAGTTGTGCACATAGCCAGGGAAGGTGATGCGTGCACATGAAAAGGACAGGAAGACACACAACAGCTGAAACACAAAATGCACCCCGAAGTAATGAACTCTTCCTAAAAGGTTGTATCATTCTTAAATGAGGCTACCAGGGCCCTCCAGGCCGTACGTTGTGTAGTCTGGATAACTAGACGGGCCTCAAACTCCGCATCCAATGTAGAATTTGGTGCCGAACGGGCCAGTACTTGGCGAATGTCGCTAAGGTGGAGGTCAATTTTTTGATTCTTGTTGTACTGGGTCTGGAGATCATTCATATCGTGCAAAAATGCACTAGCGGGCTGGAATTCAATCTCCTGGTACCTCCTGTACTTGACCTCCCACTCTATGTGCTTACAGCGCCCCCGTCCAACCGTCGTATGAGACACAATGTCCTCAATGACGTACTTGTCGGACTCCATCAGAAGATCCTGGTCCGTATAGTATTGCAGAGGAGGAGTACCCTCCTTAGGAGCCATGTAAGGCTTGAGACACATAGTATCCAGCGCCATTTTGCCTCGTTCGGCAGCTATCAAGTAAGTATTGGTGCCCAGACACTGAAGGACTTCACCTGGTCCTTCCGCGACCTGATGCAGCTTATCAGTACCCTTTTTTGTCTTGTAGTCCCTGTACCAGACGTTTCCCCCAAAAACATAGACATGGGGAGGGTGAGGCCTTCGGAATTCCTCCACCTTATGGCGGTGAATCTTATTCAGGGAGTCCTGTACGTAGCGGCCCTTCTTCACCAACCGTTGGAAGAATCCAGCTGCCCCCCGACACTCAGACTGGGGAAGAATGGGTGGGCAGTCTCCAAATCCAATCAGATTGCGGCCAAACACTAGATAGTGTGGCGTATACCCACTGATCGGGCCAGGGATGTCGTTGGAAGCCCAGATGGCTAGTGGCAACAAGTGGGTAGGTGGGAGATGGCCGCTCCTGAGAATCGCCGACCCTGCTCCTGAGGAGCCAGCTCCTCAGGAGCACCTACCTTGGCTCCTCAAGAGCACCGACCCTGGTGCTCCTCCTCAGGAGCACCGACCCTGATAAATGCTCCTCAGGAGCACCGACCCTGTACCACCTCCAGGGTCGGTGATTCTCAGGAGCGGCGGTTGTCTTGTTAAGCATTTTGCTCCTAAGGAGCCAGGGTCATTGCTCCTCAAGAGCTAAGGGCGTGGCTCCTCAGGAGCTAGGGTCAAAGGTTGGCATTGCTCCGCAGGAGGAAGGGGTTCGGGAAAAAAAATCGAAATTTGACAGTCAACTATGGTCTATGTATGGTGTCTTCCATGATGTATGCATTTAGAAGTGGAATGGTTGTCATGAAATTTCAATTGTTGTTTTTCCCCAGCGTATGCGCCATAATTGATTACGCTGATATTTTCTTCTTTGGAAACGACCTCTCACGAGCTTAGAAAAGGAAAAAAAAAGGCTGTTGAACCAGAACACACCAAAACAGGGTATCGCGATTTGTATGTCGCGAAGCGCCCTGATTCAGGCAGCAGGAGAAAATGAACTGTCGTCCCCATTCAAAGCTGAACCATACACAAATGTTCATTTGTACATCCAACTCACTCATCCATCATTAGAAGCTTTCGCCGTGTTCCAAATTACGCCTGTCCACAATTAGTTGTAAGTCGTTGGTGACCAATGGTTGACAACGGGATGACCAGATTGCTGGGTAAATAACTGGTCCCAAGCCGTCACTCTACCCTTGAAATCGAAGACAATGATGGTCACAGTTTCAGCACTGCAGCTTCGTCAACAGCATTTGGACGTTCAAGGGCGGAAAGCACGTGCAGTACATCCTCGACCAGATAACTGACAAGATCGGTGAAAAATTGAAGAGGAAGGTATTTCAGCGGGGGGGGGCAAACCTGTGCGCCCTTCGATGCGTTTTGATCTTTTTTGTGTAGTTTTCGATCATTGAGTTCTTGTCGTAGTCTGGGGGTAGTTGCGTGGACTTCAGGTTGTGCAAGATCCACTGCACAAGTTCTGCACTGTGCACAACAAATGCAAAGATGCTTGACGACACAGCGGTGAGGCGCTGCCAACTCTCCTCTTCTTTTGGCTGCAGAAAATCAATACAAAGCCTCACATCATCAGAAATGATTTGTGGGTTTTCGGCAATTGTCTGATTGGTATGTCTCTACTGGACACTGCACAATTGCTCCCGCAAAAATCTGCACTACGTGCCCTCACTGGCAAAAGTGCTCGCTGACGGAAAGCGTTGCACCAAGCGCTGCAGAGGACACTCCATCATAATGCACGCCACTCCTGCAGTTAATCCTCAATTCGATTCCCAAACGAAGGAGAATATGACCCTTGTGAAAACCAAGTTCGGCTCCGAGTGCAAGATCGGTGACAAGATGATCGATGCTGTCTGCAAAGGTGACTGCCGAACCGTGGCAACTGAACGTGATACTGTGATACTTTTGTCCTGAATGGTACCGCCTGAAGCGGCCTTCAATGCATCGGGTTGTGGGCAAGGTGGGCAAGGTAGGTTGAATAGTGACGAGGGCCCGTTGACGCGCACCTGAACACACTTCATAGGAGATTTGTTCTTGAAGATCCAGGATGCGCACAATTCCAAGACAGAGAGCGCATTGAATCAGTACGCCCGACCCCTGAAAGAAGGCCGAGGCGACTTCGCTGTTCGATGAGAGGAAGACGCTTCTGAAACAGGTCTGGTCCCAGACTGGCTCCTTACCTGTGTCATGCACAATTCGTAGAGCGGCAAAGTATCCCCAGCCACCCTGAGGAATTTGAGCCACTGCTTGAAAATATGGTGGGGGGCGAAAGATGGAGAATGCACGTGGGCGATGTCTGTGATGGGCAATCAAGCAGTCGAAAAACAGTAAAACCTGTGAGCGGCCAGGAAAAAAAGTGAAAGACAGGCGCTTATGTGAGAAGTTGACGGAATCAAAATTTTGTCACGAGGGGGAGAAAGGCCAAAGGCGCACACAGCATAAGGATAATCTGCACTCTGCAATCTGAACGCAGTTCAATGAATGCGAATCTTCTAAAGTAAGGCAGATGAAGTGCAATTTTGTGGTTTCTCCCGCAACCAATGGAATTGATGGTAGAAAAGGTGGTGTTGATTGCTATGTGATTGGTGCCAATACAAAATGTCAATTGTTATACACATGTATTTAGGTTTAAGTGCTTGCTGCATGGTTCTTTGGCTAAGGCATTAGGAAAAAAGGTTGACTGAAAAAGATAGCACAAGAGGTTAAAGACTAAAAATGCCCAATCGAAGCAAAAACATAGTTTTCATTGCGGTTTCAAAGTAGAGGCAATGATGTTGTTTGCAAAACAAAATTACACCCAAGTTGCATGGCTATAAGAGCTTCAAATTCACCTTTTTGAGACGAAGTATTTTGTTAATTGACGTTGGACACAAAGCAAACATTGAAGCAAAGGAAACAAATGTCTAGTAGACTTTCTAAAGCGCAATGCAACTTTTGGGTTGTTGGTAATGTTCCAAGAATGATGCGGAGCGGATGTTGAAATGATGCGAAACAACAAGCACAAAGTGAAAAGCACTTAGGTTTGTTTTAGCTCCCCGAAAGACACGGACAGTGCTCCTCCGGAGCAAAATTGCTCTTCAGGAGCAATAGTGGTTCTTCCCAAGATCAGTGATTCAAACAAACGACTTGGTTCACTGAAAACATTTTGGAGGAAACCTCTAGTTGAACCTCCAAAGCTAACAAAAATGCAACTTTGATCTGCCTTGGTGGCAATCTTGCGTGCACGATGGGCACCGTGTACGAAAAAGTACACATGAGTAATCAAAAATTGGGAATAAGTCTTTTTGTTTTGGTTCCTGAGGGCCGCTTTTGTTCGGAAGCAGAATCGTTCCCAAGGAGCAGAGGTGGTGTTCTTCAGGATCAATGATGTAGACATTAGGAAAGCCTGTAAGAGTCCAAAAATGCGACTTTTATCCAAGTTGTTGGTAACT